>CM059349.1:2027759-3227759 GCA_030324255.1 Phytophthora capsici | reverse complement strand
GATGAATGCTACGAAGGCGATAATGTAGACAGCGAATGCAAGGACGAAAACGGGGAGGGTGAGGATGATGGCGAGGACAGCGAGGCCGTGAGCGACGAGTGTAAGTACAGCGGTTCTGAGTGAGCTACTGATTGTGTGTGATAGCATTGGTAATTGATTCACTGATACTGTCCTCTTTCCCTGATCCATACTGTCCTATGTCCCCAATTCACGGTATGATAAACCTATTTGTATTTCCTTCAGCGTATAAATACCTACGCACCATAAACGTTTCTTGTAGTAACGAGCGTGGTTTCATAGAGAGGGCACCGTCGATTGAAGGATCGCATGATGCATCAATGAGAACGTGACCAACACGAACTCAGCTAGCTAAGTGACGTAGTAGGTCGTGTGGCACGAACACAATGTACTTAGCATATCCAGATCGCATAGTTGAATTCTCTACTGTCTATCTTAAACCTGTGAGTTGTATTCGGAACTCACTCTAAGAAACGTGCAAGGCCGACATTAGCGTTTCTCCCTTTTCGCTTACGTCGCCTGTTCACGGAACGTTCTTTGGTTGTAGGCATTCGAGAAAAAACTTGTCCTGTCGACTTTAACGCTGCTAACACAAGAACGCAAATCTGGTACTTGCACCGTGAAGAACAAAAGCAGTGTGTTGGATTCCATATCGACGCGCCATCCTCCAACTGGCTGACCATTCGCCTCCATTCGATGCTTGTTTCGTCTCCCTTGTCCATGCTTTTCTTTGACTTCGTCGGGCTTCAAAATACGAGGTGGGGCCCGTTTTTGATAGACGTATGCGGCGTGATCTTCCCTTGAGCCTTCGAGAAGGAAGTTCAAGTCGTGCTTGTGGGGTTGGATAACGCCGAGCCTGCCATTCGAATTATCCCGGCCACCAAAGCTTGGACGGACTTTGAGACACATTTTTACCCCTTTCCCTACATAAAACCCATATCAACATTTAGATATAAGGTGTAAGAACGGGTGTAGATTCCGATTTAGATGTCCGTTTTTACGTATAAACAAGGCTTCCCATTCATTGTAGCCGTTTACAAAGTCATCTTTTTATTGCAGAATTGTTTGCATTTTTGAGGCTGCCACGTGCACCAAATCAGCGAGTATATTGGTCAAATCAAGATAACATGTGGCGATTTAAGTCTGAATAGATATATTACCGCAATTTGGCTTTTGTTAAAAAGAAAATAATCGTGTTTTAATAAACTTGCGTATGGAATATACAATCGGTAAAAAACGGACAAGCAAAAACTCATTCAGATTCACTTTCTTCGTCATCTTCTGTACACTCGCTGTCTTGGTCGTCCCCTTCGTCCTCTGACACAAGCTCTTACTGATCAGCTAGCTCAAATGTATCTTGTTTCATACTTTTGAGCGTGTGTATACGCTTTGGTCCATGTGCTCGACGTGAGCGACGCAAATCCGTCGTTAATTTTGGTTTTCAACTCGTCCATGGTGGACGCTGGGTTGTTTGCAATATGGCCCTTGATATTCGCCCAAATCAACTCGATCGGTTGTAATTCGGGGTGGTACGGTGGGGTAAAGTACACAAAGTGTCCAAATAGGCGGGCAATTTCATTGACTCTATAAATTGGCTTGGGTTTGTTTGCTCGGACAAGCATCATCAACTCTGCTTTAGTATAACTGGTGTCGTACCTGATTTATATACAGGTATGTAAAAGAATTAGAATTACTTTATAAAAAATACTGGATGTATTACGTACCGTTTTCTTCAAGCCAGGTCTGAACTTCTGCTTTAAGCGACCTGGAATTTGGAGCAGCGTTGACTTGATTTTTGTGGTAGCTCGCACCGTCCATATGAATGCTGCAAGGACCATACTTTGACGCTAATACAGCACTCAGATTAGAGAACCACTTCTCAAATAACTCCGTGTTGAAGTTGCCGTGGTAATCATCATCGTGCTTGTGTTTTAAGTCGGACTGCCAAATTTCTTTGGATTCTTGTATCAATTCGACTACAATTCCGTTTCTTTCTCGACGAATGACCCCAGCTGCTACGATACAAAACCTGTACCACATTTATTAGCCAAATTGCTATTTCCAAAATACACTTACCTGGGCCCGCGACCACTTTTTGAGTACCTTACTTTGTCCTTATCGGCCCACGACAGTTTGGCCGTGTGATTGAGATTGCAAAATGTTTCGTCGAGATATACTTCTGGGCGTACCGGGTATTTTTTTCTGTTGAGGTTGGATTTTTTTTTCTTTATATTCTGCGTTTGGAACGACACATTTGCCGTAGATTCTGCCACGATATTGCGCGACTTGCCCTTAATAAAGCGTACCCCCATCCTCCGTAAAACACGGCGGAGGGGAACGAACAGAAATGTTGATGTTGTGCCCTTCCTTTAGGCGCTTTTCTAACTTTGGGGCTGCAACAGGCTTGCCACTGGAGTTCAGTTCAGACACGAGATCACGTACGAGCGGTTGTATGCTTTCACCGAACGTTCGAGGCCTACCAGATGGTTTTGAACCTATCATCTGTCATATATCATATTACGACCAGTGAAAATGTTAAGTATCAAAAATAACAGAAACATCACAGACCACCACTCACCGACGCAAACTTCTGGTCGTGGTTCTTCTCCCAATGGCTCCATATCGCTGAAATCGTGCCCGTCGCGAAGCCCAAACATTCGTGAACGTGATTCCTTACATCCCCCTTCCACAGCTGTGGCGAAGCAGCCTTTTTTCCTTTTTATTCGTACGTCTTGACCACCAAATATTTTTCAGCTGCAGTTAATTTCTTACCGGCGACCATTGCTCAATAATGCTTCGCTGACGAGCCTGTGAAGCTGGGAACTGTATATTTAGCCTCAAGGCTGTCGAATGCAGTTTCCTAGAGCTAATTCGAGTGACCGAGTATTGAGAAATACACATCTATATTAAGGTCACATATATTACTATTTTCCGTCCAAGCCTTTTTGGCCGGGATAATAAGTAGGTACTTCAGTCGGTCTAGAAGCTCACGGTTTGATTTCGTTTCCAGCGCGAAAACGGTAACCGCTTCTGGAGCGGTGTCTACAGATCTGTGTGCTGTTCCGCCAGTGCAACCAGCTTTAAAGCGTACGAAGTGAGTAGTCCCGCTTGATTGCGTTGTTAAACTGCTCAACTGGGTTATTTGGCTTGGTGAACCCAGGGGGAGTATGATAGCACGCCCAATTTGAAAATAGGGAGGCTATCCACTTTTTTTTAAATACACCCCAAATGCGAGTAGTTTGGGCCTTGTCCTCCATTGATATAAAGCCGTTCCATCAGGGCAACGAATTCTTGTTGCTCCGAGAATAGTGCATCATGTAGAGGTGCTGGAATACCAGCGGCACCAAATCAATTGGCAGTTTCGAAACTTTGTCCGCAATGTTCTTCACGACGTGGAAAAAAGCATATTAAGTAGGTGGAAGGTTTCAAGGTTCTTGCCTTCTTTGAGGTGACGTCCACGACAGCATTGTATTGGGCCTTGTCTGCATCGCCCATACAGTAGCGAACATCAGAGTATGTGCCCACCACAAGTTTGTACGTGTCGAAAACACTGTTCAACGCTATTCCAATAACATTCCTGTTTTGCTGCGATGTGATAAATAACGTTACAGGGTGGAATGAACAGGCTTGATCTGAGATCCCAGCGACGAGAATCGGATACCCGCATTGATTCAGCTTGTACGTCATGTCGATATGAAGTATGTGCGTTTTGCAGTAAGTCATCTTCTTCAGAATGTATACCGTAGTCATTCCCACCAATGTCGGCTTCTCGTCCGACCACTTGCCAACAAGAGGTGAACCGTCAGTACTCACTGTGTACCGAAACGTGAACGCTTCGTCTTTTTTGTCAGGTGTGTATTGGGTGCGCTTTATGAAATCCACCATATTGTCTACAAAATCCGTATCTTTACGTACAGCCCTTTTGAAGTATCCGTCACAAGACTACACCTGACTCAGTTTCGGCGAAATCCCGTCCGTGTGTCCAAACCGATCGAAGATGTTGTTGTAAATCCGGTTAGGCTTCATTTCCATTGATATCATTGGTACGGCAAACCGGTAAGCGTTGGTTGTAGCAGAAGCACAGGTGATATTTTTGTACTGCATGGTGTGGTTGTCTTGGTTCAATTCACACACTTGACAGCGAACAGTATGGCTTGTAGGCGTCCGGAAAGTTCGGCTGCCATCCAACCAGTGATCGAGTTCTACTTCATCCAGTCTGCTAGCTACACGAATCCACGGGTACGTCACTGGCATCTCATAGTTCTTTCAAGAAATGTGGTCAGTAATTCCTCCCTGACCGTGTAGCGTTGTGCCTCATAAATTGGGGCAGGTCCATGGGGTTGAACACACATTAATAACTTGGCTATGATATCACTCTCGTTGAACTCGATTTTTGAATGCACATATTAGACAAACAATACTAGCGTTCGCAAATTAATAAAAAAAATGATTTGAAATCAGTCGCTTCGTTTTCGGCAAACACAAATTCTCGTATTACCCGTTTTAATTCTGGTGAAGAGTACTTGTTGACGGCGCCACGCTTAGCGTTTTGCGGCTTTAACAAAACATAATATATATAAATTAGTGTTATTTAACCGTTAATAATTGCGGTGATATCAAAGCAGGAAAATCCAATAAACCTCCTCAAACACGGTGACTGGATTCTTGTTCCAGAACGCCATGACGCGTGTAACTGTGGCGGTCGATATGCCAAGACACACAGCTACACGATCCCGGGTCTCCACGCCCGCATAACGTCCTGGTTTTTCCTCAGCGATGAAATATGTGTGAGCCTTCACAATCATACACTTTTTTAGGGGTCAGCGGCTTGCCTCGACCCGTTGTTTCTCTTAATGAAGCTCCGTTAGAACCTGAACCCTCTTATGTAGTTACACATACACACCTTAAAATGGAACCTGGAGGGCTCCAGAATCTCCACGGTCAAAACTGACGAAATATAAACAGTTTAGATGCGATGTTACAAAAACAGTTTTAAGTTGTATCTTCTTTAATGACCAGGACAATAGTAGTAGTAGTGATCACCGTGCTGCATTGTTTGTTCTGGGGGCGTAGTCGTAGAATGAGTAGTTAGCTTCCAAGATGTTTCCTCTTCAAGCCAAGATGACAAGACCTTTACCGAGATTTGTTCGGCTCACCGGCGATCCTAATTTTAGCCGATAAGAAAGGAAGATTTATAATTAGTATCTTTCCAGAGTTGATGGTTTGGGCACTGATTCAGGCACTTACGTCTACGAAATAAAAAAATGACAGAATTAACTAAAACGCTTGGGCACATTTGGGCACTTTGGGCACCATTTTAGGCAGGTACAGCGGGTGGGAAAAGTTTACGCCCACCCGGTTTTGCACAATATATTAACTTCAACGTCAAGATTGACTTTCGAGCAGCACTCCTCCTTCATTACTTTTTCCACCAGGCTCGCTCAGTTCTTACTGGTCTGTTCGAGTAAGATTCCGCCAATCAATTCACTGGAGAACGCAATTTCTACCAATCAGATGCATCTACAAAATGACTGGTCTCGGAAGAGATACTCTTTCCATTCTTATTCACAGTCTCACTCTTAATTCACCGACACAGCAAGCATGTCTCCTACGGGGACCCAGCAGTACTCTCAAGACCTACGTGACCGTATTATTTGGAAGTGGAAAGAAGGACACAGCCAGAGGTCGATTAGTGATCACCTCTGTATACCACGTCGGAGTATCAGATCTATTCTTGACAACTTCCACAAGCATGGCCACGCCAACCCCTTACCTCGCACAGGGCGCCCCCGTAAAACGGATGCCCGTCAAGACCGAGCAATAGTTAGATCTGTGGAGAGGACTTTCTCGAGTGCAGTCACTCTCGCTGCACAAGTGTCGGAGCAAGTGCAAGCCACGATCTCGCGTGACCTTATTCGTGATCGTCTTCGCGCTACGGGTCTTCACGGAAGATCAGCCCGCAAAAAACCTTTTCTCAGCCCCAGGCATCGACGCCTATGATTTGCTTACGCACATCGATTCGGGAACATGAATGCAGAATTTTGGAGCCGAGTACTGTTCACAGATGAGGCAAGCGTCGAGCTGAATGGCACTACGGGGCGTGTCTACGTTTGGCGGCGACCTAATGAGGCTTTTGACCCTCGATGTGTGCCCCCTACCTTCAAGTCAGGTAGACAAAAACTAATGGTGTGGAGTTCGATTTCGGCAGCCGGAGTGGGAACGCTACACTTTTGCGATGAATCCGTTACTGGTGAGTACTATCGGCATCTTCTTCGACAAGAGATTCCGATCACTAAGCAATTCTTGGGCTTCTCAGGTGAGACTCTATTTGTTCATGACAATGCTACAGCGCACTCAGCCAAGCTGACAGCCCAATGTCTACGCGAGCTCAATCTGATTTCATTGGGTCACCCGCCTCAGAGTCCAGACTTGAACCCTATAGAGAATATGTGGTTCATTATGAAGATGAACCTCAGCCGCTGCCCAGCAACTAGTATAGATGACTTGAAAAAGAAACTCCTAGCCATTTGGCTGAGCATCGACGACTCAGTGGTTAGGAAGTGTGTTCTTTCAATGCCGATACGGTTGGCTGCAGTTCGGAATAGTAAGGGTAATCACACTAAGTATTGAATGCATTTTCACTTTTGGGATTTGAAGTGGTGGGCGTAAACTTTTCCCACCCGCTGTAGATATTTCTCCCCGTCACACAAATGCACTAATACAATTGTTGGCATTCTTTACAATCCAATCTCAAATCTAGTCAAACGGAAAGGGACTGTCACAAACGCGATCTCTCGAAGTGTACATACACACGGACCCTTCCGTATTTCTTCAAGCATCTCGTAAGCTACACCTCTGCTCGCCATTACACCAGCAGCGGGCCACAACACTGCACCTTTCACTTTCCCCATTTCCACACTAACCATCTTGCGCTACCACCTCTGGATGTCGTTGATGCCTTGACATCCGTTCACGAATCTATATAAGTTGGCAACGGTAGAAAACACTCAAGATGACCCAGATCATACTCAACGATATGTTATAGCATTTGCGAGAACAGAGATGGACGATGGAGTATACTATAACATTTCTGTTTTGGCGGGACTCATTTAAGCTTTTCGTGAGCTTGTACAAGTTTTCTTTATTATCGCCTGTGTCATTGCTTGAGCTGTAGTAGCCAACCACGAAGCAGCCTACCATGAATAGTGGACGATGATTAGCTGACAAGTTTGGCAGAACCTTATGAAGATTTCCTGATGGACGCTCGACGCAAGTAACAAGATTCGCGCGCTGCGCCACAAAAACAAATTCTCATTTCCAAACTTGCCGCCCGCAGTACAAATCGCACCGGCATCGCTATCCAAGCTATGGACGCCGACCAGCTTAACCCGCGTGTTCGACCATGCATTAACCGATGTCAGCCCAGCCGCTGCGAACGGCACGCTCGTCAATGACTTCAATGCCGCCATCACCACCTGTTGAGCGCGCTAATTCGATGCATGTTATATAAATAACAACAACAGCATCCCGCTTGCTGACGACGAAGCTATGTTCGCTGGCGATATCAACTCGATGGTCAATTTACACGCTTCCCGTGTACCGAGTCTAAATTAGCGTCTACCACCGCACAGTGTCGCCGTCATGACAACAGTACACGGTTCTTCTTACTATGATCTGTCTCGCGGTTGGATGAGGCTTTGATACCTGGAGGATGCCACCAGGAATAGCTGAGCATAGATAATAAAAACCGGAGGGAAACCCCAAGGTACGCGGCGTTATTGGGCGCTCGCAAACACCATTATCACGTCGCTCGGGGTCTGCGAAGTTGCTTTCAAGGTGCAGCTCGATAACTTTCGAGCTCATGGATCTTCAATACGACAGCTTCAGAGAGAAAGCCCCAGGAGTGGACGGAGAGAAGTGGAGGTCTATGATGAGGTAGCTCCATTGATATGGCGGGAGGCAGTTTTACCGTGTACCGCTGCCCGTTCTCCATAAGCTGCACAACACTCTGGATGACAAAGCCAAGGCGCTCTACGCCATTATCAAGGTTAGACGCACCAACAGCCATGATGAGACGCCCCCCCCCCCCCCACACACACACACACAGACACATAAACTGAGGTTCTATGGCTACCGCGAGAAGTTCGCGCTATCCTTCGAGCGTAAGAAGCGCGTGCTACCCCGTTTGTGTGCTGGGCGGTATTGATGTGGACACGGGACACACTACGCCGAACGCTCCGGCGATGAGACCACTAAAACCACCGCCGAAGAGACCAATCTGTCTTTCATCACGGCTTCCAACAAGTCCAAATGTACGACACTGTCTTGGAGAACAGTGGTGTGATGAACACCATCGCTTGCTCGCGCATGAAGATCGTCAACGACTTCCGTTTCTTCGGTTCCGGCAAAAGCAGGTGGTATGGATGACATCAAGCTGCCTGCCTACGCGTGATGAGTTATCTTACTAATGATACAGTGAACCCTACGCAGCGCGGCGATCACTACGAGGTAATGGACAACTATAGCGTCATAAAAGAGAGAGAGAGAGGGGGAGGGGGGGGGCAACAGCCACTCCTAGCGGAACGTGTTCAATCCTGTGATAAGCTATGTTATGTCATTAAATGAAACCAATATTTCAATTTTTGACATGAATTAGTATTTAGTATATTTTATTTCACAAAGTGATCGATCACTTGATTTACTACAGTAGAGTCTACTACTGAGTAGACAATCGAAGGCAATGGGTACAACACGGACGGTCATTAGGCGCTGTCGCACATGATGCCTTCTAATTTTCCACATTCCTTAGTGTAGCCGCCATTCTCCACGTCTTTCTTATCCGCCTTCTACGGAGTGGAAATGACAGATCCCGCGCGTTGTGACCGTGAAACAACAACTCAACAACGCGAAAAACGCGTGTGGTCGCGTAGATGGATACGGAATCCTCGTATAACGGTAAGGTGATGCAATTAGCGGTCTGTGTGCTCCAATTCTTTATGCGTAAATGTTTACAGGACAGAGAGATCGAGCATCATTCGTTGAGGCATGGCGAGCACTCCACCAAGCGGGTTGGTTTTCAAGGCCACTTCGGGGAAGAGGAAATTTGGATGGTGGGTACCGATACGTTCGCCCTGGTGGAAATCCGTATGGCCAGGAAGGGGGTGACTACTTACTAGGAAAGCAGGCGGAGGCTAAATGTTACTTTTCGTGTGGGGTTGGTGGAGGACTCCTCAAAACAAGCGGGGTTGTAGATAGTCAAATCAGAGCCAAGTATTCGAACCGTTTGGGGCGTCACAAGTGATGTTCACGATTCAGCTGGTCTGGATTTTCGGTATTCAAGTGCAAAAGACACTGGGCTTGAACATATTGTGATCGACAGAACTAGATCGGATTTTAGTACCGATGTCATCACAGCAGAAAGAAATAATAGGCAAGCTGAACCGGCCTTATGTGCTGTATCAAAAATGGAGTGCTCGAACGACCGGTCCTGTACTCGTTGCGGTTTGGCCATGCATCATTTTTGCCCCCATGAGATATATACCTCGCTTGGACTTGGAACGGCTGATGGCGATATCGTTGAGGATTTTGGAGACAACTGCTTCTGCAGCCAGCGTTGCTACACCGGGATAATGGCAAATAGCCCGTCAAAACAACAATACGCCAATGAGCAAGAACCCCAGCGTGGGTCAACAAAAAACTCCTGTTGGTCTAGCCGTCACCCCACCTTCCTCCACAACATTTCAGCAACCAGCGAGGCTCTTGATTCCGTCGAGACTGGCAAAAAGAGAATGGCGCGAGGATACACAACTTCTGGTCTCGATCGATTGGACAAGGGCTCGTGTTCACAATAACAACGATCCTTCTTCCGGACAATGTAAACGTCACGCGCAGAGTATGGAAATCTCCGTTTCTACCGAAAAGCAGGTAGAACTAAGACCGAAACAAAAACGAAAACATCTTCTACACAGAAACCTTCAAAGCGAAGTTTCGCTCTAGCTTTGGGGTAGGGCTGCAGCGACGTACACACACATCGGCCGCCAAACTTGTCAACGCAAACGTTGCTTTTTCCCCAGCAGACGATGATAGGATGCTTGATGCGGACTATCGTGGTGTTGGATCTGCTTATCTCAACTACAAGATGCCATAGGCTGAAAGAAAAGAATGACGATGGTATTATTGTGCCAATTACCAGTTTTGAAGTGTCGTGGACTCATGCCGCGTTTCAGAAGAAAAAGAAGCATGTTCATATGATATGTGAGTTGACAGTATCAAGGGGTGTAAAATAGTTTGTGAAATTGATGAAAGACAAAGTCGACTTTGGGGAGTCATGGAGTGCACTTTGCAATATCGATCCAAAAATGCCCAGCGTCCCTGCATTGACAGAGAAATTTGGAGAGATGACTGAAGCTGGCCGTAGGGAGTGGTCAAATTATCGAGGCCAGGCAAAACTACAAATTCCTAATTGCACAGCAGAAGCCGAAGCAATTGAAGAACTGAGGTTTTCAACAACCGATGTTTTGACAGAGCCGTCTAGTCTTTTTGAACACCCCAATGGGTCAACAACGACTAAATTACGTGGCAAAGCCGTAACAGTTTTGGTGGATCTGCTCCATTAAGTTTTTTTTGCTTTACCACTGTCATTTTGGAAACAAGCGGTCGTTTTCACCAACAAATGTGCTGCCAATAAAATGAATCCACCGCAGAATTCCATCCGCTCGGAGACGTTATGATGTTTCTTGGTATTTTGTGGTTTATATCCCTGATCAAAAAGGGATGAAATGCAAACTACTGGCGAGACAGCGAAGAGTTTGTGATTCTACCAGGGGCATGCTCAGGCAATTTTGAAACAACCATGTCGTGGAAGTGCTTTCTCTATATACGTCAAAATTTGTCATTCCGAGCTTCGGTGACAGCCGAGGAAATCCGTCGACGCCCAGCAGCGAGAATTAGACCGCTAATTAGAATGCTTAAGAACCGGTGTATTAGTCACGTAATTGTGGGGCGTAATGTTGCCGTGGGCGAGGCTAGTATTGCTTGCAGACCGAAGTTTGCCAGACACATTATTGTGTATGATCCCAGGAAGCCAACAGGAAAATACCATTCCAAGCTAGACACTTGCTGCTGCTCGACATCATGGTTTGCCGTTATTTTTAAACTGCACCGTTCGAGCTAATTAGGAGTTCGATGGAGTCCGGTTGCCATCAGAGATAACCCGACTTGCCGAGCTGACAAGAGTTTCTAAGGATACCCAATCCCATGTCATTGAAGTTGCTGCCTCGTTGGTGGGCGCTCGGAGTATTGTAAACACCGATAATTTTTACACAGCATGTATGGTACTCGAAAGCCTACGAACAGTAGACCTGTACTGTCGTGGAACAGCCCGTCAGAATAGCAAGCACTTTCCTAAATTTACTTTGATCACAGCTAGTGAGGACACTAAACGAGGCACCATGAAACAAGGCGTTCGATTGGACAAGCGAATTGTTGTAGTAAACGGGTGGATGGGTCCGTGGTAAATGTTGCCAATGCCAATGATTCGGGTACGTCAACGGTGAGCCGGCGTATTCGGCAACGAAAAATATCTTTCGAAGCCCTGCCTGCATTAAGGAATATGATGCAGCAATGCAGGGCGTGTTTTGTCACGAAGCAGATTCTGAATTGCGCGTGGGCACCCGTTTAAAAAGTGGCACAAGAAGCTGTCGATAGCGACGATTGGTATTGCGGGCTGTAATGCGTATATCGGTCATGAACTTGCATTGGGTAGAACCTCGGATTGCGATGACGAAACCGAAGCTCGCGAGACACGTCATCGCAAACGAGATCCCCATCGATCATTCGTTGTTTCTCTAGTGCGCGAGCTCTTTGAGGGCAGTTGGGGACAGAATCTACGAAGCGATAATGACATCATTTATTGGAACGATGATTCCACGTCTTCGCTTGCATCAGAGGCACGCTCGTGTCCAGACAATAAGAGCGGTTTGCTGAACACAATCCTACCCACTCAATGTGAGGCTAAAGGGGTTTGGGTTGTCCTTAAAGATCGCAGCCGTGCCATACGCGAATGTACAATATGTCGTTTGGAATCGAGAGACAACGCAAAAGATGGACTATTGCGAAACCCACCACGTATCGCTCTGTAAACGCATATACCCGGTAGACACAACCCAGCCGCATCTCTACCAAGAAGCTTCATGGGCTTGCTGACAGAAATTTCATTTCTATTATCTACCAAAGTGCGTCTACCGTCCCGATGGTAATTTGAAGCGAGGATCACCCATTTCCAAAGCCCGGGTGGCTCTTCTCAAGGAACAGAATGTCGAAAAACGACGTACTGCTCGCTGTCGAACTGAAGCAGCCGTACCAGTACCAGAGGGAACAGAAACGTCGAAACGAGAAATTGACTCTGGTGTATCCGTAGCTGCTGTTTAGTGCCTCGGTTCGCGAACCAAAAGATATATTAGTAATAATTAGTCTCTGTAGCGTTTCAAACGACGACAATATGCCTTACTGTACCTGCAAATGAACCTTGTGTTTCTTGAATATGCCTGATTAAATCCTACAGGCCCACATAGAGGTCAAAGTGATGAATCAATACGCCATAATGATTTCAAAATAATTGAATTTACATTACCATCGTAGATTTTATAAGACGAGCACAGAGAGGTCTGGTAGGTCGGTAGTCATCGTAGCGCTTGATCTTCTCTCATAATATGAGATTTTCGAACAAAGCTGGAAGTCCAACAATTTCCGGAACCCCTGCACACATCCTGAGTATGTGAAGAAGACTTCCACGTGGCCGATCTCGAGTTTCTCAACGTTTGCCAAATGGTTATCCACAGGTGTACCGACGTAGTTCTTCAAGATAATTGAATTCGACAAAGCCCTGGAGCGAATCCCGGAGCATTCCCTGCCGTACGCCGATGACGAATTTCGTAAATATGTTGACGCTCGGGTTGAGCAATATTACGAAGATCCCGCATTGTGTTGGTAAAATCCACCTGGAGACGGGCGCTGAACGCCATGCACTAAAGGTAGATACTTTGACCGAAAACTGGAGCAACTCGATACCCGGGAGGAGTTAAAAAAATTCTCCACTTCTTCATAAAAAAGTGAGCTGGGACTCGAGCCCTCTTCGAGTCATGAAGAGCTTTAAGTAAACAGGTCATCTATTAGTAGAGCGATCTGCAGTTCAGGGGTAATAACTCTTCTTTTCTTGGTGTATTTACGGCCTTGTAGAGAGTCCCCAACGGAAATGTGGACAGGTTTTCCATTGGGTATTGCATCGCTATATTCGGTCAGCTGGATCTTGTTTTTTGTGTGGGTGGTTTCCAGTGGATGGCTTCTGCTTCTTCATAGTGGTGACCACAACGATAATCCTGCTTTACATTGGAGTTACGTCCTTCAAGTGTGCAAAACATTCCTGCGTGCGACACAGTTACCATAGCTGATACGTTCGATGACACTGCTGTGAATAGCATAGCAGATGTTGGGCACCAGCGCGCCTTTTTTCTCTACGACCACCTGAATCTCATTGAGGGCTCCATTACCATCCAGGCCAGTGATGAAGCGCTTGGAGGACTAGCAAACAAATTCGACCATAATTTCTCCGCGTCTTAACCACTAGAAACGACAAGTTCGGTAGGCGCTTACTGTCCTCTACCTTCTGCCTTTCAGGCAGAACAGCAAGTTTTCTAACACTAGAGCTTCATTCTGTCTTGAGGAAATGTAACTTGACTGGGCGGGCTAAAATCTCCAAAAGTGAATTATCCTCCGCTTTTTCCAGGTATTCCGAAAAATTCAATGCCACTGTACGTGTTGCCGAAGTAATTTTATCCAAAACGAACTTCTTGGGATAGCATTGACGCCCCTGGATCATCCACAGGCACGGTAGCCCTCATCCAGCGATCGGATAACGAGTGAAAAATCGTTTTCAACCACTTGATTGGGAGCACCGCAAGAGACATAATAGTGTTTAAAAAATTTCTAATTTGCAATGCAAATATCCTGACATTTGGCGCGTATGCCACTTCTTAGGAAGAAATATTTTAGTCCAGTCAACATTTTCTCGTTCCAAAACATATCATTCTATTTGGTTTTAGTATGGTGGTGTTTCGATCATCTCCGGCTTTTGATAAAAGGTACATCATGTATGGTTAAATGGACGAAAGGTTTAATTATATTTACGGTTGTAAGTATAATTAATTGAAGTCTAATCTAATGCACGCTTCCTCATACACGTAAGCGCGCGTGTATGCTACATAATAGGTCTTTGTAGACCCATTGCAGACAGCACTATCTACGCACAGCATTCCTTCTAAGTGCCGACGCGACCGACTGCAACGACACTCAATAGCCGTGCTGATTCTTCAACCATGGACACTGACGGTACGCACACTGACGACCAATGGCTCCTCCAGTTCGATGGTGCATGCAAAGGTAGCCCAGCACCAGAAGGCCCTTGAGCTTCACTTTCCGCGCCGGACGGTACTGTTGCATGGTAGGCGACACCGCCACGAGTAAAACGTTGCTGAGTATAGGGGCTTTCTGGTTAGTATATCGGGTGCACTTCACCGTGGCGTGCGACGGCTTCACATTGAAGGTGACAGTACATTAGCCTTAGAACAGGTCAAGGAACGGTACACATGCCGCAGTAAGACGTTACAGCACCTCCGTAGTGATGTAAGAAGCCGCCTGGGCCGCTGTGACGCGTACAGCATTCGCCAGATCGACCGCACCCTCGACAAGGTGGCCGATCGGTTGGCTAACGACGCCTTCATGCGCAAGGCGAAGTTCCACATGCAAGCAACACATCGCCAGGTGCAGCCACCAGGCCTGTTGGGCACCAGCCATGAGCAACGTTGGTGTCGCAGCCCCAGTGCACATTAGAACAAGGGTTCCTGATAGGCTTCCTGAAGTCGCAGCCAATCTTGATCGTCGTGATGATTAGCAAATTTTTCTTAGCGTTGGTATCTCTAGTGGCGTGGTCCCAACACGCTGACCGGTATACGAGCACTTAGTGAGGACGAAAGGGAAACAGCGGTCAAGGTTGACGACTAAATTAATGTCTCGTTCACAGCGAAAAGATCAGCAACGGAAACCTGGGCGAAAAAAAAGGCTAACTAACAGCGATGAGGCACCAACTGTACAAGTCCCTGCTACCTTAATCTGACCGTCCAGATACACGGCGATCTACAGTCAGTGAGTCTACCCCTCAGCGTCACAACACTTGCTACGCTCGCTCAACTTCCAGTCAGACCCGTCTAGACGAAGCGCTTATCAGTCGTTAAGCAGCCAAACGTCACAAACCGAATGACCATGCTGCAATTAGAATGGTACGGCGCAAGGTAGGAAGAATTCGCACAGCTATTCGCCGGCAGGAATACTCCGTGGGTGTCAACACAGAACGAAGTGCCTTAGAAGCTGGCGCCCCAACTGAAGGGCCTTTCGCAAAGTCTTAAAAGAACTAAAACCAGATGAGGATATGGGTTCATCGTTAGATCAACAAATCACCTTTGAAGAAGTAGAAGAACAACTTCAACACGTCTCGGCACTTTCAGCACCTGGTCTCGACGGCGTTAGTAATGGTGTCTTCAAGCCGTTAGGCATTGAGCTACTGCCGTTGCTGTTGGTCGCCATTCGTTCTGTTGGCAACACCAACAACGTTTTTTAGCGGGAAAATTGGTGCGGGAAAGCTACGTTACAAATAGGGAAAAATCCAACTCGACCTGGAAACCCTAATTTGCCTTCAAGCAGCTGTCTACAAACGCTACGCAGGTATGTTGGCTCACCTTCAATGATTGTGTGTCAGATCAAGCCCGACGACATCACAGCTCGCCGAACATTGTGTGGTATGATCTTCAAATGCGTTTGGCAGCGTTCCCCACGCGATGATGTGGTACGTGTTCGAGAAACTGAGCATTTTACCATCTTTTGACAAACACCGCTGAGATATCTACACAGACGCTGCGTTCATGATGTCGAACGCCCAGGATGGCATGACAGGTTCGATTCGCCAGCGCGTGGGGGCTTAGGGCTGTCCGTAGATCTCTCATCCCTTTGCAGCGACACAAATACCGCAGCTGCGCTCCATCGAAAAGCAGAAGGACGTTGAAATCAAGATGTCAGGCGAGGGCACCCCGAGCATCACAACGTACGCCGATGACTTGAGGATCTTAGCAGCACGAGGGCTGCAATCAATCGCCAGCACGATTTGACGCAAGGATTCCTCAAATGGAGGGGCGTAAGAGCCAACGCTGGAAAGTGCAGCTCCCTGGGATTAGTTCCAGATGGCCACGGAATTCTCCAGCGAGACAAACACCGCGACCCCATTCATGGTGATGGTATTTCCATAGTCTCGCTATCATAAAGTTACCACTATCGTGACGGCGTCAACCACGAATAACGCCAGAACGACGAAAAACATCACTGACACTACTACCTCTAGTGGAATTATTTAATGGTAAGCTCTCTGATCACCCATTTGCGTCTGCAAAACGTCGTCATGCCGACATCGAGTCGCTGTGGCCTGATATGCAACGGCACGTCCGCACGTTCCACGTTGCCTTTGAGGACAAGCCAGTCACCGTCGCTATCGATATCTGAACAGGGTGGCCGAAGGTGGGGAAAGGGAGGGGAGGGGGGGGCACCGCGTCATCGACAACTGCAACACTAGGCTCTCGCATATATTTCATCAATGTCGCTGTTTAAAGCGAAATATCGAGCCATCGGTGCACAGCCCTCTTCGTCATCATCATACACCCGAACGTTTGATGGAATCTAAGTATTGACATCCCGGTCGCGAATCTAGGGACATTGGATCGCGTTGATCAATAGTCCCGTAGCGCTTTCGTGCAGTCCTGTACAGCGACAGGCAACTTGAAAACGTGAGGGGGGGCATCGGCCTGATTTGCTGTTTCGCTTTCGCTTTCGTAATAGGCTACAGAAGCGACAGAATTTAAGTGAGGGTCTGCTGATACAGCAGTAGTGGAGGAACGTTAGTACGCGTTCACCGTTCTCTTTTAATCCGATTTTCGTACCACTAAAATGCGTTTAATGGTTCTGGGAAGACTAAGGAGACGATACAAGCGATATTCAATTAGTGCGGTGATTTATGAGTTTTTTACCGAGGCAGAAAGCTCTTTAAACAGAGACCCCATAGTTTTGACGTATACACTGTCTTCATGATACGCCGGACCACGTCCGTCATCACAGGATTCTTGGATATCCCCGAGGCCTCTTTCAGCCATGGATAGCCGATATCCTTCACGAGTTTGGTTTGACGCGCCATGATTTATTCGGTGGTACTTCTGACGCCTGATGTCAAGTGGATGATGCGCGATTGTCGAAGTTTAGTTTTTTGTCGTTGGTCTGTGCCCCACGCGACGAATGTAACCACAAAGAGTGCAGGTAGCATGGTAAACGATGCCGAAGAAATTCAGCCAGGTGTAGAGCTTCTTTCGCCTGTGCCTTTTTCATTGCCTTTCAACCGTTGCTCGGGCGCTTCCCCGCATCTTGAACTTGGTCTTCGTACGACACGGTTGTGCCCGTTTGCTGCTTGCACGACTTGATCACTGACGTCGCGAGCTGCGACGTTTTCGACCGTGGTTCATGGTCTGGGCTGCTAGTATATGCTTGAGCATTAACCTTGGTTTGCTCAAACGTTTTTTCAAACGGTCTTGGGCTGGCGATCGAGCGAAACTTGGGTATCTGCAGTAGCATCTCAGCGGCTGAATTCTCTTTGAATCGGTACTTTTCAACCTCAACTTCGCTGTCAATAAATACACTGTTTCTTATCCTAGTTCTAAAAATATCATCGCCAATAATTCCAATATTATGCAGCATACATTTGGAGATGGCTCCAAAATTGCTGGGTAGGATACGCACCAAAGAATCCACAGTCGGCGCGCTCCACCCCTCTACAGGGGGTGAGTCTCAAAATTAAATGGTCGGGACAGAATTTTCTGGATAATTGTACCACCTGAAAATTCTGTCTAATCGGCGTTCCGTGGATGGTTGATAGGATTAATCTTTGGGTACAAAAGTTCTCGATTAACAAGAGTATCTACTTTATTCTTTACCACATTTTATAGAGAATTTCCAACTTAAACTCCAACAAATATACTAGTCAAATATGCTTACGTTGGATAATATCAGTAACATCCAACAGCTGGCAAAATTCTCTACCGCATCCACATGATTTCCAAACTTTCGCGCACTATGCCACCGACTACTTAAAATGAAACATCATATTTTCAGTTTCCACGTTTGCTATCCTGACCTACCAACTCACAGTCACGAACGGCACTCCTCGCACCCCTTGAAGTTTCTGACAATGCAACATTTCGTCAGCTTCTTCATATTGACCAACTTTCACAAGCAATGCAGGCCAATCAGCAGGCGGGACAGACGAACGCCAGCTCGAATTTCAAGTCACTCAGAATCTAGCTTCAAGGTGCGGTGCTGCAAGTTGAATTTCATGTTGGAGGCCTCTGTGAAGCCCTCGGTTGTGCCGGCATACACCATTCCGCGATCCGGTGGACTATGCAACCCCCGCTCCTGCCGAAGACATGAAAGATAGTGACCATATCCATGAGCAACAAGGGTCAGTTTAACAAAAGAATAGCATACTCTAAACGGAATTTCATCAAACGCCGTTAATTTGATACTAAGACTATTACCTTGGTAGCCACAGTGTTTGTACAAATTTCTCCAACCTCTTCTTTTTGCCGACTGCAATAGGGCATTGCAACATCGAGCATCGCCATAGGATTATCTCTAAACGCCATGTTGCATGACACAGGGCCCAGCGTATCGGAAGTGGAAATCCGACTTCTATTGGATTCAAGTCAGGTGAATATGGAGGCAAAAAGAACAAAAACGCACCCGTTTCGTGAATAAGCTCTTGAAACTCTTGGTACATGTCAATTTTGGCATTGTCCAATGTCACAATTGACCTTGGTAATGGCCATCGGTTCAGGTAAGGCAAAATCTTCGTAAAAGTTTCGTGAAATGTTTGTCTTGTAAATGAGACTGCGCGAGACATAATGATACTAATCAACCATTTGGAGTTATCGAGATAATCGCGTCTAAAGATCGCCCACGTGTTTTCGCACTTTATCGAGTAGCTGAGAAAACAAGCGTCAAAGTTTTTCAGAAATTTGAAGCAGGTGTATCATTCCCGAACAGCGCACTCCAGCCACGAGAATGCAGTGTCCCGAGACCCCAAGCAGCACGACGGCACCCGCTCCTGCCGTCGCTGTCCCAGTGCCGACCCCTGCTCACCCTGCCCTGGTCAATGCGGGAGAGCACGGCCCGCACCGTGCCACGAAGCAACCAGCCGACACCAGGGCGCACACAAACACGGCCACCGCCGACCTAACAAGTATCGCTCAACCTACTGCTCCTCCTGTCGCTTTCTCCCCCGCTACAGTACCCCAGCAGGAAGAGCCGCCTGCCAGCGATGAAGAAGCTGAAGGGAGTGAAGACGAAGAGGAGAGCGATGAGGAAGCTGACGACAGTGACGACGAGGATCGGGTGACGACAATGAAGATGAAGAGGAAGCCGAGGAGGCGAGCACTGCTGAGAGTGGTGTCAGCGACGCAGCTGAAGTGGAGGAGGACATAAGTATCAATTTGATTGAGGTGAGTCTGCAACAAACAGTGGCGGGTCTAATTCAGGCTGACAAGTGTGAGCGCCGATGTCTTCAGGGAAAAGCCCAAGAACTTGAGTGGCTCGTGTGTTCAATCTCACAGATGACCAGATCAGAGAAGTTGACAAGCCTCTACACGATGCTGGGCGTTCTCATGCAGACGGATACTGTGGAGAGGCACCGAGGAGACGGAAAACGCGAGGAAATGTCACTACTACCTGCCACTGGTTGGGAGAGTTTGCCGGCCCATGTTTGCGGAATGTCTCGGGGTTACTCCTTTGACTATCCAGCGATACAAGAAGCGTGTGCGCGAAGGAAACATTGCAGCTAAGGCGCACGGGAACACACTGAACAAACACGCTTCTGTCATCGATCTCGTGTGGCTGGTGAAGTGGTTTAAAGAGTTCTCTGCGGAGGTCGGGGAAGTAGTACCAGTGCGTGTTCGGCTGCAGAAGACGGTGAATGGCACCGTGAAAAAGTACTACAGCTCTGAGATGTACACTTTGCTGCCGGCGACGTTCACGTGGGATGTGATCTATGATGAAATGTACACATACGTGGAGGAGATCAGGATTCGAGTTCGGGAGCCAGCCAAGTCTACTATGAGGCAACGTTTAACGCTGCACTGCCCCAACATTCGCATCCGATCTGGACGTTCGAACGTGTGTGACTTGTGTTCCATTTACCAGTCGCGAATGCGTGGAGGGGCTACCGCAGAGCAAACGGAGGAGCAGGGAAAGAACACACTGTCTGCCAGGGAAATGAGGTAATTTTGGATCTGGGATATGAGTATCATTTTGTTTTACTAGCAATTTCCAAGGTGGATACTAATATCATTTTATTTTGCTGGTGTATTTGTAGACAGGAATATAACAGGGATAAGGCTCTCGTAAAGACACCAGAGGGCAAGGACGTCGCAGTAATCGTTATGGATTACTCTCAGAATCTCCCTGTTCCGTCCGTCACATCTACGCCGTCGCAATGGTACTTGTGCTCGTTGGTCTCTGTCAGTGTGTTTGGGATATACTACGAGAATGAAGGCAAGCAAACGAACTACATCTACGATGAGTCTGTCGGTGGGAAGGGAAGCGAGCAAATCAGCTCCATGCTGCAGCACTTTATCGACATTGTGTTGGTTCCTGCTGGCAAAAAACGATTGGTGATATACGCTGACAACTGCTCTAGCCAGAATAAAAATAACTACGTGTTCAGGTTTCTGCTAGCACAAGCCCACATGGAGGTTTTTGGGCGCGTGGATTATAAGTTCTTCGTGAAAGGACACACTAAGAATTCATGTGACCATGGCTTTGGTCATATTCGCAAGCACCTCGCCCACACAGACTGCTGGACTTTAGGTCAGATTGTCCGAGACGTAAAAGAAGCCGCTTCATCCAATGAAACTGTGCACATTTCACGGGACGATGGGTTCTTCAAGAGCTACAAGCTACTACTCACAGAGCTCTACAAGAAATTGCTTGGCGTGCAGCAGTTTCAAATATTTTCAATGGATTCCACGAAACCGGGGGTTGTGATCTGCAAAAAGAGCCCCACCAGCATTGCAGTGAAGAAGGATCTGCGTAGGAAGGTAGATGTCCATCTCGCCGAAGGCCACAAGGTGACGCGCATGTTCAGCGGCTACCTGGAGACGATGCCGCCGCCTCCGCGAAATGCAGAAAAAATCGACCAAATGCATCGCACTATCAGGCCTTACGTCCCAGACGAGTATCAGTCAGATGCAATCTACGCAGCTCCAAGTAAGCAGCAAGGGGACAGTGCTAAAGCCGCCGAACAAGCCCGTCGAGAGCACCGAGCGGCAATGGCAGTGACCGCGAAAGAGAACCAAGACAAACGCGGTAGGCAGGATAACGAAGGTCAAACGAGAAACACTAAGAAGCGAAAAGCTGCGCGCACTGGGGATGCTGTAGTGTAAGCTTGCCAAAATGTCCCGCCTAAATCAAAATGATACTGATGTCCATCACTAAATTTAGGTTTTTTTTTTCAGATTATACACATGGGTTCACTCGGATTTGATCACACAAGTGCGGTTTTAGACACTTTCTACTGCGTTTTAGCCGAAACGAATAGCACCACGCGATTCTACGGGCGATTCTACCTCAGACACTGCAATAAAAAAAAATGAAAAAGTTGGTCATCCACCGAGGTAAGTTTTCCAGAGGCTCACCACTTCGTCAATATCGCAAGTCCGAAGGCGTGCAAGGGCTCAAAACGAAGCCAAGATACGTAGGTTTGTGTTGGTGCGCCTAGATCGCGATTCGTACTTAGGTAGATTAGTATATTTATGTTTCACGCTGAAAAAAAACCTTTGACGTCGAAAGCAGTGAGAACCGAAACTCGTCTACCCCGAGAAAACTGAACAGGAACAACTGCAGGCGCCATCTGATTTCACCACGGGTTCTTCCGTAGTGACGATCTGCCAAGACGATAACAAAATGCAGCATTAGCGCGTTAGAAAAAGTATGTGAAGAAAATCACCATTGTACGTTACCTTCCGTCGTTTGAAGTTTCGTTGACAAATATGAGTTGGTCTGGACCGCTGAAATAGGGAAAGAATCGGTTCACGTACTCTTGTTGCTCCTTCGGGACACTCTCACAGGCACGTTTTGTCAGCACTTTTCTTGAGTCCCAAATCAAAGCGCAATGCGCGGCAAATTGTCGAGTTTGAACAGCAATAGCGGGTTGGAAATTGGCATTTTAGTGCCTCACGGAGCTTTTTAAAGCTGAAGCTAGGGTGACGCCGCGCGTATTCGCGGACAAAATCTTGGACTTCTGCCGGCCACTTGGATGTTTGCTCAGATCTTAATTCGTCTTCTATATTTCCAGGCCTTTATATAGGCGGTACCACTGGCGTAAATTTCGCGCTGAGATCCCTAAAACATCAGCAACAACAGTCACTTCGATGTTGTAAAAGTATTGTAGGACGATACCTATCAGTTGAATAACCCATTTAAAATCGGGTAATGTTTGTTTTATCGGACCCCTTACTAAAGTCTCAATGGCCGAGAAATTCTGGCCATCCAGTCCTTATTGCTTTGAAAGGCAGTCTTTAGATCAAATCGGAGCCATTCCGTAGGACTTCAGGGCCGACTTTGATTGGGCATCATACCAGAAAAAAACGGTGTTTAATTGAAAAAAAAAAAACATTTTTATGTCGCCTTGTAGTTTTACTCTTCAAGATTGGCAAATCCTACCTATATCCTTAGCCCCTCCTGCATAGAGCATATCTTTTAAGGTCAGATTGGCCAAAAGTTTGGAAAAGCACAACAACTCCTCTGCTCGCGTGACTGCGGTAGCCACGGCGTCAGTTCGCGGCTTTGGCGAGAGAACCTTCGATAGCATCACGCGCTGAATCTTCCTCGGCTTGGTGTCCGCGAGCCATTGCCTTTGCCTACTTGTCAGTTGATGTCATGGTTGCGCCAAGTTGAACAGCCTCACGTTACAGCTCGTCAGTTGTGTCGCAAACAACAGGCAGATTCGACCCAATTTGCTTTATGTGTGCAGCCAACACTTGACGGACGTGGGACTCCACGTTGTTCCGTAGTTGCTTCTCGAACTGCTCGATAATTGCTGCCAGTGGCTTAGGTGCTCTTAGTCATATGTTCTTCTGCGACTGTACGAGCCTCCATATTTGCAGCCACAGCGACAGACTCAAGTTGGCGGTCACCGTTCTAAAGCAAAACGGGATCAATTGTTTTTGCTTGTATCATGGCCGTGAGCTCTTCCGTCTAGACCTTTGCTTTGGTGCAGGCCTGCTGCACGTGGGTCTTTGTATACTGCTGCTGTTGCTGCGTCTGCAGCTGCTGGTTCAAGTGGAGCTGGGCTTGATTGTCGACTACACTTTGGTCTGGAGCCGTAATATGAGGGATAGCAGTTGCTTCCTGAGAGGTGGTCTCAGTGCTTGATTACACGACGCGTTCATCACCTGTCTCAGACGCCATACGACCCTTTAAGATAAATCGCAGAATCAAGCGCGCTAGATCGATGTTACACGCGACCGTAATGGCCCTTTGGGTGCCTAATAAAGTAGCTAGAACGTATTTGGCCAATCCTGATCTGTAAAGGGAGAATCTCCCAAAACCTCCAAAATTTCCGCCTATATTTGTGCAGCTTCCCCACTAGGGTAGAGACGTAGATTCACGGGGGAATGATTCCTCGACATTACAGACTTCAGTCTCTTTAGGGAGCTTTTCTCCCTCTCTTTCTAGGCTTAGAATACCCGCTATGAACTGTCAGAGCTGAAAGTGACGAAATTTGAGCCCCGTGGAAGCTCGGAAAGCCAAAACTTACGGTTTTAAGCCGACCTTTACTTATCTTTACCATAGGCTTCATTGCGCATCACTACTCGCCCTCGGTTGGAGCGGTGATTCCTATAGGAGCACCGACTTCATATCCAATAGGAGTTTGTGTAAGTTCGCTCTGGAGGCTTTGGCGTTTGCGATCACGTCGATGACGTGGCACTAGTTGCTGTTCACTGCCATTAGATCCAGGGTGGGCTCCGTAGCAGCGTCGAAGTCATCCTCAATGTCTGCCCGAGCCTCTGTAGTCGCTGTAGATTCCGCATGCATATCCACTGTTGATGTACCCGTGGCGGTTGGTTCTGCGGCGAGTCACGGTCAGCTGATTATGTTAGTTGTGAGTTATCGGTTGTCACCTCAGTCCCATAGGTCGACTGAGCGTTGCCCGTATCCGCGCCAGATTACTCGAGCTGGTCGTCGCTAGGACGGTCGACCGTTGAACTCTGTGTTTTTAAGGATTATCACTTGGGAGCGCCCGAATTTGCACACAAGGTTGGTTGCTTTGTAGCCCTATTCGATACGGCTACTGCGACAGGGAAATGGGACACCCACCGCAGCCTGCGTCCAGCCATCCACCAGGGTATCATGGAGTCAGGAATATCCGCGTGGGCCCCAATGGATACGTTCTCGTCGAGGTTTTGGTGTGAGATGAACTGATGTCGCAATAACATGAATAGTGTCTACCTCGTTACAGGGAGAAGAGGCGGTATAATGGCTAGTTGACGGGAGAACCTGGGTTCGTTCTTCATCCATTGGCCTGTCATGAATTTCTTCCAGTAAGCCTTAGTTGGTGTCTTAGTGGTCCCCAACGCATCGCGAGCTATCGATGCGCTGTGTACGCACGTGGTGAAGCAGCGAGCTGGAGGGGCAACGGGCGGGATTTCTCCGGCTGACAGTGCGCCCGAACGCGCATCAATTTGATTGAATAGACGGCGTTTACCGCAGGAGGTTCCGCAGGCGCTAGAGTAGCGCTTGGTGCGCCGGCTCCAGACGCCCCATTTCCGGCAGTTGTGCGAACGCTGTCGCACAAAGTAATACTCTAGCACTACTCCTCAATGCACGTGAGCGTGTGAAGAGTGGTTGCGAACCGTGCCGCAAAAGTGGTGCCACAGCTACGGTTTACATGAAAAGATCGACGAATTTGACCGAGAGATGGCGGTATCGACGGTGGCAGTGAAGATCTTTAAGCCGGCAAGGTCGGTATGGGCACAGTGTCACGAGTGTGCCAGCACTCGCTGCGGATGGCGTTGGCACAAGGGTTGGGGAGGGGAACGAAGTTGGCGTGAGCCTCTTGGTCGTGTCGTTGATCGCCGAGGGGGACTCCAATACAGCGTCCTCGAGTGCGCACGACCAAAGGTGTGCCATGGCCGCAGTGGCCAGCGCCGTTGCCCAATGTAGGATTGACCACAGTACATGGGACCGTACCAGCTATATCATCGTATAACTCATCAGCGTCTTGGAGAAAGGTCGAACGGCTTGCTGTCTGCTCTGCGACCCGCATAACGGGTCGGGGTTCCCGTGAAGGTCAAGTCAAGTAGAAAAGAAGATAGTCCTGAAAGTATCCGTAAAAGTACGATATCCTTCCTTGTTAGTTACTACGAGCCTGGTTTTCCCCTATCAACGCCAGCACATCGACGAGCTGCAGGATGAAGACGCAAGAGGTAATGACGAGTCGGCTGCGGAGGCTGTTTGAGCAGCGACGGCAGCCACTAGGCGACCGACGCCATCAGAAGGCGAGAATCGAGCGAGAGCGACAACGGATGATACGGAAGACGGCGTCGACACGAGTGAGAAGTTGATGGAACGACGGAGACGACGACGTAGGATCGAGCAGGGCCCTATGGGCTGGAGTACCAATTACTACCGGTTGGCGGCCTGACCGGATGGATAACAGATGATTGCGCAATCTCCGATTTCAAGCGAAGAGCTGCTATTCCTCTACGACGTATGCAGAATTGTTCCGGCTTATGGGGGAAATGGCGTCCTGGGACTCGGCGACTCAACAAAGATATGTACCCGCTGTGGTGTAATATTTTGGTTTGTGGATTTATCCTTCGCCTGTTTGTAAAGGTGCCCAACGGGTTGGAAAGTGCTGCAGTGCACAGTGTGCACAAGTCTGGGCATACTAGCTCTCAGTATAGATTGGTTAGTTATTTAAACCATAAAAAATATCAGCTATTTATCAGTTATTTTCAGTTTGTTTTTTAGGCCAATCGAGTTTTAAACCATTAGAAAATCTGTCGGCTCCTGAGGCGAAAGCTTAGCAACTAGCAGTGTGCTGAGTTACGCCACTTTCGCACTTGTTACTGACAACAGCTGCGAGGCTTTCGTTGTCGCGGACTCTGCGCGAAAAACACCATGGTCTTTCAGACTTGCGTGTCCACAAAATCTTCCCGTTCTCCGGCAAATACCCGTCGCTGCAGCAGATTGATGGGATGGCCCGTTTACTTGCTTGTCGAGCCATCTTCACCTCGATTATCTTCGCTGGCATCCCTCAGTGTGAACTGTCGAACTTCCCCATGCGTGCTGCTGCTGAAACTCTACTCAAGATTGATGCTGACATCGACAAGTTTCCAAATTCCAGCGACACAGTCCCATCCACCGAACAAAATGTGCTATGGCATTGAGTACAAAGCGCGATAGCGCTAATGCTGCCCGCAAGCGTTTCTTGTTCCAGCAGTTCATCATCAGTTATCTCCCCGAAGTAGCTCATCGTTAGCATTGTCGCTCGTTCTTAGGATACGGCATGTTCATGCTGGCTTACTAAAAGTAATTTTTAAAATCATAAAAGACCAAATAAAACTAATTTAACTAACCGATTAGTTATTAAAACGAAAATTCATTTAAAAAACCGTTATATAGCTCTCAGTCCAACCGCCGGACTTTCCCCTACGACGAGTGCCTAAGTTCTGGCGGAAAGTCCCTCAGATCTAACGTATCTCTGGGATCATCGTCCCAAGTCTGAGGATCAAGCTTCTGGGTCTGAGAACCAGGAGTCTGAGAATGCCACTCTGAAGACCAATGCCAGAGTGAAGACCGATACTGATCCTAGACCTCTCACACGAGGATCATTCATGTCCCAAGCCTCACCGGTAAGCCCAAGTATGTTCCAGTTGATGTCGAAGACTTCATGCGTATTGAGCAAGGTTCTACACTCTGGGAAGCAAGTCACATGTCTGAAGATTATGCTGCCAAGCCTGAGAATCACTGTTCTGAAGACGAATACCAGAGCCAGATGATTACGTGCCAGACTTGCCAGGCATGTACCCAGTGAAGCTGACGCCTCACCATAGTGAGTACTGTTGGTTCGGATGCAACCGGGCAAAATCGGATGCATGCATCCGATTATTGGGATGCAAAGGATGCATGCATCCGAATCAAAAGGAGCCCGAGTGGACCAAAATAAATGATGCATCAATTAACCAAATTATCCCTGCATCGAAGAGGGTTCACGTTTGCACCGTTCGGTGTCGATCGAGCCAAGTTCCGTACGGGTGGCTAAAACCTAAAACGTCCAGTTTGTTACTACCTCGCTAGGAAGGTGGTCTTCGTCACCCCAGTGAGCTCCGTCAGACCAATCCTCGTCCTGCTGTGGTGTAGTAGTACCTTCAAACAGCCGTTCGATTTCAAGTATACTGCGCAACATCTCGTCACTAGCTCGCGTGTCCGGTCTAGATGTGGCGCTTGCCGAGTTTGGTGTATCCCCTGGAGCACGGACCAGGTCCACGATGGGATCATAAATAACTGGTGCGATTGCATCCTTGGGTCCGTGGTTCGAATAAATAAATGCCAACTTGATGACCTTGTCGTTGCTCAGCCGATTTCTACGAGACGAATGAACGAACTTGAATATGCTCCAGGATCGCTCAGATGCTGCTGACGACGTCGGAATCGTGTAAATTCGTATCGTGATACGCGACAGCAAGGGATACTTGTCAAGTCCATCCCATTTTCGCCAGTCCACGGGCGACGACTTGTAATAAATAGATTGATCCTCATCACTCCATCCAAGTTTTTCTCTCAAAAATGTTGTAATCTCCGTCTCCAGTCTGTTGCGTTTCTCTAAATTGTACCCCAGCAATCCTCCCAAACTGACGAGCTCCTTAATGGTGTCAATCTTATCAGTACCGACGAAAGTGCTAGTAGGCTTCGTGTGATCCAGCAGGTATGAAATTCCCATAGCAGCCTTGTGAATAAAGCTCCATCGATACTCGATGCAGCACATACTTAACGTATGTGCTGCGCAGCCAGTTGCCAGGAATCCTCGCCGATCCATTTCGAGAATTTCCCAAGCACTCTTCATTGCAGATGCATTATCGGTCGTGATAGACACTACCTTTCCCCGGCCAATTTCAGCTTCAATATTTTCGATGACTTCACTGAACATTTCAGCCATGTAAGCTCCAGTCTTCGTATCTGCACCGGTTACTCGACACGTCCACAAGAGTGGACGAATATCGGGAGCCGTTACGATAAAGTTGATCAGACTTTCGCGTCGTGGATTTGACCATCCGTCGGATACAAGTGAAACGTAAGACTGCTTCTTGAGAACTTTAATAACTTCTTTCCTCTCCGCCTCGTACGTAGCGTCCAAAAGTTCACCTGCCAGCTGATGACGGTCAGGCATGATCAGCTCTGGACAAACGAAGGCAAACATCTGACGAAAAGCGTCATGCTCCACGACTCGAAACGCAACCGCGGTCTTAAAAAGAAATTCGCGATGGTCATTTGGCAGCGAAACTTGAAGTCTTCAGGACGTTCAGGCATGTCTGTTGGCGCTAGCGATGTTGAGCCGACCTCATCAAGTCCACGTGGCTCCTCATGCTCTGCGTTTGACTGTCTCCGCTTCTTTTTCTGTTCTCTTGCAGCATCGAGTCGTTCATATCTCTCCTTGAGATAAGCTGGCATGGTGGCACATCTTCTGACGTGACGTAGGAGCTCACGTGATGGCTGCACTTCCTCCAAAACAGCATCGCAGTGGTTGCACGTCACGCTCTTGTATTTCAGCGATTCGGTCCCCTCAATAATCGTAAATTCGTCCCAAATTGGCGTGAATTGGCCTCCCCGACGACGGCGACGGGCCACTGCCAGTGCCAATGGCACAGTCAGTGCTGCCAGAAGCAGACTGATCATTTCTTCGCAACTCGTACACGCTGTTGAACACTGGGAAGATCGGTGCTCGTGCTTGAAGTGGAATGGCGCGAAAATTCAAGGGCTCCGTCCCGCAATTTGGTATAACCAATCAGATCGCAGGATTCGGATGCATCGGATGCATTGTATCCAATTGCATCCGAACCAACAGTAATAGTGAGCCCAAGTCAAATCGGAGAATCATGTCCGCCATCAAGTGGCACGCAACTTGAAGACACTATAATGACGTCTCTACGTGCCATTCGTCAAGATCTGCCCCACTGACTCCAATACTGAGACCAAGTGATAATTCCCTGACACATAGTGAAACCAAGACAACATGTGATACGATGACGGACGGCAAGGAATAGGATGAAACGGACGAAACGGACACAGTACTGCTTCAGGCACGACGGTGACTGAGCTGTATACTTTGGACGGACGGCACAGTGATGACAACGGTCTTCACGTCACGAGACGGCTGCGGGGAGTAGGGTGGGGCGCACGGCGGAACGTCCAAGTGGTTGTCGACGGACACCTCGAACTTGTACATCAACGGACGGACGGGCGAAGGAGAGAACGGAGGATGGTGGATAGTAGTCTATTGAGCTAATCGTAGTCTTCACAGTAAGAAACGAACCCGAAATACAAATCGGTTGTTTGCCAGCCGGGTACACGCCGGTGGAGCAACAGAAGTTCTGTTGCTGACGGCCAACGGACACTACGACCCATTAGCACTGTGCGACCAAAGCACGGCGTGCAGAACTGAAAGAGACATGTTACAGCGTAATAGATATCGGCCACCTAAAAATGAAGAGGGTACGAAAGCCAAGCCGAAGTGTACAAGCCCAGAATTGGGGAAGATGACGCTGCCAGCTGAAGTTGCGCATAGGGTTTAAGTGTTTGAGGACTCCCCTAAGGGTTAACTGTTTGAGGCTTAACCATTTCACTACCAGCGGTTTTTTGTAGGTCCGCTCCGGACCTCTACCTCGACCACTAAGCTCTCAGTAAAAACAAAATCAGCGTATGGTATGGCTTTGATTTTCCACGTGGTTGGTGAAATTGTTGAGCGAAGTCGCTCACGGTACTGCTGTACTGCTTCATATTCAAAATTCCGTACTGGCAAGGGGGGAACTGGCCCAGAGATGGTTGGGCTGGAAGCGACGCGGGCATGCAGCTACTGCGGCGACGCGCCATGTGAATGGGACCAGTACAGCAAGTACATCATCAGCAGCAGGCTTCGAATGTTGACACGGAGCGTCAAGAAGGCGCTAGCACAGCTATATTTTTACAGGAAAAATGGGCGCCTGTGCCGGGAGGCGCGCGTCGAGCTGCCCCTCTGCGTCGACAAGCAGATCTCTCGCCTCAACACAATCGTCACGTACGTCTACACTGCTTCTTTCTCCACGTTATGGCAGTTCAAGCTGATCAAGATACGTTATCGTCTTGTTCTTCTTCAGGCGTGTGTGTACAAGGGATCTCCTGAAGCTTCGGCACAAAGAGCGTCGAGGGCTGACCGGATGGCAGCTGAGTTGGATGTAAGTGCGTCTTGAAAATGAAAGGCTGTAAAGCAAACAACATGGAACCCTCTGTGGTACCCTGTGCACCCGAAAAGCGCTTTCCTGCTGGAAAATCCTCGCAGAGAGCAGAGATAACATGTTAGTTTGCCTTTGGAGTGCTGCTTTGAGTTAGGCGTGATTGCGTAGGGACTCGCGTCGGCTCCGACAACATCTTGAATGGGCTGGTTCGGGGCTTCTTGATTGCGGCGCTCTTTTTGCCACCGTGCTTGCTGTACTGATGTCAATTTCTGAGCTACACGCCACTTGAATCGCGCAGCGTTACGCGTGCTGATGCAGTTTCGCTACCTTTCGGAACAGTGCGAACGAGTTGATGAGCGCAAGGTCCAACGCCCACGTGAGGATGCTCATGGAGAGCCGCCTCTCCTTCCGTCGGATTGGATTGGTGCTCCGCAATTGATCCACTCGGTCTACACCGTTCATGAAGAGGTTGTACGCTACTATCATGGCCGGTACCTGGAACGTTTTTCGGTACATGACCTGGTCTCCAGTCCACCGCCGTAGCGGAGCAAGACCACGACATAGATGCACTGCCTCTTGAGGATGCCCAGGCAGTACATCCTGCGAAAGAGTACCTGCCAGATCGTTGGTGTAGAAGACCACAGTTTTCTTGTCGCGAAAAACGATGTAGCCCGCGTTCGAAGGTGTTGTTGTTGGCGGAATATACGGCGTCTGCCGGTGTGCTGGAATTTTCTTTTGCGCAAGCTTGTGCTTCCCTTGATGCTTCTCCCAGTCGGCTGGTACATCCAGCTCTGCAATAATCTCCCACGAGTCTCGTTCAGCATTATCGATCCTTGCTTTCGAAGCATCCAAACGCTCGGCCATCCACTTGCCCTGTAATCCTATACGAACAGTTCCCAGCAGCTTCATTTCGCCATCCGTAAACGTTGCCAGAGTCTTAGCTAGATTGTGTCTAGTGTAGAAGTTGTCGCAAACAAGCAAACGGTGCTGAGTTGGTGCTGGATATGTCTTGGTTAGGTGGCCGCACATCGCGATCCATAGAGCACTAGCATCTTTACGTTTGATGCAGACATCGTCGCGATTAAGAGTTCTGAACAATGCTGATCTAAGCGCTGGGAAGACGTCTACGTATCTGTCAGCCGGGGCGGTCTGTGTGCGATTGCCGGATCCATTATCCCACACCGAGTAGGCATACAGGCTCTCCCAGCCTACAACAGAGTAGAAACGCACGCCATATTTATCCGGTTTCGACGGCATGAACGTTCTAGCCGATGATCGCGCCTTTGTGCGCACCGTGTTTTCATCTAAGCTGACAGCACCAACCGGGACTGCAATCGCGGCGAACTTCTCCTGTATTTGTGACATCCGTCGCCGGCTGTGCCACAACGGATCCTGCTCGCGCCGCTCGACTGGCACGCTGCTAGGTGCGTGCACCTGAAACCTCGCCCGAATATGCTCAAAGCGACTCCTCGCCATTGTTGCCACAAAGTCGGACTGCCCCATAAACATTTTTGAGACCATAACTCCTTGATCTCAGTCACTGGATTGAAACTCATCGCAATCTCTAAGCCAATATAAGCATCGAGCTCACACACTGTTGCCTCAGGCTTTCCTTTCTCTTTGAGCATTTCGTTCGTCCACCTGTGCAACGAGTCCCGAAATTCTCTGGTAAAGAACAAGAAGAAGAGCCCGAGCTCTCCCTGCTCCTCGTAGGCAGCTTTCACCGCCCCCTCGCGAATTATGCGCAGACCGCTGTCATGAATGATGCCATCCACGTAGGCGTTGCCAGTTCGCCTCTCCCCTGGTAGTAGCGCATCTGCAGTGTACTCGCTGTTGGATACGTCATCGCCCTCCGTGCCTCCGGTTCCGTTGGGTTCCCCTCTCTCTGTATCAGATACCTCAAAGCACCAGTCAGTGTCAGCGCCATCGTCGGCGTTCAGCAGCTCGGCGATGTCCATATTCACTGCAGGAAGAAAGCAAAAGTGCTGATAGATCGCAAATTTGCGGATAGACAGCGAAATGTGCGCGGTAAAGGACATCTTATTATTGTGGTCTTCACGGTACTGTGTTTGGTAGAGGTCCGCTGCGGGGGCCAAACTAAAGAGGGCCATTTCTAGGGAGGGCCATTTGTAAAAAAAAAGGACATAATGAATTTAAAAAGTGCAAGCAATTTCCCAATAGTGAAACGAAGACAATTTAAACGTGTCCGTTGCATTTGTGCGTGTCCGTTGCAGGGCGAGCCCTTTTAGGTCGACTGTTCTCTTTTACTTTAATCAAGTTATAAACGACCGTGTCCGTTGCATCCAACCGTGTCCGTTGCAGAGTAGTATATATGGATGGAGGTTATACCACAATGTTCTTGCCCGGGTAGACGAGATAACATGCGAATACAATTAGTTGGTGGGAGATGTAAATGAAGACGAGTACAACAGTTATTTAACTGTATCGCACAAACGAAGCCGAGCGTGTAGCCTACTTCCTGTCCACGTCTGGAGTGTCAAGTAAGCTCATTTACACATACTCCAACTAGTGAGAAAGTTCTCAGCCCAACTCATCAAGCCTCTACCTGGACATTCAAAATGGATCTAGCATCTCTGCTCAACGCTGCGTCCCCGACTGCCAGCAGACCAAGGTTTTCGTCAGCATGTGAGTATCCGTGCCCTTCGGTTTCCTCCCTTACCGAAGCGCTTAGTGACCTGCCGCCTTTGGTGGAAGACCAAGCGAAAGCAGGAGACGAACCGGGGCTTGGTACTCCGATGGAATATCAAGTTGCTATGGATAGCGAGCCGAGAAATACTCGTGTGGAGACAAGTGTGATATCGCAATCTCCGGTTTTCAAGCGAAGAGCTGCTGTCTCTCCACGATGTGTGTGTGTATGGATATACTGGGGGCTGAGACGCGGTTGCGTGCGTATGGCATGTACCGGTCCTGTGGAGTAATATGTTGGTTTGTGGATTCATCCTTCGCCTGTTTGTAAAGGGGCCCAACGGGTTGGAAGTGCTACCCAGGACTGTGCACAAGTCTGGGCAGACTAGCACTCAGTCCAACCACCGGACTTTCCCCGACGACGAGTGCCTAAGTTCTGGCGGAAAGTCTCTCAAGTTGAATGTATCCCTGAGAGACCTCGTCCCGTTACACCCATGAGCGACGATTGACGGTTCAAGGATCCCAACCAAGACCCACAAGACCCAAGAGGCCCGAAGTGCCCAAGTGTCCCGTGCTGTACGTCGCCTACCCAAGACACCCCTGAGGACTTTGCGTGTATTGAGCATTGAAGCTCTACACCCTGGGAATCATCGTCTCAAGTCTGAGGATCAAGCTTCTGAGTCTGAGAACCAGAAGTCTGAGAAATGCCACTCTGAAGACCAATGCCAGAGTGATGACCGACAAAGATCCCAGACCTCTCACACGATGATTACCCCAAGTCCCAAGCATCCCTAATAAGCCCAAGTATGTTCCAGTTGACGCTCAAGACTTCATGTGTATCGAGCAAAGCTCTACACCCCTGGGAATTAAGCTACATGTCTGAAGATCAAGCCTCCAAGTCTGAGAAGCATGATGATCACCGCTCTGAAGATGAATGCCAGAGCCAGAAGATCGCATACCAGACATGTACCCAGTGAAGTCGATGCCTCACCATACTGAGTCCAAGTCAAGTCGGAGAATCCAGTCCGCCATCAAGTGACACGCAACCTGAAGGCTACATAATGATGCCTCATCGTGCTCACTCATCAAGATCTGCCGCACTGACTCCAATACTGAGACCAAGTGAAGATTCCCTGAAACATAGTGAAACCAAGATGACCTGAGATACGAAGACTGACTGCAATGTACCCAAAAAGAAGACCAAGAAGAAGATCGAAGTGTGTGTATGAAGAAGATATGACAGAAGACGAATGTTAAATAGAGTTCAATTTGCCTCGTGAAGCTCAAGCTACCGAGTTCCATCTGCTGTTCATACAGCCGTAACAAGGTTTGGTGTTACGTGATCTCTCGCCTTCTTCCAACCCCTTTAGGCGGAGATCAGCGTAACGTAGAGACCTGAAGTGACCCGCCTATTCCATTTCCTAGTTGGGTCGTTTGTCTTGTCTCTAACGGTAGCCCATTTCATATTGCTCGTTTGGACAGGTTCTGGGAGCTAGACAGTCGCTCTCAGGACGCTTGATTGACTGTTATATATAACCGATTGTATTGGTTTATTTCCCTCTATATATTAGAGGGTGGTGCGCGAAAGGAACGGGTTTTCAGACAGACCAGGGGTCTGAAACACATACCCAGTTGACCTGGAAGTACTAGCCCACCGTCCAAGGGCCAGGAAAGAATAAGTGACGGTTGTGTATATTGTATATTTGTATTGAACTCTGTTAATTGTTGGTTATCTTCTAAGTCTAAGCCTCCAGGTGCTGAATTTGCGATATTCACGTACCTGGTTATTGGACTTCTTCATTGTTTCTCTGACTACACACTCTGGGAATCACTTGTGGTTCTCAGGGCTTCCGACTCCAGAAGGACCCCGCTAAGGCTTCGAACGTCGTCGCCGCTGGCCTCGCACGGAGCTCCCCCAATCTTCACCCCACAACACTTGACCCGGGAGGTGTCATATTCCTCAGACAACGAACCAACGAGGATACACAAGGTATTACACGCCACAACCGGCGACTACTGAGAACCCTCAGTACTGTCGCCCGTTGGTTCACTGTACGCCCCCCCTGCACCGCGGTAAAAGTTTCACCGACTTCGCGACAACTGGTGCGCGTGCCCGGATTTGAGTATCGTGATATCACCGGATTCAAGTGTTGAAGAGAAGAGGAGTTCCTGTCAAGCGTCGATAACCAAGATGGCTTCGCCTGGAACTACACGAGGAGGAAGACGCGGTCGTGGTCGTGCCGTGGCAACACGGCAATCGAAACGTCTTCAAGGGTTGCCGCCGGAGGAGCAGCCCGATCTGGATGCTGTCAAGAGGGCGGCACGTGAGAGGAAGAAGGCTGCACGCGAGAAGGAGGCAGCCGAGAGTGTGAGCGTCGCAGAGTCTGCCGTCGAGGAGCAGCCTGCTGCTGAGCCGGAATCCCAGGGAGCGCCCGCCGTTTCCAGTGACCAAGGTTCGCAAGGCAGTTCTTCGCATGTCGAGGAATCTGATGTCGCAGAGGCCACCGCCCCTGAGGGTGGTGATGAGGCGTCTGAGGGAGGCGCCGATTTGGTTGAGCCCCCGGAGATTGACTTGCGGTCTGCATCGACGTCTTCGGGAAAGTCTGAGGTGGAGGTCAAGCCAGAACCCGGACTTGTGGAAGAGAAGGCGCAGACTGTGAAGTCTGACGACCTGTTGACGGAAGACACGCTGATGCGATCCAGTGATTCGCTGAAGACACCGTCGGATGACTCTGGAAAGGTCGACTCCCTGGACGGTGAACGCACTGTGAAGTATGTTCATCACCAACTTCGTCGATGGAAGAGCGAGAGCGCTGGGAGGATTATACCACCAAACGTGGACTATGCGTGGCCGACGCCGAAGCCAGATGCTAACGCGTTTCAGAAGGCGGCTGCCATGACTGGAGACTACGTGAAGTGGAGGTACTCCGCCGCTAGCCCTGAAGAATCTTGGATATCCGAGCTCGGGTTGAGACGACACAGCTTTGGCTTAGTCGAAGACCTGACGTATGCTGAGATTCCAGTAGGCATGCTGACTCCCATTGAGTGTGTCTCAATTCTCCAGACAATGTTGTTCGAGGCTGGGTTCGAGTTCCAGAACTTGATCCCGAAGTGGTCTGACAGTATGGCATCGAGAGTCTCCGACGTCCTCATGCGTTCTATCGCTTCGGAGTTTCAGGGCAGGCTTGCCTTGGAACTTGTCGAGTGGGCTACGGTGACCAACCAGTTGTCATACACCAGGCTGCCAGGAACACCTAACCAGGAGGCCGAGGGTGACACGCTCAGGGAAAAGGAAGCTGACCTTAGGGGCCGACAGCTGATCCTGAGGCTTCGAGTAACCGGACTCAGGGTAACACACAGCTCTGATGGGTCTGCTAGTGGAGAAATGCCGCAGTCCAAGCGCCTGCAGCATGGACCGCCACGTCTACAAGCCCCATCAACTCCGTCGATAATGTCGACACCGTCGCTGACTTCTCTTCCTGTGTATGGAAGCCGTTCCGAGAGTACTCGCTTGGGATCTTCATTGCTCAGTTCCGAGAATCAGAGTGGTGATCTCCGGACCCCTGCGATAGCTGCAAGCATCCCCAGTGTCATTGGCACATCAAGGACTTCGGATGATCCGTCATCTGGGCTCCAGACGTCGCGAGGAAGTTCTTCGGAAGAGTCCATGATGTCTGTGGGTCGAGGGGCGTCCTCACATATGCCCTTTGTGGGAGGAGGCTTGGCATTCGTTGCTCTGGAAACTGGTGCGGGAACTATCACCGCCGGGAACGAAATGAGCATCCAAGTGACCAGGACCACACTGCCCGTGAAGGCGGAACAAGAGGACGTTGACATGGCCGAAGCAGAGCCCGAAACTCCAAGTCCAGTGTCTGATGATCATATGATTCCCAGACCATTGCAGTTGGATCTCAGAAGACTTGCACCGATAGCTCAAGCATCCGAAGTCTCAAGTCAAGGGGCGAGTCACGACAAACATCGCCGAGATGTGAGGAGTGAGAAATCCCAGAGACTATCTTCCAGGCGCTCGAGCTCCGTTGCGTCAAGTCGGCTGAAGTCGGAAGCCACTGGTTCCCAGAGATCAGGGCCTGCCCAGATCGAGTTGAACGTGATGCGACAGCAGCAGGAGTGGCAGGCTCGGATGGAACAGGCACAGATGGAATTCTTGGCACAGGAACGCTTGGCATCCATGGAACGCGAACGGCATCGTGAACAACGCGACTTAGAGGCACGCCGTCAGATTCAAACACTGACGGATAAGCTGTTGGAGTCGGAAAACGCGAGGCTGGAAGCTCAAAGGCGCGCTGAAGACTTGGAAGAACGCAGAAGTCGAGTGTCGGAACCTTCTTCGGAAGTTGAACGCCTAAGAACTGCACTTCAAACGTCTGAGAAACAGCGCCTGGAGTCGGAGTACGCGGACCGATGGAAACAGCGGGAAGCCGAGGTCGAAGCCGAACATGCACGTACGGCAGACGAGATGAAACGTGACTGGATTTCGCAAATGGAAACGCTACATCGACGAGTGAAGGAAGTGGAAGCAGAACGCGACCAGGTGAAAGAAGCTTCTCAGAACGTTCAGAAGTTCCAAGCCGGACAATTGCGTAATCTTCGGGCGACGTTGTCCCAGGTTCAAGGAGTCCGAGGAGTCGCTTCCCCTGATTTGGCAACTGCAACCATGGTGTCTGACCCTGCAATCCCTGAAGTTGCAACTTCACACCCACTATCTGGGATTACGCCAACTTCGCACCCACTATCTGGGTCAGAAATCAGAAATGACGTAATCAGGGGTAGGGTTGCACCTATGTCGCATTCACCGGCTCTCCAGCAGTCACTTCGACGGCGGTCGACCATTCAACAGTCAGCCCCCGCTTCCGACGCCGCTAATGGAGGAAGAGTGAAGGTTGAGAGGCCTGGCGCCGCCGCCGCAAGCGCTACGACGACGCAGGCACCCCAGACAACGCATGGCACTGAGGACAAGACCGATACCAAGCGTAGGTCGACTCCCCGGCGAAATTCCACGCAGGATGACGACGCTAGACGCTCCGGCGAAGAGCGCCGCGTTCCACGCCGTGACAAACGCCATGGGAGAGCCCCCAGACCTGGTGGAGGATCTGATGATTCCAGCTCCGATTCTGAGAGCTCTTCGTCCGAGGATTCAGAGCCAGGAGAAGTCGTGAACCTCACTGCTGCGAATTCCGCACAGTCAGGAACAACGTTGCTCTCATTCCGACCGTTCATCAACTCTAACACGTTAGGAGAGTTTGACCCAAGAGCTACGTTGAGAGAGCGAGTACACTGGTGGGAGAAATTCACAAACATGGCTTCTCAGGGAGGTTGGAGTACCAAGACTCGGATTCAAGAACTCAAGCTGAAGCTTCCAACATCTGCCCGCGACTGGTTTAACCAGTTGCCGAAGAGTGTGTCCCGTGATTGGAAAGAGTTATCATCTGAGTTCAAGAGACGCTATTGCAAAGCGAGATCGTCCTATTCTGAGAGGTACTTCACCATGGAAATGAAGAGTTCCGAGACTCCACTGGAATTCTTCTATCGCCTGAACTCTGCGGCTGGGAAAGCTGATATAGATTTCAGGAAGTCGTCCAAGCGTCTGGAGAAACATGTTCTGCGTTTCATCACCAAGCTGAATGATCCGCGTCTGAAAACCTCCTTGCAAGGACAGAGGTTCAAGAGTATCTCTGACCTGGAGTATGCCATACTGCAAGACGAGGAAGTCTGGAGAACTGGAGATCATGACACAACTGCTACCAAGCCCCGGGACTTCAGAGCTGATATCATTCCGCGAGGACAATTCAAACCCAAGCGCATGCATAGGACTTATGTCGCTAAAGAAGTCGACTCTGAGGATTCGGAAGATAGTGACTCTGGAGATCATCGAGAGTATCAGAGGAAAAGTAACAGTTCCAGATCCCAAGGCGAAAACTCCAGACATCAGCCAACGACCTCAGGATCCAGTCGTGATGAGAATACAGCGCAGACGACTGGAAGTACTTCGACAGCTAACCCTTCCACCGGGAACGCAGATTGGACCCAGACTTTAACGAATGAAGTGTACCGAGTGATGGACAACATGGGATGGCGCCCGCCACCTCAGTCTCCAACAGGATCGTCGAGTCAAGGGTTCAACCAGACGCGCCGTGACAATGCTGGATACTGGAGCAAGTTCTGTGAAAAATGTCATCGCTCTGGGTATTCTGAAGAACACTGCTGGAAAGACAAAACTTGTGATCGATGTCTGGAGAAGGGCCACCCAGCCCAGCTATGTCGTGTACTGCCGTGCGAAGTATGCGGAAAGGTGCACTTTGAAATACATTGCGAAGACTTAAAGACTCTGGAATCCTTCAAGAAGTTGGCTCGTCAAGGTACACTGAAGGGTGTGCCAGACTACCTGCTGAAAAAACTCATGGCTTAGTAATGAGTCTGAGCGCCAAGTGTCCAAGAATCTATGCAAATTCCTAGAACCTGGGGACCCCAGTCTTGAGTGCGCTCCATTGCGCCGCGCAGACAAGGTGTTAGCACGCTTTGACGCGTCTCTCAAGCCGCTCAGGATGATGAGATGAATCCACGCGAACACTGGTATATGAGACGGAGTGATGGCATCGGATTAGTGCACACCAGAATAAGAACCGGATCTGGCGGAACTCACAAGGTTTCTGAAAAGTGGCGTGGGAGGCCTACCACGTCCCAGAGTAAGAAAGCTTTCCCAATTCTTCGAAGATTTTGGTTTGGACTTCAGAGAGATGTACGCGCGGTCCGGCTGCTCTACTCCCATGACGACTAACCAGGTGGTCATCAGAGAAGCAAAACGGGCCCTTGAGAATTGGATCTCAGGGTTCTAATGGTTGGGTATGTACGCTGCTGTTGAGGGATTTGCCAAGGGTTAAGTGATTGTGCCAGCGACAAGGGGCGCCCTCGTGAAGCTTCAAGTCGAGGACACAGGCTACCAAGTTAACTCGTGGGTTCATGCCAGTCTTTTGAAGCCCAGAGTGAGTGGACGCCACACTGTCGACGCCGCACCGTCGGGCTTGTCGTCGTTGAAGTGGAGAAGATCGTGGACACACATTGGATCAAGCGAGCTAGGATGTCTGAGGGACTTTGCCAATACGTCGTCAAGCGGAAAATGTTACCATGACACCGAGTTGTTACCGCTATCAGGGATGAATTATAGGGATCTGCTGACCAAGTACGACAAGCACGAACTCGATTGTAAGGATGAAAACTGGGGATGGCTACCACAGAGTCTATAAACGCGGAAGCCACCTCTGAGAAGTCTGGAGCCTGACCACTTTTCCGACTACCGTCTGAAGGATGGGATGTCTGAGAACCATGATTTCCTGAAATTGTTCCAAGCGAAGTCTTGGTTCCTAGACAAGCGGCCAATGTGATGTGAGATTGTTTGGAGATTGAGACCGGATTGTCGACTTGGATTGATTGTGGAGACTTCCGACTTCCTTTGGGACTTCCTCTCATCTGACTACCATACCGTTTTTAAGTTGTTGGGAGAACGAACTCTCAGTGTTACGGACCGACCATGGATAGCGGATGTTGGGGCAAGAATTATTCAGATGGCGAGGACGTGACCCCATGATCGTTGAAGGAGTTACCGCTGAGAATTATATGGGAATTATGGCTACGCTACGATTTGCAGAGCTCCCGATATGGTCATAATGTGTGATACGTGGAATGGTGGCGCGCTAATACTAGCAACATCAATGGCTGAAGCGAGTGTATTGCCCGCTGCACCATCCGGTTGTTGTTCTTGCGAAACCTTGTTGTTGAGAGCCTAAGGACCAACCTCTTAGCCAGTAGGTCGTCGCAATCACCGCGTGAAGCCAAATCCATTGCCGATGCAGGTGAATGACATGGGAGTAGCCGGCCTACGAAGAGGAAGAGATGTCGCTTGCATGTATCGCAAAAGTGTCGGACATGATGGTTGTGAAGTATTTTGGAGTGTGCGCGCGTGTGGACTATGTGGGTTTTCCTGTTGGCGTTTGGTGTGGATTATACTTGGCTGGCGACCGGAGACTCTGAAACCTCGGCTACTGGCAGAGAGTTAGCACTGCTCGTCGCAATGAGAACCGGCGCTTCCTGCTTTTGTACGACCTGGCCATGATTCACAGTTCGGGAATGAGTCTCCTCACTGATGGATCGTGACCAGGAGGGGCGGTTGTGATATCGCAATCTCCGGTTTTCAAGCGAAGAGCTGCTGTCTCTCCACGATGTGTGTGTGTATGGATATACTGGGGGCTGAGACGCGGTTGCGTGCGTATGGCATGTACCGGTCCTGTGGAGTAATATGTTGGTTTGTGGATTCATCCTTCGCCTGTTTGTAAAGGGGCCCAACGGGTTGGAAGTGCTACCCAGGACTGTGCACAAGTCTGGGCAGACTAGCACTCAGTCCAACCACCGGACTTTCCCCGACGACGAGTGCCTAAGTTCTGGCGGAAAGTCTCTCAAGTTGAATGTATCCCTGAGAGACCTCGTCCCGTTACACCCATGAGCGACGATTGACGGTTCAAGGATCCCAACCAAGACCCACAAGACCCAAGAGGCCCGAAGTGCCCAAGTGTCCCGTGCTGTACGTCGCCTACCCAAGACACCCCTGAGGACTTTGCGTGTATTGAGCATTGAAGCTCTACACCCTGGGAATCATCGTCTCAAGTCTGAGGATCAAGCTTCTGAGTCTGAGAACCAGAAGTCTGAGAAATGCCACTCTGAAGACCAATGCCAGAGTGATGACCGACAAAGATCCCAGACCTCTCACACGATGATTACCCCAAGTCCCAAGCATCCCTAATAAGCCCAAGTATGTTCCAGTTGACGCTCAAGACTTCATGTGTATCGAGCAAAGCTCTACACCCCTGGGAATTAAGCTACATGTCTGAAGATCAAGCCTCCAAGTCTGAGAAGCATGATGATCACCGCTCTGAAGATGAATGCCAGAGCCAGAAGATCGCATACCAGACATGTACCCAGTGAAGTCGATGCCTCACCATACTGAGTCCAAGTCAAGTCGGAGAATCCAGTCCGCCATCAAGTGACACGCAACCTGAAGGCTACATAATGATGCCTCATCGTGCTCACTCATCAAGATCTGCCGCACTGACTCCAATACTGAGACCAAGTGAAGATTCCCTGAAACATAGTGAAACCAAGATGACCTGAGATACGAAGACTGACTGCAATGTACCCAGAAAGAAGACCAAGAAGAAGATCGAAGTGTGTGTATGAAGAAGATATGACAGAAGACGAATGTTAAATAGAGTTCAATTTGCCTCGTGAAGCTCAAGCTACCGAGTTCCATCTGCTGTTCATACAGCCGTAACAAGGTTTGGTGTTACGTGATCTCTCGCCTTCTTCCAACCCCTTTAGGCGGAGATCAGCGTAACGTAGAGACCTGAAGTGACCCGCCTATTCCATTTCCTAGTTGGGTCGTTTGTCTTGTCTCTAACGGTAGCCCATTTCATATTGCTCGTTTGGACAGGTTCTGGGAGCTAGACAGTCGCTCTCAGGACGCTTGATTGACTGTTATATATAACCGATTGTATTGGTTTATTTCCCTCTATATATTAGAGGGTGGTGCGCGAAAGGAACGGGTTTTCAGACAGACCAGGGGTCTGAAACACATACCCAGTTGACCTGGAAGTACTAGCCCACCGTCCAAGGGCCAGGAAAGAATAAGTGACGGTTGTGTATATTGTATATTTGTATTGAACTCTGTTAATTGTTGGTTATCTTCTAAGTCTAAGCCTCCAGGTGCTGAATTTGCGATATTCACGTACCTGGTTATTGGACTTCTTCATTGTTTCTCTGACTACACACTCTGGGAATCACTTGTGGTTCTCAGGGCTTCCGACTCCAGAAGGACCCCGCTAAGGCTTCGAACGTCGTCGCCGCTGGCCTCGCACGGAGCTCCCCCAATCTTCACCCCACAACACTTGACCCGGGAGGTGTCATATTCCTCAGACAACGAACCAACGAGGATACACAAGGTATCACACGCCACAACCGGCGACTACTGAGAACCCTCAGTACTGTCGCCCGTTGGTTCACTGTACGCCCCCCCTGCACCGCGGTAAAAGTTTCACCGACTTCGCGACACAAGCTCTGTGAGTGCAAGCGGCATTTCCGTGGAAATAACCCCTCCGCCTGAGGATACGTACTCGTCAGAGGATGCCGCCATTGCAGCTCTGCATTACTGGACCAAGAATCATGGTTTTAATGTGACCAAGAGGCGTGCCTTTACTTCAGCGACGGCAGGGGATGCAGTTTGGAAACGTGGTTTCGATTGTGATCGAAGTGGCAAGCCAAAGTGTACGCAGCATCTTAAAGATGAAGACCGGAAGCGCCCCATGCGAGGTTCCATGCGTATTGGTTGTCCGATGAAGATAATCCTCCAAGTCGTGGACAAGTCTGACCCTCGTGGGGAATGGAAAATTGTACACACGAGAAACGGAAGTCGTCTTCACAACCATCCACCTTCGGAAGACGCCAGGGTCCATCCAGGTCATCGTCAACGGGCTGCAGCTTCTACTAGTGCGCTACCGACAGCTTCGCTACAAGACATCATCGCTTCTCAAAGTGCTGTTGGAATTACAACAGCAAGGGTGGATGCCAGTTTGGTTGACGCAGACCCTGATTCTTTTGTTATTCCACAAGATATCGCAAACATGAGAAGCAATTCTCGTCGACACGAACTCGCCACCAAGACCGTTATGGAAGCTCTGTTTACTCAGCTGGAGTCGGATGGATTTTACTATCGTTACGAGGTGGAGTTGGAAACACAAAGGGTCCTTTATTTTTTCTGGGCTCATCCGGGTACGCTGGAACAGTTTCGACTTCACTGTGATGTCGTTGGGATGGATACAAGACCAACCAATACAAGCTTCCTTTGTTGAACATCATCACTATGACTGGGTTTAACACGGTGCTACCTGTTGCACAATGCTGGCTACCGCGAGAAAGAGAAGAAGACTATACCTGGGCTATGAACACGCTGTCTTCTTTCCTGTCGGGGAAAGGTGTCGGTTGTCCAAGTGTGTTTATAACAGACAGAGGATTAGCAGCTATGAACGCTGTTAGTACTGTGTTCCCTGGCGTACCTGCAATGATATGTAGGTGGCATATGAACAAGAACGTCATCAGCAAAACCCGCCAAGTCTTGGGGCAAGTTGCTGTTCAAAACCCAGCTCCAGGGCAACCTAAGTACGAGAACACTTGGCAAACGGATGCATTCATGTCGTTATTTTACCGGGCTGTTGAATCATCGACAGAGGCAGAATTCGAGATAAACCGAGGCGAGTTGCGCGCTCTGAGCGCTCCTCTTTCACGTTACTTGGATCAACACTGGTGGAAGTACAAGAAACACATTGTACGAGCGTGGACGGATCAGTACAAACACTTTAGGATCAGAGACACTTTATTTGTCGAAGGAACGCACGCTAAGTGCAAAACGTGGTTGCGTGGATGTCAGGGCGACTTGTTTACAGTGTACAAGAATATGCTGCCTTGATGGAACTCTGCAGCATCTTCAACTCGACTATTGGCTCAACGGAACTCCGTACGAGTTCCATACCTTCTCCAAGGCAATCGATTTGCAGCGGTTGTTCGCGTAATTTCAGTGTGGGCTCTTACTCAAACGCACGCGCTGTGGGAGGATGCACGCGCAATCGTCTTTAATAGACTGAATCGTGGTGAATGTTCTGGCATATTCCGGGCTGTGCATGGACGCCCTTGCATTCATGAACTCATGGAGATCACCGCCTCTAATGGAGAACGAATTCTACAACCTAGCGATTTCGATTTGCACTGGTGGATTAATCGTGAGCAAGCCTCTACCGTTCAACCTCGAATTCAAGAACCAGCGTTCAACGAAGAAGAATTAATGAGTAGGCGACAACGCCGTCGGTCTACGAGAATCAGCACTCTTCCTTACAACACACGACGAGATACAATATTTTTCGAGAGGGTAGACCTTAACAACCCAGCCACACACCCAGCATCAAGTCCTGATCGGTATCAAAATGCAGTGACAACAGTATCTGTTGTCAATCCTGTATCAACTCTATCTGTGGCTGATGAACAGGATCCCTCGGTTTTCCATACGAGTATTGTGCCACCGCGATTCTGGGGATATGCAAGATGGAGTTAAATAGTGAGTGTTTGTTAGTTTAACTTTGATAATTGTCATCGTTATAATTCAACAAAGCGCCCATTCTTCATTAGAAATTATTGTGGAATGCGTTTTTAATCTGCCTTACGCTTCTTGTTGCATCCCCGAAAAGTGTGCGATCTCAGCGATCCACTCTTAGTGAACGTCTTCAAACAAAGGGGACACGTCCATTCTCCTTCTTTGTTGTCCGTCCGGCGTCTGGTCTCTTCGTTCTTGGCTGCTTCAGGGTTCATAGTACAGAAACGGCGATGCGAACGCATTGCTGCAGAGTCGTCATACTTGATTCCGCAATACTGGCATGAGTAGGTCTTCGGCAACACGCTATTTACCACATCCGGTTCCCATTTGAGACCGCGAAATGACAGGTAGCAGTGGATCCGATGGTTCACGACATCGTAGGGCATTCCATTATGGATAAGGTCCCCACCGGAAAATGATGCAGAAACCCACTGGAATTTGCACCACGCGAGATTTGGAGTCGTCGCGGGCAGTGAAGGAGCCATCGTAGACTCGCAGACTTGTTCCTTCCTCCAAAGCGAGAACCATACTTGCCGGGACACGCGTAGAGTTGTTCTTGGAAGCTTCAGTGATGACAGATTCAGGATAGTCTTGATGCGCTTCTTGTTCCTCCCCTCCTGGCGTTGAACGCAGAAAGGAGAACACTGTAGGAAGCCATGCCGGGTCCAGACAAGCGGTCACAGCGCTAATGGCTACTCGCAGTAAGCCAATAGAAGGAGACCGAGCTTGAACGCGGGACTGTTCCCGGTATGTGTCGTGATTGTCATCACTCACGTCCTTGAAAACGGGGGTGTACGTGCGGGTTTTCGCTTCATCCAGTAACGCATTAAGCGTATCCGGAGACAACCCGAGGTATGCTACTAGGTAGCCGCAGGCAGGGAGAGTTGGCTTGGGCGCCATTTTGAAAATGCAACGGACACGCCTATTTGCAACGGACACGCCTATTTGCAACGGATACACCTCCAAACAACTTGATTTTTGTATAGTGTCACACACAGTGGATTTTAAATGAATCTGCAACGGACACGGTGGGATGCAACGGACACGATTTTGAAACATCTTGAGTTTTGTAGCGACGGCAAAAGCAATTTTTATGTGTTTTTCTTCTGGATTTTAAATCTGAATACATCCCTTTTTTTACAAATGGCCCTCCCTAGAAATGCCCCTCTTTAGTTTGGCCCCCGCTGCGGACCTGCTAGTCTTGGTGAGCTGGATGCCTTACCCTCGTAGAGAGAAAATTGGCCAATGACTGAAAGCCTACACCACTGTTATGTAAGCTCGCCGGATTTGGCTGGTAGTGAAAGGTTAAACCCTTTCACTACCAGCTTAATCCTTAATCATCAAAAGTTTTGTGGGCCTAGAGACTCTGGGGAACCTATGACTTTAAATTGAATAAACAAATGAGTTCACTAACTTCTCATATCACTCCACTCACTCACGCTGCCTTGGAATAAGCGACAGCGGACGTTCATCAATGGGGGAGGCCACGTCCAAAACAGAGCACAGCACTACAAACCACCGACATCCCGAGTCAATGAATGAAGTCGAATACGATCATCAAAGTTAATGAGACTATCTGACTGGAAAGTCAAGTAGAAAAGAAGGTACTATAGAAATGATCCTGTAAAAGTACGGTCTTAGTTTGTAACTACCAAAGTTGCTGTAACATATATGTACATAACAAATCGCATGGACAGCAGGATGTTTCTTATGCGAAATTCATTGGCTTAGAAGCTTCAACATCCGTCACTCTGCCTACATTCAATCTTACTTCAACACAACTGACACAGTTTCAACATATTTTCATAGCCTAGCAAAATTCACCCCAGTAGCGCCCCTTCATCCATCTCTTTGCCACCAACTGGGTGTTTGTTGTTCACGACGCATCCTTTGCTTTTCCTTAAGAGTTGCTATTTCCTTCAGAATCGTCTCAGTTAACTCGTGGTTGGACATCCACATCGAACTGCTCTCTCGTGCATGGCGAGCACGCATAGCCCCAAAATTTGACGCCGCCAAAGGGAGTTGCAGCTCACAGTCCGGGAAACGCTTTGGTTGTGTCCTCCTTGACGTACGGATGAACGTCACAGATGCAGTACAAGTTGCTGTTGTTGCACTTTACAGCTTAAATTTCTCGTCCAGAGAGTCTTCACTCAGTTTCCAGAGTTTGTTTGCATTCTCCAACGAATGGCTTGACTTGGCACCAGCCTCGAGTGCAGGATAACCTCGCATGTGTAGAAATCCATTGGGGCCGTAGTACTCGCCGCCTTTGACGGTCTTCACAGTCGCAGCGTACAGAATAGGAAGGGCTCCCATTTGCGACGTCATGAAGGGCAGCAATGACACAAGCCACACGAAGATCTCTGCAAGCCAATGAGGGAATGTGCTGCGGTAGGAGCGGCTCCAGATGTCACTGGTCGTGAAACCGGGGTGTGCAGCTACAGACACGACGTTCTCAACCTGCGCGGACTGCAGACGGCGCTGTAGCTCAAAGGTGAACAGTAGATTGGCCATCTTGGACGTCATGTAGTCCTGGAAGCCACCGCGTGTGTGTCCTAACGTTGAAAAGTCCAGGTACATCCAACCGAAATAGTGCGCGAGGCTGCTCACATTGACGACGCGCGCCTGATCTTTCGAGCGGCGCAGCAAGTCCAGCAACAAACTCGTGAGGTAGAAATGCCCCAAGTGGTTAATGGCGAAGTGTGCTTCAAAACCGTTGGGCGTGTGACGTTGATCAGGGACCGACACGCCAGCGTTGTTGATCAGCAGGTCCAGACGGTTAAATTTATCGTGAAACACGCGCGCGAACTCGCAGACGCTGGATGGATCTCCGACGTCCACCTGCATGAATTCCACAGACCCGGCAACTTCACTTGGTAGCCTGGCCAGTTCTTGACGGATCAGCTCCTCTGCGCATCTCCCGCGACTTTCGTTACGGCATGCGAGAATGACGGAAGCCCCGTGCGCCGCCAATGCCTTGGCCACTTCAAAGCCGATGCCTGTGTTGGCACCGGTGACGATAGCGATCTTGCCGTTCTGGGACAGCATTTCTGAGCCATCCCAGTTCTTTTCTGCGCTGAAGAAAGCACCCATGCTTTTCGAGAGATTCACAGTGCACTTGTGCGGTTAACTGACTCCAGAATAATGGACGGGGGAACACGTTTACCTAAGCGGTTGAGGTACAGAGCACGGTTGGGGAGATTTGCTAGATGACGGTCGACTCCAACTCGAAGTCATCATTTGTCATTTTGACTGTAGTTGTCCACGTTTTGCAAATAGGTCAGCACCGCTTAGTTAGCTAAAAATGAGATAGCCACACAACGCCAACGGAAATTGAGCCACTTCGGACCGAAGTTCGATGGCAACTGGCAAGACGCCACACACACACACACACACACACACAGGTCAGCGAATCCAAACAGAGACCGGGCAAAGAGCGGAATGAGATGCAGGTTTCAGGCATGTTGAATTTAATCCGTGTTGAAGCTACATGTACAAGTACACATCAAACTGTAGGTCTTGTTGCGGCTGGGAATTCACAGGCGCCAGTAGTTGTGAGATCACTTCGGACCTCCTCTGTACGAAGATCATCAGCGAAGAACAATTTGTTCTCAGCACTGGGTAGATAGCGACGATAGAAAATTCCATTTACCTATGGAACGAGCGTTTTATCATGTTCGTTGAGGAATTATGTGAGCCCCAACTCCGCGAATTCCTGTAACATGGCATGGTCGCGAGGTACGGCTCTCGACGGAGATTTGTCACGACCTGAAAAATCGGCAGATCCAAGATCAGGAAACGGAATTGGCGGGCACTCGCCACGTACTTCGAAGTAGTAACTACCAGTAGCTCGTGTAACCCCGAGCAGATTAAACCAGCTTCTGCAAAAATCAATCTGCACCCCGTTGCTCAACCGTACTCAGGTAAACCCAGCGGCTCCACAATTTACGGAAACGAGTCGAAAGGTTGAGCAAGGCGAGAAAGAATGATAATCATCCACGGAGATCACCCTAATCGAACGTTTTGATGACTTCCACTTTGCACGTTTTGTCTTCCCAACTTTCTGATTAAGCTACCAAGCAGATTGACAGTCCCCACAGCAGCGTAGCCAAAAATGTATGGCGCAGCATATTTCCATGTCAGTTTCTCATACAATTCCTTCACCGGCACGTTCAACTCGCCACTTACTTTCCTTCTCCGCAGATATTGCTGTTCTCGTGGTAGAAGAACATATCTGGTCGATAGAGCCCAGTAGAAGCAGAAGATTTCATGTAGCGGCGATAGTTCTTGGCGCATCAGCAGTCAAACAATGAGAGAATCCCAAAAGTGATGATTTGTTGCTTCAGACGCATTCTCAACAACGGAACCCACGATAGTGACAATTCGATGCGATAGTTTTCCAGCACAAACTGGAGATCTTACTAGTATTTTCAAAATACTAGTAAGATTTTCAAAATACTAGTAAGATCTCCAGCCACAGGAATAATGTATCGTCAATGGAGACTTTGACCCGCAGGTCGCGTTCCAAGTGCCTTTTCAAATCATTACAAGTTAAAGGTAGCGCGGTAACCTGTTCATCCTGGATAGCCTTCATCCAGGCGTAAGGATAATATCCTTTTGTTCTCAAGTGGCCCTGCGCCATACAGAACCACTAGCAGGCTGGTACCAGCTCATGCGCAGGAACTTTTCCGGCTTCCTTCGTGAGTCGCAATCGCACGTCTTCCACCGATAATTCAACACAATCGAGCACTCCTACAACGTTCAACGGCGTTAAGCCATCTGTGCCATTCACACTCTTCTTCTTTTGTTATCCACCCGCTGCCCTCCTTTTCGCCCGGAAGCACATCATAGCTTTCTCTTTTGTTCAACTTGCGACTAAAATGATGCTTCGTAGGACAAGTGTTTGCGTTTTGGTACCATCTCAACCAGTACGAAAAGCTGCTTGCCAAGAGTTTAGAGTGGTGGAACGTTTTTGCCATAGCGTATTTTCCTTCAGTCTCCACCACTTGGAAAGCTCTAGAACGAGCGAATGAAGTTCGACAGTCTTCGATGCGCTTCTGGGCTCGATAACAGCGCAGTCGAAGCTTCAGACGTTGAGTGACAACTCGTCGCCAATAACGATAAGCTCGGGAGAAACGACAACGAATGGCGAGTTGAGAGGCTAAAACGAGTTGCCTCCGACCTCCTGGATACAGACAGTGATAGAGGTAACGTCGAGTGCTGGACTGGATCACACACGCCTTCATTGTCTGCAATTCTACCAAAGCTGCTGGACTGAGTGTTTTCGGGTTTATTGCGGGCTTTGCAACTGGAGCTTTTCGTTGGAAAACCACTTGAAGCTTGATACGCGGTTTTCGGATCGGTACTCGAATATGGTAGCGTGGTTTCTTGAGTGGAGTCTCGAGCCATTCTACATTTCGATCCAGTAGTTTGGTTGTCAGCTTCTCGAGAGCGAGCGATTCGCGCTGGTACTCGCGTCTTACAGACGTGTTTAATAGTTTTAAGTCGCTGTTGATAAGCTGCAATTGCTCGTCAAAATCCAAGCAAAAGGTAATCAACGGTCTCGTGCATTGGTGTGTAGTAGCAGTCTCTTGCCGTTTTGGAATTGGGTTTTGTCGGTCTTTGACTTCCACCGATGGCGAATTGTTGCGAGTTTGAGAGATATCGTCAGATTCTTCGTTTGCATTCTCTTCACGTCGCTTTTCCGCATCTTTCCGAAGCAGGAAGAGCTTCTTCGCTCGATCCAATGCTGGGAACGCTGTCATCCCTTTTTGTGACTTTTCGATATGGCTACATTCAATTATGGCTGCAGATGTTTTTTTTACCTCTATTGTCATTTTTATTCTTGACAATTTTGTGGTGAATGGCCGATGATGGAGACTTTTAGCGAGTGACAACGTGCGTGCAGAGGTTCGTGGCTCACAAACAGACTCAAAGGATGTTATCGTGGCGCTTGTGCGTCTTCTGGGTCGTATGGTGGTCGGTGTTGGAGAGGGGAGTGGGGCTGGGGCCTCCTTGTAGCAAGGCGATGGGCGGTGGAGCGTCTGGAACGAAGTTTACCTATTTGTTTACATTGTTTACACGGAGTAGTGGCACTTTACATATGACTTGGGTTTTGTATGCATTGCGGTCGACTGGAGGTGGTCTCATGGGCTGCCTGTAACCCTAGACAAGAAGTGGGGAGGATCTTCAGGTTCTCTTCAAAGTTGGGGCTTTATTTAGGGGGGAATTCTCTTCCGAGTGTGTTGTGTGTTATTTGTTGACCTCTTTCTTCTCCTCACACTCGAGAAGTTGTGGACAAAAGGATGAAGAAATGATGGGGTTTCAGTGATGTCTATGGGACTTTGATGTCGTGTGTAGATATTGGTGCCCTCTGCTCCGTTGTGAATGTTGTTTACAGATTAGTTTACATTGGTTCCAAGTGTCTCTTGTTACCTCGCTTTGCCGCTTGGGGTGTGTCTGGAGATTGATGCACAGTGTTTCAGCCCCTCTCTCTGCTTAGCTCTACGTCGGTCGGTTGTGGTTCGAAGGTGCCTCGCTGTCCTTCGAGTTCTGTTGAAGTCGTGAATTCTTGCCAAGTACTGTCCAAGTATCGGGGAGCACAATGGAATGGCTGGAGATTGGTGCAAGTTCAGTGCAGTGTGTGCTGGAGGAGCAGAGGAGCTGTTGTAGGGGGCTGTACGTCGGTGGTGCTGCGTTCTTCCAAAGGGTTGCCGTTCGACTGTGTTTAGGCCTCGCTTCGAGCGCTTGGATGCAATCACGACGCTTGCAACAAAGGTTCGCCCTTGTCTGTTGGGAGACGCTGGTGCTGTTGTCATGTTAGTTCCTTGCAGCTTTTCCCCAGATTGTGCTGCTTGCTCGCCTCGTGGCTTTCACGGCGTGTCCGATGCGTGGATTCGTCGTCGCGAATACCCCCAATGCAGTCTGACTGGCCATCAATATCAAAACTCTGTATGAGCAGATTAAACCAGTTTCTGCAAAATTCAATCTGCACCCCGTTGCTCAACCGTACTCGGGTATACCCAGCGGCTGTTTAAGGTCCACAACTTTACGGAAACGAGTCGAAAGGTTAAGCAAGGCGAGAAAGAATGATAATCTTCCACGGAGATCACCCTAATCGAACGTTTTGATGACTTCCGCTGTTGCACGTTTCGTCTTTCTGATTAGCTACCAAGCAGATTGACAGTCCCACAGCAGCGTAGCCAAAAAATGTATGGCGCAGCGTCATATTTCCATGTCAGCTTCTCATATAATTCCTTCACCGGCACGTTCAACTCGCCACTTACTTTCCTTCTCCGCAGATATTGCTGTTCTCGTGGTAGAAGAACATATCTGGTCGATAGAGCCCAGTAGAAGCAGAAGATTTCATGTAGCGGCGATAGTTCTTGGCGCATCAGCAGTCAAACAATGAGAGAATCCCAAAAGTGATGATTTGTTGCTTCAGACACATTCTCAACAACGGAACCCACGATAGTGAGATGCGATAGTTTTCCAGCACAAACATCGTGTAGAAAATACTAGTAAGATCTCCAGTTAGCCACAGGAATAATGTATCATCAATGGGGACTTTGACCCGCAGCTCGCGTTCCAAGTGCCTTTTCAAATCATCACAAGTTAAAGGTAGCGCGGTAACCTGTTCATCCTTGATAGCCTTCAGCCAGACGTAAGGATAATATTCGCCTTCCGTTATGTTCCTCTTCCTTTTGCTCTCAAGTGACCCTGCGCCATACAGAACCACTAGCAGGCTGCTACCAGCTCATGCACAGGAACTTTTCCGGCTTCCTTCGTCAGTCGCAATCGCACGTCTTCCACCGATAACTCAACACAATCGAGAGGCGCTCCTTCTTCTTCCGTCATCCACCCGCTGCCCTCCTTTTCGCCCGGAAGCACATCATAGCTTTCTCTTTTGTTCAACTTGCGACTAAAAGGATGCTTCGTAGGACAAGTGTTTGCGTTTTGGTACCATCTCAACCAGTACGAAAAGCTGCTTGCCAAGAGTTTGGAGTGGTGGAACGTTTTTGCCATAGCGTATTTTCCTTCAGTCTCCACCACTTGGAAAGCTCTAGAACGAGCGAATGAAGTTCGACAGTCTTCGATGCGCTTCTGGGCTCGATAACAGCGCAGTCGAAGCTTCAGACGTTGAGTGACAACTCGTCGCCAATGACGAAAAGTTCGGGAGAAACGACAACGAATGGCGAGTTGAGAGGCTAAAACGAGTTGCCTCCGACCTCCTGGATACAGACAGTGATAGAGGTAACGTCGAGTGCTGGACTGGATCACACACGCCTTCTGAAAGTAGGTAGGACCCGTTACTCGATGTAGTTTTGTCTTCAGCTGTGTAAATTGGAAAGTAAGAATTCTTCTGTAGCTCAAACTTACTCCTAGTGCTAAGCTTCCTACTACGTAGTACGTTCTAGAACCTTCAACTGTTCTGGATCATTCGTTGATCACCATCCTAGAGCAAGTTGCCTTTGTGTGCTGTACACAATTTAGTGACTGACATCCTAACACTCCCCTTCAACTTGCTCAGTCACCAGTCCGGAGCGGTCGAGAAGACGCGTGAACTGCGGCGTAGGAAGTGGCTTCGTCAAGTAGTCGGCAAGCTGCAAGGCCGACGGTACGTACTCCAGTGCGATGTCTCCCTTGTTGATGTGGTCGCGCACAAAATGGTAACGTAGGTCTATGTGTTTCGCTCGCGGTGAATAGCCCGTGTTCTTCGCGATGCTGATCGCTGACTTGTTGTCAATGTAGATGGTCGTTGCGCCAATCACCTTCAAGTTCATCTCCTTCAGTAAGTGACGCAGCCAAAGTACTTCTTGGACGGCAAGTGAGAGCGCCATGTACTCAGCTTCTGCGGACGATAGAGCTACCGTCTGCTGTCGCTTGCTCCTGAAAATCACCGGCCCTCCAGCCATCAAGATGAGGACGCCAGACGTGGAGCGACGAGTCTCAAGATCACCACCCCAGTTTGCATCTGTGTACGTCGCAATGGTGCACCCTTTTGATGTCGTTCGCGAGTATCTGATACTCAAGCGTGGTGTGGCCTTCAGATAGCGCAGGACTCGCACTGCAGCGCGCCAATGGAGAGCTTGGGGGTTTGCCACGTAGCGAGAAAGCTCGTTTACTGCCACGCAAATGTCAGGGCGCGTAGCATTTGCCACGTAAAGTAACGAACCTGTTAGTTCACGGTACGGTGCGTTCGACTTGTTGTCACTGCTGTTGGCATCAGGACGCAAATCTTGACCAGGAATACAGGGGTTTCGCATTGGATAGGCTTCGTGTTGCCCAAACTTGGTAATCATCCGCTGAATAAATTGTTCTTGGCTAAGAAGAAGTGTTCCATTGTCACGATCATAGTGCACCTGAATCCCCAGAATGAATCGCGCATCACCAAGTGTCTTGACCGTGAAGTGCTCGGCCAGTTTCTCTGCGACTTCTTCGGCGATTTCATCGTTCTTACATCCAATTAAGAGGTCGTCCACGTAGAGAACAATGAAAACTGGTCCATCTTCTTCGCTCTCCTTCACGAACAGGCAAACGTCAGCACCGCACTGCTGGAATCCCATTTTCAAAAACACCTCGCGGATCTTCTTGTACCATACAGCTGCGGCTTGCTTCAGCCCATATAAACTGCGTCGTAGACGACACACCATGCCGTCGCTGGTCTTGATCCCGGACGGTACGGCCATGTAAACTTCTTCTTCTAGGTCTCCGTTCAAGAAAGCCGTTTCGATGTCGTACTGCTTTACCACGAAGTTTCTTGAACAGCACACTGCGAGAAACACACGAACAGTGTTCAGACTAGCAACCGGAGAGTATGTCTCCCTGTAGTCAATTCCGTAGGTCTGTAAAAATCCCAGAGCAACCAAACGCGCCTTGTAACGAACGATATTGCCGTGCTCATCGCGTTTAAGAGCAAATACCCATTTACATCCGATCACCTTCGCTCCATGTGGTCTACGTACGAGGTCCCAAGTGTGATTTCTCACATGTGAACGGATTTCAGCGCGAACTGCTTCCCTCCATTTGTCGGCATCCGGCGAGCGAATAGCTTCAGCATAGGAAGTAGGAACACCTTCAGCAGCGGCGAGAGCGATTTCATAACTTCCTAGTCGTGGACGCTTTGGGTCAGGCTCGTCGGACTCGTCTTCAGGATCAGTAGGTGGGGAAGCGCCGGTAGCTCTTGTACGTCACTGTTGACCAGTTCACGCAGGCCAGGGGCTAGGTAGCTGTCATCTCGGTCATCATGGCGTGGACCACCACTCGGTCCAGGAAGTAGCAGTGCTTCTTGAGATGAAGAGCCGTTCGTTAGAAGTTGCTGTCGTTCCGTAGTCAGATTTCGTGGATGGCTCCGCACTACAAGTTGCTTGCCCGGAGACCTCGGATGATGAAAACTCGCAACTGAGTTCGCCTGTCGCGGTACCAAGCAGCCCAAATTCGAGCGGTTACCCAGTAAAGGTTGATCCGGTGGCGTCGTCATATCATTTCCCCCCCTAAACTGCGACTGATCTTGGGTTGCCAGCACAGGGCGCACACTCATTTGGCTCAGTTGGCTCGGGAGACTCAGTGTCAACGCCCGATTCTCATCCTCGCTGTCCACTTGCATAGGCTCCGCAGGCGTTCCATCGCAGTCAACCTCCATATCAGCGGGATCATCACTATCTCGAGGTACAGGTGGAGAAATCGGCGAATGAGAGCATTCATCCCAGTTGTAGTTGACCAAGTTAGGAGCTTCAATGCTGCACTGGTGGCTTCTGTACGCGCTAGGCGGTCGCTCGTCCAGCACTATCGTGCGTGTTACCACTAGTCTTTCGTCCTCGAGATCCCAGACCCGATACGCCTTCGACGCATCGGCGTATCCGAGGAAAATACAGCGATGTGCTTTGCGGTCCCACTTGGATCGCTTGGACTGATCAATGTGCACGTAACCTTGAGCGCCAAAAACTCGAAGATGGTCCAACCATGGCTTAACGCCAAACCAATTCTCAAATGGAGTACTTGCTGGCCTCGCACTGTTGGGGATGCGATTGATGATGTACGTCGCGGTCACTACCGCTTCACCCCACCAGCAAGTTTCGAGCTGCATATGGTGCAACATCGAGCGCGCCATTTCCACGATGGTGCGATTCATTCGCTCCGCTAGTCCATTCTGTTGAGGACTATAGGGTGCTGTTGTCTGGTGCACAATCCCTTGTTTGAAGCAGAAGCTTGTAAACTGTTTGGACGTGTACTCCCCTCCGTTATCCGTCCGAATGCACTTGACCTTCCGCTGAAGCTGTGTCTCAGCCAATTGCTTGAAACGGACAAAGTGTTGAAACACCTCCGCCTTGGACTTGAGGAGATACACGTGCACATACCGAGAGAAATCATCGACAAAAGTTACAACAAACCGCGCTCCCCCTTTTGTCCGCGTCCGCATTGGCCCCATTACGTCGCTGTGAATAACCTCAAGAGGGGCTTGGGTCTTCACTCGGCTGGAACTTTGTCTTGCAAATGGACTCACTGTCATCTTCCCTTGTGCACATCCATCACAAAGCCCGTGATTGTCCTGGAGAAGAGCAGGAACACCCTCGGCGGCCTTCCCAATGGCGTCCAGTCGCTGCTGGGCCACGTGCCCGAGCCGCGCGTGCCACAAGGCTGCGTCCGCAGGTTTTGCCATCATTGCTGCGGCCGTCTCTTCATATCCATCAGCATGCTGGACTTGAACATCCCACGCGTAGAGCTTACCAATCTTCGGCACCAGAGCCAATGTTTCCCCGCCAAATTTGATCGTACATCCACTTGCACTAAACGATACTTCCACGTTCTTTGCGGCGAGAGCTGGAATTGATAATAACTTGCGATCTAATCCAGGGACATACAAAACATCCGTAATCTTGATCAAACGCCCATTTACACGGAAACGCACTGCACCGACTCCTTGAGCTGGAAGCGACTGTCCGCTCGCTACCGTAATGTTCAAATTCCCGTTTAAGTCCCTGAACTCGCAGAACTCCGCCGTTGTGTTCGTCATGTGCGAACTGGCCCCACTGTCCAGAAGCCACTCACTTCTCCATGTAGTGGCTGACGCAGAGAACACAACTTCAACACCATCATCATCTTTCTTCAGCTTGGGGCAATCATTGCGCCTGTGGCCGATCTCGTCACACTCGAAGCATCGGCCCTTGAAGCCGTGGTCACTCCGTTGCTTCTTCCCGAACTGCGAGTTCCGGCCTCCGTGCCGGTTGTTCTGCCGATCTTGGTTCCCACGACCGCCACTCGTTCTGCGGTCGTCACGTCGTTGTCTCTGCTGGCCCTTCGTACCACTGGTACCAGCTCGAAAAGCACTTTCTTGCTTCTCGCGTCGCTGCAGCGACTCATATTCGCGGCGTAGCATCTCCTTAGCCTCCAAGAGTGAAACCAAACCCTTGGACTCAATAATCTTCACCATGTTGTCATACTCAGCGGACAGACTCCCGAGTAGCACAACTAACTTCTCGTCTTCGTCGATCTTGTCTCCAGCAGCGCTGAGTCGTAAACAAAGATCATCAAACCTCAACGGGTGCTCCATGAGATTGTCTCCCGTGGACATGCGGAAGTCGTGGAGCTGTCTGCGAAGCTGGACTCGGTTGTGGAGATTCTGTCGGACAAAGAAATCCCGCAGCGTCTCCCACGCTTCCAACGCCGAGGTAGCCTCGCGTATCATCGTCTGGTAGTTGGGACTTAGCAACTTGCTAAGAACAGCCAAAGCCTTTAAATCGGCGGCTTTCCACTGGTCGGTTTCCCGTGCCATCGCCTGCTCTGGCTTTGCTACCAGTACGTGGTCGAGTAAGTCCTTGCGTGCCAACGTCATGCGTGCATTAAACTCCCATAGGAAGTAGTTATCCTCCTGGAGGATGTCATTCGGCCCCAGCGTCTTTGGGCTCATAACCTGAAAGTAGGTAGGACCCGTTACTCGATGTAGTTTTGTCTTCAGCTGTGTAAATTGGAAAGTAAGAATTCTTCTGTAGCTCAAACTTACTCCTAGTGCTAAGCTTCCTACTACGTAGTACGTTCTAGAACCTTCAACTGTTCTGGATCATTCGTTGATCACCATCCTAGAGCAAGTTGCCTTTGTGTGCTGTACACAATTTAGTGACTGACATCCTAACACCTTCATTGTCTGCAATTCTACCAAAGCTGCTGGACTGAGTGTTTTCGGGTTTATTGCGGGCTTTGCAACTGGAGCTTTTCGTTGGAAAACCACTTGAAGCTTGATACGCGGTTTTCGGATCGGTACTCGAATATGGTAGCGTGGTTTCTTGAGTGGAGTCTCGAGCCATTCTACATTTCGATCCAGTAGTTTGGTTGTCAGCTTCTCGAGAGCGAGCGATTCGCGCTGGTACTCGCGTCTTACAGACGTGTTTAATAGTTTTAAGTCGCTGTTGATAAGCTGCAATTGCTCGTCAAAATCCAAGCAAAAGGTAATCAACGGTCTCGTGCATTGGTGTGTAGTAGCAGTCTCTTGCCGTTTTGGAATTGGGTTTTGTCGGTCTTTGACTTCCACCGATGGCGAATTGTTGCGAGTTTGAGAGATATCGTCAGATTCTTCGTTTGCATTCTCTTCACGTCGCTTTTCCGCATCTTTCCGAAGCAGGAAGAGCTTCTTCGCTCGATCCAAAGCTGGGAACGCTGTCATCCTAATTGTTTCCTTCGAAGATCGTGACTTTTCAATATGGCTACATTCACTTATGGCTACAGATGTTTTTTTTTACCTCTATTGTCATTATTGTCATTTTTATTCTTAAATTTCCTAGTGAATGGCCGATGATGGAGACTTTTAGCGAGTGACAACGTGCGTGCAGGAGCTTCGTGGCTCACAAACAGACTCAACGGATGTTATCGTGGCGCTTGTGCGTCTTCTGGGTCGTATGGTGGTCGGCGTTAGAGAGGAGAGTGGGGCTGGGGCCTCTTTGTAGCAAGGCGATGGGCGGTGGAGCGTCTGGAACGAAGTTTACGTATTTGTTTACATTGTTTACACGGAGTGGAGTGGCACTTTACATATGACTTGGGTTTTGTATGCATTGCGGTCGACTAGAGGTGGTCTCATGGGCTGCCTGTAACCCTAGACAAGAAGTGGGGAGCATCTTCAGGTTCTCTTCAAAGTTGAGGCTTTTATTTAGGGGGAAATTCTCTTCCGAGTGTGTTGTGTGTTATTTGTTGACCTCTTTCTTCTCCTCACACTCGGGAAGTTGTGGACAAAAGGATGAAGAAATAATGTGGTTTCAGTGATGTCTATGGGACTTTGATGTCGTGTGTAGATTTTGGTGCCCTCTGCTCCGTTGTGAATGTTGTTTACAGATTAGTTTACATTGGTTCCAAGTGTCTCTTGTTACCTCGCTTTGCCGCTTGGGGTGTGTCTGGAGATTGATGCGCAGTGTTTCAGTCCCTCTCTCTGCTTAGCTCTACGTCGGTCGGTTGTGGTTCGAAGGTGCCTCGCTCTGTGATGGCGTCCTTCGAGTTCTGTTGAAGTCGTGAATTCTTGCCAAGTACTGTCCAAGTATCGGGGAGCACAATGGAATGGCTGGAGATTGGTGCAAGTTCAGTGCAGTGTGTGCTGGAGGAGCAAAGGAGCTGTTGTAGGGGGCTGTACGTCGGTGGTGCTGCGTTCTTCCAAAAGGTTGCCGTTCGACTGTGTTTAGGCCTCGTTTCGAGCGCTTGGATGCAGTCACGACGCTTGCAACAAAGGTTCGCCCTTGTCTGTTGGGAGACGCTGGTGCTGTTGTCGTGTTGGTTCCTTGCAGCTTTTCCTCAGATTGTGCTGCTTGCTCGCCTCGTGGCTTTCACGGCGTGTCCGATTCGTGGATTCGTCGTCGCGAATACCCCCAATGCAGTCTGACTGGCCATCAATATCAAAACTCTGTATGATTCATTTACCCTAGACTTGTTTCACTTGCTAATTAGCAGCTTCATTTACCCTAGACTTGTTTCACTTGCTAATTACAACATGGCATGGTCGCGAGGTACGGCTCTCGACGGAGAATTGTCACGACCTGAAAAAATCGGCAGATCCAAGATCAGGAAACGGAATTGGCGGGCAATCGCCACGTAGTTTAAGGTCCACAACTTTACTGAAACGAGTCGAAAGGTTGAGCAAGGCAATAACCTTCCACGGAGATCACCCTAATAGGGGGTGTCAGAATTACGAAAATGCGCTTTAAAATCGAATGTGATTTCACTCAAACCTTGCGTGCGTGTGATTTCTGACCCAAATCGCATGCGATTTCGCTCAAATGCACACCTAAATCACAAGTGGGTATCAGAATTGGAGGCAGGGATTACAGCACAAAAATGCAGAAACAACCTTTACTAGGGCGTGGAAATGGGACACTTGACCTCTTGTGATAACACTGAACGACCTGTCGGGGGTGTACATTTCGTGGCCGGACGAAGAAGAACGGAGGAATATTTCACGTCGAATGGCAGCGAAAGGGTTTCCCGGGTATATTGACGGAACTACGTTTCCATTATCTAAGAAGCCATCGGTCAATGGAGAATGCTACTTTGACCGAAAGCATAGAACGCCTTCGCCTTGCCCTTCGTCGCGGCTTTCGCCTGATGTTTGTCATTCGTGGTCTTAGGAATCTCTATCTTAACACACACGAAGGTTAGCAGAAGCAACAGATGAGCAAGGGTTATCTACTCGCGTGTAGTGGCTCCACGAAACTTGCAGACGTTGAGGATGATGTCTAAAAGCGCTTGATCGCCGCCAGGGCGATGGTGAGCTACTCCAGGAGGGGGATGTACTAGAAGGAAGGAACGCCGCCCTGGATACCGAGACGTGAGTCCTAGAAGACCGAAAGGGAAACTGAGCAAGGTTTCCTTTTGTCGGCCTTCAACCTGCGATTTCCTCACGGGATCGCACATTTCCACCTCTGGAGGTGGGTGATTTCGATTTTGGGCCAAATCGAATGTTATTTGAGAGAGAAATCACATAAAAGTTTGGACGAGATCGCATGCGATTTTCAAGTATCTTTTCCTAATTCTGACACCCGCTAATCGAACGTTTTGATGACTTCCGCTTTTGCACGTTTCGTCTTCCCAACTTTCTGCATAGCTACCAAGCAGATTGACAGTCCCACAGCAGCGTAGCCAAAATGTATGGCGCAGCGTCATATTTCCATGTCAGCTTCTCATATAATTCTTTCACCGGCACGTTCAACTCGCCACTTACTTTTTCTTCTCCGCGAGACACGAAGATATTGCTGTTCTTGTAGTAGAAGCACATATCTGGTCGATGGAGCCCAGTAGAAGCAGAAGATTTCATGTAGCGACGATAGTTCCTGGCGCATCAGCAGTCAAACAATGAGAGAATCCCAAAAGTGATGATATGTTGCTATTCTCAACAACGGAACCCACGATAGTGACAGTTCGATGCGATAGTTTTCCACGCGGTTCAGCACAAACATCTTGTTGAAAATACTAGTAAGAACTCCAGATAAGTTAGCCACAGGAATAATGTATCATCAATGGGGACTTTGACCCGCAGGTCGTGTTCCAAGTGCCTTTTCAAATCATCACAAGTTAAAGGTAGCGCGGTAACCTGTTCATCCTGGATAGCCTTCCATACTTTCTCGTCATCGTCAATTTCCACAAAAAAATACGCTTCCAGCTTTCCCGAGAAGCGCGCGCATCATACTAAGCTTTCTCTTTTGTTCAACTTGCGACTAAAAAGGATGCTTCGTAGGACAAGAGTTTGCGTTTTGATACTATCTCAACCAGTACGAAAAGCTGCTTGCCAAGAGTTTGGAGTGGTGGAACGTTTTTGCCATAGCGTATTTTCCTTCAGTCTCCACCACTTGGAAAGCTCTAGAACGAGCGAATGAAGTTCGACAGTCTTCGATGCGCTTGTGGGCTCGGTAACAGCGTAGTCGAAGCTTCAGACGTTGAGTGACAACTCGTCGCCAATGACGAAAAGCTCGGGAGAAACGACAACGAATGGCGAGTTGAGAGGCTAAGACGAGTTGTCTCCGACCTCCTGGATACAGACAGTGATAGAGGTAACGTCGAGTGTTGGACTGGATCACACACGCCTTCACTGTTTGCAGTGCTGCCAATACTGCTGGACTGAGTGTTTTCGGATTCGTTGGGGGCTTTGCAACTGGTGCTTTTCGTTGGAAAACCACTTGAAGCTTGATACGCGGCTTTCGGCTCGGTACTCGAATATGGCAGCGTGGTTTCTTGAGTGGAGGAGCGTCAAGCCATTCCACATTTCGATCCAGGAATTTGGTTGTCAACTTCTCGAGAGCGAGCGATTCGCGCTGATACTCGCGTCTTACAGACGTGTTTAATAGTTTTAAGTCGCTGTTGATAAGCTGCAATTGCTCGTCAAAATCCAAGCAGAAGGCAATCAACGGTCTACCGGTAGTGCATTGGTGTGCAGTAGCAGTCTCTTGCCGTTTTGTTCGTCGGTCTTTGACTTCCACCGATCGCGAATTTTTGCGAGTTTGAGAAAAATCGTCAGATTCTTCATGTGCATCCTCTTCACGTCGCTTTTCCGCATCTTTCCGAAGCAGGAAGAGCTTCTTCGCTCGATCCAATGCTGGGAACGCTGCCATCCCTTTTTGTGACTTTTCAATATGGCTACATTCAACTATGGCTACAGATGATTTTTACCTCTCTACTCCCTCTAGGGGAGTGGGGCTGGGGCCTCCTTGTAGCAAGGCGATGGGCGGTGGAGCGTCTGGAACGAAGTTTACCTATTTGTTTACATTGTTTACACGGAGTGGAGTGGCACTTTACATATGACTTGGGTTTTGTATGCATTGCGGTCGACTCGAGGTGGTCTCATGGGCTGCCTGTAACCCTAGACAAGAAGTGGGGAGCATCTTCAGGTTCTCTTCAAAGTTGAGGCTTTTATTTAGGGGGAAATTCTCTTCCGAGTGTGTTGTGTGTTATTTGTTGACCTCTTTCTTCTCCTCACACTCGGGAAGTTGTGGACAAAAGGATGAAGAAATGATGGTTTCCTTAACTCACCGTCGTGGGGACAACAAACCTATAGTCTATTTAGTAAGGGCTTACAGACGAACTTCAACTTCGATCAGAGGATCGAGTTGTAACCCGGGTGTGGTGGGTGGGATTTAACTTGCCTTTGCAAACTTCAGAACTGACTGGTGCTCAGTGGACTGAGCACGCCACGACCGCGCATGCCCGAACTCGGCCGTGTTCCGGTGAAATTGGTACACTCCTCCGACAGGAAACCATCATTCTTGCACCGCACATCTCTCAAGAAGCCTAATTTCCTTAACTCACCGTCGTGGGGACAACAAACCTATAGTCTATTTAGTAAGGGCTTACAGACGAACTTCAACTTCGATCAGAGGATCGAGTTGTAACCCCATACGAAGTGGTTCGTTGGTAGGCCCTTACTGGAGACAGTGGGTTTGTTTCGGTCCGGACACGATCTTTGAGGCGAGACTCTTCACAGAGTCCTTGCATAGTCTGGTGTACTGCTTGAACGTATCGGACGCCCAGCGACCGTGGAACTGGATTGTAAGGGCGTCGACTCCTGCCCGATACATGTGCGTTGCTCCTCCGGCCCGAAGCGAATGTGCACTAAACTCTGCAGGGTTACCGCCGATGCTTGTGGCGCTGCTACGGATGGCCTTCGTGATCGCTATGGCGGATATGCAGTCGGGACGGTTCTTCTCGTTGATGTACACTGCCGCTGGTATTTCCACGGGAAGATAGCGTCTCGCTTTCAGAAGGCATAGGGCACCGAATACGGGGCACAGGAAGGGATGCCCCGATCTATTGAGCATTCGTAGCGTCGGTGTACCTCGCTGGTTGGTTTTCGAGCCCTTGAGGCGGATGTGTACAGAGGCGGCTTCTCGTGCGTTGTTCGTGACTGTGCCGCATTTGCTGAGGATGGCAATGTCGACGGCCTTGAGCGCGAACCACGTGAACTTCTTACCGTTTGAGGCGACTTCCGATCGCCGCAGCAGGAAAAAGAAAGCCAGGCACAACACCCCCCAAAGAGCCTGGTCGAAAGGTTTGGCCATGTCGAGAGCTAGGAAGCAATGCTCGAGTAGCAGCAGCGAAACGGGGGCCTTGTGTCGTACAGGGGCGTCGAGACGGCATATGCCTTTCAGGACCATGCGAACTTGTGGATGGCTGCTGGGGAATGGAAGACCTGCCGCTTGAAAGAAATGGCGGATGCCATGCAGGGTGGAGGCGATCGTGGCGCTACGCACGGGTCGCCCTGATCCGTATCCGAACTGAAACCCGTGGAGGACGAAGTCGGTAATTATTTGTAGCTGCACGTCCGGTGAGTAACTAGTTAGCGCGGGTTGGATGCCGCGACGGGTGGTCCACGCATACCAGGCCCGGAGCGCTCCTCGATACTTGGCGAGCGAACTGTCGGCAACAGAGTGCGCTCGGAGATGGTAAGCCAGATCGCTTCCAGCATGGGGACGTCCAGGGACGGTGTTACCTGCGACCAGCCGCGTGTTAGTTCGTGAAAGCGAAGATCCATGGAGTGGTTGCAAAAAGAACGAGAGCCCGAATCTGCGATTCGGTTAGAGACACCGGCGATGTGAGACGCGGAGAAGCGGAGGCCGAGTTGAACTTCCCAGTGGCTGAGTAAGCGAATAATGGTCTGCGCCCGGGGGTTACGGGACCCTAGTTTGTTCTGCCACGCCACGGCGGAGGTGTTATCAATCCGGAACTGAACATGAACGGGAGAATTACTCGAGTCGGACTGACGCTGGGACCAGAGAAGACCCCAGGCGTGGACGGCGAATGCGCAGGACAGAAGCTCCCGATAGTTAATATCAAAGTTGATGGAAGAGTCCGTCTTTGTGGCCTGGACCAAGCGGCGTTCCTTCTCGGTAAACCGGTATCGGAGGCAACAGCGATCAGCGGTGACCAGAGCACAGAGTCCAGAGTCCGACGCATCCATCTCGACGACGATGTCAGGCGCCGGATTGGTATGGAAGTATGTTAGGGGCACGCCGTTGAGGCTTGGCGAATCGAGAATGTGCAGCCACCACACGAGGTCCCGTTGCATCTCTTCCGTCACCTGGATACGTTGCCACCGTCTGATATGGCGCTCTTGCTGGGTCAGCCTCTGGAGAAAGGGGCGCGCCGGACGGAGGCAGGTGGCGACGTGGCGGAGGCGACCAAGTAACGAGCGGTAGTGCGAGCGGCCAAGTGATGGCGAGTTCAGCGCTGCGCGCACGCAGTCCCGAGCTTTGGTAATCTTTGTCTCCGGCATGGATACTGTGTTCGTCTCGGAATCGAACACCAGGCCTAGTATCTGTTGGCGTGTGCTCCACGAAGTAAACTTGTTTTCGTTGACCGCGCCGTGACCCAGTACCGTAAGCATTGCATGCCGCAGCGATCGTTCGACCTCAGCGCAGTTAGAACCGATGTTGGCGGCCACGTTGATGTGGTCATCAACCCAATAGTAGTTAAATGGGCCGGCCGGCCGATAGGGGTTACACGTAGAACCGTGAATATAGGCAATAGCGCCACCCACAACGCCGTAGGATGCGGGCGAACCGGCCCAGCCGAATGCAGCGGAAGTATCAATCACCAGGGCGTTGTCCGGGGTGAGTCGACCGCCGAATAGGTACGCGCTGGTGCTGTGAGTACATACGTTGCGAAAAGCGGACGAGACATCGCCAGCCTGGAGGAGGATCTCCGAGTCCGGGTGCTGGTGCTTTTGACGAAGGATTTCAACGGCGATCGCGTCGCTAGGCTCAAAGACCGGGGGGCAGATGCGGGAGGTGTCAGTTGCGCTGTTGGTCGATGCCCTTTCGGGGAACGACAGATCATGAATAACCCTGCCGGTAGTTGTCGGATCGCCATCCCCTTTGTCCACTACGCCAAACGGACTGATGTGCACTTCGGGCCAGAGCTCCAGGATATCGAGATCGAGGACAAGGCACCGGCCGGCGTCCTGTTCCTTACGGATATTGCGGACAAGGACCGGGTAACGATCAACGGCTGACTTGTGGTTGTCAGGGTATGACAGTTGAGCAGGAAGGCAATGGGTCAGGGGCGCACGCACACCCGCCTCCGCGATTGCAATCAGGGCATCGCGATGTTCGTAGTCGCAGCAGGCAGTCCGCAGGACGTCCGGAAGCATACGTTTGTTAGGTCGATAATCGTCCGTCGTTTGGCCCCGCATTAGCTCGACAAACTCGGGCAACTCGATCTTAGTCCGCCGGACAAACTCCGAGAGAACATGCTGGAGCGCTTTGTCGAGAGACGGAACCCCGTTTATTGTGCTTGGTGTTGAGACGGGCATCTCCAGGCCCACTGTGCGCAATGCCGCACCGATAGACCTCCGTCTGATGGAGGACCAAAGCCTGTCGCGGTGCTCAGCGGTTGCCGCTAAAACAGTTAGGTCAGTGGGGCTCGGTGCGGTTCGGCGCCGGAATGACGGTGGGTAAGAGTGGCAGCGGTGGCAGGAACCGGTAGTTGGAAGTGAACCACGATGCCGCGGGAGCGGGAACGTTGTGGTGGGACGGGGACTGGTGGCGTGGGGCATCGCCCAGCGGGTAGGAACGCCGTGGGGCGATTCCGGCCGAACGCCATGGGGCGGTTCTGGTAGAGCGCCGCGGGGCGGTTCTGGTAGTGCGCGGTGACCATGGGGTGCCCCGGCTTGGGTCGACGGATCAGTACCACCTTCGACGCCAGGTTGAGGCCGCATGTATTCCGGTGGTGGAAAGGACATGGGGGATCGCGACGCGCGGTGCGATGGAAATCGTTCGATTGCAGAGCCTAACAAGTTTGTATTAACGATGGCTGTGCTTGTAGTCCGAAGGGCCGACGAACGGGCAGCACCCCGGCCTCCTCAGTCGCGTTCTTGGCGACGGCGCCCAGCGCCATAGTTCCGGTCGACGAAGTCTTGAAGCTCGCGGGGAAGACGCCCGTCCCAATGGTGAGTGCGTCGGTTGTGGGCGCACCGGTCGGGACTCCCCCCATAGCACATGCCACCGGCGAGGAAGCGCAGACACGGCTCACGGCCGTCCCGGTCACGCGGGATGAGGCGGCGGATGTGGTCCGGCATGATAGGGGTGCGGGTGGACGGACCGCGCCTGGGGGCTGCTGCTTGAGGCCGGGCTGATGGCTTGGGCTGCACACCGGGTGCGGTAAATGGGCTCGTGGCCATGCGAAGAGCAAGCCCGTTGAGAGCTGCTTGCCAGTCCGCCGAGTGATAGTCGATGGCCCGAACCGCGTCGCAGAAACCGCGCCACCAGTGGGGCGAATCTACCAATAGGTACGCGAGCGCACGGCCGAGGAACTGGTTTACGTACATCAACGTAAGACGGACGCGCTCAGGGCTGTTGTGATCCCGTTCCATGTTGGCGAGTACAAAGCGCTTCGTGCGCGACAGCAACCTACGGACGTGATCGAACCACAGCGCGTCACCAAACGAGATAAGGCCGCTGATAGCGGACAGGAGATCCTCGTAGGAAGCACAGTCCACCGCCGTCACAGGTAGAGAGGCGCTAGCCCCAAAGTCTGACGAGAAATTACCGTTCGTAGAGCCACGCTCTAGAAGTTCCAACTCCGACAACGGACGGAAGTGCATAACCGTCAGTCCACGTGACCCGAGCCGACCACTGTACAGCGCCATCAGCACCGCAGGTGGTGCATCGAACCGGACACAGTCGAGCTCTCGTAGGTGAAGGACAAAAGACATAGGCGAAAGCCACGTACCTGTCTCAGTGTTCAGGTCGCGGAACATGCGATGGGCCGCGAGCTGGTGCGCCAACGGGGGATAGTACTCGCCCTTCACACGCGACCGAATGACCGGGAAGCTGGCGCAGCGAAGTTCACTAATGGCTGCCGGTGGTAGGTCGGTGGCGCTGCCCGCCGGAGGTAGGGTCCACGATGTACCGGACGCAGGCGCTGGGCTCGCGGTAGAGAAACTGGTATTCGACGTGGCACACGGTCCACGGACGGGTACTGCTGGAGGAGCTACCGGTTGTGGTGGCGCGCCGGATTGCGACCGAAGCTGCCGCTGCAGGTCCGCGAACATGTCAAATAGCTGGTCGACTTTGTCCGACAGTGCCGCTGCGTGGGGGGGTACGCTAGCATTGGTACGCGGATGACCCGGCTGAAAGGACTGGGCAAATTCCTCCAAGTTGAAATCATTTGATATACGCCCATGCAGCGGGAAGGCTGTGGGAGGCGTCGACACCGTCGGTGCCAGGGCGGCCGCCGTGGCTTCTGAGCTGACAGTAGTGTCAACAGGTGGCTCCGAGACACGCTCCGCCGCGCCGATGGGCCGCGCGACCTGTTCGTGGGTCACCACCGGGTTCGACGGGACCGTAGTTAGCGAGAAAACTGGGGCACAGGGCGGCGGCAACGGTTCAGTCGTGGTAGTGGCCGCCGGGACGGAGTCGGTGTCGCAATTTGCCGGTGGTGCCGTGTTGGTGGAGGCTGAGGCTGCCAGTATCGGCCTTGGGGCTGCATCACCGGTCCGTGGCGGGGCGGCGGTGGCGGACGCTGCCTGAGTCCCCGTCGACTTGCGTTTCTTGGAGCGAGGCTCGTCCAGACCCGACGGACCGGCACGCCTGGCCGTGCGGGCGGCTGGCCGCACGCTTCGAGCTTTCTTCTTCTCGCGGAGGCGGGCGCTCGCTCGACCCGAAGATGGAGCGGGAGAAGGCGATGGCTCGGCGTCGGCGTCGACGACGATGACATCGAAGGGTGCAGGTGTCTGAGGTGAGGCAGGCGGGGAGGTCGGCCGTGGCGCGGCACTGTCAGCGCTGGCGTGATCAGTGGTGGGGACAAGCACGGCGGCAGGAGAGGCGACGGGGCCCGACGATGCCGGTGTGGTGGCATCAGCGTCGCCTGACGACGACGAGGCAGCCAAAACGGCCGAAGACGTAGCCACCGGGACAATAGTGGCGCGAAACGGAGCTGAGGGAGGCGCGGCACCGGTGTGCGCTGCACCACCGGCAGAAGATAGAGCGGGCGGCACCACCACTGCAGACGGGGAGGGGGACGCCTCAAGTGTAGACGAACGGGAGACCATTGGAGACGAGACGGAGGGCCGACAGACGCGAAGAAGTTCGATTTAACTTGCCTTTGCAAACTTCAGAACTGACTGGTGCTCAGTGGACTGAGCACGCCACGACCGCGCATGCCCGAACTCGGCCGTGTTCCGGTGAAATTGGTACACTCCTCCGACAGGAAACCATCATTCTTGCACCGCACATCTCTCAAGAAGCCTAAGGTTTCAGTGATGTCTATGCCATAGACTCTATGGGACTTTGATGTCGTGTGTAGATTTTGGTGCCCTCTGCTCCGTTGTGAATGTTGTTTACAGATTAGTTTACATTGGTTCCAAGTGTCTCTTGTTACCTCGCTTTGCCGCTTGGGGTGTGTCTGGAGATTGATGCGCAGTGTTTCAGTCCCTCTCTCTGCTTAGCTCTACGTCGGTCGGTTGTGGTTCGAAGGTGCCTCGCTCTGTGATGGCGTCCTTCGAGTTCTGTTGAAGTCGTGAATTCTTGCCAAGTACTGTCCAAGTATCGGGGAGCACAATGGAATGGCTGGAGATTGGTGCAAGTTCAGTGCAGTGTGTGCTGGAGGAGCAGAGGAGCTGTTGTAGGGGGCTGTACGTCGGTGGTGCTGCGTTCTTCCAAAGGGTTGCCGTTCGACTGTGTTTAGGCCTCGCTTCGAGCGCTTGGATGCAATCACGACGCTTGCAACAAAGGTTCGCCCTTGTCTGTTGGGAGACGCTGGTGCTGTTGTCATGTTAGTTCCTTGCAGCTTTTCCTCAGATTGTGCTGCTTGCTCGCCTCGTGGCTTTCACGGCGTGTCCGATGCGTGGATTCGTCGTCGCGAATACCCCCAATGCAGTCTGACTGGCCATCAATATCGAAAATCTGTATGATTCATTTACCCTAGACTTGTTTCACTTGCTAATTAGCAGCTTTTCCATCATTTTCATCATCTCAATGGATTCGTCTGTGCCCATTTTAACGAGAAACTTCAGAAACTTGTCCATATCTTGGTCACATTCACCAAAACCCATGGGCACCAAACGTGAATAGCACTCGATAACTGTAGAGCCACAAGTTCCCTCAGCTTCAGACTCGCCCGGTCGAATAACCATCCACATCGTTTCATTCGAGTTGAAGCCCTCGACTTCCCCACGTCCTTCAGTAAAGCACCGCCACACGAACACAATTCGATCTTTCTCCTGATATTTCCTCGCAGCACCGTAAAGATCCACGTTGGCAAATTGCTCCGGTTTAAACTGGTATTTGGCGTGGTACTTGAACCTCACAGTTTCGTTCGTTTCCTGGGTCTGCCCATACTTCATAATCGCTTCTTGGTCGGACATCATTAAGGTCGTCATCGCGCTTACAGTCTGCTCGAAACCATGCGGGAGTTCCATTCGATCGGCGCTGTCCAGATACTGGACGCCGTCCTGCCACTTTCTAGCGAGGCTATACATCGCTGGGCCCGCCGTCTTGAATTCCAGGCCCTGGAAAACCTCATCCGTCCGAGCATAATGGCTATCCAGTTCGGACAGCATTGTTTTGAACAATTCCTCTCCACTAGCATCAACATTCGTTTCTACCCATCCGAAAGACATTTTCCTCGTACCCTGCAAAACGTCGTGCAATTGCACGTTCATTTCGTGAATTCTTCGAGCACTTCCAACCAATTCCGCCCTCAACAGCTTCTGCTGTTGTTCCGCTTGTACTCGTCGTTCCAATTGGCGCACAGCAATCGCCCTCCATGCTCCATACGTTAAACTTCCCCCTTGTCTCTCTTCCCGCTCCGCCTGAGCAGCCTGAAGCTCTTGCAACTGGCTCGACAGTTCAGTCGCTTGAATCTTCAGTGTTTCTCTCTCTTGTTTCAGCTGCTGACGATGACGCTGTCGACGTTTTGCAGCTTGGGCATTTCGAATTTCACGTCTCTCTTCAGCCGACAATTTACTTTTCGGTCCAGCTTTTTGGTCACTTTTTGCGGACGCTTTTGAGGAAGAAATTGCGTCTTCTCCCTGCGTCATTTTGGGTGGCGCAGCATAGGACGCCAGCAGCTCTTCGGTCTCTGCCAGCAGCTCGTGACTGGCCAGTAAGAGCTCGTCGTCCCCAGTCCCGAGGGCTTCTCCATGGCTCTCCACTACTGATGCATCGGAGCCGAGAAACTCGCCCAATTCGTCTAGGAAATTCGCCATGAAAACTGCTTAAAACCCGATTTCATGTAATTAGTGTTATGGCGTTTACAAACATTCTGGAAACTGGGATCTACCAACATTCTCGACGTTGTGCACCACAAATCAGAATGTTACTTCAGTGCGTTACTTCACAAAGAGATACATGTGCGACTGGTTAATGGCGACTTCATTCCGTCCGTCCCTGTCATTCGCTGTACATAATGCACTCTACTCCTTCTGGAGACTTCCTTCGTCCACGCGACTGTTGCTACAGGTGGATACACCGAAATTTCGCATTGACGCGGATGGAATCGTGACTTTAGACTGGAATTTGTGGTGGAATCGCGTCGAAGTCAGCACCGCCAATGAAATTGATGCGGTGTGGGCATTGGCAATTGAAGCCGAACGATTTATCACTCAAGAGGGGTTTACGTTGGCTCAGGAAACAACTTCAGGGGTCTTGACCCACTCAGATTCATTGGAAAAAGTCAAGTGGATGCTGAGTGACGAGTGTGGAGAATATTTTCTGGCCTTTACTGTCGGTGTTACGATCCTGGAGAAGGCGCTGTACGACTTACACAACCAAATATTACTATTGGGGGGTTCGACCAAGTCTCGGAAGAAGAATTTAATTCTCAGAGACTTGCTCCATTCGGACACGTTAACAGCCTTGTTACCGTCGTCTTTGCTTCGTCTACTCCTTATTTTGTTCCTGCCGTCGGGATTAAATCTGCGAAATTTGGCCTGGCATGGATTTCTTACTCCTGCCGAGTTCCCCAAATGCTTTGGAAGTCTCACACTGCTGCTCATCATGGCGCTACCGAGATATTTCCATCAGGAAAGTGAGGAGACGGAACTCTTTCGTATCGACAACTTTGACGATAAATTTATTATCCAGGAAAAAGATACAGAGATGCAAAAGGGTCTTGTAGCTACGCTTCGTACGGAATCTTCAGCTTCGAGACAAGAAATGGTTCGCAGGTGGACAAGTGCGCCGATTATTCCTTTTGGGAGGTCGAATTTACTACAGAGAGTTATCGAGGCCCTTGTAGAACGGGGAGACGAGTTGTGGTTCCTTTTCGCGGTGTTTCCAGTGCTTGAGCACACTCTACGTCTTGAATTCCTCCGTGTCAACCAGGAACGAGCTGGATTATCGAGTGCTTACGGTTTGGCTCAGATTGACGCGTATTATTCGACGCTGGATGGTTTTGGCCAAAAGGACAAGCACCAAGTGCTGCTACATCCTGCCGTTCTACTGGATTCGAAAGATGGTGATACTACGCTGGAATTTGTGGGAAACGCTCTGTATCAAACTCTTCCTTTCGCGTCTTTAGCCATTCTACTGGATCTCTTCATGATGTCAAGTGGACCCAACCTTCGCGCGAAGTTTTGCCACGGCGAGGCGGATTTATCCAGCTTTTTATCCAGCACAAGTGGCGCAAATCCGATGGCAAAGGTTTCTTTGGCTACACGACTGTTGTTTGAGGCCTTCGTACTACTTTGCGAAGCAAACCAAGAAAAAAATGACCTTGGTAGTGAAATGTTGTTATCACCATCAGTTCACCAGTGTCTCGATTCATTTAGAGCCCGTTCGACGTGCTCGTTTCACCCGTTCTACCGCCTGCATCGCGCTTTGAGTAAAACTCACAGTGTGGCGTTGGAATTTTCAGCTTTTACCTCGCTTTGGACGACATATCACCTGGAAGAGCTCTCTACCGAGCCCTCGGACCTAATGCGGATTGTATTCGAAGCGGTTAAAACCAGCGATGGTGTCACCTTGGCGTTGGTGGAGAAAATTGATCGGATAGCAGAGTTTCAAGCTGAATTTGATCGGAAATCTTCTGAAGTAACAACCAAGAAGAAGAAAAGCTTCGCTCACTCGGTAGGGCAACTCAACGATCAGTTATCCGACCTCGAGACTCGAATCCGTCAGGACTTCAAGACGAACCACAGAAATCCGAGATCCTGTGTCTTTTTGGACCTGAAAGAAGCTGGAACTTCCAGTAAAAACGTGTTGCAGCTGCTGGAAACGTCAATGGAACGGAAGCTACTGGCATTGAGCGACGTGGACGGACTCAGTGTGGCTTCGTGTATGATGGAGATCATTTCGTGCTGTGAACGCTCACTGGAAACTTTCCGCTCTCGAATTGAAACACTCCAACAATTGGTCACTGAGGGAAAAGCACGCACAAACCATCGCCGTTCGTTGCTCTCCAGCGTCTTTTTCCTCCCAGTTTTCGAGCACATGCAGTTGGTCAGTTTAAGCATCGTGGAACATCAGCTTTTGCACCTTCTCGATGTTGCAGAAGGGAACGAATTGTGTCCAAAAGCGCTACAAGTAGAGCAGCTTCAACGCAAACTGTTGCAATGCATCACGTCCTTCGAAGGCTGTACAGGCAGCAACGAAGCCTCGCAGAAGAGTGGCGACCAAGCTATCGAAAGAGCTTTACAGTTCCTCAACTCGAAAGCTGTTAAACTGGCATTTCCCATCGTTTAAACGATAGAATTGGATGTTGAAATGGTTGATATTAACTCGAGACGATCCTTCGCCGCACGCATTACGACACTAGTTTACATGAACCAACACCGATACACTGGAGCTTTAGAAGCCGCTGGCACGTCGTCTCTCCATGGACTTAGCAGTGTTCATTGGCTGAATCGGCCACGCCGGTTCTTGAGCGGTGTATTCTCTAGGCATAACGAGGGTGTGCGGAGACTCGACCTGTTCGACACCTTTATCTTCGTCGTCGCCTTCATACGCCACTTCGTGCAGGTCGACAGTTAAATCACCGGTGATTGAGGGGGAGGCTGGCATGAGACCCAGGAAATCCGAGTCGGTGCTGGCATTGCGGGAACGACTACGCCAGCGCTGGTTGCAGGAGATCGGGACGATGGCAGCCATTTGTGGTTGTTCGTTTCGTGGAGAGTTGAATACTGAGCTCGGAACTGCAAGAGCTTCAGTTGAAAGCGACGGTCTCTCGGCACTGCAAAGCAGCTGCATGGCTGGCGAATGTCCTCACTTCTGCCATTCTTCAATTGAGGTTGCAGCTTCTTCCAGCGAAAATGCAGAAAACTCATCGAGGATAGGCATCAACGTCAGCGGCAGATGACAACTACAGCCATCTGCCTACACCAGCCGACGTGGGTTGCCTTCTCCATAGTATAGCGAGAGTAGCCACATGGTGATCGATATCTAGTTCTTCGAAGAAGATGCTGGAGCCATTCACCTGCGTTCTCCCAAAGCGACAAGAATAAGATCAAAGCTATCATTATGGGAATGTTGAACTTTATCACGGACAGTGTCAACGTGGCAATGTTAACGAAAAGTTTCTCACTCAACAACGTCAATTTATTGCAAACTCTTGACGAGCTAACAAGCTTCGTGAAATGAGTCTGAATTATCACATAAGCTAAAGATTGACTACAGTATGTGCTTACAGTGTAAGTTACACGGCAAACGAACTTGGTAATAAACAGCCATGCCTTTATACAGCGGAGTGCATCACAGGAACGTCGGATCTCGGGGTGCGGATGCTGGCATACGACGCGAACGAGTCGCGGTCCTCCATGTTCTTTCGCTCTTCCAGCAGTTTCCGTTTCTTGTGAACAACTACTGCCACGCCAATAACAGCTCCCAAAGCTACACAAACTGCAGCAATCAGTCCGACGATTGCAGCTGTCGAGTGGAGACCACCACTACTGCTCGCTTCTTCCTGTACGGATGCCTCCGTAGCTGAAGGTGTTGCAGTGGATGTTGGTGTCGATGTCGAAGTCTGAATGGTTGTCGACTGGGTTGATGGTTCTTGTGTCGTTTCTGAACGCGCTTGTTCCCTTGTGATCGATGCGCTTTCGGACTCCTCATCCGGCGACGTTGAATTGGTAGTTCCCTTGGTTTCCGTCGTGAAAATGCTGGTTTCTTGGTCAATCGACGCCGAATCGGCAGTCGATTCAAGCAACGGGGTTGGTGGCGAAGTTGGCGTTGGGGTCGGTGGCGCAGTGGTTAGTTTAGAAGTAGAAATCTCTGTTACTGGAGCTGTGGTGGGAGCTTTCGTCACGGGAGCTGTAGTAGGAGCCTCGGTCGGAGGTGAGGTCGTAACTGGAGCTGTCGTTGGAGCTTCAGTGACTGGTGCTGTAGTGGGGGGTGAGGATGGAGGTGAGGTCGTCGTTGGGGCTGTCGTTGGTGGAACTGTAGTTGGAGATTCAGTGACTGGTGTCCTAGTTGGAGGTGAGGTCGTCACTGGGGCTGTCGTTGGTGGGGCCGTTGTTGGAGCCTCCGTGGCAGGCGCAGTAGTAGGAGAAACCGTAGTTGGTGTCGGTGTTGATGGAGCTGACGTGGTCGTTGAGGTCTTCGTGGAAGTAATTGTGGATTGAGAAGTACCACCACTTGAAGAGAACTGCTTATTGCCTTCGGTGCATTCATCAGCTGTCAATGACAACGTCTCCTCCAACACCTCGCCGTTCACTCCCGTCAGTGAAATACTCACGGAACTCAAGTCCGCCACACTCTCCCCACTGCCGTCGATTAGGAAATAGTACGCCGAATCGATCACCGACGTCTCCTGCCCGTTGATCGACAGACTCTGCACGCCCGACACGAAGTTCGCGGGTTGCACCGCCACCCAAAACTCGCTACTGCCCGTCTTCAAGCAGTACTGTACGTTGTTCGACACTGGACAGTCCACGAACTTCCACTCGATACTCAGCTTCGTGTACGACTGACCCGTGATACTCTCGAACACACTTGGGGACAGATCCAAGTCGCCGTACGCGCAACCCGGACACTGGTCCATGATGTACACGATCTCGGACGCCTGACCGGCACACGACGCGTCGGTGCACGAGACTTCTGCGCAGCGTCCGCAATTCATGGTCTCTTCCCACTGTTCGACGTTGAGAGCGGCGTACTTAGTAGTTGCGTCTTCCGGCCAGCTCATGAAGTTGCAGTTACCGCTGGACGGCGTGCTGAGTGTGTACACTGTGCCGTATCCTTCGTAACTAGCCGACACCATGACAATTGGTGCAATTACAAGCGACACACTCACAGTTCGCAACAAATTCATTACTTTTCTTGGGTAATATGTGTGAACAACAATGTGAATTTGAAAGTGATCAAGCTGTTGTGTCGACCCGCATCATGAAGTGTAGGTGGTAAAAGCAGAAGCGTACGGAAAGAAGCACTGACGTGGTGGAAAGCGGCGCGAAATTGATGGTCAAGCAAGCACGCGAGCGGTCACTCAAGGTATCATGCATCATGGCTCCGTTGTTTCTGTCTTCGGTCGCTGCAGGTGGCGAGTTGCGCAAGATGCGGCGGCGTTCTGCTTGGTCTCCTTCAGGATCGGAGACGTTTATGTCCGCTCGCCACGCACGTGAAAGTGGGACGGACCATCGAGACTCTCGGAACGGGTGGCCGTCCGCGATGGGTTCGCCTTGGGAAATACATGTACCGAACAATGTCAAAACGATGCGAATATGTCGCGGCGAATTCGGATGGCGACTGACAGGTTGACAACTTGTCAAGGCACTGGTGGCTGTCACCTCGCCAGTCATCGCCGTCTGGCTGTGTGTGCTGCGACATCAGCGGCACTCGGAGCAGCTTGTGACTGACGTGCTTGGCAAGTTTGTTCCACGCGAGGGGTTCAGTGCCCACCGTCTTCGTTGCGAGTTGCATTGGATGCCGGGTACGGTCTTGTTGGGTAAAAACGTAGGGCCCCTTGCACGGCAAATGATAACGATGCACGCACGCCATTGCCACTCCATCTTGATTCCTACTTCTGGTTGAAGTGATACAGAGAAGGAAGGTGCTTGCAAATTGGTTGCGGAGACTTTCGAAAATGCACCGCATTTGACAAGCTACCGACTCTGTAGCATAGTAAAAGCAAGTCAAAAGCGATCTTTCCACCGTTTTTGCACAAGATTGCAGTGCCCCAACAATTTAACAGACCTTTGCAACTTCATGATAAATCAACGGAAATGATAAATTGCTTTTCGTTTTTGCCTAAATACTACTGCGCTACCTTACGTTTTACTTCTTGCTTTACCTTTTGGGTTCTCCAGCTTATACCCAGACGCTAGACTACCCTGCATCTAACTACTTTTCACTACAAAGATACAACCTAAAAGTGAACTTTAAACTTTGCCTGTCATCGACTCCATCGAGGAGAAGTGAACGCTGGGACTGTGTACAATGTCGTAAGCGGACGAGGCGTTCGAAGCACGAGGTGAAACGTCCTCGTCAGACATTGCCGTGCCCTGCTCCTCGCGACGTTTGTACGAGTCGATTTGCCGCTTACGACGACGCACGTAAATTGCCAACCCGACGGCAATCAGCACTGCAACACACACTAAAACAATCATTCCGATCATCAAAGGTGTCGAGTGCGATCCGCCGGAGCTTTGAACGTTCGACTTGAACGTGTCGTCAGGTACCGATGGAGACTTCACTGAACCTGGAGCGACCGTTACTGTTGCTTGCACGTCCGTTGATTCCGAGGCAGTTGAGACTTTAACCAAATCGGTTTTAGAAGAGCCAGCATCTTCGTCTTCAGAAACCAACCCAGAACCGCTATCTGAAAGAACGTTAGAAGGGGTGGGTGGACTGGAGCTCTTCGTTGAGTTTAAAGACGACGTTGGTGTCGGTGTTGGTGATGATGTCGGTGTCGGTGTATATGCTGATGTCGGTGTTGGAACCTCTGTCAATACTAAGGTCGTTGATGATAAAGCCGATGTGGTCGTTGAGGTCTTCGTGGAAGTAATTGTGGATTGAGACGTATCTCCAATAGAAGAGAACTGCTTATTGCCTTCGGTGCATTCATCGGCTGTCAATGACAACGTCTCCTCCAACACCTCGCCGTTCACTCCCGTCAGTGAAATACTCACGGAACTCAAGTCCGCCACACTCTCCCCACTACCGTCGATCAGGAAATAGTACGCCGAATCAATCACCGACGTCTCCTGCCCGTTGATCGACAGACTCTGCACGCCCGACACGAAGTTCGCGGGTTGCACCGCCACCCAAAACTCGCTACTGCCCGTCTTCAAGCAGTACTGTACGTTGTTCGACACCGGACAGTCCACGAACTTCCACTCGATACTCAGCTTCGTGTACGACTGACCCGTGATACTCTCGAACACACTCGGGGACAGATCCAAGTCGCCGTACGCACAACCCGGACACTGGTCCATGATGTACACGATCTCGGACGCCTGACCGGCACACGACGCGTCGGTGCACGAGACTTCTGCGCAGCGTCCGCAGTTCATGGTCTCTTCCCACTGTTCGACGTTGAGAGCGGCGTACTTCGTAGTTGCATCTTCCGGCCAGCTCATGAAGTTGCAGTTGCCGCTAGACGGCGTGCTGAGCGTGTACACTGTGCCGTATCCTTCATAATTGGCCGACACCATCGTAAGTAGAAGTACACTAAGCACTAGTTGGAGTGAAGATCCGTAGGTTGTCGTCATTTCGGTTGTCAAGCTCCGTTCTTAGCGTGCAAAAGGTGGAATGAATCTCGCGACTCGGTAGCAGCAAAATGAGCAGCGTGTGGTCGCGGCACCACAGCCAGCTATTACCAGCTGTGGGATCGTCACAGGATTCATGGCGTTGAAGCTTCTCTCATCGCTGCAGCGTTCGCCTCCGTTTCCAGAAACCGTCGACAATGGTCACGGTCTCTTGCCAGTAAAGCAGCATGCGTGCTTGCGGTGTGGGATGCAACTCTACGAATGGGTGGCCGCCGTGGAAACGGCTCGGTCTCTTACAGGCACCCAGCGCGATATGCCCGACTCGCAACACTGTTTGACGCTGGCTGTGATAAAGTCCACCCAGGTCAGTGAAGATACAGAAAGTAGCTGCCATTTGACGCGGGAGTGTGGGATTTCCAGCGTGCGATCGGCTCTGGCGTAGGCGATAGTGGACCAGGTATGTGTGACAATTGAAGGAGCCGTCGACAACGACCAAAGCGAGGCAAGCACGTCAGCATCTTTTGTTTCAGATGCGAGAGCGCAGCAAGCAGGCAAAGGCGTTAAAGCGCTGGTGAGCAGCGTTAAACGGCGGACCTGCCACGTCGCGCTTTTTCGGTGTTGCGACACGTCTCAAACTTCAGAAATACCGCCGATATATGTCGAGCCGACGACATGCTTCGCTTTGCAGCAAACCATACGAAAACTGAGATTAAACAATGGTGTAACCCACATAAAACTAAATGCCCCGTCTGTTGCACATGATTGCTCGCGCGACGGATTTGTACAGCACGAGTGCAGCCATCTTCCTCCACACCAAACGTAACACCAGTGTGCGTGCTACTCGCAAAAACTTCTTCACACCTGCAAGGCGAAGTGACCCAAAAAGCAGAATAATGCTAATATGGGGATCTATTTGGTTGCTACCTTTTGGGTTGGAACTTAAAGACATTTGGAGCTGGGGGGCTGTGGGGTATTTGCAGCAGTATACGAGAAGGTCTGCTCGTCGATGACAACGTTGGCGTGGTAGTCGCTCTCGGCCGAATAGCGGCTTCCTTCGTGAGTGGTGTGCTTTTCCTGCTCCAGTTGCTTGTTCAACTGCTTCTTCTTTCTGTTGATGATGTACATGACAATGGCCACAAGGATAAAGAGACAACCGAAAACCGCTAGAACGCTCACAACGACGGCATGACCAGCACCCGCATCACTTGATCGATTCGTGACTGAAGTTCCGGTGGATTCACTCTTGTCCGTGGAAGGCGAATTGGTCGCAGTCACATCTGCAGAGCTGATGGCTTTTGTCGGAGTGCCAGTAGAAGGGGAACTGGTTGTTGGATCTTCGGTTGGAGCTACAGTTGTTGGCCTACTGGTAGCTGGTGACTGGGATGTCGTTGGTGGTGCAGTCGTTGCTTCATTAGCTATGACCTGGGTTGGCGAACTGGTCGGTGCATTTGTGGCCAACGACGCTGTTGTTGGCGTGCTCGACCGTCGCGGAGCTGTTGTCTCAGCTTCGACTACTACGTTGGTTGTAGATGGTGGTGCCGTTGTGGGTGCATTTGAGGTTGGTGGGGCTGTTGTTGGAGTTTCAGTCAGTCTAAACGTCGGTATTCTCGTTAGTGGTGGAGCTGTAGTCGGACTCTCCGTGGGTGCGTTTGTCGGAGCACTTGTAGTTGGTGGAGCTTCAGTCGGTGCACTCAAGGTTAGTCGAGATGGCGTCGGTGTGCTTGTGGTTGGTGGAGATTCACTTGGGGATTCAGTTGGCGCTTCTGTCCGTGTACTTGCGACTTGTGGAGATGTAGTAGCACTAGTTGTCGGAGTTTCTGCCGCGGTGCCTCTGATTAACGGGGTTTCAGTCGGCGCAATTGTCGGCGTACTGGTGGCTAGTGGGACAGTAGTAGGCGCGTTAGTTGATTCTTCACTTGGAACCTCTGTTGGAGTGCTCGTAGTTGATGGAATTTCTGTCGGAGCTCTCGAGGCTAAAGGAGAGATAGTTGGAGCTCCAATCGGTGCTGTAGTCGGAACTTTATCTGGGGGTCTAGTGGTTGATGGCGTTTCTATCAGGGATTCACTCGGTGCAATTGTCGGTGTACTTGTGGTTGATAGGGTGGTAGTCGGGGCAGTAGTTGGTTCTTCAGTCAGAATGCTCGTGGCTGATGGGGTTTCAGTCGGTGTGCTCGTGGTTGGTGGACTTGTAGTAGGAGCATCTGTCGGAACCTCAGTCGGCGTACTGCTCGGAGTGTCGGTGGTCGGTGGGTTTGTCGTCGGTGTGGTTGTTGTTTCTGGTGGTTTCGTCGTGGGCGGTTCTGTCGTCGATTCCTCAGTGATGGATGCTCTCGCCGTGGAAGTACTAACACCAGAATCCTCACCAACGGTGAACTGCGAACTGCCTTCGACGCAATTCCCATCAGCGAAGGACAACACATCGGTGATCGTTTCGCCTTGAACACTCGTCATGCTGATTTTCAAGTTGGACAGATCCGATTTTTCGGTGCTGTCGCCGTCCAAGAGGAAGTAGAAGGACGACGCCACCATACTCGTCGGTTTTCCATCGATCGTGACGGAATCAACGCCAACTGCTGTGTGTGTCGGTTGAATCGCAGCCCAGAAAGCGTTGCTGCCCTCCTTTAGACAGTACTCGATGTTCCCTGTCGCCGGGCACGTCACGAACTCCCACGAGATCTCAACGATCCCAGGCTCCATACCGGTGATCGATTTGAATACCGACGGGGAAAGATCAAGGTCCCCTTCATTGCATCCTGGGCATTGATCCACGACGTGCACGATCTCCGACTCCTTTGACCTACCGGAGCATAAGGAGTCGGTGCACGTCACTTGGGCACAGCGTCCGCAACTCATGGAGCTGTCCCATTGGACCTTGTTGATCGCCACAAAGTTCGACACTGCGGCCGTAGGGTATTTCATAAAGTTGCAGTTACCTCCCGAGGGATCTGTGAGTCCGTAGGTAGTTGCGTGGCCAGTATAGGCACTTACAGAGGAGATGCCACTCGCCAGCAGTATTACCTGCGGAAATCTATTCGTCGGACGCATATCTTCTTCAGCAATGGGATGTGATTGTTGTGGTAAACGTCGAATTCAAGAATGCAGATACGAAATCCAGACGACCTCATGGGATCCGTTTCGAACAACCAGTCGAGATGTTTTGATTCTTAAACTGAAGCATACGTCGTTTCAAAGACGATGGAGCTCCAGCCGACACCGCGACAGGCCCTGCCACCTCGGAGAAAATGCTGCTCCATTGCTGTCGACGGTTGCTGCATCGGATTCCCGACGCTTGGAGGACGACTCCATTACCTATTGGACTGACGTATTGGCGAAACGGTGATTAAACTGGATCACTCGCGTCCAGGTCTCGACGTTAGGACTATTGGCAAGGTTGCGGCGCAGTCAGTAGTGCTAAACTATATTACTATTGAGTTTTGTTAGGATTTTTAGTGAACCTGCCTGTCCTCACTTAATTCTTTCAAAGAACGCAACACCTTGTTTCTATCAGTCCCAGGGATTTCTTTTCGTCGTTTTCGTTGCACTCTCGACGCAGTGATCGTCGACCTTGGGTAGAAACGCATCATATATGTTGTTTCAAAACGATTGATGTGTTAATTCTGCGATGGTCAAAAACTACTGACGCCAAGTCCAGCGTGGCATTCACATCGCAAAAAAAGCTTCAGTTTATGACGTAAAACTTTGCCTGATGCTTTTCAGTCTCCAACGGGGTTGCCACTGACCCCTTACAACAGATAAACAACTCAAATAAACACTACCGATTTGAGATCGAAGCTAAAACTACATCTCACGCCTTGAACGAGTGGCTGACTACATGTAGTTGGAATCTAAAGATTTGAGCTTAAATCTTGGCGATGCTGGTCTCGTTCACGCACACGGGGGAGCTGAACGTGTCGAAAGATCGAATCATTGCCTCGTCGCGGTCGATTTGCTTGTCGTCCAGTTTCTTCTTCTTAACGACGTAGGCGACAGCTGCCAGAGCGATACCGCCCACAACAGCCAGCACGATAAGTGCGACGACGACTGGGCTTGTACCGGTAGATTTTGCTTGAGACTTCGTGTTCGCCTGCTTGGTGTCGGAACCGGCAGTCTGTGAGGTGTTGTCGGTATCGTCATCGGTTTGTTGCGTGCTGGGGGTCTTCTCGACGCCAACCTCGCTGGACTGAAGGATGGACACATCACTTCCGGATTCGTCTGCTGCTGTCACCTTTCCAGCCTTGTAAGTGCCGGTGGTAGAGCTCGAGCTCGAGCTGTTCGTTAGTGTGTTGAAGTAGGCATTAACTTCACTTTGCTGGGTCTGCGACTGGGACTGCGAAGCACTACTGCTAGTAAAAGTGTAAGACACAGGCGTAGCAGTCGGAGTAGCAGTAGTAGCTGCCGGAGGTGCAGTTGTTGGTGGTGGAGTAGTAGGAGCAGCAGTAGTAGGCGTAGGCGTCGTCGGAGCTGGAGCCGACGTCTGAGTTGTAGAGCTCTGACTGGTCTGGCTGGTAGAACTCTGCTGTGTGGTGCTTCCTCCGAAGTTGGACGTCCCCTCCGTGCATTTATCCGATGTAAGTGACAGCGTCTCGGTGATCGTCTCACCTGAAATTGACGTCAGTTGGATATCCACCGCCGAGATGTCAACGTTCGAGCCGCCATTGAGCAGGAAATAGTAGCACGAGTCCACCATCGTCACGTCCTGATTGGCAATTTTCACACTAGCCACACCGTTGGCGAAATTCGCCGGTTGTACCGCCAACCACGAGCTGCTACTGCCGCTTTTCGTGCAGTACTGGATGTTGCCACTCACGGGGCAGTCGACGAACTTCCACTTGATGCTGTATCTGGACGGGTCACTGCCTGTGAGCGTCTTGAACACGGTCGGGGACAGGTCCAAGTCGCCTTCTTTACATTCCGGACACCTGTCCACGATGTAAACGGTCTGAGTGCTGGTCGTATCGCTGCACCGGGAATCCGCGCACGAAACTTCAGCGCATCGGCCACAGTTCAGTGTGGAATCCCATTGCTCATTGTTGAGTGCCGCGTAGTTGTCACCCACGCCCGGGTCGTACATGAAGTTGCAATTGCCAGCTGATACTTGTCCGAGCGTGTACGACGTGCCGTCACCGGTGAAGTAGGTGTCACCACCGGCAAGGGCCATGACCGGCATCACCGTTGCCAATAGCGAGAGCTTTTGGATCATCATTTCTGCCTTAGACACTTGAATTGGTAATGCAACAACGGACACAAAGTGCAAATGACCTGGCAATTTAGCGATTGGCAAGGAGAGGAGTGGCAAATCAACTTTGCAGAACTGGTCCGGCGTGGCAAAAAGGAGCCAGGTGAAAGACAACATGTTGACTTTAGTATGGACGTCGACTTTGCCACATGGTGCATCGATTTCTTGGCCAATGTCTCTCCGACGCGCGAAAAGTAACAGTAACAAGTCAGAAAACCCTGCAATTTACGCTTTACCTGATTAAAACGATCGGATCTGATACTAGTTTTACATCATTTTGAGTTTTAAAGTGGCCTGTGATAATAAATGATATGGCCAGATGGCGCGATCAGGTTAGCACGCCGACATCATTCGCGCTGCCTTTCACCCTTGAGTCTTTTGTGCCTCCTGTATCGATCACCAAGGCAAAGGAATTCCCACGCAGAACCTCTACGTTTCCCCGCGAAAATTGAATTTGAACGTTCGACTTTTACATGTACTGTACTTGGTGTCGTCGATTGACAAACAATTTCGATGAGTGTGAGCAGGTCCGCGTATCGATGCACTACCGCATCGTCGCCACCGGTTCTCACTGATAACTTATCAGTCTGGTACGTGTACTACACGGTGTAGACCATCCCTAAGTTGACTCTGGTCCCAGGCTGACGAGTCTGCAGAGATCGAGAGGATCAGAACGATACACTGTATTTCGTGCACCGATGGTCATCGGCGATGACCATCGCGTCAAAGCCTTATGCCTCACCGAACAATTCAATCTGAAGGATGCGTGCGAAGCCACCTCTTACACTGTACGTCCAGCAAAGCCCTGCAGTTCCGAAAAAATCCGTTTCTTCGAAAGTCACTTGGACATCAATTCCAGCAAGATTTTGACAATAAGAGACCCGTTGCAACGTTACAGTACCAACGACGTTGGCAACGTCGTTGATCACAAGCTTGTTGAGTCGAGATCCGACACGCTGGGAAGCTCGTGTAACAAACGCTTTGCCGGGATGTGTTCCGCCCCAAGGCTGCACTTGATAATAGTATCAAGTTGATACCATTGTTAACCATGGAAAGCCGTCGATTTGAGAGATAGACGCATTCGGTGGAGCATTCGTTCAAGGATGTGATAGCTGTGGAAGACGTGTGTATCCTCTCATGGCGTTCTTCGACGACGAAGCACAGGAATCCTACCAGGATGCTTGTCAGTGGCTCCTAACGTAGTCGTCGAATGGTGGTCATTCTCGTCCAGCTGCCAGGGTACAGTCCCTCGACTGACGTTCAACGGTGGACTCGCTCACTGTCAACGCAAAAATGACATTCCCGGTTTGTTGCCGTCTCCGATACATGGATGACCCCTCTGATACCATGGAATGGAGGGCAAGTAACCGATTTAAGAACCCTTTCAAACCACTGCGTTTGACGTCTGAAGCTGCAGAGGAACTCGAGAGACTCGCCGACGTGTTCGTATCCAGAAGTATCTGCACCTACGAGCGATTCCTACTCGACGAGAACAGCCACGTAGAACCCAACCGTTGGAAATTCATGTACGGAAAAGACAACGTGAAATCCTACGCCGAACGCGCAGGTTTCTCGACTTCCGAGCCTGGAGAGTCCTGTACACGTCCCCGATCTCATTCCTCCTCGACTTCTGAACTACCGATCGTCCTCGTGACGGGGACGATCGAAGGCGATCTGGACGATACAATCTACGGCTTCGCGTGTCCGACACTCGACATGATGCGCATCAAGACGTCGTACATCCAAGACACCATGCACCGGGCGTGTGTGCTGGCAACGCTAGTGAAACCTACGACAGAGGACCCGTTCCGCTCCGTGAGCATCAAGTGGGTCGAGAAGGGTCAACCGTTCCACGTCCGTGCAGTGATCAAGAACCGCGACTTCGTCTACATGGAGGCCACGGGCACCGGGTACCTCCGCAACGGCGAACGTGTCGGGTACCAACTCGTGCATTCCGTGCAGTTCCCTGAGACGCCGGTGCGTAGCTCGGCCATCCGCGGCAACATGTCAATGAGCGCCATCTACCGGCAGCGAGACCAGAACGTCGTGGACGTCTTCATCAAGGGCTTTTTGAACCCAGCCGGGGGCTTGACGCGCTCTATCATCACCCGTTCAGCTGCCAGAGCACTGCTGTCCGTGTCCAAGAATGTCTATTGCGCACAGATGAAGAAGTTGGCGTGGAGTATCCGTCAACGCTGTCCTACGACGATGGACAGTCAAGAACAACATGCCGTCTGCGTGACGTGCTTGAAGAGACCTACCGGTACACACCGGCTGCTGCACCGGCATCTCTGCTGTGGTGTATGTACGCGATACGTGTGTTCCTGCTGCCGTATCCAGAAAAAGCTGCACTTCATGCTGATGGATAGGAAAATGCTCGAGCAGGAAGTTGCGTTCTGTCCCCGGTGCTACATGGGAGCTCTGGACGCCAAGACGATGGCGGTGGCAAGCCAGGAACTGCTCTTCAACGACGTGTACGGGTGGAATGAGGTGTGTGCGTACACGTCCGGCACCGAGATCTCCCTGTTCGACGAATTGAATTGAACGTAGACCAGTATTTATTAGCGTCATGCAGAAACAATGTGCATCCGTTCATGAGTCAGGTTGCTTGGATACCGTGAGCTTATCAACAATAGAACCATTGAGGCAATCAGCGGTGTCGTTCACGCACGCGGTCCAATGAAACATCGGAGACTCTTTACCAACTCGTCAAGTTAAACACCAAGCAGCTCGTCTCAAAGTTTCCGTCCAACTTGGACTCTAAGGTGACGTTGCAACGGAGCTTTATCGTTAGCGGAGGACTGTCAAATCCTGCTGCCCGTTGAGCACCGGATGGGACTGACTGACTGACGTATGGCGCATGGCCTGGGCTGGCCTTTGCCTCGACCAGCATGTGGTGGTCTTCCCTTGGCCGAATCGAGAGCACAACGCATTGGCATCACCGGCAGTCAGAGCTCTGACGCTCGACAATGGGCTTCACCGATCCGTTCGCAGCCATTCAGCGTTCGGACTCGACCACGGCGCCTGCCGGTCCGGTCATGGATCCGGCCGTGAGTAAACGCCACTCGAGTCCGTTCCCGCCTTTGCATTTGTCCCCGACGGCTTCCGCCGAACTACAAAACCTCGCTCACAACTTGGTAGTGCGCAACATTAACCTGTACGAGAGCTTCATGGTCGACGACCACGGCAAAGTGGACGAAGAGCAGTGGAAATTCGTATCCGCTAAAGACGATCTCAAGGCGTACGCAGAGAAACCGCGAGTAGTGGAGTCACCCCACCCGTATCAACAGGAAACGCCGGCCGCAGACCTGCCGGTCGTGCTCATCACCGGTACAGTTGTCGGTGATCTCGACGACGTCATGTACGGCGTCACGTGTCCTACGACGGAGTTGATGCGCATCAAAACGTCCTACATCCACGACGATATTCCCAGTAGTTGCGTGCTCACGAGTATCGTGCAACCTACACCTGAGACCCCGTTCAATTCTATCACAGTTAAATGGGTGGAAGTTCACGTGCCGTTGGCTGTACGTCCGGTAGTTAAACACCGGGATTTCGTCTACTTGGAGACCACAGGCATCGAGAGGCTGCGGAATGGCGAGCGTGTCGGCTACCACATTGTTCATTCCGTTCAATTCCCGGAAACGCCGGTACTTGACACGCATTTCCGAGGAAACAGTGCCATTAGCATCTTGTATCGGCAACGGACCACGAACGTCACGGATGTGTACATCAAAGGCTTCTTCAATCCTGCAGGTGGCATCATGCGCACCATCGTCATCCGTTCGTCCGCTCGGATTCTCCTGTCTGTCGCTAAGGACGTGTACTGTAGCCACATGAAGAAACTGGTATGGGCCTTACGTCAACGGTATAATGGTGAGTCCTCTTCAGGCTCTGAGTGTTCTACCAGCAGTTCTACCGAGGAGAAGAGCTGCTCCGGGTGTGGGAAGAAGCAGTCGGTGTTCGTTCAGGCTGCGAGCAAGACGAACCGCGGCTCGAAGATCCTGCAAAAGAAACGGCACTGTAACATCTGCACGCGTTACATGTGCGTGGACTGCAGAAGGCAGCACCAGCTCACGTTCGTACTACATGTACCGGATATGCGGCTCAAGCAGCGGCTCGTCACGATCTGCCGTAGTTGCGAGGTAGAAGCTCTGTCTGTAAACGCCAAGACTATTGCGCGAGACGAACTACTACATAACAACCAGGTGCAACGGTGGGAGAGCGACGAGGTGTTTAACACGACCATGTCAACGCACAGCGCGTAGAATGAGTAGAATCAATTAGGTAGAACGTATTCAAAGTGTAATGGTATTTGTCACGACTTGTCTAGTACGACGTGAAGCTCAAGTCCGCGCCTTGAGGTGCAGACTGGACGATGTGGTCCACCATTTGAGGCAACATCCGCTGGTTGACGGTCTGCCAGCCAAGCGAAATGGACTGGTCGAAGCTTCCAGTCCAGCAGTGCTCGTACCCACGTCCGTCTGTGACACCGTAGACTATGGATCCGTTGTAGTACGGCTCCGTCGTGGTCTTTAAGAAGTCTTCAAGCAGGAAAACCGCGTCGTTCAGGTAGTAGCTGTCGGTGACGCCGACGTACACGTGCAGCTTATTCACGAGCTTCTTACCGAGTCCACGTGCCTGCCACTCCCGCTGGAGCTTCGCACGGACGTCGTAGTGCGCCTCCCAGTACTCTACAACTTGTGGGTTAATCTCACCCGTGAGTTTATCCCAAACTGCTGCCGGGTAGCCGTCCGTGTTGTTCACAGGGGAGTAGACAGCTTGCCAGGCATCCCATTGACCACCTGAACGGCCTCGGGAACCCATCGCGAGTTCGTGGTGGTTTTCTTCCGCCATTGTCTCTCGGATATCGCCCAGGTAGTTCCGTTTAGCCCCACGATCCTTCTGGGTCCAGTCACCGCGAGCGTAGTACGCGTTTTTGTTGGAGAACAAATCTACCTGTTGGAAGCGGTGGAAGTCGAACGCGTCTGGGCAGAACGACCAGCAACCGTTGTACTCTTCCGGGTAGTATACCTGCACGGCGAAGGACTCCCATCCGCCGGTAGAACCGCCGTACATCGTGCGCGCCCAACCTTCTCCAATTCCGCGGAATTTGTTCTCAAGGTAGGGCAGGAACTCGTACGTGATGGCATCTCCGTACGGCCCGATGTTGGCGCTGTTGACGGCGTAGGAGTCGTCGTAGTACGGGTTCGCATGTTGAAGCTGTACTACGATCCCTCGCTTGTTTGTGAATGGATCGGTTGGCTTGTCAGACGTCCAGTTGGAGAAAAAGTAGTATCCGTACTCCTCTCCCAGTGACGCCGTCGTGGTGTTAGCAGGTGGTGCAGGATAGAAGCTGTGCTCAAAGTAGCGACTGTAGTGCGTGTGGTAGACAAACAACGGGTAGTGTACATCCTTCATCTCGTCATCGAAGAAGCGATACGGTAGTAGAACCCAAGCTTTAAGAAACACATCCGTTCCCCAGAATTTCGACAGCGATGGGCTTCGGAACGTCACGTGCTTCAGTAGTTCATGCGGCTCCTCTAGAGGTGGTAGATCCGGTTCTACCTGCGTCAGCTCGAGATCAACGGAGAACGTCGCGGGGTCGAACAACGCCAGTTTAGCTGCACTGTAGAGTGTTCCAGGAGCGGTCAGCACACCGCCATCACTTTCGAACGTTGTGAAGCTTGGGAGTTGCAGCTTAAGTCCATCCGAACGGTTGTACTGGACGTACGGGTGGAGAACGGCTTGCACCCAGTACTCACCGGCTGGAACATCGTCGAGGAACAGCAGTGGATAGCCAACCGCGTGGGTAGAATTCACCTGTCGGTTGTCCGTTCCAACGTCACCCGGATAAAAATCCCAAACATCCACGGCGAAAATCTGCTGCGTGTCAGCGGAATCATCAACGAGGAATCGAGGCTGGTCTTCACCTTGCGGGTCGTTTACTGCGTGCTTTTGAGCGATACAAACCATCAACCGACCGGTAATCGGTCCGGAATGAACGGACGCTGGGAAACTCACGCGGAATCGAGGAACCGGTGAACCCATGTTTAAACCGGTAGCATGTTGAGTGTCAGGGGCATGACGAAGTAGTAATAGGCAACCGGTGATGGCTACAGTCCAGAGCAGACCAATTACTGCGGCTCGACCGAGTTTTCGCGGTTTGACAGACGTTGCACTGGTCGTCACGGGAGACTTGTCATCACTGGGGATCAATGACGACTTTTCACTTTCGAGACCTTGCAACATCGGAGACTGTCACTTGTTCTTGCACTGTACTGGAGCTTTGGTGAATGAGCTCCATGGCAGAGGACGCAGCGAGAAGCGTCGGCCTGGAATGCCAGTGGACGGCTGTCAGGTGATAGGCAAAGTATCGTTTTATGCACGAACTAATGCCCCTTCGTTTGCACAGGGTATCCAGTTTTGACGACTATTTAAAGGTGTCAGTGTATCGAGTTAGTTGATCTCGAATTATTAAGTTTAAGAATCTAGATCTGGAATATAACTGATAGTGATGCTGCCTGGAGAGTGATCGGGTACAGGCTACAGTTTCGATCCACGTTTGTCAACGCAGCCGCCGCTTCCTGCTTCCAAATACCCATGCTATAGTGCAATTACTGTACCACACGTCCAACGAGAAGCTTTGTTCCAAGTGTATTTCGTGTACAAGTGATGTAAAGCTGAAGGACCAACTAAGCACCCGAGTCAGGGGCTCTACTTGAGCTACACTACTGGGCTGGGATTCCAGATATCTTACCACACTCTTAGGCACTTCCAGCCGAACCGCTGGTGGTCGTGCTGTTGGCGCAAGGGCATTCCGCCACTGTAAGCACCACGTCCAAGGACGCGAGCCCCGTCTTGTAGATGGAGCAGAGGCTCGTGGGGCGGTTGACGCAGTTGCGCGCCTGCTGGAACTCCCAAAAGTCATAGAGAGTGCACATATCCTCGCACTTGGCTTTGAACTCGTCGGGTTGCGCATCCCACGGCGTGGACTTCATGTTGGCCATGCGGTAGAACATGTCCTGCTTCTTTTCCAGCATCTCCTGGTTCACCACGCGTTCCTCGACGTGATGGTCACTCACAGACTTGCTGGCATGGACTTTGATGCGAGATTCCTCGTGCGCAGAGACAGAGGCGGCGAGTAGGAGCGCGACAACAGCGAAGGTCTTCATGATGATACTGGAAGTCTGGGAATGAGATACTGATTCCGGTTATACCTCTTTCATGGAATAAGCCCGTGAAATAGAATATGAACATACTCGACCTGATTTAAACGTTTACATAGGGTATTGAGTTTATACGACTTTGAACTGTAGTAAAAGTACTAACAAAGCCGATGTCAAATTATTAGATTTAGAAAACCTAATTTTGGACTTCCTTTCTATTGCAACTGATCAAGGTAGCCTCCCTTTTTAGCAAGCTTGTAGAATGCTCCACTTGGATCCTTCACTAACTCGCGAGGACGGTCGAACTCTACCACATGACCGTCACTCAGCACCATAATGCGATCCGAATTCAACACCGTACCTAGTCGATGAGCGATCGTCAACACTGTAGCGTTTCGGAACTCTCGAATGATCATCTGCTGCAGCTTCTTCTCCGTCTCGTGGTCGATAGAAGCCGTGGCTTCGTCCATCACCACAATGCGGCTTTGAGTCAACAATGCACGAGCCATACACAGCATTTGCCGCTCACCGACGCTGAAGTTGTCGCCATTCTCAGTCAATTCGTACGCCAGGTCGCCCTCCAAAGCCAATATTCGAGTCTTAATATCCACCTTCTCCAACGCCAACCAGATATCTTCGTCCGTGAACTCGTCGAATGGGTCCATGTAGTTGCGTAGCGTTCCTTTAAACAGTACAGGCGACTGCGGGATAATGGACAGCTTCGAACGTAGCGAGCGTAGTGGCATACCAGCAATATCCACACCGTCGATGAAGATCTGGCCGGAAACGAGCTCGTTTACCCGGAAGAGCGCCATAGTAAGGCTGGATTTGCCTGCACCTGTACGCCCCACGATACCGACTTTCTCGTTGTTGCTGATGTTGAAGGATACTCCGTTAAGTACGGGCTTGCTCTCCGGCTTGTAGCTGAAGACCACGTTCCGGAATTCGATGGTCGAAGTGCGAGGCCACGTGGTGTCAGGCTCAATGACAAGCGGTCGCTGGCTGCCTTCACTTTCAATGGAGGCGTACTGGAGGATTCTCTCGGGGCTGATCATCAGGATCTCCAGTGACGACCAACTGTGGACCATCCCGGCGAGCTCACTGTCAATGTTAAGTGCGTACGTGAATGCCAGTCCTACCAGGCCTGGAGACAGGAAGTTCCGCAAGTAAATCAAGCCCGAAACCACCAGGAAGACAATCCCACACCCAATAAGCTGCATCCGAAGCTGGAACCATTTCTCCGTCACCGTTTCAAGTAGCCAACATTTCGTGTTGAGGTCGTTGCGAGTGAAGTTCTCGACCAACATTCTGTCGACTGCGTCATGCCCAAACGCACGGATAACGGCAACCCCTTCTTCCGACTGCGTGATGTGACTCAGTACAGGCGACGATGATACTTTCCACAAACGAGAGATTTCTCGAGACGGAGCGAGGTAAAAAGTCCCGATTTTGACGTACATCCACACCAACGGGATAATGAGAACGCCCAAGAAGTTGACTGTGTACACAGCCGTCGCTAGCTGGCACAGTGCCACGAAGAACATGGCCAGGAAACTATCACACGACCACGGAATGTAAAGGTCCACAGCCGACATGTCACTACCGTACCGGTTTACGATCCGTCCGATAGGGTTCGAGTCGAAAAAGCGCAGTGGGGCCTTCAATAACGCCATTGTCATTCTGTTGAACAAGTGTCGCGACGCTCGAAGACCGACAATCGGTACTGTGATGGCGCGAATGAACACCATAGCGGCAGCTCCAACTCCGAGCATGGAGTAAACTTTGATGTAGTACTCCGTCTCTTCTGGGCTGTACGAGTCCTTCTTTCTGCCTGTCCAATGGCTCAACCACAAGTCACTGCCAATCTCGAAGACTTGCCATAGTGTTTGCACAATGAACAAGAAGAAACCGATTTTCATCCCTCCCAACGAGTGGAAATAGTCCGTGAACACTTCCTTCGACACACGCCCATCTTCTCGCTCTTCGTCTTCAATTAGGCGATCGATTTCCTTGGAATAGGCTTTTCCATCACGAATAGGATCGTTCGAAATAGGCCTCGACAAACTCCGTTGAGCTTCATGGCGAGTTACCTTCACTTCGCCGTCTTGGACTAACACCGTAACGTTTGCGGCTTTACTTTCAATGATATCGATGTTATGCGTGACCAAAACCACCGTCTTGTTCTACAGTAACGTACAGATACAGTCATGAAAGATCTGGTTCTGAACGATTGCGTCTACAGCTGCCAGTGGCGAGTCCAGTAGTAGAATGTCAGCGTCTGAGTAGCATGCACGAGCAAGACACAAACGAGCCTTCTGTCCTCCCGACAGGTTCACCCCTTTCTGTCCAATTTCAGTGGAGTCGCCTCCAGATAACTGCTGCAAGTCAGGAAGCAGTCCACAAGCTTCAATCACCTTGGAGTACTTGTGTTGGTCGTACGGAAGTCCAAAGAGGATATTGTCACGAATTGTCATATTCTGGATCCAAGTTTCCTGCGAGTAGTAAGCCACACTACCTCGGACGAACACGTCGCCTTGTAGTTTCTTCATCTCGCCCAATAGAGCCAAACACAACGACGACTTGCCGCTCCCGACCGCTCCGTGGACAACAACCAGGTCGCGTTTCTTCACTGTGAGATTCACTTGATTCAGTAGAACGGAGTCTGCAGTCCATCCAAAACTCGCGTTTTCAAGCGCGATAGCCACATCATCCGGTTTTGTCGGGTCGTTCCGAGTGACGTTGTCCTCGTCGAACTCATCCAGCGACAGAAACTCGGAGAATCGATCGATTGAGACTTTCACTTCAATGGCAGATTGAAAGAGAGCAGGTAGAGCTTGTAACGGCTCCTGGAGTCTGTCAAAGAGAGCGATGATCGTGAAAACCGTCGCGGACGTCAACACTTGATCCAAGACGAGCGAGTAAACGGCAAAGGATACAATTGATACAGCTACGGGGGTAGCGGACATCAACAGTTCTTCAAGCGCACCAATGAAGATCATCCGTTTCAGTGCTGACAGCTCGTCCGACCGTTGGTTTCGAATGACATTGGCAAATTTGTTTTCCCACGCGTTCAGCTTGACGATCTGAATGGCGTTGAACACTTCTTTGACTGTCTTCATCCGGTCGTCCATACGATCCGTCGTGTCTTCATAAGCTTGTGCGGAATATGGAGCTAGCACGAAGCTGGCTAGCAACGAGATGGCTACAACCCCCATCCCGGCAAAAGCTGCCAGACCGATCAGAGCGTGAAGCATGTACACGATCGCACCGATCTGAAGAGGAATCGTCCATAACGAATTAATAAGGTGCACGGCCGACATGACCTGGTGGATATCGGACGTGAACAGGTTTGAAGTGTCCACGGTCGACTCGCGTTTGCTTTGAATGCTACAGCGCATGGATTTCCGGAACAGCAAGGCCTTCAAAGCTGCCTGTAACCGGAGCGAAATCTGTTCCATTCGGAAACTCGCATGAGCTGAAATGACGGCACCGAGTAACCTGGAGGTGAAGAAAGCTCCGAGCCACAAGCCAAGACTGGACATGTCAATTTGAGGGGCAGCGAAGATCGTGATGACTCGGTTCAGTACGATTGGAGTGAACAGGTCGCAGACTGTTTCGAATAGAGAAGCCAATTCGCACAGGAACAATTGACCTCCATAGCCAATTAGCGTCGCCTTGATGACCGATTGACCGTGACGTTCGTAGTACTCCAGAAACGCTCTAAATGCTGAAGATGCTTGGTTCTCTTCTTCTAGTTCCCACAGATCGTCGAAAGTGAGTTGGGCGTATTGCCTGCCTGTAGAACTGGACCTGCATATGAAAACCAAAGCCGCGACCAAAACGGAGCTGTGGTTGGTTCCCACTTCACTTGGGGTTCTTCAACGTTAGGGAACGTAGAATAGCTTCGCTTTTCCATCTTGGAGTGTATGACGCTGGTCATTGGATTTTGGAAAATGAGTGGAGGTTTTCCTTGTCAATCAATCTAGATATTTTGTTACCCATACAATCCACGAATGCTATCCAACGTGAGAGTGAAGGTCTTATCTTCATTGCGAACATGCCAGTGAATAATATCTGGATTGCTAGACAATAGAGAGGTTTCTGCCAGTCCTGGTCCTTATCCGTTCAAGACAATTGAACGAAAAAAAGGCATTTTGGCGTGAATAGGGCTTTTTATCAGGAATTCGTGCTAAGTTTGTCTTAAGATTTTGCGATTCTCAAGAATGAATTCTTGAGTGGGCTCCCTGCCACAACCAATTTTCCGCGCACTGGCCCCTTCCTATCGATTTCCCCACACCCGCGATGGTCGGTCAAGTAGAGCTGTTGCAATGGTACATCATGACGCGCAGATGATTCAGCCGCAAGAAGAAGTTGCGTTACCTGAGCTTGAACACCTGCGTCGAGCGCCCAGTGATTTCTCTGGTTCAGTTTGATTTATCAAGCTACTCTAAGGCTGACAGCGAGCTAGACTTTCCTTTCGATGTGGCCGGTGTTCGCGCGTCTTTCGTCAGAGCCGTGACTTCCACCAGTAGATCGGGTAGCTGTAGCACTCATGGACGGCGTGTTTGACTTCGTCAGGAGCATCGCGAACTTGGAACTTTGAAAATGAAGCTATTAGCGTAAGAACCAAAGCTCATCAACTCTATTTTTAACGCACACGTGTAGCTTGTCATCCACGAGTAGTAGATTCTTGTCTGGACCAGCTGAACCAGTACACGCGGGCTAAATGCTCGACACTAAATGCTAAATGCTCGACACGCCTCAAGTTCCAGCATCACCGGATCCTTATGCTGCGGGTAGATTGTTTCGAATGGCTTCTGCACGTCGGTACATCACGAGTCCATGAACAAACAGAGGAACCAACAGCACCCTTATTTCCTGTGCAGCTATGCCACCAGAGCGAGAAAAGCGAGCCGCTCCCAGCTACTCCAGTTGGGAAGAGCGTACCCGTGTCATCTGTAGTCCGCCTCCACGACGCTTATTGCAGGATGTCTAGCTCTACTCTCCAGTGGTTTTCTTCCGCCATCGCCTGCACCTGGTAGAGTTGATAGTGATGCCTGCGGACCACGAACGGGAATTGTAGCGACAGAAACCGGTGTTTTGTTTTCCTGATCCTTGTCCCTATCCTGATTGTGGGACAGGAACGGACTGGGAATATCGCCTGCAGAAACCTCTCTAATGTCCAATCATACGGTATGATTCATACCTACCGTAAACGTCGGCTCCAGTGCGACACCATTTCACAGTTAAAACCAAGTCAACTGAAAAACCTTACAGGGTTTTTTGTTGGAGGCTCTTCTGTCTTCTGATTACTTACAGATACCACACTAAATTTATAATATTTGTAATTTATCGTTTTATAGAGGCTATAACTTGTAGATAGAATTAATTATGACAGGATTTGTGTCAGCACAAGTTCTGATTGACGATCGGAGTCCTGCTCGTGACAGTAGACGCAGGACTGCCCAAGCCCTGATCACAGTAACACTGTCAGATTTGAACCCAATGCATAGCCATCACCTCCTAGTTTACTTGACTGTGGTTGCCTAGTCACCCAGGCTTTAGAGCCATGCTTTTTTTGCAAAGCGTCTTGAATGTGTTGAGCCTTTCTAAAACGATATGATTTGTAAAACAATTATGTCGGGTTTATGCTGAACGTGTTCGAAGATTTGCAGTAAACAATATGTAGTGTTGTGTAAATGAAGGGGTGTCACCCCTAAGTCAGTGATGTTGCACTGAAACCGTTTGTCGCACTGGAGCCGACGTTTACGGTACATGATTATTGATGTTTTGTGGTATTTGGTAGCGTCAAATAATCATGACACTGTTACAGAGACTTAGTATGCTGGCGCAGCAAGATGGCGGGGTACAACCAGTTCTCCTGCGAGCTTCGCTAACGTCTCCATAGTCGCGTACTCCTTCGTAGAAATGTGATCGTGAGGTTTAAAGTCCGAGGTGCACAGTGATGCCACAATAGCTCCATCCGGAGCCCGGATAGGGAAACCGGCGTAGAATTTTACCCCCGCGTCCTTGATAATAGGCATCTGGGCGAATCGCATGTCCCTCTGTGGGTTCTTGACCACCAACGGTTTGTCTGCGTACACAGTATGCGCGCACATATTCTCCACCCGTGGGGCGACATTCATCTCGGGCGGTCGTTGAGGGAACGTCCCCACTGCGTGGAAAGTCTCTTCGCCCACCATTGAGACGTACCCGACGGGGCAGTTGAGTTGTTTGGCGGCCACTTGAGCCAAAAGATTCAACGCAGCGCGGTCGTAGGTCGGATCCAGGACGCCCGAGTCGTTGATATACCGCAGTCGCCTGTTCTCCTTGTCCTGTTCAGGCATCGGCGGCAACGGGTGGTTCGGGTCGCGGGTTTTCTGACCGTCGAACTCGAAAGCGTAATCCCTCTCCAGATCCGCTACGTCGCAGTCTTCCGGTCGTGTGTGTCTCTCAGCCACTCGTAAGCTCTGCTTCAGATGGTGTTCGATATCCCACCGCACCTTCTCGGCCAAATCCTTTGCTTTGGGCTGTTTTCGTCTCCGTTTCAGAGAATTCGTAGGGCTCACCAAACGTCCAAGCTGTTCTAGCGCTTGAGACCGCTTAGCTGGGTCGTCCGAGGTTAATTGGTCATGTAAGGAGGGCGAAAAGGACTCGAGTGACGCTGTCTCGTCGTCCGCTTCACTGTCGGAGAACCAGTGGTCATCGCTCACAACCGTCGGTCCTAACGCTGCGATGAGGTTCTCGTCTTCGAACTTGCACGCGTCCACGCGCACGACGCATTCTACACAGATGCGATTCTGGCGGACGTCCCCTATACGCGCTTCAACCTCGTACAACTGGGAACAGTCTCGACAGACCATGTGACCGCAGAGCTGGCAGAAGAAATCTCGACGTAGAAGGGAGAATTTCTTCTGGCAGATCGAACACCATTTCAGCTCCGGGTCCCCCACCGACGCTGTGTGGAAATACACGAACGACTGGAAGCCGAACCGCCGACGGCGGATCACCCGTTCAAACTCCCGTAATGACCGGGTCAACAGATCCAGTATGTGCTTCGCCTCCGGGTTCATCACCGCCGCACGGCGCCTCGCCACTTGCGTTCGGGTCGGAGTCACGCGCGACCGCGGGTTCGTGTACGCTCCGAACGCTTCCGGTGGCGTCACAGACGCGTAGCCATGTGCGATAATACTCGTTGTCTGGCTGCTGCTGCCTCCCGGCGCAGGCGTTGACTGGATATCAAAGCCCACCGCCAAGTGGTCAAGCTGGTGACGTAGAGCCGTTCGCTCCGAACGAGGTACCAGCTCGTCATGAACATGTTTCGGTAAAGTCTTGATCACGTGCACGGCGCGGTCCTTGCTCGCGTACTGGTGCGTGAAGGACGCGAAGCACAGCTTCTGCGGTTGGCGATGCTTTTTCGACTGGAACTTCATGTGCAAAGTAGGCTGCAACGTCGCCATGTTGACGCTAATCAACACTTTCTGCCCCTCGGCCCCTTCCGGTGGTGTACTGGTACTCCCAGCCAACGTCTGCCGTGATTCGTCTGAGAAATGACAACGTTGCTGAAACACCACGCGGCCATCACGGAACTTATCACCACAAAGCGCCGACATGGTACTCTGATAGTCGCTGGACTCGTGACTGATGTCCCGTCGGCCTCTACGGTGCTATATGGAGCTCTTCGTGTAGATAGGAAGATCTAAAGATCGGAACTTGAAGGGAAAGCTGAATTTTCTTTTCGACGGCATAAGATTTGGGAGAGGCCTCACTGGTTTTCTAGCCGCTGCAAGGACGACTTGAGTCTGTAGGTTTCATTTCTCAATCGCCGTCCAAGCCAGCGGAGCGCTCAAGAAAGTCAATGGCAGCCTCCTTCCGTGCCTTTCGAGTCCCAAGACGCTCTTCTTGTTGATCTCTCCCATCACGGCTGTTTGCCTGATGTTCCAGACGGCGTCAAGGTGAAGAATTACGGCGCGTAAGTTACACGGACACCTGCTGCTTGGAGGACATTTCTTGACACGTTGTGGACGCAGGGAACAGTTGGAGTGATTCCCCTTGTATTGTCATCTGGAGCCCAAACTCTGCCTGGAAATGTCAATTGTTGCGAGCTCCTTTGTACTGAACGAGTCAAGATGCTGTGGAAAGGGGATTCTTCCTTCTGGACTAGGTCCCAAGCTCCAGTGGGGCGCTATCTGGCATTCCTAGTTATACCCAACCGAAGCTTCCGACTGGAAAGGCCTCTATCAACCTGTTTCCACCCCAGTCCAAGGTCAACCTCGTTAGAAAAGAAGATCACCAGTTCCTTGCACATTTGCAGAGAAACTCGGTGACGAGGACGAAACCTGTTGGCGTAACGGAGCCCACAGCCTCAGTGGAACAAGTGGCGCTAGTACAGAGATGAGAAGCCAGTGGGGGTATCATTCAGCGTAACTGGTACAAGTTCTGCAACTCATTAGCTCGTGGCCTGCAGAGAGCAACTTCCCCATAGGTCACTACGTGTTGGGTGTGAGCGTGGACAAGGAGACGGAGACGAACGTGCTGCTTATCGAGCACGACATCCCCTGTGACCAGTTTAATGACGAAGTGATGCGTTGTCTGCCTTCTGAGGACTTGGAGATCGCCGCGGATAATTCCATTGTCACTGTGTAGTTATCCTGAAGCTGGTGGTGTGGACGATCAAGATACGAAACCCCAAAGAAGGAAAATGCTGAGAGTGAGAAGGAATTTGAGCGACGACAGTTGTTGGGCAGCGGCATCAAGACGTTGAACGCCATTGCCACTGGATTGGCCAAGCGAATTGAGGCTGGATCTCTGGCTTTAGTGGCTCCAGAAGTGCAATTGGTGCTTGACGCAGAGACACAAAAGCAGGGACGTGTAGATGTACACACTGCGTGCTAGTGGAAGAGTTCAGGCTACTGTTGCCACGTAGATCGTGCGCCACTTCCCGACGTTCTCCACGCTACGTCGACACCCAGCGCCATCCAAGCGGCAGTTTGATCTTCTCTGCAGTCAGGCCAAGTCTGGGGATTGAGTTGCTCGTGGAAATTGTCAAGACTCGTTAGTTGCTGGTGGACAACGTATCTTTTTCCGTTGGGGAATTTCCTCCACATGGCCGAATTTTCAATTTTCACGTTAGCAGCGTAAGAACCCAGAACCCAGGCAGGCATCGGAAGCGTGAAGACCAACCACCCAAGGCTGCAGACGGGTTTTTTAGATTCCCCTGCTGTGCAGTGGATAAGACTCCAGAATCATCAGGTGACCAAGTGCAAACGTGATTGTCGTGAACGGCTGAATTTCTGACGTGGCAGTTGTTTTAGAGATTTCTGGAGCGAAGTTTTCGTCCTTTTGGTGGTTTTGACAGTTGTTTGACGTTGGATAGAGGTTGTTACGTAGCTCTGCGACTTCCAGGTAATGTGGGGAAGAATGGTTTTATTGGTCAAATCGATCTAACGCCGCTTTTTGATGCTTGCAGAAATCCGGACTCTTTTTGAAAGGATAAATTGCTGCTGAATTAATTGTTTTGGCGTGAAAAAGATCTGTACGCAGAGTCTGTGGAGATCTCGTGTTTCTTGGCTTGATTCTTTTACAAGAAAACCAGGACATTTTCTTTTCTCTGAGACTTCGCACCACAGTATGGAGGTCTTGATGCCAAATGTTGGAATCGGGGAAATACCAGCTTTTACGTCAGGGTTTTAGAGATCAGGCGCTATGAACAGCAGACGCTCCGTCCTGTGAGGCTCAGATTGACACCAGTTGGCATATCGCTGGACTTGGAGCCGTGTGTCCAATCTGCTGCTTCGGTCTCCATCTGGAGATTATTCAGACCAACAACGCCATGGACCGAGTGTTCCAGTCCAAGCTCCAGCATTTTATCCTGGCTTTCGAATGGATTATCGGATAATCGACTGGATAATTTATCCTCGGAGACGAGAGTATGAGCGATGGCGAAGACGAAAGAGACGAGAGCCTTCTGTTAATATCCCCACCAGGTATCATCCACCTGGTTGCAGTTCGTCCAACGCAAAAACCCTCCATCCATGGCCTCTACCCAAGTAAATCAAGCCCGAAACCATTAGGAAAACAATTCCGCAGCCAATAAGCTGCATCCAATAGAGCCAAACACAACGACGACTTGCCGCCCCGACCTCTCCGTGGACAACAACCAGGTCGCGTTTCTTCACTGTGAGATTCACTTGATTCAGTAGAACGGAGTCTGCAGTCCATCCAAAGCTCCCGTTTTCAAGCGCGATAGCCACATCATCCGGCTTTGTCGGGTCGTTTCGAGTGACGTTGTCCTCGTCGAACTCATCCAACGATAGAAACTCGGAGAATCGATCGATTGAGACTTTCACTTCAATGGCAGATTGAAAAAGAGCAGGTAGAGCTTGTAACGGCTCCTGGAGTCTGTCAAAGAGAGCGATGATCGTGAAAACCGTCGCGGACGTCAACACTTGATCCATGACGAGCGAGTAAACGGCAAAGGATACAATTGATACAGCTACGGGGGTAGCGGACATCAACAGTTCTTCAAGCGCACCAATGAAGATCACCCGTTTCAGTGCTGACAGCTCGTCCGACCGTTGGTTTCGAATGACATTGGCAAATTTGTTTTCCCACGCGTTCAGCTTGACGATCTGAATGGCGTTGAACACTTCTTTGACTGTCTTCATCCGGTCGTCCATACGATCCGTCGTGTCTTCATAAACTTGTGCGGAATATGGAGCTAGCACGAAGCTGGCGAGCAACGAGATGGCTACAACCCCCATCCCGGCAAAAGCTGCCAGACCGATCAGAGCGTGAAGCATGTACACGATGGCACCGATCTGAAGAGGAATCGTCCATAACGAATTAATAAGGTGCACGGCCGACATGACCTGGTGGATATCGGACGTGAACAGGTTTGAAGTGTCCACGTCGACTCGCGTTTGCTTTGAATACTACAGCGCATGGATTTCCGGAACAGTAAGGCCTTTAAAGCTGCCTGTAACCGGAGCGAAATCTGTTCCATTCGGAAACTCGCATGAGCTGAAATGACGGCACCGAGTAACCTGGAGGTGAAGAAAGCTCCGAGCCACAAGCCAAGACTGGACATGTCAATTTGAGGGGCAGCGAAGATCGTGATGACTCGGTTCAGTACGATTGGAGTGAACAGGTCGCAGACTGTTTCGAATAGAGAAGCCAATTCGCACAGGAACAATTGACCTCCATAGCCAATTAGCGTCGCCTTGATGACCGATTGACCGTGACGTTCGTAGTGCCCCAGAAACGCACGAAATGCTGAAGACGCTCGGTTTTCGTCTTCAAGTTCCCACAGATCGTCGAAAGTGAGTTGGCGCGTATTGCCTGCCTGTAGAACTCGACCTGCGTAGGAAAACCAAAGTCGCGACCAGAACGGAGCTGCGGTTGGTTCCCACTTCGCTTGGGGTTCTTCAACGTTAGGGAACGTAGAATAGCTTCGCTTTTCCATCTTGGAGTGTATGACGCTGGTCATTGGATTTTGGAAAATGAGTGGAGGTTTTCCTTGTCAATCAATCTAGATATTTTGTTACCCATACAATCCACGAGTGCTATCCAACGTGAGAGTGAAGGTCTTATCTTCATTGCGAACATGCCAGTGAATAATATCTGGATTGCTAGACAATGTCCAATCATACGGTATGATTCATACCTACATGATTATTGATGTTTTGTGGTATTTGGTAGCGTCAAATAATCATGACACTGTTACAGAGACTTAGTATGCTGGCGCAGCAAGATGGCGGGGTACAACCAGTTCTCCTGCGAGCTTCGCTAACGTCTCCATAGTCGCGTACTCCTTCGTAGAAATGTGATCGTGAGGTTTAAAGTCCGAGGTGCACAGTGATGCCACAATAGCTCCATCCGGAGCCCGGATAGGGAAACCGGCGTAGAATTTTACCCCCGCGTCCTTGATAATAGGCATCTGAGCGAATCGCATGTCCCTCTGCGGGTTCTTGACCACCAACGGTTTGTCTGCGTACACAGTATGCGCGCACATATTCTCCACCCGTGGGGCGACATTCATCTCCGGCGGTCGTTGAGGGAACGTTCCCACTGCGTGGAAAGTCTCTTCGCCCACCATTGAGACGTACCCGACGGGGCAGTTGAGTTGTTTGGCGGCCACTTGAGCCAAAAGATTCAACGCAGCGCGGTCGTAGGTCGGATCCAGCACGCCCGAGTCGTTGATATACCGCAGTCGCCTGTTCTCCTTGTCCTGTTCAGGCATCGGCGGTAACGGGTGGTTCGGGTCGCGGGTTTTCTGACCGTCGAACTCGAAAGCGTAATCCCTTTCTAGATCTGCTACGTCGCAGTCTTCCGGTCGTGTGTGTTTCTCAGCCACTCGTAAGCTCTGCTTCAGATGGTGCTCGATATCCCACCGCACCTTCTCGGCCAAATCCTTTGCTTTGGGCTGTTTTCGTCTCCGTTTCGACTTCAACAGTGAATTCGTAGGGCTCACCAAACGTCCAAGCTGTTCTAGCGCTTGAGACCGCATAGCTGGATCGTCCGAGGTTAATTGGTCCTGTAAGGAAGACGGGAATGACTCGAGTGACGCCGTCTCATCGTCCGCTTCACTGTCGGAGAACCAGCGGTCATCACTTACCACCGTCGGTCCTAACGCTGCGATGAGGTTCTCGTCTTCGAACTTGCACGCGTCCACACGGACTACGCATTCTACACAGATGCGATTCTGGCGGACGTCCCCTACGCGCGCTTCTACCTCGTACAACTGGGAACAGTCTCGACAGACCATGTGACCGCAGAGCTGGCAGAAGAAATCTCGACGTAGAAGGGAGAATTTCTTCTGGCAGATCGAACACCATTTCAGCTCCGGGTCCCCCACCGACGCTGTGTGGAAATACACGAACGACTGGAAGCCGAACCGCCGACGGCGGATCACCCGCTCGAACTCCCGCAGTGACCGGGTCAACAGATCCAGCACGTGTTTCGCCTCCGGGTTCATCACCGCCGCACGGCGCTTCGTCACTTGCGTTCGGGTCGGAGTCACGCGCGACCGCGGGTTCGTGTACGCTCCGAACGCTTCCGGTGGCGTCACAGACGCGTAGCCATGTGCGATAATGCTCGTCGTCTGGCTGCTGCTGCCTCCAGGTGCAGGTGTTGACTGGATATCAAAGCCCACCGCCAAGTGGTCAAGCTGGTGACGTAGAGCCGTTCGCTCCGAACGAGGTACCAGCTCGTCATGAACATGTTTCGGTAAAGTCTTGATCACGTGCACGGCGCGGTCCTTGCTTGCGTACTGGTGCGTGAAGGACGCGAAGCACAGCTTCTGCGGTTGGCGGTGCTTTTTCGACTGGAACTTCATGTGCAAAGTAGGCTGCAACGTCGCCATGTTGACGCTAATCAACACTTTCTGTCCCTCGGCCCCTTCCGGTGGTGTACTGGTACTCCCAGCCAACGTCTGCCGTGATTCGTCTGAGAAATGACAACGTTGCTGAAACACCACGCGGCCATCACGGAACTTATCACCACAAAGCGCCGACATGGTACTCTGATAGTCGCTGGACTCGTGACTGATGTCCCGTCGGCCTCTACGGTGCTATATGGAGCTCTTCGTGTAGATAGGAAGATCTAAAGATCGGAACTTGAAGGGAAAGCTGAATTTTCTTTTCGACGGCATAAGATTTGGGAGAGGCCTCACTGGTTTTCTAGCCGCTGCAAGGACGACTTGAGTCTGTAGGTTTCATTTCTCAATCGCCGTCCAAGCCAGTGGAGCGCTCAAGAAAGTCAATGGCAGCCTCCTTCCGTGCCTTTCGAGTCCCAAGACGCTCTTCTTGTTGATCTCTCCCATCACGGCTGTTTGCCTGATGTTCCAGACGGCGTCAAGGTGAAGAATTACGGCGCGTAAGTTACACGGACACCTGCTGCTTGGAGGACATTTCTTGACACGTTGTGGACGCAGGGAACAGTTGGGGAGTGATTCCCCTTGTATTGTCATCTGGAGGCCAAACTCTGCCTGGAAATGTCAATTGTTGCGAGCTCCTTTGTACTGAACGAGTCAAGATGCTGTGGAAAGGGGATTTCTTCCTTCTGGACTAGGTCCCAAGCTCCAGTGGGGCGCTATCTGGCATTCCTAGTTATACCCAACCGAAGCTTCCGACTGGAAAGGCCTCTATCAACCTGTTTCCACCCCAGTCCAAGGTCAACCTCGTTAGAAAAGAAGATCACCAGTTCCTTGCACATTTGCAGAGAAACTCGGTGACGAGGACGAAACCTGTTGGCGTAACGGAGCCCACAGCCTCAGTGGAACAAGTGGCGCTAGTACAGAGATGAGAAGCCAGTGGGGGTATCATTCAGCGTAACTGGTACAAGTTCTGCAGCTCATTAGCTCGTGGCCTGCAGAGAGCAACTTCCCCATGGGTCACTACGTGTTGGGTGTGAGCGTGGACAAGGAGACGGAGACGAACGTGCTGCTTATCGAGCACGACATCCCCTGTGACCAGTTTAATGACGAAGTGATGCGTTGTCTGCCTTCTGAGGACTTGGAGATCGCCGCGGATAATTCCATTGTCACTGTGTAGTTATCCTGAAGCTGGTGGTGTGGACGATCAAGATACGAAACCCCAAAGAAGGAAAATGCTGAGAGTGAGAAGGAATTTGAGCGACGACAGTTGTTGGGCAGCGGCATCAAGACGTTGAACGCCATTGCCACTGGATTGGCCAAGCGAATTGAGGCTGGATCTCTGGCTTTAGTGGCTCCAGAAGTGCAATTGGTGCTTGACGCAGAGACACAAAAGCAGGGACGTGTAGATGTACACACTGCGTGCTAGTGGAAGAGTTCAGGCTACTGTTGCCACGTAGATCGTGCGCCACTTCCCGACGTTCTCCACGCTACGTCGACACCCAGCGCCATCCAAGCGGCAGTTTGATCTTCTCTGCAGTCAGGCCAAGTCTGGGGATTGAGTTGCTCGTGGAAATTGTCAAGACTCGTTAGTTGCTGGTGGACAACGTATCTTTTTCCGTTGGGGAATTTCCTCCACATGGCCGAATTTTCAATTTTCACGTTAGCAGCGTAAGAACCCAGAACCCAGGCAGGCATCGGAAGCGTAAAGACCAACCACCCAAGGCTGCAGACGGGTTTTTTAGATTCCCCTGCTGTGCAGTGGATAAGACTCCAGAATCATCAGGTGACCAAGTGCAAACGTGATTGTCGTGAACGGCTGAATTTCTGACGTGGCAGTTGTTTTAAAAATTTCTGGAGCGAAGTTTTCGTCCTTTTGGTGGTTTTGACAGTTGTTTGACGTTGGATAGAGGTTGTTACGTAGCTCTGCGACTTCCAGGTAATGTGGGGAAGAATGGTTTTATTGGTCAAATCGATCTAACGCCGCTTTTTGATGCTTGCAGAAATCCGGACTCTTTTGAAAGGATAAATTGCTGCTGAATTAATTGTTTTGGCGTGAAAAAGATCTGTACGCAGAGTCTGTGGAGATCTCGTGTTTCTTGGCTTGATTCTTTTACAAGAAAACCAGGACATTTTCTTTTCTCTGAGACTTCGCACCACAGTATGGAGGTCTTGATGCCAAATGTTGGAATCGGGGAAATACCAGCTTTTACGTCAGGGTTTTAGAGATCAGGCGCTATGAACAGCAGACGCTCCGTCCTGTGAGGCTCAGATTGACACCAGTTGGCATATCGCTGGACTTGGAGCCGTGTGTCCAATCTGCTGCTTCGGTCTCCATCTGGAGATTATTCAGACCAACAACGCCATGGACCGAGTGTTCCAGTCCAAGCTCCAGCATTTTATCCTGGCTTTCGAATGGATTATCGGATAATCGACTGGATAATTTATCCTCGGAGACGAGAGTATGAGCGATGGCGAAGACGAAAGAGACGAGAGCCTTCTGTTAATATCCCCACCAGGTATCATCCACCTGGTTGCAGTTCGTCCAACGCAAAAACCCTCCATCCATGGCCTCTACCCAAGTAAATCAAGCCCGAAACCATTAGGAAAACAATTCCGCAGCCAATAAGCTGCATCCAATAGAGCCAAACACAACGACGACTTGCCGCCCCGACCTCTCCGTGGACAACAACCAGGTCGCGTTTCTTCACTGTGAGATTCACTTGATTCAGTAGAACGGAGTCTGCAGTCCATCCAAAGCTCCCGTTTTCAAGCGCGATAGCCACATCATCCGGCTTTGTCGGGTCGTTTCGAGTGACGTTGTCCTCGTCGAACTCATCCAACGATAGAAACTCGGAGAATCGATCGATTGAGACTTTCACTTCAATGGCAGATTGAAAAAGAGCAGGTAGAGCTTGTAACGGCTCCTGGAGTCTGTCAAAGAGAGCGATGATCGTGAAAACCGTCGCGGACGTCAACACTTGATCCATGACGAGCGAGTAAACGGCAAAGGATACAATTGATACAGCTACGGGGGTAGCGGACATCAACAGTTCTTCAAGCGCACCAATGAAGATCACCCGTTTCAGTGCTGACAGCTCGTCCGACCGTTGGTTTCGAATGACATTGGCAAATTTGTTTTCCCACGCGTTCAGCTTGACGATCTGAATGGCGTTGAACACTTCTTTGACTGTCTTCATCCGGTCGTCCATACGATCCGTCGTGTCTTCATAAACTTGTGCGGAATATGGAGCTAGCACGAAGCTGGCGAGCAACGAGATGGCTACAACCCCCATCCCGGCAAAAGCTGCCAGACCGATCAGAGCGTGAAGCATGTACACGATGGCACCGATCTGAAGAGGAATCGTCCATAACGAATTAATAAGGTGCACGGCCGACATGACCTGGTGGATATCGGACGTGAACAGGTTTGAAGTGTCCACGTCGACTCGCGTTTGCTTTGAATACTACAGCGCATGGATTTCCGGAACAGTAAGGCCTTTAAAGCTGCCTGTAACCGGAGCGAAATCTGTTCCATTCGGAAACTCGCATGAGCTGAAATGACGGCACCGAGTAACCTGGAGGTGAAGAAAGCTCCGAGCCACAAGCCAAGACTGGACATGTCAATTTGAGGGGCAGCGAAGATCGTGATGACTCGGTTCAGTACGATTGGAGTGAACAGGTCGCAGACTGTTTCGAATAGAGAAGCCAATTCGCACAGGAACAATTGACCTCCATAGCCAATTAGCGTCGCCTTGATGACCGATTGACCGTGACGTTCGTAGTGCCCCAGAAACGCACGAAATGCTGAAGACGCTCGGTTTTCGTCTTCAAGTTCCCACAGATCGTCGAAAGTGAGTTGGCGCGTATTGCCTGCCTGTAGAACTGGACCTGCGTAGGAAAACCAAAGTCGCGACCAGAACGGAGCTGCGGTTGGTTCCCACTTCGCTTGGGGTTCTTCAACGTTAGGGAACGTAGAATAGCTTCGCTTTTCCATCTTGGAGTGTATGACGCTGGTCATTGGTTTGACAGGATTTTGGAAAATGAGTGGAGGTTTTCCTTGTCAATCAATCTAGATATTTTGTTACCCATACAATTCACGAATGCTATCCAACGTGAGAGTGAAGGTCTTATCTTCATTAGACAATACAGTTCATACCTACATGATTATTAATGTTTTGTGGTATTTGGCAGCGTCAAATAATCATGACAGTGTTACAGAGACTTAGTATGCTGGCGCAGCAAGATGGCGGGGTACAACCAGTTCTCCTGCGAGCTTCGCTAACGTCTCCATAGTCGCGTACTCCTTCGTAGAAATGTGATCGTGAGGTTTAAAGTCCGAGGTGCACAGTGATGCCACAATAGCTCCATCCGGAGCCCGGATAGGGAAACCGGCGTAGAATTTTACCCCCGCGTCCTTGATAATAGGCATCTGAGCGAATCGCATGTCCCTCTGCGGGTTCTTGACCACCAACGGTTTGTCTGCGTACACAGTATGCGCGCACATATTCTCCACCCGTGGGGCGACATTCATCTCCGGCGGTCGTTGAGGGAACGTTCCCACTGCGTGGAAAGTCTCTTCGCCCACCATTGAGACGTACCCGACGGGGCAGTTGAGTTGTTTGGCGGCCACTTGAGCCAAAAGATTCAACGCAGCGCGGTCGTAGGTCGGATCCAGCACGCCCGAGTCGTTGATATACCGCAGTCGCCTGTTCTCCTTGTCCTGTTCAGGCATCGGCGGTAACGGGTGGTTCGGGTCGCGGGTTTTCTGACCGTCGAACTCGAAAGCGTAATCCCTTTCTAGATCTGCTACGTCGCAGTCTTCCGGTCGTGTGTGTTTCTCAGCCACTCGTAAGCTCTGCTTCAGATGGTGCTCGATATCCCACCGCACCTTCTCGGCCAAATCCTTTGCTTTGGGCTGTTTTCGTCTCCGTTTCGACTTCAACAGTGAATTCGTAGGGCTCACCAAACGTCCAAGCTGTTCTAGCGCTTGAGACCGCATAGCTGGATCGTCCGAGGTTAATTGGTCCTGTAAGGAAGACGGGAATGACTCGAGTGACGCCGTCTCATCGTCCGCTTCACTGTCGGAGAACCAGCGGTCATCACTTACCACCGTCGGTCCTAACGCTGCGATGAGGTTCTCGTCTTCGAACTTGCACGCGTCCACACGGACTACGCATTCTACACAGATGCGATTCTGGCGGACGTCCCCTACGCGCGCTTCTACCTCGTACAACTGGGAACAGTCTCGACAGACCATGTGACCGCAGAGCTGGCAGAAGAAATCTCGACGTAGAAGGGAGAATTTCTTCTGGCAGATCGAACACCATTTCAGCTCCGGGTCCCCCACCGACGCTGTGTGGAAATACACGAACGACTGGAAGCCGAACCGCCGACGGCGGATCACCCGCTCGAACTCCCGCAGTGACCGGGTCAACAGATCCAGCACGTGTTTCGCCTCCGGGTTCATCACCGCCGCACGGCGCTTCGTCACTTGCGTTCGGGTCGGAGTCACGCGCGACCGCGGGTTCGTGTACGCTCCGAACGCTTCCGGTGGCGTCACAGACGCGTAGCCATGTGCGATAATGCTCGTCGTCTGGCTGCTGCTGCCTCCAGGTGCAGGTGTTGACTGGATATCAAAGCCCACCGCCAAGTGGTCAAGCTGGTGACGTAGAGCCGTTCGCTCCGAACGAGGTACCAGCTCGTCATGAACATGTTTCGGTAAAGTCTTGATCACGTGCACGGCGCGGTCCTTGCTTGCGTACTGGTGCGTGAAGGACGCGAAGCACAGCTTCTGCGGTTGGCGGTGCTTTTTCGACTGGAACTTCATGTGCAAAGTAGGCTGCAACGTCGCCATGTTGACGCTAATCAACACTTTCTGTCCCTCGGCCCCTTCCGGTGGTGTACTGGTACTCCCAGCCAACGTCTGCCGTGATTCGTCTGAGAAATGACAACGTTGCTGAAACACCACGCGGCCATCACGGAACTTATCACCACAAAGCGCCGACATGGTACTCTGATAGTCGCTGGACTCGTGACTGATGTCCCGTCGGCCTCTACGGTGCTATATGGAGCTCTTCGTGTAGATAGGAAGATCTAAAGATCGGAACTTGAAGGGAAAGCTGAATTTTCTTTTCGACGGCATAAGATTTGGGAGAGGCCTCACTGGTTTTCTAGCCGCTGCAAGGACGACTTGAGTCTGTAGGTTTCATTTCTCAATCGCCGTCCAAGCCAGCGGAGCGCTCAAGAAAGTCAATGGCAGCCTCCTTCCGTGCCTTTCGAGTCCCAAGACGCTCTTCTTGTTGATCTCTCCCATCACGGCTGTTTGCCTGATGTTCCAGACGGCGTCAAGGTGAAGAATTACGGCGCGTAAGTTACACGGACACCTGCTGCTTGGAGGACATTTCTTGACACGTTGTGGACGCAGGGAACAGTTGGGGAGTGATTCCCCTTGTATTGTCATCTGGAGGCCAAACTCTGCCTGGAAATGTCAATTGTTGCGAGCTCCTTTGTACTGAACGAGTCAAGATGCTGTGGAAAGGGGATTTCTTCCTTCTGGACTAGGTCCCAAGCTCCAGTGGGGCGCTATCTGGCATTCCTAGTTATACCCAACCGAAGCTTCCGACTGGAAAGGCCTCTATCAACCTGTTTCCACCCCAGTCCAAGGTCAACCTCGTTAGAAAAGAAGATCACCAGTTCCTTGCACATTTGCAGAGAAACTCGGTGACGAGGACGAAACCTGTTGGCGTAACGGAGCCCACAGCCTCAGTGGAACAAGTGGCGCTAGTACAGAGATGAGAAGCCAGTGGGGGTATCATTCAGCGTAACTGGTACAAGTTCTGCAGCTCATTAGCTCGTGGCCTGCAGAGAGCAACTTCCCCATGGGTCACTACGTGTTGGGTGTGAGCGTGGACAAGGAGACGGAGACGAACGTGCTGCTTATCGAGCACGACATCCCCTGTGACCAGTTTAATGACGAAGTGATGCGTTGTCTGCCTTCTGAGGACTTGGAGATCGCCGCGGATAATTCCATTGTCACTGTGTAGTTATCCTGAAGCTGGTGGTGTGGACGATCAAGATACGAAACCCCAAAGAAGGAAAATGCTGAGAGTGAGAAGGAATTTGAGCGACGACAGTTGTTGGGCAGCGGCATCAAGACGTTGAACGCCATTGCCACTGGATTGGCCAAGCGAATTGAGGCTGGATCTCTGGCTTTAGTGGCTCCAGAAGTGCAATTGGTGCTTGACGCAGAGACACAAAAGCAGGGACGTGTAGATGTACACACTGCGTGCTAGTGGAAGAGTTCAGGCTACTGTTGCCACGTAGATCGTGCGCCACTTCCCGACGTTCTCCACGCTACGTCGACACCCAGCGCCATCCAAGCGGCAGTTTGATCTTCTCTGCAGTCAGGCCAAGTCTGGGGATTGAGTTGCTCGTGGAAATTGTCAAGACTCGTTAGTTGCTGGTGGACAACGTATCTTTTTCCGTTGGGGAATTTCCTCCACATGGCCGAATTTTCAATTTTCACGTTAGCAGCGTAAGAACCCAGAACCCAGGCAGGCATCGGAAGCGTAAAGACCAACCACCCAAGGCTGCAGACGGGTTTTTTAGATTCCCCTGCTGTGCAGTGGATAAGACTCCAGAATCATCAGGTGACCAAGTGCAAACGTGATTGTCGTGAACGGCTGAATTTCTGACGTGGCAGTTGTTTTAAAAATTTCTGGAGCGAAGTTTTCGTCCTTTTGGTGGTTTTGACAGTTGTTTGACGTTGGATAGAGGTTGTTACGTAGCTCTGCGACTTCCAGGTAATGTGGGGAAGAATGGTTTTATTGGTCAAATCGATCTAACGCCGCTTTTTGATGCTTGCAGAAATCCGGACTCTTTTTGAAAGGATAAATTGCTGCTGAATTAATTGTTTTGGCGTGAAAAAGATCTGTACGCAGAGTCTGTGGAGATCTCGTGTTTCTTGGCTTGATTCTTTTACAAGAAAACCAGGACATTTTCTTTTCTCTGAGACTTCGCACCACAGTATGGAGGTCTTGATGCCAAATGTTGGAATCGGGGAAATACCAGCTTTTACGTCAGGGTTTTAGAGATCAGGCGCTATGAACAGCAGACGCTCCGTCCTGTGAGGCTCAGATTGACACCAGTTGGCATATCGCTGGACTTGGAGCCGTGTGTCCAATCTGCTGCTTCGGTCTCCATCTGGAGATTATTCAGACCAACAACGCCATGGACCGAGTGTTCCAGTCCAAGCTCCAGCATTTTATCCTGGCTTTCGAATGGATTATCGGATAATCGACTGGATAATTTATCCTCGGAGACGAGAGTATGAGCGATGGCGAAGACGAAAGAGACGAGAGCCTTCTGTTAATATCCCCACCAGGTATCATCCACCTGGTTGCAGTTCGTCCAACGCAAAAACCCTCCATCCATGGCCTCTACCCAAGTAAATCAAGCCCGAAACCATTAGGAAAACAATTCCGCAGCCAATAAGCTGCATCCAATAGAGCCAAACACAACGACGACTTGCCGCCCCGACCTCTCCGTGGACAACAACCAGGTCGCGTTTCTTCACTGTGAGATTCACTTGATTCAGTAGAACGGAGTCTGCAGTCCATCCAAAGCTCCCGTTTTCAAGCGCGATAGCCACATCATCCGGCTTTGTCGGGTCGTTTCGAGTGACGTTGTCCTCGTCGAACTCATCCAACGATAGAAACTCGGAGAATCGATCGATTGAGACTTTCACTTCAATGGCAGATTGAAAAAGAGCAGGTAGAGCTTGTAACGGCTCCTGGAGTCTGTCAAAGAGAGCGATGATCGTGAAAACCGTCGCGGACGTCAACACTTGATCCATGACGAGCGAGTAAACGGCAAAGGATACAATTGATACAGCTACGGGGGTAGCGGACATCAACAGTTCTTCAAGCGCACCAATGAAGATCACCCGTTTCAGTGCTGACAGCTCGTCCGACCGTTGGTTTCGAATGACATTGGCAAATTTGTTTTCCCACGCGTTCAGCTTGACGATCTGAATGGCGTTGAACACTTCTTTGACTGTCTTCATCCGGTCGTCCATACGATCCGTCGTGTCTTCATAAACTTGTGCGGAATATGGAGCTAGCACGAAGCTGGCGAGCAACGAGATGGCTACAACCCCCATCCCGGCAAAAGCTGCCAGACCGATCAGAGCGTGAAGCATGTACACGATGGCACCGATCTGAAGAGGAATCGTCCATAACGAATTAATAAGGTGCACGGCCGACATGACCTGGTGGATATCGGACGTGAACAGGTTTGAAGTGTCCACGTCGACTCGCGTTTGCTTTGAATACTACAGCGCATGGATTTCCGGAACAGTAAGGCCTTTAAAGCTGCCTGTAGCCGGAGCGAAATCTGTTCCATTCGGAAACTCGCATGAGCTGAAATGACGGCACCGAGTAACCTGGAGGTGAAGAAAGCTCCGAGCCACAAGCCAAGACTGGACATGTCAATTTGAGGGGCAGCGAAGATCGTGATGACTCGGTTCAGTACGATTGGAGTGAACAGGTCGCAGACTGTTTCGAATAGAGAAGCCAATTCGCACAGGAACAATTGACCTCCATAGCCAATTAGCGTCGCCTTGATGACCGATTGACCGTGACGTTCGTAGTGCCCCAGAAACGCACGAAATGCTGAAGACGCTCGGTTTTCGTCTTCAAGTTCCCACAGATCGTCGAAAGTGAGTTGGCGCGTATTGCCTGCCTGTAGAACTCGACCTGCGTAGGAAAACCAAAGTCGCGACCAGAACGGAGCTGCGGTTGGTTCCCACTTCGCTTGGGGTTCTTCAACGTTAGGGAACGTAGAATAGCTTCGCTTTTCCATCTTGGAGTGTATGACGCTGGTCATTGGATTTTGGAAAATGAGTGGAGGTTTTCCTTGTCAATCAATCTAGATATTTTGTTACCCATACAATCCACGAGTGCTATCCAACGTGAGAGTGAAGGTCTTATCTTCATTGCGAACATGCCAGTGAATAATATCTGGATTGCTAGACAATGTCCAATCATACGGTATGATTCATACCTACATGATTATTGATGTTTTGTGGTATTTGGTAGCGTCAAATAATCATGACACTGTTACAGAGACTTAGTATGCTGGCGCAGCAAGATGGCGGGGTACAACCAGTTCTCCTGCGAGCTTCGCTAACGTCTCCATAGTCGCGTACTCCTTCGTAGAAATGTGATCGTGAGGTTTAAAGTCCGAGGTGCACAGTGATGCCACAATAGCTCCATCCGGAGCCCGGATAGGGAAACCGGCGTAGAATTTTACCCCCGCGTCCTTGATAATAGGCATCTGAGCGAATCGCATGTCCCTCTGCGGGTTCTTGACCACCAACGGTTTGTCTGCGTACACAGTATGCGCGCACATATTCTCCACCCGTGGGGCGACATTCATCTCGGGCGGTCGTTGAGGGAACGTCCCCACTGCGTGGAAAGTCTCTTCGCCCACCATTGAGACGTACCCGACGGGGCAGTTGAGTTGTTTGGCGGCCACTTGAGCCAAAAGATTCAACGCAGCGCGGTCGTAGGTCGGATCCAGCACGCCCGAGTCGTTGATATACCGCAGTCGCCTGTTCTCCTTGTCCTGTTCAGGCATCGGCGGTAACGGGTGGTTCGGGTCGCGGGTTTTCTGACCGTCGAACTCGAAAGCGTAATCCCTTTCTAGATCTGCTACGTCGCAGTCTTCCGGTCGTGTGTGTTTCTCAGCCACTCGTAAGCTCTGCTTCAGATGGTGCTCGATATCCCACCGCACCTTCTCGGCCAAATCCTTTGCTTTGGGCTGTTTTCGTCTCCGTTTCGACTTCAACAGTGAATTCGTAGGGCTCACCAAACGTCCAAGCTGTTCTAGCGCTTGAGACCGCATAGCTGGATCGTCCGAGGTTAATTGGTCCTGTAAGGAAGACGGGAATGACTCGAGTGACGCCGTCTCATCGTCCGCTTCACTGTCGGAGAACCAGCGGTCATCACTTACCACCGTCGGTCCTAACGCTGCGATGAGGTTCTCGTCTTCGAACTTGCACGCGTCCACACGGACTACGCATTCTACACAGATGCGATTCTGGCGGACGTCCCCTACGCGCGCTTCTACCTCGTACAACTGGGAACAGTCTCGACAGACCATGTGACCGCAGAGCTGGCAGAAGAAATCTCGACGTAGAAGGGAGAATTTCTTCTGGCAGATCGAACACCATTTCAGCTCCGGGTCCCCCACCGACGCTGTGTGGAAATACACGAACGACTGGAAGCCGAACCGCCGACGGCGGATCACCCGCTCGAACTCCCGCAGTGACCGGGTCAACAGATCCAGCACGTGTTTCGCCTCCGGGTTCATCACCGCCGCACGGCGCTTCGTCACTTGCGTTCGGGTCGGAGTCACGCGCGACCGCGGGTTCGTGTACGCTCCGAACGCTTCCGGTGGCGTCACAGACGCGTAGCCATGTGCGATAATGCTCGTCGTCTGGCTGCTGCTGCCTCCAGGTGCAGGTGTTGACTGGATATCAAAGCCCACCGCCAAGTGGTCAAGCTGGTGACGTAGAGCCGTTCGCTCCGAACGAGGTACCAGCTCGTCATGAACATGTTTCGGTAAAGTCTTGATCACGTGCACGGCGCGGTCCTTGCTTGCGTACTGGTGCGTGAAGGACGCGAAGCACAGCTTCTGCGGTTGGCGGTGCTTTTTCGACTGGAACTTCATGTGCAAAGTAGGCTGCAACGTCGCCATGTTGACGCTAATCAACACTTTCTGTCCCTCGGCCCCTTCCGGTGGTGTACTGGTACTCCCAGCCAACGTCTGCCGTGATTCGTCTGAGAAATGACAACGTTGCTGAAACACCACGCGGCCATCACGGAACTTATCACCACAAAGCGCCGACATGGTACTCTGATAGTCGCTGGACTCGTGACTGATGTCCCGTCGGCCTCTACGGTGCTATATGGAGCTCTTCGTGTAGATAGGAAGATCTAAAGATCGGAACTTGAAGGGAAAGCTGAATTTTCTTTTCGACGGCATAAGATTTGGGAGAGGCCTCACTGGTTTTCTAGCCGCTGCAAGGACGACTTGAGTCTGTAGGTTTCATTTCTCAATCGCCGTCCAAGCCAGCGGAGCGCTCAAGAAAGTCAATGGCAGCCTCCTTCCGTGCCTTTCGAGTCCCAAGACGCTCTTCTTGTTGATCTCTCCCATCACGGCTGTTTGCCTGATGTTCGAGACGGCGTCAAGGTGAAGAATTACGGCGCGTAAGTTACACGGACACCTGCTGCTTGGAGGACATTTCTTGACACGTTGTGGACGCAGGGAACAGTTGGAGTGATTCCCCTTGTATTGTCATCTGGAGCCCAAACTCTGCCTGGAAATGTCAATTGTTGCGAGCTCCTTTGTACTGAACGAGTCAAGATGCTGTGGAAAGGGGATTTCTTCCTTCTGGACTAGGTCCCAAGCTCCAGTGGGGCGCTATCTGGCATTCCTAGTTATACCCAACCGAAGCTTCCGACTGGAAAGGCCTCTATCAACCTGTTTCCACCCCAGTCCAAGGTCAACCTCGTTAGAAAAGAAGATCACCAGTTCCTTGCACATTTGCAGAGAAACTCGGTGACGAGGACGAAACCTGTTGGCGTAACGGAGCCCACAGCCTCAGTGGAACAAGTGGCGCTAGTACAGAGATGAGAAGCCAGTGGGGGTATCATTCAGCGTAACTGGTACAAGTTCTGCAGCTCATTAGCTCGTGGCCTGCAGAGAGCAACTTCCCCATAGGTCACTACGTGTTGGGTGTGAGCGTGGACAAGGAGACGGAGACGAACGTGCTGCTTATCGAGCACGACATCCCCTGTGACCAGTTTAATGACGAAGTGATGCGTTGTCTGCCTTCTGAGGACTTGGAGATCGCCGCGGATAATTCCATTGTCACTGTGTAGTTATCCTGAAGCTGGTGGTGTGGACGATCAAGATACGAAACCCCAAAGAAGGAAAATGCTGAGAGTGAGAAGGAATTTGAGCGACGACAGTTGTTGGGCAGCGGCATCAAGACGTTGAACGCCATTGCCACTGGATTGGCCAAGCGAATTGAGGCTGGATCTCTGGCTTTAGTGGCTCCAGAAGTGCAATTGGTGCTTGACGCAGAGACACAAAAGCAGGGACGTGTAGATGTACACACTGCGTGCTAGTGGAAGAGTTCAGGCTACTGTTGCCACGTAGATCGTGCGCCACTTCCCGACGTTCTCCACGCTACGTCGACACCCAGCGCCATCCAAGCGGCAGTTTGATCTTCTCTGCAGTCAGGCCAAGTCTGGGGATTGAGTTGCTCGTGGAAATTGTCAAGACTCGTTAGTTGCTGGTGGACAACGTATCTTTTTCCGTTGGGGAATTTCCTCCACATGGCCGAATTTTCAATTTTCACGTTAGCAGCGTAAGAACCCAGAACCCAGGCAGGCATCGGAAGCGTAAAGACCAACCACCCAAGGCTGCAGACGGGTTTTTTAGATTCCCCTGCTGTGCAGTGGATAAGACTCCAGAATCATCAGGTGACCAAGTGCAAACGTGATTGTCGTGAACGGCTGAATTTCTGACGTGGCAGTTGTTTTAGAGATTTCTGGAGCGAAGTTTTCGTCCTTTTGGTGGTTTTGACAGTTGTTTGACGTTGGATAGAGGTTGTTACGTAGCTCTGCGACTTCCAGGTAATGTGGGGAAGAATGGTTTTATTGGTCAAATCGATCTAACGCCGCTTTTTGATGCTTGCAGAAATCCGGACTCTTTTTGAAAGGATAAATTGCTGCTGAATTAATTGTTTTGGCGTGAAAAAGATCTGTACGCAGAGTCTGTGGAGATCTCGTGTTTCTTGGCTTGATTCTTTTACAAGAAAACCAGGACATTTTCTTTTCTCTGAGACTTCGCACCACAGTATGGAGGTCTTGATGCCAAATGTTGGAATCGGGGAAATACCAGCTTTTACGTCAGGGTTTTAGAGATCAGGCGCTATGAACAGCAGACGCTCCGTCCTGTGAGGCTCAGATTGACACCAGTTGGCATATCGCTGGACTTGGAGCCGTGTGTCCAATCTGCTGCTTCGGTCTCCATCTGGAGATTATTCAGACCAACAACGCCATGGAGCGAGTGTTCCAGTCCAAGCTCCAGCATTTTATCCTGGCTTTCGAATGGATTATCGGATAATCGACTGGATAATTTATCCTCGGAGACGAGAGTATGAGCGATGGCGAAGACGAAAGAGACGAGAGCCTTCTGTTAATATCCCCACCAGGTATCATCCACCTGGTTGCAGTTCGTCCAACGCAAAAACCCTCCATCCATGGCCTCTACCCAAGTAAATCAAGCCCGAAACCATTAGGAAAACAATTCCGCAGCCAATAAGCTGCATCCAATAGAGCCAAACACAACGACGACTTGCCGCCCCGACCTCTCCGTGGACAACAACCAGGTCGCGTTTCTTCACTGTGAGATTCACTTGATTCAGTAGAACGGAGTCTGCAGTCCATCCAAAGCTCCCGTTTTCAAGCGCGATAGCCACATCATCCGGCTTTGTCGGGTCGTTTCGAGTGACGTTGTCCTCGTCGAACTCATCCAACGATAGAAACTCGGAGAATCGATCGATTGAGACTTTCACTTCAATGGCAGATTGAAAAAGAGCAGGTAGAGCTTGTAACGGCTCCTGGAGTCTGTCAAAGAGAGCGATGATCGTGAAAACCGTCGCGGACGTCAACACTTGATCCATGACGAGCGAGTAAACGGCAAAGGATACAATTGATACAGCTACGGGGGTAGCGGACATCAACAGTTCTTCAAGCGCACCAATGAAGATCACCCGTTTCAGTGCTGACAGCTCGTCCGACCGTTGGTTTCGAATGACATTGGCAAATTTGTTTTCCCACGCGTTCAGCTTGACGATCTGAATGGCGTTGAACACTTCTTTGACTGTCTTCATCCGGTCGTCCATACGATCCGTCGTGTCTTCATAAACTTGTGCGGAATATGGAGCTAGCACGAAGCTGGCGAGCAACGAGATGGCTACAACTCCCATCCCGGCAAAAGCTGCCAGACCGATCAGAGCGTGAAGCATGTACACGATGGCACCGATCTGAAGAGGAATCGTCCATAACGAATTAATAAGGTGCACGGCCGACATGACCTGGTGGATATCGGACGTGAACAGGTTTGAAGTGTCCACGTCGACTCGCGTTTGCTTTGAATACTACAGCGCATGGATTTCCGGAACAGTAAGGCCTTTAAAGCTGCCTGTAACCGGAGCGAAATCTGTTCCATTCGGAAACTCGCATGAGCTGAAATGACGGCACCGAGTAACCTGGAGGTGAAGAAAGCTCCGAGCCACAAGCCAAGACTGGACATGTCAATTTGAGGGGCAGCGAAGATCGTGATGACTCGGTTCAGTACGATTGGAGTGAACAGGTCGCAGACTGTTTCGAATAGAGAAGCCAATTCGCACAGGAACAATTGACCTCCATAGCCAATTAGCGTCGCCTTGATGACCGATTGACCGTGACGTTCGTAGTGCTCCAGAAACGCACGAAATGCTGAAGATGCTTGGTTCTCTTCTTCTAGTTCCCACAGATCGTCGAAAGTAAGTTGGCGCGTATTGCCTGCCTGTAGAACTGGACCTGCGTAGGAAAACCAAAGTCGCGACCAAAACGGAGCTGTGGTTGGTTCCCACTTCACTTGGGGTTCTTCAACGTTAGGGAACGTAGAATAGCTTCGCTTTTCCATCTTGGAGTGTATGACGCTGGTCATTGGATTTTGGAAAATGAGTGGAGGTTTTCCTTGTCAATCAATCTAGATATTTTGTTACCCATACAATCCACGAGTGCTATCCAACGTGAGAGTGAAGGTCTTATCTTCATTGCGAACATGCCAGTGAATAATATCTGGATTGCTAGACAATGTCCAATCATACGGTATGATTCATACCTACATGATTATTGATGTTTTGTGGTATTTGGTAGCGTCAAATAATCATGACACTGTTACAGAGACTTAGTATGCTGGCGCAGCAAGATGGCGGGGTACAACCAGTTCTCCTGCGAGCTTCGCTAACGTCTCCATAGTCGCGTACTCCTTCGTAGAAATGTGATCGTGAGGTTTAAAGTCCGAGGTGCACAGTGATGCCACAATAGCTCCATCCGGAGCCCGGATAGGGAAACCGGCGTAGAATTTTACCCCCGCGTCCTTGATAATAGGCATCTGAGCGAATCGCATGTCCCTCTGCGGGTTCTTGACCACCAACGGTTTGTCTGCGTACACAGTATGCGCGCACATATTCTCCACCCGTGGGGCGACATTCATCTCCGGCGGTCGTTGAGGGAACGTTCCCACTGCGTGGAAAGTCTCTTCGCCCACCATTGAGACGTACCCGACGGGGCAGTTGAGTTGTTTGGCGGCCACTTGAGCCAAAAGATTCAACGCAGCGCGGTCGTAGGTCGGATCCAGCGGTTACATTTTTTTCGGTTCGTATGCGGGTCCGGTCTAGGTAGCGGGTCTAGGTTTTTTATAAATTACTTTCATACTTTAGATCCAGTTCCTAGACCCCGACCAAAACAAAAGACAAAAATTACTGGGGGCGTTACTACTTTTTATCTGAACCACGTGTTGTTTTAGTGTCCGATTTGCGAAATGGCAAGATATCCGGACCATTGCACAGTTTCTTTTCTTGTTAGAGTTCCTAACAACAGCAACTTCTCAGCAACATTTTAGCAACTCAACAGCAACTTACACCCGAACCCTAAACCTGCCAAACCCTGACTTGAGGGCTAATGTCACTTACTTAGCACACCGTGCGAAGGCTTCGCTTCGCACGTCGATGCTAACTCGTTCTCGTTGGTCCAGGGAGATTTACCCTAGTCTTGCAGCGCTACGCGCTGCGCTTGGTCTCGCCTGCCTTTCTTGGTTGCACATCAAAAGAGAAATGACGACCTGTTTTTAATTTTTAAACGTACGAAATTAGCTCCAAGCCAGGAATTTTTGTTGGTAATATTGCGTCTAATGCTAGTAATTAGGAGTGTCTTTAAGCAGGTTATTTTTCGGATCAGATGGTTGGTCCGAATTTATCCGTAATATATAGACAAAAAACCTTAGACCCGCTGACTAGACCGGACCGGCAGACGAACCAAAAAAAAATCTACCGGATCCAGCACGCCCGAGTCGTTGATATACCGCAGTCGCCTGTTCTCCTTGTCCTGTTCAGGCATCGGCGGTAACGGGTGGTTCGGGTCGCGGGTTTTCTGACCGTCGAACTCGAAAGCGTAATCCCTTTCTAGATCTGCTACGTCGCAGTCTTCCGGTCGTGTGAGTTTCTCTGCCACTCGTAAGCTCTGTTTCAGATGGTGTTCGATATCCCACCGCACCTTCTCGGCCAAATCCTTTGCTTTGGGCTGTTTTCGTCTCCGTTTCAGAGAACTCGTAGGGCTCACCAAACGTCCAAGCTGTTCTAGCGCTTGAGACCGCATAGCTGGGTCGTCCGAGGTTAATTGGTCATGTAAGGAAGACGGAAACGACTCGAGTGATGCCGTCTCGTCGTCCGGTTCACTGTCGGAGAACCAGTGGTCATCGCTCACCACCGTCGGTCCTAACGCTGCGACGAGGTTCTCGTCTTCGAACTTGCACGCGTCCACACGCACTACGCATTCTACACAGATGCGATTCTGGCGGACGTCCCCTACGCGCGCTTCTACCTCGTACAACTGGGAACAGTCTCGACAGACCATGTGACCGCAGAGCTGGCAGAAGAAATCTCGACGTAGAAGGGAGAATTTCTTCTGGCAGATCGAACACCATTTCAGCTCCGGGTCCCCCACCGACGCTGTGTGGAAATACACGAACGACTGGAAGCCGAACCGCCGACGGCGGATCACCCGCTCGAACTCCCGTAGTGACCGGGTCAACAGATCCAGTACGTGCTTCGCCTCCGGGTTCATCACCGCCGCACGGCGCCTCGCCACTTGCGTTCGGGTCGGAGTCACGCGCGACCGCGGGTTCGTGTACGCTCCGAACGCTTCCGGTGGCGTCACAGACGCGTAGCCATGTGCGATAATGCTCGTCGTCTGGCTGCTGCTGCCTCCAGATGCAGGCGTTGACTGGATATCAAAGCCCACCGCCAAGTGGTCAAGCTGGTGACGTAGAGCCGTTCGCTCCGAACGAGGTACCAGCTCGTCATGAACATGTTTCGGTAAAGTCTTCATCACGTGCACGGCGCGGTCCTTGCTCGCGTACTGGTGCGTGAAGGACGCGAAGCACAGCTTCTGCGGTTGGCGGTGCTTTTTCGACTGGAACTTCATGTGCAAAGTAGGCTGCAACGTCGCCATGTTGACGCTAATCAACACTTTCTGTCCCTCGGCCCCTTCCGGTGGTGTACTGGTACTCCCAGCCAACGTCTGCCGTGATTCGTCTGAGAAATGACAACGTTGCTGAAACACCACACGATCGTCACGAAACTTATCACCACAAAGCGCCGACATGGTACTCTGATAGTCGGCCTCTACGGTGCTATATGGAGCTCTTCGTGTAGATAGGAAGATCTAAAGATCGGAACTTGAAGGCAAAGCTGAATTTTCTTTTCGACGGCATAAGATTTGGGAGAGGCCTCACTGGTTTTCTAGCCGCTGCAAGGACGACTTGAGTCTGTAGGTTTCATTTCTCAATCGCCGTCCAAGCCAGTGGAGCGCTCAAGAAAGTCAATGGCAGCCTCCTTCCGTGCCTTTCGAGTCCCAAGACGCTCTTCTTGTTGATCTCTCCCATCACGGCTGTTTGCCTGATGTTCCAGACGGCGTCAAGGTGAAGAATTACGGCGCGTAAGTTACACGGACACCTGCTGCTTGGAGGACATTTCTTGACACGTTGTGGACGCAGGGAACAGTTGGAGTGATTCCCCTTGTATTGTCATCTGGAGCCCAAACTCTGCCTGGAAATGTCAATTGTTGCGAGCTCCTTTGTACTGAACGAGTCAAGATGCTGTGGAAAGGGGATTTCTTCCTTCTGGACTAGGTCCCAAGCTCCAGTGGGGCGCTATCTGGCATTCCTAGTTATACCCAACCGAAGCTTCCGACTGGAAAGGCCTCTATCAACCTGTTTCCACCCCAGTCCAAGGTCAACCTCGTTAGAAAAGAAGATAACCAGTTCCTTGCACATTTGCAGAGAAACTCGGTGACGAGGACGAAACCTGTTGGCGTAACGGAGCCCACAGCCTCAGTGGAACAAGTGGCGCTAGTACAGAGATGAGAAGCCAGTGGGGGTATCATTCAGCGTAACTGGTACAAGTTCTGCAGCTCATTAGCTCGTGGCCTGCAGAGAGCAACTTCCCCATAGGTCACTACGTGTTGGGTGTGAGCGTGGACAAGGAGACGGAGACGAACGTGCTGCTTATCGAGCACGACATCCCCTGTGACCAGTTTAATGACGAAGTGATGCGTTGTCTGCCTTCTGAGGACTTGGAGATCGCCGCGGATAATTCCATTGTCACTGTGTAGTTATCCTGAAGCTGGTGGTGTGGACGATCAAGATACGAAACCCCAAAGAAGGAAAATGCTGAGAGTGAGAAGGAATTTGAGCGACGACAGTTGTTGGGCAGCGGCATCAAGACGTTGAACGCCATTGCCACTGGATTGGCCAAGCGAATTGAGGCTGGATCTCTGGCTTTAGTGGCTCCAGAAGTGCAATTGGTGCTTGACGCAGAGACACAAAAGCAGGGACGTGTAGATGTACACACTGCGTGCTAGTGGAAGAGTTCAGGCTACTGTTGCCACGTAGATCGTGCGCCACTTCCCGACGTTCTCCACGCTACGTCGACACCCAGCGCCATCCAAGCGGCAGTTTGATCTTCTCTGCAGTCAGGCCAAGTCTGGGGATTGAGTTGCTCGTGGAAATTGTCAAGACTCGTTAGTTGCTGGTGGACAACGTATCTTTTTCCGTTGGGGAATTTCCTCCACATGGCCGAATTTTCAATTTTCACGTTAGCAGCGTAAGAACCCAGAACCCAGGCAGGCATCGGAAGCGTGAAGACCAACCACCCAAGGCTGCAGACGGGTTTTTTAGATTCCCCTGCTGTGCAGTGGATAAGACTCCAGAATCATCAGGTGACCAAGTGCAAACGTGATTGTCGTGAACGGCTGAATTTCTGACGTGGCAGTTGTTTTAGAGATTTCTGGAGCGAAGTTTTCGTCCTTTTGGTGGTTTTGACAGTTGTTTGACGTTGGATAGAGGTTGTTACGTAGCTCTGCGACTTCCAGGTAATGTGGGGAAGAATGGTTTTATTGGTCAAATCGATCTAACGCCGCTTTTTGATGCTTGCAGAAATCCGGACTCTTTTTGAAAGGATAAATTGCTGCTGAATTAATTGTTTTGGCGTGAAAAAGATCTGTACGCAGAGTCTGTGGAGATCTCGTGTTTCTTGGCTTGATTCTTTTACAAGAAAACCAGGACATTTTCTTTTCTCTGAGACTTCGCACCACAGTATGGAGGTCTTGATGCCAAATGTTGGAATCGGGGAAATACCAGCTTTTACGTCAGGGTTTTAGAGATCAGGCGCTATGAACAGCAGACGCTCCGTCCTGTGAGGCTCAGATTGACACCAGTTGGCATATCGATGGACTTGGAGCCGTGTGTCCAATCTGCTGCTTCAGTCTCCATCGCTTCAGTCTCCATCTGGAGATTATTCAGACCAACAACGCCATGGAGCGAGTGTTCCAGTCCAAGCTCCAGCATTTTATCCTGGCTTTCGAATGGATTATCGGATAATCGACTGGATAATTTATCCTCGGAGACGAGAGTATGAGCGATGGCGAAGACGAAAGAGACGAGAGCCTTCTGTTAATATCCCCACCAGGTATCATCCACCTGGTTGCAGTTCGTCCAACGCAAAAACCTCCATCCATGGCCTCTACCCAAGTAAATCAAGCCCGAAACCATTAGGAAAACAATTCCGCAGCCAATAAGCTGCATCCAATAGAGCCAAACACAACGACGACTTGCCGCCCCGACCTCTCCGTGGACAACAACCAGGTCGCGTTTCTTCACTGTGAGATTCACTTGATTCAGTAGAACGGAGTCTGCAGTCCATCCAAAGCTCCCGTTTTCAAGCGCGATAGCCACATCATCCGGCTTTGTCGGGTCGTTTCGAGTGACGTTGTCCTCGTCGAACTCATCCAACGATAGAAACTCGGAGAATCGATCGATTGAGACTTTCACTTCAATGGCAGATTGAAAAAGAGCAGGTAGAGCTTGTAACGGCTCCTGGAGTCTGTCAAAGAGAGCGATGATCGTGAAAACCGTCGCGGACGTCAACACTTGATCCATGACGAGCGAGTAAACGGCAAAGGATACAATTGATACAGCTACGGGGGTAGCGGACATCAACAGTTCTTCAAGCGCACCAATGAAGATCACCCGTTTCAGTGCTGACAGCTCGTCCGACCGTTGGTTTCGAATGACATTGGCAAATTTGTTTTCCCACGCGTTCAGCTTGACGATCTGAATGGCGTTGAACACTTCTTTGACTGTCTTCATCCGGTCGTCCATACGATCCGTCGTGTCTTCATAAACTTGTGCGGAATATGGAGCTAGCACGAAGCTGGCGAGCAACGAGATGGCTACAACTCCCATCCCGGCAAAAGCTGCCAGACCGATCAGAGCGTGAAGCATGTACACGATGGCACCGATCTGAAGAGGAATCGTCCATAACGAATTAATAAGGTGCACGGCCGACATGACCTGGTGGATATCGGACGTGAACAGGTTTGAAGTGTCCACGTCGACTCGCGTTTGCTTTGAATACTACAGCGCATGGATTTCCGGAACAGTAAGGCCTTTAAAGCTGCCTGTAACCGGAGCGAAATCTGTTCCATTCGGAAACTCGCATGAGCTGAAATGACGGCACCGAGTAACCTGGAGGTGAAGAAAGCTCCGAGCCACAAGCCAAGACTGGACATGTCAATTTGAGGGGCAGCGAAGATCGTGATGACTCGGTTCAGTACGATTGGAGTGAACAGGTCGCAGACTGTTTCGAATAGAGAAGCCAATTCGCACAGGAACAATTGACCTCCATAGCCAATTAGCGTCGCCTTGATGACCGATTGACCGTGACGTTCGTAGTGCTCCAGAAACGCACGAAATGCTGAAGATGCTTGGTTCTCTTCTTCTAGTTCCCACAGATCGTCGAAAGTAAGTTGGCGCGTATTGCCTGCCTGTAGAACTGGACCTGCGTAGGAAAACCAAAGTCGCGACCAAAACGGAGCTGTGGTTGGTTCCCACTTCACTTGGGGTTCTTCAACGTTAGGGAACGTAGAATAGCTTCGCTTTTCCATCTTGGAGTGTATGACGCTGGTCATTGGATTTTGGAAAATGAGTGGAGGTTTTCCTTGTCAATCAATCTAGATATTTTGTTACCCATACAATCCACGAGTGCTATCCAACGTGAGAGTGAAGGTCTTATCTTCATTGCGAACATGCCAGTGAATAATATCTGGATTGCTAGACAATGTCCAATCATACGGTATGATTCATACCTACATGATTATTGATGTTTTGTGGTATTTGGTAGCGTCAAATAATCATGACACTGTTACAGAGACTTAGTATGCTGGCGCAGCAAGATGGCGGGGTACAACCAGTTCTCCTGCGAGCTTCGCTAACGTCTCCATAGTCGCGTACTCCTTCGTAGAAATGTGATCGTGAGGTTTAAAGTCCGAGGTGCACAGTGATGCCACAATAGCTCCATCCGGAGCCCGGATAGGGAAACCGGCGTAGAATTTTACCCCCGCGTCCTTGATAATAGGCATCTGAGCGAATCGCATGTCCCTCTGCGGGTTCTTGACCACCAACGGTTTGTCTGCGTACACAGTATGCGCGCACATATTCTCCACCCGTGGGGCGACATTCATCTCCGGCGGTCGTTGAGGGAACGTTCCCACTGCGTGGAAAGTCTCTTCGCCCACCATTGAGACGTACCCGACGGGGCAGTTGAGTTGTTTGGCGGCCACTTGAGCCAAAAGATTCAACGCAGCGCGGTCGTAGGTCGGATCCAGCACGCCCGAGTCGTTGATATACCGCAGTCGCCTGTTCTCCTTGTCCTGTTCAGGCATCGGCGGTAACGGGTGGTTCGGGTCGCGGGTTTTCTGACCGTCGAACTCGAAAGCGTAATCCCTCTCCAGATCCGCTACGTCGCAGTCTTCCGGTCGTGTGTGTTTCTCAGCCACTCGTAAGCTCTGCTTCAGATGGTGTTCGATATCCCACCGCACCTTCTCGGCCAAATCCTTTGCTTTGGGCTGTTTTCGTCTCCGTTTCAGAGAATTCGTAGGGCTCACCAAACGTCCAAGCTGTTCTAGCGCTTGAGACCGCTTAGCTGGGTCGTCCGAGGTTAATTGGTCATGTAAGGAGGGCGAAAAGGACTCGAGTGACGCTGTCTCGTCGTCCATTGACTCTGCTTCACTGTCGGAGAACCAGTGGTCATCACTTACCACAGTCGGTCCTAACGCTGCGACGAGGTTCTCGTCTTCGAACTTGCACGCGTCCACACGGACTACGCATTCTACACAGATGCGATTCTGGCGGACGTCCCCTACGCGCGCTTCTACCTCGTACAACTGGGAACAGTCTCGACAGACCATGTGACCGCAGAGCTGGCAGAAGAAATCTCGACGTAGAAGGGAGAACTTCTTCTGGCAGATCGAACACCATTTCAGCTCCGGGTCCCCCACCGACGCTGTGTGGAAATACACGAACGACTGGAAGCCGAACCGCCGACGGCGGATCACCCGCTCGAACTCCCGCAGTGACCGGGTCAACAGATCCAGCACGTGCTTCGCCTCCGGGTTCATCACCGCCGCACGGCGCTTCGTCACTTGCGTTCGGGTCGGAGTCACGCGCGACCGCGGGTTCGTGTACGCTCCGAACGCTTCCGGTGGCGTCACAGACGCGTAGCCATGTGCGATAATGCTCGTCGTCTGGCTGCTGCTGCCTCCCGGCGCAGACGTTGACTGGATATCAAAGCCCACCGCCAAGTGGTCAAGCTGGTGACGTAGTGCCGTTCGCTCCGAACGAGGTACCAGCTCGTCATGAACATGTTTCGGTAAAGTCTTCATCACGTGCACGGCGCGGTCCTTGCTCGCGTACTGGTGCGTGAAGGACGCGAAGCACAGCTTCTGCGGTTGGCGGTGCTTTTTCGACTGGAACTTCATGTGCAAAGTAGGCTGCAACGTCGCCATGTTGACGCTAATCAACACTTTCTGCCCCTCGGCCCCTTCCGGTGGTGTACTGGTACTCCCAGCCAACGTCTGCCGTGATTCGTCTGAGAAATGACAACGTTGCTGAAACACCACACGACCGTCACGAAACTTATCACCACAAAGCGCTGACATGGTACTCTGGTAGTCGCTGGACTCGTGACTGATGAGTACGTTGAGAACTTCATTCAAGTGGCACTTGATCTCCGTCTTGGCCAGGGAACCGTAGGCCAAGTCCAAGTCGTCCGATCCGTGCGCGCTCGGCACCAATTCGTAGCTGGTCACGCCGTCCCGACGGCCTCTACGGTGCCACATGGAACTGCGTCGTGTGTCCATCGAAATGGCCGCGTGCAGCTTCGGGACGGTAGCCAACAGGTCGTCCGCCATTTGCTGATCTGTGAACAACATGTTCTGCTTGCCGCGACTGCTCTGGATCGCTAGGCCTCCTCGACGCTGGTTTTGTGGCGGCCGAGACGACTTGAACGTCGACGTTGACGGCTTTCGAGGATACGTCGAACGGGAACCAGAACGGCCCGACCGGATACTACCCGACCGACCGGATCGCGTGCTCATGGTCGAAATACTACGGACGTGCAGAGAGAAATGAAGAATGACGTTGCGGGCGGATAGCGGAGCTCGTGCTGGTCGGATCCTGTGCGCCAGACGACCGTCGTGGTGAGCTCATGTGGGACGTGACACTGACACTTTCATCAGGGATAGACCAGGCGCAGCTTCACCAAAATGCCAGCTGTGACAACGTTTCCTTGACTCGCAGAGTGTGTTCTTGGGCCAAGGACGTCTGGAAGACTCGACAGTTAATGACGAAGGATGGCGGGTACATGCAAATTGATGCAAGATACACATTAGGCAGTAAGACACAATATGAGAGCAATTCCGTCGTAGCTAGTGTCCCGCTAACCGAAGGTCATAACGACCTGTATGGTGACCATACCATTGGCAATTGTCGCCACCTCTACTCACCCGTCATTCGCGCCGGGTTGAACCACGTCAAGTCATCACCAGAGAGATGTAAGACTGCAACTCGTTTACGCCCGTTAGTTTAATCACCTTGTTTTGAATTCAACGATGCGTTTGCAGACGCACGAAGTCAATGCTCCATGGGGGGGTCTTATCGGACAAGGTTACCAGCAGAACGTTGCAGTCTGGTCGGCTGTGCCCACTCATGACTTGACAAAGGTGGATTTACATACAGCCCAGCCACGTCTCGATCTCTGGATCACAGGCGTCGCCCACACCCTGCGCTATCTGTCGTCGTCGCATCTCGATCGCGAAACTATTCTGTGTGCACGCGATGCCCATGAACCGCATGTTGTAGCACATGGCCTCCGCCTCGTTGGGTCTGTTGCATTGGCGATACATCGTGCCCCTGCACACCGCCATCGTCTCCTCTGCTGGTATTCCCTGGTCTGCTTCTGGTTGAAGAACAGGTCCACAAATACTGAAGGAAAACTTGGTCGTTATCGCCCGAGTCGCTTCATTCGCTTGGTTCTCCGAGGCCAAACAAGTCGCTGCTGGGGTCCCCCAGACCGGATGAACGCCACATTTCGGATCGCTTAACTCGCACTTGTTGAGAAAACCATTACAGCACCAAGCACCTCGGTCAAAAGTAGTAAAAGATTGGAGGTTTTTCAGGGGTTCGAGGTCTGGGAGGGTCTTGAGAGATGGCAGCATCACTAGGACCAACCGCTCGAGATTGTGCAGACTGTCGAAAGCAGGAAGCTCCGAGAGGTACAGGAAAGAAGCCAAAGTGAGGGATTTCAAGTTCGTTAGGCCTTTGAATGACGGTAACTTAACCATGGGGATACACGCAGCAAAGTGAATGAAAGTCAAGGACGCCATGTCGTCGAATAAATCGTCCGGAAGGGCCACCATTGGGCTGAGAACCTTGCTCTCGATATGGCTATAAATCCAAGAATTAGTTCCAAAAGAATCCGTACCACTAAAAACACGTAATGACGTACAAGAACTCGAGTTTGGTGAATTCTTTCGCCCACATCGGGAGTGTCTGCGTGTGTGTGTACTCCAGTGATCTAAAAACAACAAAACTCGTCAATTTACCATCATATACAATAGTTTTGTAGGAAATTATCGCCGTACAAATGTCGGAGATTGCTGCAACGACGCATTTCGTCCGGAAGCACAGGTAAGAAGCGGTTGGTGAGCTGAAGAGTCTGTAAATCCCCTGTTGATGCGAGTTGAGCGACGCTTTCGGTCACATCCAATGGGTTAATCCATTCAGCATACGTCTTCGGGGCAGTATCTCTATCAACGAGCATCAAACACGGGCACTGCGTCAACGAACCTCTTTCTAGAATCACCCATCGTCGTGCATTGACAACACATTGTGGATGGGGGCGACATGCCAAATTTGACGTTCGTACGCTTTCCTCGACAAAAATTACCAGGAAAATGGCGAAAACGACGAGGAAAACAGCAGTAAAGCGGTTGCGTTTCGGGTACACACTGCTCTGCAGCTTCTTTGGGAACTCGATAAACTCTGCAGCTTGCCATAGTCGAAAGCAAAGCGTGAGATTCACGCCAATACGCGTGAACAGATTCAGCGTAGACATGATGCGTAAAGTTTTCAGGGCCTGGTAGATAATCTCAGTCTCGGCTGGGTCTGCGATCACGAGAGCATCCTGTTCAAACCAACCCGGAGGAAACACCTCGAGGTTGATAGCTAGTTTGGCCCGATCGAAGGAAAACGCCGACAAACAGTAGAACACTACCAGCATAGGAAACCCAACGACGATCAGGAAGTCGAATCTACCAGAGTCAAGTGGTTAACTCTTATACACCAACCGTTCAAATATTGGATACGTACAGGATATCCACGAAAATCTCAGCTAGCGGCGCTCGTTCGTAAGGGATAAACATCACCACAGCGCAGGATATTGCGTTACTTACTATGATGAACGTGAAAATTACGATCAGTACTACAGGCGAGCCCGACTCCAGCATTTGGTGCAGTAGTAGCACTTCTAACGCCAAATCGACGAACTTCACGCCAAGTTTCTAGAAAAAAATGCCAAAAGCTATAAATCTCCAAAGAAATAACGAAATTTGGGTAACTTACGATCAGTTTACTCGCAGCACTGGCTGGTTGAGTGATCGAGACTGCAAAAGCGATAGTGGTAGAAGCTACAGGGCCCCGGGTCGAGTTCGCCACAGCGTCGTGCAGTGAACTCCCGACCTTACTGAGGACATTGATTTTGCTGGTCGGTTGGCGAGCAAAAATGTGTTTTGTCGATTTCTCCACGCAAAAAATCATTTTAACGAGAATGCTGAGATAACCAGCAGCGACAATCGATAAGCCGAGTGCTGCCATAATCACAAGAGTCTTGGATGGATCTATGAACAGCCAAAAGGACCCGTAATCGAATGTTTCCGTACGCATAACGCGGTTCACGGTGCGATTCGGAGAGACGTTTAGTAGAATGAGCCAGATTGTCCACGCTTGGCAGATACAAACCACTCCCGCGATAAGTCCTAGATAACAGGACAATACAATCTAAGCATTCTACAGGGAGAACCGCTGACTGTACTTTTACCTTTTGTCTTGACGAGACCGTGCTTGCGGTCTCCTTCTGTTCCTACTGGGTATATTTTCTTCGAAGAATGAGGTCGTGACGGGGATATCTCACTTTGTGGGGGAAAGACCTCGCGATCTCCGTTCTCCTCCACCTCCTGATGCTTGTGCTTCATTGCTCTTTGGTATTGGGAGGTTAGTTGTTGCGTGAGCCTGAAATAGGACTAACACGAAAAAAATGTTCATCCTAAAATCTTCATTCTACGTATACTTCAGCATCGAATGGACGTCTACCAAAAATGCATTATGTACCTAGCATAAATACAACTAAGGCCCTTAGGGCCTAACTAAGGCCCTTAGGGCCGTTCTTAGCCAAAAAATAACGGTGGATTATGCTTCCACGGCCCAATCATTTCACTTGGATCCAGATGGCAGTGGACACCGTATGATCCGCTTGATCCACGTCCACCGCGTGAATTTAGGGTTGGTGGACGTGGACGGAAGGTGGATAGGAGGGGAGACATAGAAATACGGGATAGAGCGATACCTTTGGCTGGAGTTCATACGGCTCATTCTATCAAGTCTCCTGAAACACTCAGTCTACGCCAGCGACCAACGGCCCCCTGTCACTCTATCGCATCCTCTGATATGTCTTCTCGATTGTCTTCACCAACGACATCACCAGCACCCGCTACAACTGTCGACGGCACTCCTGCAAGTGCTTCGACTATTGCTGATGTCATGCACAATGGCATTATGAATCTAGAGGAAGCAGAATCGTGTTTGATGGCATTTGGAGCTAAACAACTTCGCACAGAGTGTTACCTCCGACAACTGCGTATCGTTAAAAAAGGCCCGGACGCTAACGACCACAAGTCAGGATATGTGGCGTTATTGATGCAACAGAAGCGCGTGTTCAGTGAGATGCAACGTTTAGGTGTGGAGGAAGGCCCAGCTAAACTCGGTGTTGCGGGTAGCAAGCGTCGTACTCGCCACTGCATGCTACGGCTTCTGAATGTCATGTTTTCGGAATTATTTTCACACCGGCTTCATGAAATTGACGCTAGAGCAACCCGGGCAGAATTGGATACAAACATGACTCAAGCTAAAAGCGCATTTTGGACAGAATTTCACTCGGCGTACATGAGTTCACGTCCAGAATTCAACAAACTTGTTTCACCCCTGTCAGTTTTTGAAAAATGCAATCCTGAGTTTACTGTTCCTCACGAAGCTGCAAAACTACGAGATATGTGGAAGGATATAACTGGTCGTTATGCTACTGCTGTGGCAAACTCTAAAATTTCTGGCGTGCACGACAACGATTTCTTTTCTTTCTGCTCTGGAAAAATCGACGTCTTGTACATGCATGAGTGGTTGCGAGAGAAACCCGGTTTGCTGGAGTCAGTAGAAGGTAAACTTCCTAAACGTGCCCGTTTACATACCATGGACGGTGGTAGCGACGGCGACGACGAGGTTGGAGGATCTCGCCAATCAAAAAAACTTCGTACTGGTTCGAAGAACGTGAAGGCGAAGAAGAAAGAGATCAATTTGAGTGATATTCTCACGACAATGGAAGCCAATAACGCCTCGGCACGGGAGCTTGAGCTAGATTGTCGCCTGGCTCAGCTAATGAGTTCTTTGAATTCGCTCATGGAGCTAAGAGAACGGATTCTTCGTGCTCCAGAAGGAATATATACTCATGACGAGCTAATCGAGGTAAACGAAGACATTGAGCACATTCGTACGAAGAAGAAGGCGCTTATAAGAAAATAAAGTCAGTATTTCTTTTTTACTTGCCTTCATTCTGATTACGTGAAATATTGTACTGAGGTCGGACTGCGTTATTTGCGCGAAGGTGCTGAACAATATAGTCTCTCATGTAGCTGTTACCCTCTTCAACAACAACATCACTTGACATGTAACCCATGAGATTTGCAACATCGTTTACTCTTCGTACTCTCTCCGAGACGCGAATGGGTTGGATCGACTCGTCAAATAGACAATAGTCGGCATCGGACATTATGCGTCTGTTAATCACGTAGTTGTGCAACACCATAGCTGTGTAAATTGTAGTGGTAGCGTTTAACCCTATCGTCATCCCCATACATTTCTATTTTAAGCCTCACATACTTTAATTAAGTCAAATCTCTAAAACCGTACATGAAGTAAGGTTTAAAATAATAAGGTTTCCGAGGATTTTTTCGTACTTAGCGATTTTTTAATTCATTGTCAGGTTGAATCATACCTGATGTATGGTTTGAAAGCAGCACCATGATTCGACGAAAATAGCCATGCCTCCGATTGCTTCCGTAACATTGCCACTAGCTATTGTAACATTGCCACTAGCAGTAGTACCGTGATGAACACGGCGGGAGTTCACAGTGAGAGCTGGCGACACTTCGGGGACATTACGTGTAGTTGCTTCTACGCGTGTACTGGACGTGTGTCTGTAGACAAAGAGTACAGACACGAAGCTAAAGCTACTTTGACGTGCGATGAAGGTCACGACGTACAGCTTAATGGGCGTTCCCTATAACTTAGGGCCTGTTCCGCACGTACAAATTCCGCTGGAATTTGGTCGTTCCAGCGGAATTTTTACATCCAGCGGATTGTCCAAAAATCTGCGTGTTCCTCTCTCCGTTTCCAGCGGAATTTGAGCCATAATCCGCTATCCTCTATCCGCCGGAATTCGGGCGGATAGATGTTTGATCTAGCGGATTAAAGTTAAGTGCCTGTGATCATACATATTAAGAGTTTGAAAGTTGAAACACTCATTCTTGTTACTTCGGCGAAACGAACGGGACTGCAACTAGCGAGAAGTTCTTCATAATACATAGCCCCGGACAGAATTGACGTACGGCACCTTTGTTTTGCGTAATGCGCCTTCATCTTCGTCTTCCTCATCAGCTGCATACTCATCAAACTGAGGTTCCACCATGAACTTGGTACAAAATAGACTGAAAAAAATAGTTCCAATCCGGCCATTTTATATATTTATAGTATGCACAGTCGAACCTAAAAACACGTTGATCTGGCTTGTAACCAACCTTGAAGCGACGCCTAGAGTCTTCCCTTCATTTGGCAAGTAACATTCAATATGGCGTTTTCTTGGACTCAAGATCTCACCGCACGGCTGATTAACTCTGTCCTCGACCAAGTTGTGCGACTGGGAGCATCATACGAAGGCAACTTCAAGAAGGTCGTCTGGGACCGCATCGCGCTGGCCTTCAACGATGGTCAACCAGATGAATTAACACGTGATCGCAAGCAACTTCAGAGTAAGCTTGCCGAGCTGAAAAAGAAATACAAGGTGTATATAGCGATGAAAGCTAACAGCGGCTTCGGATGGGACCCAGATACTGATACACCTACTGCACCTGAATCCGTTTGGGATGAAATGATAGCAGCACACCCACAAGCAAAGGAATTTAGGACTCGACCTTTATTTATGTATAAAGAACTACATAGTATCCTGTCCCGGAATGCTGCCCAAGGGAATTACGCTGCGCACACCGGTCGTGCTGCGAAATCCCGCCGCCTATCCTCCTCATCAAGCGAGTCTAGCAACGAGTCTGATGTAGAGGACACTACCACGAGCGACAGTGCTGCCAGGATCGGTTCGCGACGCCGAGGTTCCATACCAGGCAACGGTCATCAGGAAGCTAAAGTGGACCAGGAAGAGGTCTCCACAATTCAGCGTCGAGGCGCACATACAGTAACCAATGAAACTGTATTGCAGCGAGGAATTCCAAAACGTCAGAAAACAACAGGAGAAAAGATGAGCGATGCTATGCGAACAATGGCAGAGGCCCAAGAATCAATGGCTGCATCTATTGCTCTTCGGCAGAACAGAGGCAGGGTGCTAACGTGTGCTGATGAAGCCATCAAGATCTTTACAGAGATGTTCACATTCACTGTTCCGGTTGCACAACGCTTTAAATTTGTCAAACTACTCGCCACGAGCTCTGAAGCAGCCACAATGTTTTCGGGGATGGACGATGAGAGTCGTCAATATATGGTGGAGCAGTTCTTTATGGCAGAGAACTCGGAATCGGACTCTAACTGATCGAACACCTTATATTTAATACATTTTATTTTTTAATTTTTGTTTTTAAATAATATTTGACAGGATATTTCAGAAAACAGTGGATTTGCAAACGGTGTTCCGTTGTGGCTTCCAGTGGATTTACCAAAACAGCGGAAGCCCTCTTTCCAGCGGAAAATCAAATCCGCTGTTTCAAATAGAGGTTTTGTGGAACAGTTCCTTAATGGGCGTTCCCGCTATCGGTAGAGTTCCGCTGCCATTCGAGTTCCAGTTCCTGTTGCCATTGGCGTTCTCGCAACCACTGGAGCTTGCGCAGTCGGTAGAGTTCCACTGCCATTCGAGTTTCTGTTTCCATTGGCGTTCTCTCTACCGCTGACGTTCACGCTGGCATTGATGATGATGTTGTTACATGTATTGTAGCTCCAGTTGTTATCGGTTCACCCTAAGTCTTTGGCGATTTAGACGAATCATTATCGAAACACCAAATTATTTTACGCAATCCATTTTCATTAGCTTAGCTACGGTGGAAGAAAAATTTCCTGGGTTTGAGAGTCCTTGGTTGTAAATGGGCAGGTTGCTCGCGAGACCAGTCAGCAGAGCGGTAGTAAGCACACTTGTCGCACTTACATACTCGCAAGTGCGAATTCGTTTTTAGTTTGTCTGTGGTGGCATCGACAACGTTCAACGTCTCCATCATGCGGTAGGACAGATCCATCGTCTCTTTGACGGGTAAAGCTGCAACGAAGTCAATCTACATCTCCAGACGAACCGAACTCAGCTTCGCGAATCTGTTCCGGACATTTAAGTAGTTTTTACTCTTCCCAACAAGTAATAAAAAAGATGGACCAGGGCTGCATGCATGAAGGTCAGCTTCAATAATTAGCGATAGTGTCAAGATAATAATACTGTACCAACCTCTTCAATATTTTTCTTGGAATACATTTGTGTCCGTCGCTAGCAAGAAACCTCTCTACGGTTGGATACCCAGCGCACACGTGAGTGTATATCGAACCCTTTGGTAAAATCACCTTTCTTTTTACCTTTATGTCTCGGCATCTCGACGACTATCCACGATCTCACTGCTTCAACGCAACTCCAACACAGTCTTGAAGACTGGTGACCGCTGTTTTGAGTATGGTGAACGGAACTACACCGCCAATAGTCAAACACATATGTTTTGATTCGGATCTTACTTTCATACAATCCACAAGATGTTTGGTCCATTCGAATGTACCCAATAGCCATTCATAAATCTCACTCAGAATCGGGAGGTCGCCAAAAGCATATCCCTTTGTCACCAGCACAAAGTAGCCTTGTGAAAGCACGTATCCAATTGACTCAACGAAACCACATCTTTGCCAGGAGACATCGTGGTCATGTTGGCAGAAGTATCATGGCTATTATCTTCCGAAGTGCGTCTACAACCTGGAAAGCCGCTCGATGCGTAGTTCTTCAATTTATAAAGTCCAAGCACCATTCCTCAGAGCAAAGTCAACGGAAAAGACTACCAGCTAGAACTAGTAAAGTAGCGTATTACGTAGTAAAAAACATAAAAGATTGACATTTGCAGGCTATAGCTATCTAGCTATTACTACAACGCCAGCTCTGGTTGTTCTCTTCATTGGATACTATCACACAAGAGGGTGGGGACAGAGACATCACCTGATATCACCACCAAAGCAAAAGTCGGCGATTGCTGAGAATGATAGAGGGAGCCATCGACTTGAGCTTCTCGAGACGGCAGAAGCAAGTGAAATCCGAAATTTCAGGTACCTCCTCCTTACGGGCTTCTGGGACCAGCTCCGCGCGCTCACCAAGAAGCAGCAGTTCACGTACTGGCGCAACCCGCCGTACAAGCCATGAATATGATCGTCTTCACCATCATCTTCGGCACGACCTCCTAGCACTTGTTGGGGCTAGCGGGAAGAGTCTTCGCGATCAAGATGAAGTAAAAGTTGCACCAGGCAATCATCCTGAACTGTAAGCGCGAATCCCACCTTCGCCAGGCAACCGATCGCTGTTCTGCTAGTGTCAGCTTCGCTCTGCTTGAAGCTGCTTGTCACGAAGTTCATGAAGTGGGGGATGCTGCGGTACGGATTGGACCGATCGATTGGCGACGACGGCTCAGGATCTCCAATGGTCCATTTGCAATAGAGGTTCCATGGAACTTGTCGACCGGTGGTCATCATCAGTGAGGACGGTCAACCAAAAGCGCGGATCCTTCAATCGGGTTGGATGCCTCATGGCAACGCACGAGCTCCGTCATGCGGTGGGGGCGCGGCGTGTCGGGCCATGGTACCGTCGAACGGCCACAACTCAATTCTGGGGATGGAGCCGTCGTGTGGGTGGCCAGCGGCGATTTACAGCGGCGATGATGAGGAACGCATCAATCAGTTAACTCCGAGGCATCACACGACTGTTATGGTGGGTGAGGTCTGCCACAGGGACGAGCTCTCGGTTGAGGTGATCACGGCGAGCATGGACGTCGGAGTAGAACGGGAGGCGGTTGATCAACTACAGTAGAAGCGTAGGATTGCACGTCTTGACGATGAAAGCATGCCAGCTTCCGCTGTGGTGAGGTCGTCGAGTGTGATCTACCGAGCAAAATTGAAAATGAGCTGAGATTGGATTTTGGCGCGTTTGAACGCGCGCGCATGGTAGCTACGCATGTACAAATCACTTTAGTGTGACAGCCAATCCGATTAGCGGGATCCTCGGAACGCTTTTTGATTGGCTGCCAGAGTCAAAGCGAAGACATGGATGGAAACAAACAATTTTCGCGCGAAAAGTCGGTAAGGATTCGAATATGTCAAGTTGAAGTTGATTTCCCTCGGCGTCTTCGCTTTCGCGCTATGTAGCCAATTGGAAGTCGTTCCGGGATTCCAAGCATGCTGATTGGCGCGAGGGCGTCGTCTTCGGCCGATGCCTATTTCGTCGTTCATATCCCTTGTTTGTGGCCTAATTTTTACTGTTCAAGGTATCTATTATTGTATATTACTTTCGAGAGGCCCTATTGGTATTGTGCAGCCCAGATGAAGACAGAGGATCCAGTAGTTATGTGCCCATACGCCTTCTGGGTCCGTCACTAAAGGGACAAGTACTAGAGCGCCTTGTAAGAGGAGTACTTATTTATCTACAGATGTGTATCAACTTACGTATCATTAGTAGAATCCACAAAAAGATGGAAAAACTATTTTTTAATTGGACCAAATATCTTTAATTGAGTAAACCACATTACGTTTCTCCCTCAGGAATAGAATCGTAATGGCGGACTTCTCTGATGACGAGGATATGCTTCTTTACCGACTAGCCAAGGCTCAAGTGGACGAAGGACGCAAGATTTCGTGGCGGAAAGTTTGGCTGGGGATGCGCTTCTGCGGCAAGAGCCAACGTCAACTGCAAATACGCTTGAAGACGCTCAAGAGAACGTATGGCGTTAGTTTAGACGGATTTCCGAGGCGCTTTACAAGAAACCAAGACACGCAAATCGCGTCAAAAGGAAAAGCTTACGCTCATTTGCTTCACGATCCAAATGACGACCAATTGAACGTTCCCGACGTGCTTTCAACTCTATTTAAGTGTGTCTCGCGCCACAAGTTTCAGTCACCCGACTGTCACGCCGGTGAGATCACAGCAGATGGGGTATCCGCTGTGCTCAAAACCCTTCCAGCTCTAACGCCCGATGATATTTTTGTTGACGTTGGATCTGGAATTGGAAACGTGATTGCTCAAGTTGTACTTGAAACGCTTGTTAAGAAGTGCATAGGTATCGAGTTACAAGAAAATTTGGCACAAATGTCTGACGTTTTGCTTCGCGCAGGAGCTATCAAGTACTCAAGACTGTCAGATATTGCTGTTTACCGGGCTGATGTGCGGGCGATGGATGAAAACGTTCAAACTGAGTTGGGGTGCGCAACGATTTTGTACGCGAACAATCTTGTTTTTGATCCGACAAGTAATTTGGCGCTCGAAGAATTCGCTATGGGATCGCATAGCTTGGTTCATCTCATTTTCACGAAGAATGTTTGCGGTCGACACCGTACGGAATGCAGAGGCAATTTCTGCTCAATTTGGGAGCTTCAACAAACCATTAGCGTTCGCGTAACGTGGTCGTCACGACCCCAAGACGTATATTGGTACACTAAAGTTCACTCGTAGGGTTTGCAAAATGAAATTTGCTTGCTATTCAAGTTCTTACCACGATCAGCATTTTATAATGGCCATTGAGTGAAGCGGCATCAAGCAAAGCTACCTGTCTGTGACCGCGAAGTATTATGCGCCCACCTGTACATTTTTACGAGCCCTCGTCAACGTCATTTGTGCTACAACGCAATTCCCTATCGGGCTAGCCACATTTAAACACATTTCTGAAAAATGTGTCAGTGCATCGCCATCGCCAAGCGATTCTCCAGCAACAACCTCAAACGTCGACAACGGCAGCGGTATTGCTTCGGTGGCGGGGAGGAACAGACAACTGGACGATCGTTGAGACGATGATCAACATCACCAACGGCTCTAAGACGAACTTCGACACCAAAACCGAGTTCGAAACGTACCTCAAGTCGTACTTTTGCAGCATCATGAGCACGTCTAGTACAGTGGTGTCACTAACACCTGATCTGGTTCGACATCCGCGTGGTGATTATTTTCCGCGTTATGGCTCTCGTGCGCACTGCTAAACGCTAGTACTGCAATACGCGTTATCTAGTTACCTTCCGCATCTATTGAAATACGTTGAAGGCGCCAAGCGGCTTGCGACTATCGAACGAGCCTTTATTTGAAGCATACACATACAAGTTCACCCCATAACGATTTAGCTGTCCGACTAAGACATTCACGATCGACTTCAATACCGCAGCCGATAACTCACATAGGCTATAATGGATACTACTAATAGTACAAAGCAAGGGACCAAACATCTTGCGATTCTTATACGGTATAATAATTACAAGATGTTTGGTCCACTGCCAGTTTTTATTATTATATGGACCGTATAATACGGAAATGGGATAGGTTTTCTCACTTATCCCAAGTCTACCTTTCCCAGTGCTCTCGAGGCGTAGATGTGGTTGCCTATGCTCTACATGTAGCTGGAGATGATGAGGAAGAATAGAAGGAAGTAGACAGTGACGAGAAGGAGAAAGATAACAATAGTTCTATAACTAGAACTATTCCGCCCTGTTGACGAGAAATTGGAGCGTTTGCGCTATCGTATGCAGCTGTTGGCGTCCAATGTATCAACGGCCAATGCCGATAACAAGCAGAAAAAACACTAGAAGAAGCGGCAAAGCGGCGGTACAATGCCCACAGTTCCTGTCAAGTTCCTAGATGCTGATGGACAGGAAATTAGCCAAAACCTGGCGGTGGGGGAAGCTTTAATGGACACGAGAAGCCTTCAGGTCGGAGCGGAGACCTTCGTGGTGTTCCACAACCAGCCTATCGTCACCAAGCTGCAAGTTCTAGAGCCTGTACTGGCTGGAATTTCAGTGAATCCTTTGCCTCAGACGGAGTTTTGCGCTGCAGACGAGTGTTCGTGGCGCTGGTTTCGACTGGGGGAGAGCTCTCGGACGTTGGTGAGCACTGAAAGGAGATATAAACCCATAGAAGAGGACATTGGGTGCGTGGAGTGTCATGCCCCGACAATGAAGTCGGAGTTTGCAGAGGCCAGCAAGGCTGAGGTCGTAACGACGACGATATTGTCTGGACCTAACCGAGATGTATTCAAGGACAGACAACGGATGGGAGCTAGCAGTGCTATTGACAAGTATCCAGAATCAGAGGCGTTCCGAGTGATGAGCTATAACATTCTCTATGATGGCTACGCGACTACAGAGCATGCGAAGAAGAACTTGTTCTCGTACGTGGATGACTGCTTCATGAAGGAGACACGTCGGATCCAGCTCATTTTCCAGTGAGGACGACCCGTCCGCACTCTGCGACTCAGAGCCATCCTCAAGATAACAATAGTTCTATTGTTATCTTTCTCCTTCTCGTCACTGTCTACTTCCTTCTATTCTTCCTCATCATCTCCAGCTACATGTAGAGCATAGGCAACCACATCTACGCCTCGAGAGCACTCTGGGAAAGGTAGACTTGAGATAAGTGAGAAAACCTTTCCCATTTCTTTTTCTGTCGAAAAAAATACTTTACATGAAATTTCATCTAAATACATGTGCAATGGCATTTAAAATGTCATTGTTTTTTTTTAATAATACTTGAAACAACCATATCTATTAGCATCTTGATTGGCCGTTCATTTGGGGTTTCTTAGTTTTTATTTTTCATGATAATCAATCGATAGAAACTGGCAGTGGACCAAACATCTTGTAATTATTATACCGCATAATAATTACAAGATGTTTGGTCTCATGCCAGTTTATGAAATTCTATCAATTGTTATCATAAAAAATAAACAATAAGAAAACTCTAAATAAACGGCCAATCAAGATGCTAATCATGTGGTTGTTACAAGTATTATTTTAAAAAAACAATGACATTTCAAATGCCATTGCACATGTATTTAGATGAAATTTTATGTAAAGTATTTTTTCGACAGAAAAAGAAATGGGAAAGGTTTTTTCACTTATCTCAAGTCTACCTTTCCCAGAGTCTCCCTCGTCCTCAACAGTTCATTTGCACCGTCAGTTCGCTATTTCCTTATCAGCCAACACGAGAGACGCCATGCCTCCTCTATCGCGCCGTCAGAAAGACACTAGGACCCGGATGAGGCGTTTAGACGGCTCCTTTTGGCAAAAAAAGCTGAATCATGAGCACATCAGTCCTGGAAGCAGCGATGAAGAGGACGGTGGAGGGATTCGAAATGTGAAGAGGAAGGGAGGCGGCTTATTCGCTGTGCGACGAGAAGGACCAGACGCCAATGAGTTCGCACTGGAGAAATTGTGGGCGAAACGATGGATAAACGAGGACGTGTTTTACCTTATACAGTGGGAAGGCTACCGCGAACTTACGTGGGAACCTGTTGCCAACCTTCCCTGGCAGGCTGTTGCTGAGTTCGAGCGCGAAAACATTGACTCCGTCTGGATCTACCAATCGACCCGAGGAAGAAGAGATAAGATGAAAGCGGAGAGACCAACCCGTCACAGCCCTCGCCTGCACACTTAAGCAGTTATCCCGACCGTAGTATGTAGCCGATGGGTGTGCAGCTGAATAATTCAATTTGGTATTTCATGTGTAAATTCCCAACACCACTAATACATATTGCTGAAATGGTGTACATTATGGGCCTGTGTTGTCCATCCACCTAAACGGCGGTGACGCAAACACCTGCGGTCAACACGCTCGACCAAGAGAAACCCTGGTTGGATGATGAACATCACGTTACACGGGACGTTCGTCTTCAGGAAAACCAGTCCATGGTTACAGGCCGGAACTCCATCGGTCCTCTTCTTTATCAGTGGATACATGCTCAAAGTACTCAAGTTCTGCGTTAGTTCATTGCTCCGCGCGTACTAAATGACCTTGTTTAGAATCGTCAGTCCTGCTATATCGCACAAGAAAACAATAGGCGAACTACGAATGATCACGATGGTGTGACCACCACTACTGTGTTCCGTCATAACCATTGATGCACTAATCTGCGCTTAGCATCAGCTCGCCCATCTAACTTGGCCATCAACCGCATCAGCCTCTGCTCGGCCACGATATGAGTAGAAGGAGTGAAAGGTTACTGGTAAACCGAGTTTGCTTATGAATATGGTCATCGTTAAGCAACCACTAAACACTCAATCATCGGAATGATCGTCGCGTTTAACGGGACAATCATAGATCATAATATCAACAGATTGTCATCAACATGTACCTGGGCAAGAACAAAAAACTCAAGGAGCTCTGTAAAAGGTAAAAGTAAAGAGCATACCCAACTAGAGATATTTGGTCCATTAAAAAAGTGCCTCACCAAATAAACTTAATGCAATTCATGATATGTTAATTGATACATATTTGGAGAAAAATAACTTCTTCTCTTACAGACCGATTTAGAACTTGTTCCTTATTGCACATGCTCCGGAGATGTTCGGGAACCAAACTACTGGATCCGTGGTTTTATTCTAAGATGCACGGCCCCAATAGGGCTTCTCGCAATTACTATACTCTATTAGGTGCTTTGCGCAGTGAAAAATAGTCCACAGATAAAAATAGTTACGAACCAGATAACATATCATGAAATGTTCTCGCCCTAAATAGGCAGAACACACCAGTGTATGTCAATTGAACACATCTGTAGATAAATAACTACTCCTCTTACAAGGCGCTCTAGTACTTGTCCCTTTAGTGACGGGCCCAGAAGGCGTATGGGCACATAAGTACTGGATCCTCTGTCTTCATCTGGGCTGCACAATACCAATAGGGCCTCTCGAAAGTAATATACAATAATAGATACCTTGAACAGTAAAAATTAGGCCGCAAACCAAAATAGGTGGGATATGAACGACGAAATAGGCATCGGCCGAAGACGACGCCCTCGCGCCAATCAGCATGCTTGGAATCCCGGAACGACTTCCAATTGGCTACATAGCGCGAAAGCGAAGACGCCGAGGGAAATCAACTTCAACTTGACATATTCGAATCCTTACCGACTTTTCGCGCGAAAATTGTTTGTTTTCATCCATGTCTTCGCTTTGACTCTGACAGCCAATCAAAAAGCGTTCCGAGGATCCCGCTAATCGGATTGGCTGTCACACTGAAGTGATTTGTACATGCGTAGCTACCATGCGCGCGCGTTCAAACGCGCCAAAATCCAACCTCAGCTCATTTTCAATTTTGCTCGGTAGATCACACTCGACGACCTCACCACAGCGGAAGCTGGCATGCTTTCATCGTCAAGACGTGCAATCCTACGCTTCTACTGTAGTTGATCAACCGCCTCCCGTTCTACTCCGACGTCCATGCTCGCCGTGATCACCTCAACCGAGAGCTCGTCCCTGTGGCAGACCTCACCCACCATAACAGTCGTGTGATGCCTCAGGGTTAACTGATTGATGCGTTCCTCATCATCGCCGCTGTAAATCGCTGCTGGCCACCCACACGACGGCTCCATCCCCAGAATTGAGTTGTGGCCGTTCGACGGTACCATGGCCCGACACGCATCGCCCCCACCGCATGACGGAGCTCGTGCGTTGCCATGAGGCATCCAACCCGATTGAAGGATCCGCGCTTTTGGTTGACCGTCCTCACTGATGATGACCACCGGTCGACAAGTTCCATGGAACCTTTATTGCAAATGGACCATTGGAGATCCTGAGCCGTCGTCGCCAATCGATCGGTCCAATCCGTACCGCAGCATCCCCCACTTCATGAACTTCGTGACAAGCAGCTTCAAGCAGAGCGAAGCTAACACTAGCAGCACAGCGATCGGTTGCCTGGCGAAGGTGGGATTCGCGCTTACAGTTCAGGATGATTGCCTGGTGCAACTTTTACTTCATCTTGATCACAAAGACTCTGCCCGCTAGCCCCAACAAGTGCTAGGACGTCGTGCCGAAGATGATGGTGAAGACGATCATATTCATGGCTTGTACGGCGGGTTGCGCCAGTACGTGAACTGCTGCTTCTTGGTGAGCGCGCGGAACTGGTCCCAGAAGCCCGTAGGGAGGAGGTACCTGAAATTTCGGATTTCACTTGCTTCTGCCGTCTCGAGAAGCTCAAGTCGATGGCTCCCTCTATCATTCTCAGCAATCGCCGACTTTTGCTTTGGTGGTGATATCAGGTGATGTCTCTGTCCCCACCCTCTTGTGTGATAGTATCCAATGAAGAGAACAACCAGAGCTGGCGTTGTAGTAATAGCTAGATAGCTATAGCCTGCAAATGTCAATCTTTTATGTTTTTTACTACGTAATACGCTACTTTACTAGTTCTAGCTGGTAGTCTTTTCCGTTGACTTTGCTTTGAGGAATGGTGCTTGGGCTTTATAAATTGAAGAACTGCGCATTAAGCGGCCTTCCAGGTTGTAGACGGACTTCGGAAGATAATAGCCATGATACTTCTGCCAACATGACCACGATGCCTCCTGGCAAAGATGTGGTTTCGTTGAGTCAACTGGATACGTACGCTTGCACAATGCTACTTTGTGCCTTTCACAGTAATCTGTTTTTTGTGTTGGCTTTCTGCATTCGAAGCGGCACACTGTACATTCGCGCATCGCTCGGCTCCGACCTTGGAGTACAATCCAAGATTCTCTGGCAACACACACGTCGCCGGCACTTTCGGGAACAATTTCATCGGCTACTTGCGTCGGAGATGAAATAAAACCGGTATCGTTATTAGAAAATAATAACTCATCCGTGCCATTTAGCGATTTTTTCCAGGTTCCATCAAACATTTCTCGAACTAACTTCGAAACAAAAGAGCGATGTTCGTCACGACGTCTGGTTTGATGATCGTTGTCATCAGATTCGTGCAAATCGAACTGCTCACGGCCACAAGCGATTTGGTGGCATATGTACGCGTTGCACCGTGCGATATCAATCATCGCCATTGCAAGTTTCTTATGCCACTTTTTAAAAGTGTGGCCATTTGCCACAGAAAATCTGCTGCGTAATTGGTCGTGACGATCTACGCCCTGCATAGCAGAGTTGTACTCACGAATACATGTAGGTGCTCTAAACGCCTCGCGATCTTGACGAATACGCCGGAAAATCGTAGTCGTACCAGAGTCGTCAGCATTTGAAATCACGTTTACGACTGATCCGTCAAACCAACTAGCCGCAACAATATGTTTCTCCAAACATACGCCTTGTTTGATAGCACCTCTCTTTTCATTACTCGAACCCAACATTGTAAATTTCGGAAAGTGCTTGCTTGCAAAACGAACTGTTCCTCGTCCGTAAAGACCCACCGTTCTTAGACTTTCAAGTAGTAAACACGACGTGTAGAAATTATCCGTGTTGACGATTCGTCTAGAACCTTTCAGGGAGTTTGTGACTTCAAGGACATGCTTTCTAATGTCCGACGACTTCGCCGTCACTGTCGCAAGGTTATCAATCTCTTGATCTGAAATCACATTGTCAAGACGAGCGTGTAGTTCGCTGGCACAGTGGAGCTTGAAGCCTAGAACAAGCCATGTCGTCGAGCAGCAGCAGACATACAATTTGAAGTGGAATTTGCCTGTGGGCTTCCTTGGATTATAGACAATGAGATGTCTCGCGTATTTTGACCGACAGGCAATACTAGCTTCATCAACGGCAACATTTCGACCCGGAATCACGTGACGACTACATCGATTCTTCAGCATTGTAATTAGAGGTCGAACACGAGCAGCGGGGTCACGTGCTAACTCCTCGGGGGTGGTATCTGCTCGAAACGATAGATTGCTGCGAATATGCAGATATCGTTTCCAACTCATTACAGTGGCTAAGCTTGTAGACGTTGAACCAGGAAAAATATTATCTTCTTCATCATTAAACCAGTAGTTCCGTAACTCTCCCTTATCGAAAAGTGTCATGTACCACTGAATTCCAAGAAATGTCATTAACTCCTCTAGTTCAATCGGAGGAGAAGCTCGATTTTCACTTCTTAAGGCACGGCTATTAGAGAAAACAACCACTTGTTTCCATAGAGATAGAGGCAAGAACGCAAAAAAACTGGAAGTTGCAGTATTCCCAAAAAGATGGTTGCTTTCCGGCCGAAGCTTGGTCGTTGTAGTTCCATCAGCGTGTGCGAACAAACCTGGAACTTCGCCCAGGGAAGCGGTTGGTGAAAATGTCATACCTTCGATGGATTCCACTTCCTTCGGGCACAGATCGATGTGAAATTCGTTCTTACTTTTATACACAGACCACTCACGATATTCACCTTCACCCACTTCATCAAATTCATCCGTCAGAGAGGGTAAGTTGGTATACTTCGGTACCATATTGCATAGAGCACTCCACGATTCGCCAAACTCCACGTTTTTCTTTTTGATCTCCACATACTGTTCTATACCGCGATAGACGACACTTTCTCCGACGTGATGAACGTACTTCTTCTTTCCTTGAAAAGCGGTACTTGTCCACCTAATTTGAAACGAAATGGTAGGTACAGCCACTTCGTCGACGTTTTTCATGTTGTTCGTTTCATAAGAAGTCACTACTCCGAGCAGGTAACTTGCTCCAACACCAGGGAAATCACCTACATTCATCCAGCTTTCTTCCGCGGGGGAAAAAGCCACATTTGCACCAATAAATCTTTCCGCAGCCGTTTGCGTTCGACACAAAAGTTCTTTGCGTAGTGCTACAGCAGTTGCTGTCGCCTTGGTTGGTTTTGACTGTGCCTTTTTCCTCGCAACTGACTTTGCGACTTGGGCCCCGAGTTTTTGTTTGCATTGTGATGTTGCTGTTGCTGAAAGTTTATTGGAACTGCCGTGTGAGGTGTTGCCCGCACTCGACATTGCCTGTCGTTTTCTTTTTGATGTCGATTTTCCAATTAATGCGGCAGCGTCGGCGAGCGAAGCACGTGCAACGGGGAGAGGAGGCCAATTTTGTTCTGGTTTGGACAGTGTCGCTACGTAGCATTGTTTGCTACAGTAGCAAGCGTCTCCAAAATCCTGCATTAGCTGTCCGTCGGGCCCGTTAATACGTAGCACCTTGCAAACATCGTGAGAACAGAAATGATGCAGAAAAGCACCACAAGCCGTACACGTTCGCTGAGATGAACACGAAGTGTTACACACAGCACATTTCGGCGAAGCCATGTCGCCCGCAGAGATACGATGCGGTGGTGTACCGGTGCTAGAAGCGCGATTTTGCGGTTGATCACACTCTCTGGTAACACCAGCATTTTGTGTGCGCCCATCGCGAAGTGGACGCGTGGTTGCGGTGCCGTGAACGGGGGATTCATCTACCATTATCGTCGTAGATGCAATTTCAGACTCCACAGTACTGCTTTCCACGCCGACAGGCTTATCTTCAAGTTCGTCTGTGGTGGTCTTACACTCAGCTTGTCTGGCGCCAGAAACTACCCCGATTCCTGTATCTTTGTGATGAAGAGGCCTTGCTTCTGGGCTGATGGCAACGTCAACGACAAGGTCACATTTTCCATAGACGTCTGACTCCACACTCCCTGATGCAGCCAAAGCCGCTCCATGCTCGGCGTTAAAGTGATCTACCAGAGCTTTTTCTCCCAAAAAATAGTCTTGTCCATCCGTACCATTCGGATCACCTCCTGGACGAACGTAGCGATAGCGGTTATCCAAACTCCGCGTCGACGGCGGCTTAGATGTCCAACCGGTACGGCGTAATGACTTCCAAATAACCCTGAAATCCACTGGATTGTCTGTTTAGCAAACAAAGAGACCCAAAAATTTAGCTGCGCTATCATTGCCCCGACAGACGGTAAAATACCTTTGGAGCATGTAGCGCTGGTAGCATGGAGGTTGACGGCCCTGCGCAGACGCTTGGACGCTCTCACCTCGGTGCTCATTGTTCGTAGCTGCGACCTTTTAGAAGTGTGTAAGATCGTAAGTGGACCAAATATACTATACTTTGTATGGTGAAGCCAGTTCCTTTACTTTAGACCTAAGATATCTATAGTATGTTGTATTGAAAACAAAACCCTCTGAACTGAGATCATCTTGTAGTCATGCGGTTATCGAGCGTAACATGTTCGTAACCGTGAGCCGCCCCACTCAAAGGAATCCATGGCCGATACGGTAGAGTATACATCCTTCATCTGGTCGCCGTGGTGGGTGCTGATGGAGCTGTCTTACGCGACGAACAACGCGCAACCGACGTACACGGCTCAGTTCAAGGCGTCGTATGCGAGACGCCCGGAGAGTGGATACCATTAAAGCAGGTAGACCTTCTTAGCCACAGTTTGGGTAGCGTAGGCCAGCAACGACGAGCTCGACGACGGCAGCTTCGTGGCCCACGTCACCGTGCATCCGTCGTAACGGACCGGGTCATGTCGTAGCAAGGGACACGATTAATAGAGACTGAGCACAAGTTACTGGGAGTGCCGCAGTTCAGAGTACCTCCACCCTGGGTGTTTCTCGTGCCCGACCAGCACGGTTCCGTCGTCAATGTCGGCAAAACCCACAAGCAGGACTTTGATGGCAGCGATCTGCGCTGTAGTATGATACGAACCATAGTACTGTACGAGACACAATAAAACCACAGAATATTTGTTTTGGGTGCGCGTGCTAATTGGCAGAAATTGTGCTGGCGACTCGTCGGTCAGCCAAAAATAGCGTTATCAAAACAACTTGATCTCAGTATCGAACCTGCTAAACCGTACATAATGTAGTTTTTTTGGGAACGAACGGGTTAAAAGGTTCCGCGAGATAGGTGATCGAAATACCCGCCATTTTGTAGTCAAAAGCCCGAAAGCCATTTCGATTCTGATTCGTACTTGACTAGCATGGAAATTAAATGAGTCGTGGTACTCGTCAACAATTTGGTTGCGCGTAAATGGCGTGATCAGATGCTCACTAACTGGATACGCATTGTCGCCAATGATATACATTCCAGTAGGAAATGAGTTGAGGCTTCTCGCCACACCAGTCCCACGAAATGCACGTGCATCATTTGTACTTCCTGGATAGCTGGCATCCACTGAAATGAAGCGACAATGCGCATCGCACACAGCCTGCACGTTGATACCAGGGCATGCGTAGTGTCCACTGTAATAGCGCCCAGTACCTACGTCACCAGCGTCTTCAGCCGAAGGCGCCTTAATAACACATAGCCAGCCGTCTACGCAACCGACACAACCACTAATGATCCCACCGGAGCTGATAGCCTTAAAGTCGTTCATTACAACCTCTTTGTCCGAGTCAGACTCGGGAAAGACGATTTCCAGTTCTCGTAGAGCAAGAATCGCGGACATTGTTTCGTTAATGGCACGATAATAAGATGGCTTGCTAATTCCCACAGTACGGCGAATATCGAGGTAAGAACCACCAGCTAAATAGCGCAGTGTAGTCATGAGCATAATCGGTGGTGAGATTGGATCTTCCCCGCTCGAGTTGGTAGATTGCTGCCTATTAACGTCAATATGTGGTGATAAGAGCCCCAAAAGGTACGAAAAACTGTCGGCAGTCATTCGAAAGGTTCGCTCAAACATGTTTTCATTCAGCAGCATCTCAATTTCGAGATCAACATCGATACGACGTCGCGAATATCGCGAGTTACGTGTCTGCACCCGCGATAGAATGAACAGCAGCAGTATCGTTTGGATGTTGGCTTGATCGCGAAGACGCCGAGTGATCACCATGATCTCGCTGGGTGTATGCATTTCGTTGCGATGGTTGAAGAGAGCAAGTACAAAGTAATACTCTGTTGTAAGCTAGAATTAGATGTCAACCACCCCTCATTCATCTTCAGCCGCAAGGGCCATCCACTAATTTTAAGTTTGTTCTTAGCCGAAATGAGCATAAAAAGTACCATCCACTGTAACGCTCATCCACTTGCGAGAAATCGGCTAAGAACGGCCCTAATAAACTTGATATCGTCGTGAGACGGTTTTTTCGTCTCACGAGATGAAGGGTCGCTTCCGTCGATCGACTTATCCAGTCACTTGGTTTTAGTATGTGGAGCACTTTTTATGTGTGATTTGTTATACCTTGGAAAACCTTTCACATATCGAGACCTCTAGACAATTTATATTTAGAGACAAATTTAGAGATGCAAATATGGTGGGTACATAATGCATTTTTGGTAGACGTCCAATGGTGTCACTAGAGAGCTACATGTATAACATTACCCTTCGTCTTGCTACATGGAACTACATGTGCAGCTCCACCATGTAGTTTTTTTTTTTCATTGTGAGGACAGTACAGTAGTAATCCACCGAATTCCTGGCACGTAACTCTCCATAGGGTTCGTATGTAGGATACAGCGCCTGATCTGCGCTTGACACTCCATCACGCCAGTATCACCGCTATCATATGAGGTCATTTTCAATCCTGCCCGATACAAGCAAAATGTTCCGTCAGATTGCACTATTGGCGATGATTTCGAGTGTGGCTACCGCAGACTCCTACACAGGCGAAGGAATGGCATACACTCACGAACGGTTCTCGGCCGGCAAGTGCAACTTTATGTACGACCCTGGAGTCGGTAACTACTACGCGGCACTGAACAGTGATCAATGGGACTCGCCACTCAATTGTGGACGGTGTATTGAGGTTTCAAGCGAAAATTCGACCAGTTCCGTCACGGTTTTCATTGTGGACGAATGTGCCGAGTGCGAAGACGAGGGCTTAGGCCTCTCTCCGTTGGTCTACAGGCAACTCACACACAGCGACTCGCCTCAAAGCCTCACGTGGACGTTCGTAGATTGCCCTGTGAGTGGAAATATTGAGTATTGTACCAATAGATTGAGCAATACTTCCTGGCTCGCTGTGCAACCTGCTAACTCGATCACTGGCGTTGCGGAGATGAAGATTGACAACCAGAGCGCAGACATAGTGGATTCAGGCTACTACTTCCTGCTGGACAGAGGCTTAAACGTCAACTTGTCGGCGGTGACAATCGAATTGACGTCGTTATCGGGCGAGACAATCTCACAAGTATTGCCACTCAATCCAGGCAATTGTACTGCTGGGTCATCGAATTTTGAAGCAAACGAAGCGAACGCGGACTTTAACACTCTCGAGTCGGGCGACGATGACTATAAGGCGGGCAAAGTGACGCCGCCGGACGATTCTGCTCCAATTTCTGCTAGATCCGACGTGACTTCTTCCGGTTCCAGTCTTCTGCTCGTCATCCCCGTCCTATTAATCGTTGTAGGTGGCCTCGTAGCCGCCTACTGGTTCAGGAGGCGAAGGAAATTGGCTCAGCGTATCGACGGCAACAAAGCGGTTTTTGGTTCCTTCGGTACGCTCGGCTCCCCCGTACGCACCAAAGAAACCATTGCCAAAATTTGAGAACGTTACCGGTTGAATGGACATGAACAGTCGAAAGAGAACGATGAGATCGGCAGCTACTGGTTATCAAGAAGAGACTTGGAGCAGATCCCAATCTTTTAGGGTCGGGGGTTTGTCCAGTTGTGACATCGCTGCACGTTGAAAGTTCCGACATGACAGCGCTAGAGTAGGCAGCAAATTCATCGCCTGTAGTTAATGATGAAGGTGCTTCCAGACACCAATGCTATGTAGCAATATTTAACCCTTTAAAGGTCGAAAGAGCATCAGTAGACGCGAAATGAGTCGCGTACCATTTGGTTCCCTCGCTGTTCGGTCCCTTGCGCTTCAAGAAACAATCGGACGGCAATTACTGCTGTTCAACATCGCTCGTCCACCACAACGTGCAGGATGGCCAGGCTCGATCTGTTCGATCTGTTGACGGACTCTCCTCTTCATCCCCCCCGGCTTCTGTCGCGTGGTCGAAAAAAGTCGAACAGAAAGAGAGACTTTCATTCTAGGTTTTCTCTCTCAGACCGGAAACGATGATGTTCCGACACATTTCACTACTGGCCGCTCTACCGGCTTTAACCCTTGCAGGAGGCGCGAACGACGTGTACTACACGGGAGACGGCACTGCGAACGCCGTCGGTAAAACCACAGTTGCGTCTTGCAACGGCATCGGCGAAAACTACGCAGCGATCAACAGCGACCAGTGGAACTCGACGCTCAACTGTAACAAGTGCATCGAAGTCTCGTGCGACGACGACCGATGCACCGACCAGAGCAGCTCCGTGGTCGTGTACGTCGCAGGTGAATGCACCGAGTGCGAGGACGAGGCGGTGGATTTATCCCCGACCGTGTTCAAGAAGCTCACAGGAAGCGACACGGACCGGTACACTATCAAGTGGGAGTTCACGGACTGTCCGACGTCGTTCAATGCGTTGAAATCCGGTGACAGCACGTACCAGGCCGGTAAAGTGGCGGCAGCTGATGAGAACCAGAAGGAGGTTAGTATTCTACAGGCCAATGAGGAGGGCGTGGAGAACCAGAAGGACGACTCGGAGACGCAGCAGGCCAACAACAAGTCGGGCGCCGCCGACGCCACGTCCGGTGCCACCAGTCCGTTCATTGTGGCGCTGGTCGTCTTAGCCGCCGTGTGTGGCATCGCTCTGGCCGCTGTGTTCTACACGGCCAAGAAGAAGGGCAACAAGGCCGACGAGTGCCTCACCAAATCCTTCGACACGTTCAGCTCCCCCGCGCAGAAGAAGAAGAAGGCGGCGATCGTCCAGATCTAAGCGGTTTCTACTGAGAAAGAGCTCCAGTGTCTTGCGGTAGTGTAAAGTGCATGTTCAATGTTGATTTCAAGGGCTCAGTGGCAGTGGAACCACCAAACGATCGAGTATAAGTGAATACACACGATGGTAACATGGTCAACGTTGACGTGCAATGGGGTAAAGCATTAACCCTTTTGAAATTCGTAAAAGTGCCGTCGAAAATCCGTAGAGGAATCGCTGGACAATGGAACGGGCATGAACGCCATCTGCCTGTCAAGCCTCTAAAGAAACTTCCTGCTTCGGGATAGACCTCCACCCGTGTCATGTATCCCTGGCTCCTTTCTGAACTTCACGCCGCCTGTAGTCGTCACTTCGGTGTTACGTTCATTCCAGCTTGTGCCCGTTGCAGCACATTAGGAAATTCCAATGTTCCGACAGCTTTCAGTACTAGCGACGGGAATTCCGATGGCTCTTGCCGGTGGGGACAGCTACTTTACCGGTGACGCTACGTCGTACACGCTCGGACAAGTATCAGCCGGCAATTGCAACTTCATGTACGACCCGGGCGTGGGTGACAACTACGCAGCACTCAGCAGTGAGCAATGGGATTCCACACTCAACTGTGGGCGATGCGCTGAAGTTTCGTGCGCGGATTCCCGGTGCAGCGACACGACCAGCACTCAGACCGTTTACTTTGTGGATAAATGTCCGGAATGTAAAGAAGGCGACTTGGACCTGTCCCCGACCGTGTTCAAGACACTCACAGGCAGTGACCCGTCCAGATACAGCATCAAGTGGAAGTTCGTCGACTGCCCCGTGAGTGGCAACATCCAGTACTGCACGAAAAGCGGCAGTAGCAGCTCGTGGTTGGCGGTGCAACCGGCGAATTTCGCCAACGGTGTGGCTAGTGTGCAAATCGCCAATCAGGACGTGACGATGGTAGACTCGTGCTACTATTTCCTGCTCAATGGCGGCTCGAACGTTGACATCTCGGCGGTGGATATCCGACTGACGTCCATTTCAGGTGAGACGATCACCGAGACGCTGTCACTTACAGCCGATGAGTGCACGGAGGGAACGTCCAACTTCGGAGGAAGCACCACACAGAGTTCTACCAGTCAGACTACTTCTACCAGTGAAACTACCCAATCGACTTGGGTTCCTACTGAAGCTACGACAGCTACACCAACCGCTACTACTGCTACAGATTATACCTCTACGAATGAAGTGAGCACATCCTTCAATACGTTAAACTCTGGTAGTTCTAGCAACGGAACGAGCTACCAGGCAGGGAAAGTGACGGCAGCAGATGAATCTGGAAGTGATGTAGCCATCTTGCAAGCTAGTGAAGCGGGCGTGGAGAAAACCTCCAGCAGTCAGACGGATGACGCGAATTCGGACGATATCAAGCAGGTGACGACGAAATCGGAGGATTCTACCTCAGGAACGAGCCCAGTGGTCATTACATTGGCGGTTTTGGCTGTCGTGGGTGGAATCGCTTTGGCTGCTGTCGCTTACAGAGTGAAGAAGAAGAACCTGAACGACAAGAACATCGACCGGAATGAAGCCATGAACCGCTCGTTCGACACCTTCAGCTCTCCAGTGCGTATTAACGAGACGATCGCGAAGATTTGAGAAAGATTTGAGTGTAATTGTAGTGAAGTTTTAGTGTCCAAGTTTTTTTAAAGAAAATCTACAATCACTGGATATTATCCAGTCTGTCCAATTCCTTCTTCACTCTTCTGCTTCTACTTGTCTGCTTCATTCTACAGTTGGAGATCGACCGGATTCGTGGCTGGTACGGGACGCTCACAACGCGATCTCGAGGCGTTATAAGCTGAGAGGCGACATCTGCCAGTGTCTGCATGACTGCGTAGTCCGCAGTGGAGATATTCTGGTGCGGGACTCGGTCGGAAGTACACAGTGAAGCCACAATGGAGCCATCCGGTGCTCGGATCGGAAATCCAAAGTAGAACTGGATCCCGTGGTCGCGTACTACCGGCAGTTGGGCGAAGCGTAGATCACACTGAGCGTTCTTAACCACCAGTGGTTTATCCACGTACACAGTGTGAGAACACATACTTTCAGTTCTTGGAGCTTGAAGACCGAAGCTTCGAGGTGGAAACGTCCCAACCGAGTGGAATAAACTACCGGCGATTAGAGAGACGAAGCCGATGGGACAGTTGAGCCGTTGAGCTGCCACTTGAGCCAGTAGATCCAACGTAGAATGGTCGTACTCGGGCTCCAAGATGCCGGACGCTTCGATGTAGTGCAGACGTTGAGCTTCTCGGGCTGCTGACGGCGTGGGAGGCAGTGGATGCCCTTCGTAGGTCGTTTTCGAGGCGTCGAAAGTGAAGCGGTAGTCCCGTACTAACTCTGCGCTTTTTAAACTACTCGACGGGAACTTGTGCTGGGAATCACAAAGTGTTTGATTCACGTATCGCTCCAGCTGAGTTTGTGCGCGTTCTTTCTGCGTTGAAGTCGTTTGTAGTAGAATTCTACCCAGTTCTACCAAACTTTCGGAACGTTCCGCATTCGAACTACCGAATGCTCGGAACCAATCAGAACTGCGTCGTAATGGAACTACCGTCGGTCCGAGAGCTGCGAGGATATCTTCATCTGCAAATGTACACGAATCTACGCGTACTACGCAGTGTAAACACACGCGGTTCTTGCGTACTTGTCCAACTTGCGCTTCTACCTCGTAGAGCTGCGAACATTCGCCACAGGCCAAATTACCGCACATCTGGCAGTAGAATTCCTTCCGGAACAGAGAGAAGCGTCTCATACAGATCTGACAGGTAGTACGAAGCGTAGAACGATCACTTGTTGGCTGGAAGTAGATGAAAGACTGGAAACCAAAGCGACGACGTCTGATCACACGCTCAAACTCCTTCAGTTGGCTGGTAAGTAACGCTAAGACGTGCTTGGACTCCGGATTAACGAGCGTCGGGCCTCTGTGGTCCCAAAGATCAGGTCGAGGTCGCCCATTGTTATCCAGAGTTGTTGTGCTTTCCAAACGGGGGGAAGCGACATAAGCATGGACGAAAATCCTCGTCATTCTACTCTGCCTTCCATCTTCACCCTCAATCGTCTTGGAATCCATGTCAAAAGCGATTCCGAGATGATCTACATCTCCTCGTAGTACCGATCGGTAGTCTCGAGGTAGAATCTGGTCATGAATCCGTTTCGGGAGGGTTTTCAGTACGTGAACAGCTCGATCTGCTCCAGTATATCGATGTGTAAGGGACTCAAAGCATAGTCTTTGAGTACTTGGATGACAGAAATGGCTAGGGGTTAATAGCAGCTTCCAACTCGGTCTGACACTCAGCATTTGTACCCCCAAAAGCGCTTGAGAGTTATTTCCTCCATTTGATACCAATCGACACCGTTCGCTGTACAGAAGCTCTCCCGATTCTACCTTTTCCCCACTCAACGCCTGCATCGTCGCCTCATAGTCACTGGATTTCTGACTCACCAAGACGTTCAACACCTCGTTTAAATGACATTTGAGCTTGGTAGAAGCTGCCAACGCGTAGTTCACGTCAGTTCCATCGACTGCTCCGTCGTTCGGTGGCATCCCGACCAACTCGAACGTCTTGACCTTTGCGTCTTCATTGGACGTTCGTCTCCAAAGCTGTTGGTTCTTATAAGGGTTACTCCTTATCGCCGCGTGTAGTTTCGGTAGTGAATCTAGTAGATCGTCACAAATCTCTTGTCGGGAGAACACTAGACGGTCTCGACCGTAGATCTTGGTTATTAACCCGGTCGGTTCGTTCTCCCGTTCTCCCACAGCGATAGACCCTCGTAATGGGCGTCTGGAAACCGTTCTACCTCGCATTGAGCTCTGCGCAATGTCGCGAATGTCAGAGTGGGAGACTTTCGATCCGAACGATTGGGAGATCCTCAACGTTGCTCCTCTTCATTACCGTCTGGTCTCACGTCAATGGCCGTTCGATCGGGGCACATCGAGGCGAATGAACTGGTCTTACACCCGCCATACGACCATGTAAAACACCTACACGAATAGGATCCGCTAAATAGAGCACCGGTGCAATGAAACCAACGGTTCTACCAGCTTATTCAATGCTCCCTCGACGACCAGCGTCTGCTGTGGTCTCGAAAAGAGATCACCAGGATGGACAGCGGTTAGAAGATCATATGGATACTTTCCCCTTGGTGCCTCTACCTGTGCTAGCTCAGTTTGGGATTAAAGACCTGGAGATGGTAGAACGGGGGTTAAATGATCTACTAAGGACATTAAACCCTCATGAAAGGGACCAACAACTCGGTCGATATGCTACGCGACAAATGGCAGAAGTGCAGCGTCATTTAACCCATCAGAGAGCTCAGGAACGGGTTTTTCAACTACTGCGAGGGGATTTAATGGTGGATTTAAAGCCCGTGGAGAACACAATGAAGAAGAGCTCGTCCGTTGCGAATATCAAGGTAAATAACCAGAGTGAGAGGCAAAATGACGCAAGTTTGTACTGGAAGAGCAAGAAAGCGGGTGTGGAGATGGCTCGAGCGATGGTGCAGAAGAAGAAAAAGGAAGTTTCTACTGTGAATTTTGTGGTTTCAGCTGGAGAAAATGTGAGGAAGAGAAGGAGGCCGCGTAAGAGAAGTCCTGAAGAAGAAGCGACGTTCCGAGCGCGACAAGTGGAACGAGAACGGGAGAACCGAAGACTTGCGGCGATTCAACGTTTGCAAGCTCGACGAGAGCTGCAAGAGAAGAAGAAGAAGAAAGAGAAGAAAGTTTTTGAAGAAGAGAAGGAAAGTGACAGTGACATGAGCGACGTCAGCAATTGCTCTGAAAGTGACGAGGCCAACGAAAAGGCGATTCTGGCGCTAGAAGTTGAGATTCAGGCAGTGGATGACGTAGAGGACAGTCCGAGGACGGAGAGAAGCGAAAGTGAGGATGAAGCTGGTAAAGGAGAGGACGACCAAGGACCTGAAGTGGAGCAATGTGAAATTTCGCCAGAAAACTCAAATTTCGAGGTTGAAAATCGAGAAGTTCATTTGAGAAACAGCATTTTTCATGATACAGTTGTAGCAAGTCAGCAGAATGAGCATCGAGAGGTTCCTGGGCTTGATCTGGAGAGTTTTGTGGCTTCACGAGCTGCTGCAATGATAGAACAGCTGCAAGCAGAGAAAGAAGCTCGAGAGAAAGAGGTCAAATCTGCTGTCCCGGATGAATCTGACACAAATTTCTCCAACTCCGAAGAGAATTTCTCGGTTTTGTCGTGCGAAAAAGGTGTAGCAGACACTTCAACTGTTGATTCTACCAGTAGCAATTATTCTCAAAGTGTAGAACCGTTCGAGTCAACTTTAAACGAAAAACACTCTTGGATGGCAGAAGTTCGCCGGAGTGCTGAAGATTTAAGAGCTAAGACTCCAGACTACGTTGAGTCAGTCCTGAGCCTACCTCGTCCTCCTCGTGCTGAATACAAGGACTACCGGTTCTACTTCAGTAATTTCCACTGCATCCTGACTTCCGTTTTCGAGCAGAGTCGCAGTAATTCGTCCACTTCGTCTTCGTCTTCGCTCTACCATCGTCCAGTTGGTTCTACCGGAGAACACACCATGCGACTTCAGCAAAAACTCTACGAGAGCTGGCAAAGTATCATGCAGGACTACGCCACAGTCTTTGGACCGAAGATCGCAGCTCCGGAAGGAATGGTCCCTTTGGCTGCTGCTAAACCGTGGGCTCCACACTACCGGATCAATTCTACAGCACGGAAAGAGGTTTCGGAGATCGTAACGGAGGCTCTACAGCGCTTAGGAGGTGGCTGGGAGGACCATCCGTCCGGACTTGGCCTGAAAACAACGTGGAATTTATTATGGACATGGAGTAAACCCCGAGTGGAGCGTCAGACGCTGCTAGCATGGCAGAAAGTGAACCATTTCCAACACGCCAAGGCTCTGACCCGTAAAGATTGTCTAAAGAAGCAGATTGGCAAATATCTGGCTGCTGGCGGACGTTTACGACAAGCTTTCGATATTATCCCACCTACTTTTATCTTACCAAAAGAATACGTGGCTTTTGTCCAAGCTTTCCAAGACCGAAGTGAGCGATTGAAACACAGTGGGTACTCTGAAGCGAAGAACATTTGGATCTTGAAGCCTGTTGCTCTCTCTCGTGGACGTGGAATCTCGTTAATAAATGACCTAAGTCAGGTAATTTACGGAGAGCAAGTGGTGATTCAGGAATATATCGCCAATCCTCGATTACTGGACGGCTTCAAGTTCGATCTGCGTCTGTATGTGCTCGTGACGTCGTTTAATCCACTCGAAGCATTTTTGTACGACGAAGGCTTCGTTCGGCTTTGCACTCGACCGTATGAAGATGGAGATCTCGGTAATATATTCGTGCATTTAACCAACAGCAGCATCCAGAAAGAAGCGGTCGCTGGTAGTACGAATCCAATTGCAAGTGCTAATAAGGAGCAAAACGATGCTGGTGGGACAAAAACTACCTTGGCTTATCTCTGGAGAAGACTCGCAGCCGAAGGAGTCGATGTGGACCAAGTGAAAAGAAACATTGAAGAAATCGTACTTAAGGCGCTTCTCTGCGGTGAGGACCAAATTCCTTTCCAAGTCAACAGCTTTGACCTTCTTGGCTACGATATTTTACTAGACAATGACTTACGCCCATGGTTAATTGAGATCAACTCGTCTCCGTCCATGGCTCGCGACCATGACCTTGACTACCAAGTGAAGGACGCCATGATACTCGATACCCTTCGAATAGTGGACCCTTTACATTTCGATCGAGCTAAATTGGCTGAGGTTATTGCACGACGACAACGAGATTTGGACGATGAGAAGAGACGACCACACGCACATATGCGGCATCCACGTGAGGCTGAAGAACTGGCAGTGAGACAGTTGAACGAAGACCTGAGTGGTATTTTACGAGGTAATTTACCACGCGCGTACGGAGAGTTACCGGAAAATATGGGCAACTACCGAAGGTTATGTCCATATACAACGAGTTACAACCAGCTTGTGAAACTTAAGCGAAGCTGTACGAATAGGAGATTAGAAATGTAGCCATGCTGATGATTCGCCAATCACATTGCGCCTTTCGATCAACTTCAACTTCAGTTTTAGCATTTTAGGATGCTTCAGATCTCAGAAGGCAGCTACAGTGTAGCTGCCTACACTGTAGCTGCTACAGTATGCATGTGCTTGTCCTGGTATTGGTACACTGTAGACTGTATGCAACGAGACCAGCATTCACTGGCAGCACTGCTTCTGTCTGAATGCATGCATGTTTTGCATTCACTGTGACAAAAGGGCCAGCGATATGGACCTCGGAGGTCGAGACGAACACGAATCCACAGTGTAAAACCCAGCAAACACGTTCTTGTGGCAGCGAGTGGTTGGCTGCAACGCACCGGGACGTCAAACGACAGCTTGCATTCGCATTCAGCCACGAGACAGGACGACTGACGCCGACGCAAGATCGGCACGGGACGTTGATTGGTGCGAGGCCTTCTAGAACAACCGCATGAGAATCGGATGCGACTGTCACTTTTTAATTTACCATGTCGAGCGTCCAGCAGTCTGAAGAAACCCCCTTGTCTTCCAATGTGGTGGTTGGAAGCCTCGCTCCATTGCAGCCAGTGGATTTAATGCCCGAACGATACTCCCGCCACATGAAAATCCTAACGAAACTCAAGCAGATCCGCAAAGTGCAAGTCTCCCGAGGTCCCGGCAACAGCTACATTATCGACGTATTCAGTACATCCCACTCCACAAGTCGTATCCCTACGAGCTTAACGGCTACAGACTCCGTTTTATCTACTGCTAAAGGGCAACATGTCACGTCCCTCTTCAGTCGATCGGATGTTCACGTTGAAAAACAATTCACGGATTTTGTCAAGTTGCGTGACGAACTGTACGACGCCTGCCACACTGGACCCCACCTGTACATGAACTGTAGGTTTTGCAGTGAAGTGACCCGCTATCTGCTCTTCGGGGCTGTTCTACCGGGTGCTTTATTGACCTGGATGTTACCACAGCGTCAGCGTTTGAAAGCAGTGCAGCGATTCGTCGAATCTCTTCTGCAACTCGCTGTCTCGTGTCCGGTCATTGACTCGCAAGCGTGTCCGTGCCAGGAGAAGCTCCCTCGACAACTCTACAAGTTCTTCTTTGACGCTTGAAGACACACTTATCTATTCCTACTTTACTTTAGAGATACTAATGAATTCAATAAACATAATTCAACAGGTTTTGACTTGGATGATCCAAGTTGGATCCGCTGCAAAGCACCGGACCATTCGCATTCAGCGCGCATTCAGTTACGAGACGAGCCAGTTGAAGCTCGCACACTTGTCCCTTACTTCTCTACTGCTTTTCACTCTTGAATCTTCTCCAAACCCCAGAGACCATGGCGCAATTATCCACTGTCGACGGTCTTGCAAGACTTACGCCCATGAACTTAATGCCTGAACGGTATTCGCACCACATGCAGACTGTGACGAAGCTCAAGCAGATCCGCAATGCGCTGGTGTCCTCTGCGAATGGCAGCTACACTATCGACGTGTACACGCCGTCACACTCCACCTCGCACATTCCGACGAGTTTTAAAGCTGCAACGACGATTCAACACTTGGACGCACACACGGACAAGAAGTACAGCGATTTCATGAACCTCCGAGACGAACTGTTCAAAATCTGCAAGGAATCGCACTCTACCATGGACTGTCCATTCTGCAGTGATGTAGCTCATACGTTGCTACTTAGAGCTGTGCTGCCAGGATCAGTTATGAGTCTGGTGCTCTCGAAGCACCAACAAACGAAAGCAGTGCAAAGATTCATTGACTCGCTACTGCAACTGGCGGCTTCGTGCCCCATCGTCGATTCGGACGCGTGTCCGTGCCAGAAGCAGCTCCCACAACTACTTTTTACGTTCCTCTTTGGGGAATCTGACCCAGTGGCTTGAAGACTGAGTCTTTGGCCAGAGATCCAACCTACTATTCCCTACTTATTACGACTGTAGCACCGCACGAGACCTACCTGGTGTAGCTCTCTGTCCGAGCACAGCTTCCTAAATATTAAATGACAAATATTTCAATAAAACTTGATTGAGAAATCCATATCAAGATTTTTTCGTTGTGCGCCGCCCAGTAATGAAGATTTCTGACGTCTTGTCGTTATCTACGAAGAGCATTTTCTCATGAGTGAAAGTGGGCAACAGGATGGAGTTCTACAGCGGCCTCGTCCAAACGGCTATTCATGATGGTCATATTGATGCAGCACGGTGGCTGTATGATAACATCCCCAATGGAAGAGGTGAACGAAACATCCGAGCAGCAATCAAGGCACCGCAGAGCATGAATGACATGGAACTAGCCAAGTCCTTTGTCTCACCCGGTCATGTTACGGAGTACGACTATATAGAATCATCGAAGTGGTTGGGCTCACGATCAACTCTGGATATTTGTAACGCAGCGCGCTATGGTGTTAGACAATTTGGTGGGCTCAGGTCGCTTGGATATGATGCAGAAGTGATGGTATCGTTCACTGCGACAACGGGTTGCAATTTCAATATCCATTGCAACAGAACTGGGGGCTACAGGAACAACAGCTTTACTGGCAATTTCTAACGTAAATGCATGACCCCTTATAAAAAAATGTGAGATAACAAGAATTCTAATTGCAGCATTTCGATGACTTCGTGAAAAACTTCTAAATGCTGAGAGAGACTCAGCAGGAACGCAGAAAGTCGGTAGAGCTCCAAAGGAGCAACCTACGTCCCCGTAGTGCGTCATCTTATCGATATCGTGAACTGGACGCTCCAAGTCTTTCGACGTCACGTAACTTGTCAAACCAAACGAGGTTTCTGTTGCAACAAATGAACACAATCGCAGTCCATTGGCGCTGCGCCACTGTTCACGAGATGTTGATTGCTTAGCACACAAGAATGCTTGTAAGCCAGCCATCGTAATCGGTCATCGGACTTGAGCATCGAGAGCCCACGAGATCATCAAGCAAATAATTTATACGAGTTAAATCCCAGATGTGTATCGCTGCCCGCTTGCTCTTGTCAGCCTTTACTGGCAAGATAGCGAGCGAAAAGCACCACATTCAGGTGGGTTATTGGTTGCTTGGCGAGCTTTTTCATTTCATGCCATGAAGCCGCCAGTCGCTAACTGAACATTCGCTCGTCCTTCTCACTCTCTCACTTGTCACCAGAGCTTCCAGCTCTTCGTCTCAGCCTCTGCTAGTGTGAGGCATAATACTATACTCCAACTACTCAGCTCACATCATCAACGGACAGTGCTCCGTCGGTGTAGGGAGCCTCCTGGTCACTCTGGACAGACTCGGCGTCTGAGTGAAGAAACCTGAGCGTTTCTGCTCTCGAGCTGCTGTAAAGTCCGTCGCCTTCTGCCGGCGAAGCGTCGGACAGGGCGGCGGTGGCCCCAAACTGCCGAAATCGAAGCTGTCGACGTTTTTCTCCTGTGCAATAGCCTTCTCCTGGTCGCTTCGACAAATTCCGCAAAACTCGCCCTTCAACTGCAAACACTCGCCACGACATCGACCTGTCTCTGTACTGCATTGTGAAGGTTCTCCGATATCTTCTCCTGGCTCCTGTAGCATCGTTTAGCCCCTCGATTGGTCCAGCGGGACGAACTCCCCCGGACTTGGAAAAAAGCGGCTAAATCGGCCTAAAAAGTGCCTTTTTAGCCAAAATTCGACGTCACTCAAGACACTCCGCTCCGCTACCGAGCCTGCCCCTGATGGTCTTTAACTTTAGCTCTGCGTCGTCCTAGCGCCCTCCTCCTGTTGCCTGCCTCTTCTTGCGTGATGTCGCCGCTGTTGCGAAGTGCCAGCGCCGTTTAGTTTTAGAGAAATGAAAAACCTCGAAACAGAAGGAGGAAAAACCTCGTTACAGATTACCATCATTCCGAGCCCGATAAAACTGTTTGATTGGTTTACACAGGATGTAGCCATGCATACTTAAACTGAGTTGTTTACACAGGGTTGAGCTAAGGGGTTTCCAGCCGGTCTTCAGGGCAATGTCATGGGCATCGAGCCAAGCAAGACGTGGTTACATGTATTGTGGTCTGCACACTGTACTGTACAATATGGTAGATGTACATGTACAAGACTTTATCTCGTCCGATTGAGAGATAATTGAAGTCTGATTGGCCAAATGGAAAGTTCCGAATAGCTTTAATGTTGTTTTTTACACAACAGAAATTTTTTCGCCAAACCGCGTACGCTTCGATGGGCCTTTGGGTAGACGAACAAGAAGATTTTCTCGCCCGATGTCATGGTTAAACGGGAGTGGAAGCGGTTTTGACGAAGTAAAAATACGCTTTCTCGTGCTTCAGTGGCGTTGATTTGGAAATTACAAAACTTCCCGACGAAGACACTGGAGAATGTGTTCCCACATTTTTTTTTTAGCGATTTGACCATGCCCACTCGAGTACCGTAACCGACTCTATAGTGACCTCGGCCAAACTACAGTGATGAGAGGAGAGGATCTAGGATGTTTGAGTGGGATAGCTACGGTCGTGTGACGAGCATTTAAATCTGTGCACTTCTTATAATGGAGAACAAGAAACAGTTTTGTTCGTTGACTTTCTAACCATTCCGTTCTCACTCCTTACACTTCTACTCGGCCTTGCCCGTTCGTTGGCTGGTAGTCCGGGATCGTGATGTAGCCCTCGTCACCCTTCTCGCCGTCCCAGAAGAACTCGTAGTCGATCAGCTCGTTCACGGGCCAGTCGTTCTGGACGCGCTCCGCCAGGTCCGGGTTCGACATGTACAGGCGACCAAAGGCCACAAGGTCAGCGGCGCCGCTGCGAACGACTCCCTCTGCTGTGTCGCGCGTGTAGCTGTTGTTGGCCATGACAACTCCCTTGAACGCCTTCTTGACGTCGAAGACCGAGAGCGTCGGGCTCTTGTCGTGGTACCCGAAGCCGAAGCCGTCTAGCACGGACAGATAGGCGAGGCCGTGCTCCGACAGACGCTCGAACACGTACGTGAACATTTCGTGGTTGTCGCTGCTTCCCATGCCGCCGTATGCGCCGTTGGGCGACAGACGAACACCGATGCGACTCGCCGGGAAGACCATCTTGAGCGCCTCGACGATTTCATGAAGGATGCGGTAGCGGTTCTCGAACGAGCCTCCGTACTTGTCCGTGCGTAGGTTCGTGCTCGACTGGAGGAACTCGTCTACGAGGTATCCGTTGCAGGCCATGAGCTCGACGCCGTCGAAACCGGCGCGTTTGGCGCGAACGGCGCATTTGCGGTAGTCGTCGAGGATCTCAGCGATTTCGCCAATCGTGAGCGGTCGAGCCATCTCGAAGGTGGCGCGCTCGCCCTTTGCGTTGCGCGTAGATCCACCGACGAGTTGTGTAGCCGAGGCCGAGACGACCTCGTTGGTCGGGTGGAAAGACGGATGCGACTGGCGTCCTGTGTGCCACGCCTGCAGGAAGATCTTGCCGCCCTTGGCGTGCACGCGGTCCACGACCTGCTTCCACGCGGCCTCCTGCGCGTCAGTGTAGAGCGCCGGTGCGCCGGTGCGCCGTACCAGCCGAATCCCTGCGCCGAGATGGCCGTTCCTTCGGTCACGATGAGTCCCGCACCGGCGCGCTGCTCGTAGTAGACCATGTTGCGTTCGATGGGTGTGCGCGTGACTGGGTCGGAACGTGCGCGGGTTGTGGGAGCCACTACGAGGCGGTTCTTGAGTTCGAGGTCGTCTCCGAGCTTGAGCGGCGTCAGGAGCTTGTAGTCGGCGGTGGGGGACATGATGGTTTAGGTGAAGGGGGTGGAGTGTTGTGCTCGAGTGTGTTTGTGCTTGCGTAGCAGGCGGAAGATTTGGATGTGAGCAACCGATGGAGCTTGTCAATTAGAATTGCTCCTCCTGTACGTGCGGGGTTAGAAGAGTAAGACGGTCAGCTAAAACCCATTGACAGTGCTTGATGAGATAATCACCGGTGATTCCTCCAACACTTAAGAGTCTCGAATCAAGACATGCCAAGTTGGCTCTACTGACTCACAGTGTACTACAGTACACATGTGACGAGAACGGCATGCAATTGATGCGTCAAAAGTTTTTTTTTACTCAAAACTGAAACAAAACAAGATTACGCAAGAGTCATCTAATATTTTCTCTGAAACTCATCTAATCGAAGATTTCCTATAGATGACAAATCATCCAATGATATGTCATCAATAAGGAAATAGCGCTTAGCGTCAGAGGTAGACGACATTGGCTCCGAACGGTACACCTTTTTTCGACCCACAACTAAATCTCAGTGATATTCACTGAGTTATGGTATAATATTGCATCGATTCCAACCTGACAGCATTATAGGAGATTAACTATTGGTCCAGTCAGCCAATCACGTGTCGGATTCTTTATAATAGCCAATTGAAATGCGATCAGTCAATATTTTTAGCCAATCATACGACTTGAATGGTGGGGCAGGTGCTTCCAACCCTTCCAACAATATCTGGTTGGAATCCCGGAATAATATTTGATATTCAATTCAAAAACTAGTACAAATCTATATTTGTAAAATATTGGTCGGTTTCCAACTGTTCTGCATTGGCGAGCAGCACTCAGGGTCAGCATGTCGGTGTCCTCGTTGCTGCCGGCTAACAGCATACGCGCACGCAATACAGCTCTTGCGTCGTTCAATGATTTCCTACAGAAGCAAGGTGTCACACTCGATGATGTAAAGACTCGAATTGACCAAGATACTACAGGAAAAACGCTGCATTTGATTCTAGACAAGTATGCAGTTCATTTGATTTCAAATGGGGGAAAGAATCGAGAGATGCTGGCTCGCAACTCTGTTTTGTCTTACTTTGGACAGGTGAAAAATTGGCTAGTTGATAGATATCCTGCTCAAGGCTTAGTGGTGGACAAGAAACTTCGCAAGCTGGGGTCGACCCTATCCTCTTACTGTACAAAACGCCCTAACGAGCTACCAGGCAAGCAGGCTCCACCGTGCACTAAGGCTGACCTGAAAATTATTGTATCAAGTCTGTACGAGCACGCATCGTCAGCTTCAGATTATCTAGATGCAGCACTTGTTACCATGATGTGGTACCTCTACGGCCGAAGCTCTGATGTGGAGCAACTAGAAAGAAGCCAACTTAGTGTTTATCCAGGTATTTGATCGAATGTGGATATACATTTGTGATAATACTTACACTGAATACGAATTCAATGTAGGTGGAATGGTATTCTTACGCTTTATACGCGTCAAAACGGCTCTGCAACAAGGCGTGTCTCTCTTCCTTGATCCGAAAGAAATGTGTACTTGTCCGCTGCACGTGCTAGCCGTAGCTCTCGCGATGCACCCGACACCTGGCCGGCGTATATTCCCGCAATTTCCACCACAAATGCCTGCTGCGCTTCCGAGTAGCGAAAGTGACGATTTAGTAAGTTTATTAGAGAGTCTTGACAATTGTGATCACCACGAACCTGATCCACAGCACCAGCGCCGTATCCCCAGCAACCCTCCTGGCGCTCAAGCTTATGTGAACCGTCTTCTTGCCTCCATTCATAGGCTTCCAGCAGCTAGTACAACCGGGCTGACTTCCGGGCTGTCGTCTCATTCATTTCGCCGCGGTGGCGCCATGCACGCAAACGCCGACAACCGACTCAGCTCGCTCTGGGTTGTGGACCGCGGTGGCTGGAGCACGTCAAGTGTTAGCAAGGCGTTTGGCTACATGCTCAACACGACCCAAGAAGATCAGCAGGTAGCCAGACAACTGAGTGGATGGGACCCAAAAGCTGGTGCCAAGCTCCCGGATCTCGCCTGCCTCGATGGAGTTGTTCGCGAGCGAGCGCAAAAGCTCCAGCAGACGCTATTTGCAGCAGCAGTTGGGTTCTCGGACAGCACTTGGAACGTTGATGATCGGGTCCTTGAAGTTCTAACCGCGACTCTGATTATGCACTACGCGGGTATGCGCCGCCAGCGCGCTGAGAGTCCGTTTGTTTTGCGCGTACGTGAGACGATTTCAGCACTTTCAATGCCAGAGTCGGAGCTGCTGGCTATGGCGGTAACAATTCGTGGCGCATTTGATCCTCCTGTAGAAAGCACAACAAATACCACATCAGTAACGACAACAGATCAGCTAGGTGAGCTTATGCGCATTGTTAAATCGCAGACACTGCAGCTGAATGAAATCCTGGCAAGGCAGGCAACACTGGAAGAAAGGCTGGACCGGTTGGAGGGGAAAACGCCATCGTGTATTACCGCCATAGAAGAGAATTGTACGAGCACTACCCGGGCGTCGAAGCGAGTCCGCAAACAGCCTCCAAAGCCGCTCTCCGATTCTTGGTATGAGTGGTTCGCTGACCAACCACGGCCCTATGAATCAGCAGCAATAAATAAGTCAAAACGTTACGAGTATCGATATGCAGTGGCATACATGATGCTTTTCTTACCCGACGGCTTCAAACTTGACACGACGTCACCCGCGTACAAGTCGGAGGTACGATCCCTGGGAATAGAAGCGCAGACAAACACATTGGCGTTCACGGCGGCACGAGGCTCCACCGCCACCGGAACAGGTCCCGTCGTGAAGCTGCTGCGTGATCTTGAAAAATCTGGCGAGTTGAAGCAGCTGATTGCCGACTTTCGCCAACGGCGCAACGACGGCGACATTGTAGAGCCGACACCAGCTTCTGCACTTCCCGAATTTGCACGACCTTAGGCAGTAATCACAAGAAAAGATACTTTAGTCAATCACAACACAAATATTGCATTAGTCATGAAGTTGACGGCTGGAATCGAACCAGCCACCAGAGCAAGATCTGGTTCCCTCTCCATGAGGACGTCAACGCAGCGAGACAACATGGCCTCAACAAGGTCACAGGGCTAGGCATTCCGTGGTCGGTTGGCGCAGAGGGCTGTGAGGGTCGGCGGCAGTCGTGAGCTTGGCTTGGCTTCGCTTGGCTTGTGTTCTTGGGGGGCGAAAGAATGAGTGGGCCACGCGGCGCTCCTTCACCGAAGTTGGTACACTGTACCAACTTAATGTACCGCGAAATTACCGGTACACGTTGGAAAGGCGTTGGCAAGGTTGGAATTTTGACGGTATGGATATTCCTCGCTGAACTTGCAACCTTTTTTTAGGCAGTTCCATGCTATTTCCGGCGTCTAACGTTTAGCTTTGTGGGTCCATCGAGCTCACAACAACAACATTGTCTACCCTGAATAGTCATACAGTTCGTAACCCCTCAACATCCAAGACCAAAGAGCAATGAAGCACGAGCATCAGGAGGTGGAGGAGCACGGAGATCGCGAGGTCTTTTCCCCACAAAGTGAGAAATCCCCGTCACGACCTTATTCTTCGAAGAAAATATACCCAGTAGGAACAGAAGGAGACCGCAAGCACGGTCTCACCAAGACAAAAGGTAAAAGTACAGTCGATAGTTCTCCCAGTAGAGTGCTTAAAATGTATTATCCTTATATCTAGGACTTATCGCTGGAATGGTTTGTATCTGCCAAGCGTGGACAATCTGGCTCATTCTACTAAACATTTCTCCGAATCTCACCGTGAACCGCGTTATGCGTACGGAAACTTTCGATTACGGGTCCTTTTGGCTCTTCATAGATCCATCCAAGACTCTTGTGGTTATGGCAGCTCTCGGCTTATCGATTGTCGCTGCTGGTTACCTCAGCATTCTCGTTAAAATGGTTTTTTGCGTGGAGAAATCGACAAAACACATTTCTGCTCGCCAACCGACCAGCAAAATCAATTTCCTCAGTAAGGTCGGGAGTTCACTGCACGACACGGTGGCGAACTCGACCCGGGGCCCTGTAGCTTCTACCACTATCGCGCTTGCAGTCTCGATCACTCAACCAGCCAGTGCTGCGAGTAAACTGATCGTAAGTTACCCAAATTTCGTTTATTTCTTTGGAGATTTATAGCTTTTGGCATTTCTTTTCTAGAAACTTGGCATGAAGTTCGTCGATTTGGCGTTAGAAGTGCTACTACTGCATCAAATGCTTGAGTCTGGCTCGCCTGTAGTACTGATCGTAATTTTCACGTTCATCATAGTAAGTAACGCATTATCCTGCGCTGTGGTGATGTTTATCCCTTACGAACGAGCGCCACTAGCTGAGATTTTCGTGGATATCCTGTACGTATCCAATATTTGAACGGTTGATGTATAAGGGTTAACCTCTTGACTCTGGTAGATTCGACTTCCTGATCGTCGTTGGGTTTCCTATGCTGGTAGTGTTCTACTGTTTGTCGACATTTTCCTTCGATCGAGCAAAACTAGCTATCAACCTCGAGGTGTTTCCTCCGGGTTGGTTTGAACAGGACGCTCTCGTGATCGCAGACCCAGCCGAGACTGAGATTATCTACCAAGCCCTGAAAACTTTACGCATCATGTCTACGCTGAATCTGTTCACGCGTATTGGCGTAAATCTGACGCTGTGCTTTCGTCTATGGCAAGCTGCAGAGCTTATCGAGTTCCCTTATAAGCTGCAGAGCAGTGTGTACCCGAAACGCAATCGTTTTGCTGCTGTTTTCCTCGTAGTTTTCGCCATTTTCCTGGTAATTTTTGTCGAGGAAAGCGTGCGAACGTCAAATTTGGCATGTCAACCTCATCCACAATGTGTTGTCAATGCACGACGATGGATGATTCTAGAAAGAGGTTCGTTGACGCAGTGTCCGTGTCTGATGCTCGTTGATAGAGATATTGCCCCGAAGACATATGCTGAATGGATTAACCCATTGGATGTGACCGAAAGCGTCGCTCAACTCGCATCAACAGGGGATTTACAGACTCTTCAGCTCACCAACCGCTTCTTACCTGTGCTTCCGGACGAAATGCGTCGTTGCAGCAATCTCCGACATTTGTACGGCGATAATATTCTACAAAAATATTGTATATGATGGTAAATTGACGAGTTTTGTTGTCAGATCACTGGAGTACACACACATGCAGACACTCCCGATGTGGGCGAAAGAATTCACCAAACTCGAGTTCTTGTACGTCATTACGTGTTTTTAGTGGTACGGATTCTTTTTTTTAACTAATTCTTGGATCTATAGCCATATCGAGAGCAAGTTTTTCAGCCCAATGGTGGTCCTTCCGGACGATTTATTCGACGACATGTCGTCCTTGACTTTCATTCACTTTGCCGCGTTCATCCCCATGGTTAAGTTACCGTCATTCAAAGGCCTAACGAACTTGAAATCCCTCACTTTGGCTACTTTCTTGTATCTCTCGGAGCTTCCTGCTTTCGACAGTCTGCACAATCTCGAGCGATTGGTCCTAGTGATGCTGCCGTCTCTCCAGACCCTCCCAGACCTCAGACCCCTGAAAAACCTCCAATCTTTTACTACTTTTGACCGAGGTGCTTGGTGCTGTAATGGTTTTCTCAACAAGTGCGAGTTAAGTGATCCGAAATGTGGCATTCACCCGGTCTGGGGGACTCCAGCAGCGACTTGTTTAGCCTCCGAGAACCAAGCGAATGAAGTGACTCGGGCGATAACGACCAAGTTTTCCTTCAGTATTTGTGGACCTGTTTTTCAACCAGATGCAGACCAGGGAATACCAGCAGAGGAGACGATGGCGGTGTGCAGGGGCACGATGTATCGCCAATGCAACAGACCCAACGAGGCGGAGGCCATGTGCTACAACGTGCGATTCATGGGCATCACGTGCGCGCAGAATAGGTTCGCGATCGAGATGCGACGACGACAGATAGCGCGGGGTGTGGGCGACGCGTGTGATCCAGAGATCGAGACATGGCTGGGCTGTAAGTAAAAACACTTTTACCTTGCGAAGGTGACAGTTCTTAATTACTTATTGTGATTGACAATCTTGACAATCCAACAACTCCAATCAATTTTTGCATACGTCATTGGGAATATGACCCCGATGACCTGGAAATCCCGAGCTCCGGCCGAGCGGTAGTGGTCACCGCTGCCGCTGGTCCCCTGCCTCATTTTTCACTTCGGCAACGTCCCATGAGGGCTCTTAGTAATCAACTTCTTTTTCTTCTTCTTAACCGTATACAGCGTATAGTGTACCCGTAGCAGTATATCCAACGTGCGAATTTTGAAATGTACAAGAAGGAGAAAGCGAAACTGTAAGATTTGAGCTTTGATTTCTTTTCCCTACAATTTATGACAACGATATTGCCCGTAGTGTGGTAGACTTAGAGTGTCTTAGACAAGTACTTCTTCAGCGTTGGGAGCGCCATCACTTCCGACACAATGGCATTGAGTTTCGGGTACGTCGACAAATCGAACGCAGGCATGTTCGGGCGGATCAAGTAGACTGACGCGTCGAAAAGCAGGAAATCAGCCAGGGACAACTGCTCGCCGAGGAAAAACTTGCCTCGAACAGTCTTCTCTAGCATGGCGAAGTACTTAGGTAGGCTGGTGGCCAGGAAGACGTCAATCTTCTCGTGCTTGGTGGCCGCATCCAGGCAGAAACAGGCGCCGTACAGGGGTCCGTTCAGCTCGATGAAAGTGTCAGTGATCATATCAACGAAAAGCGCGTCGGTAGTGTCAGTCGGGTACAAACCAGTCATTCTGGCAGCGTATCGCGCGATGGCGATGCTTTGCGCGTACACAACACCGTCGACTTCGAGAACAGGCACCTGTCCGAATGGGAGCATTGACTTAAGTGCGAAGAACTCGGCAGAGCCTTCACCGATGTGTTCATCCTCGAACGGCACGTTGCCGAAGTGGAAAATGAGGCGAGCGAGAGTAGCGCGAGCTGGCTTCTCCCAGTAGGTGAGCTTGAGTTAAGGGGCAGGAGCCATTGGGAACGGGTTGGATGATGCTGAGCTAGTCAATTTGAAAATGCAGGAAGAAAACGACGATTCAGTCCCCCGAGTAGGCTTGCGTTTACACTACTGTAGTGAGCGAGACATTTGTGGCCTTATTCCTAAGTTGGATATACTGTACGACCGCTAACTCTTGCCATCTACTCGTGTTTCTGCTGCATTTTAAATGAGGATCGATTCAAAGATTAGATGAGTTTACGAAATTTGAATTCCAGCTGATGTTTTCCAATGTTTGACTCATCAAATGCACGCCTCAGCCTGTTTTGGTAATCCTGAGGCCCTCAGGATTACCAAAACAAACATAGCATAGGAAAAGTGTCACGGAAACGATGGAAGAGCATGTCAATAGGTTTTAGCAGGTCGTCTTACTCTTCTAACCCCCCACGTACAGGAGAAGCAATTCTAATTGACAAGCTTCATCGGTTGCTCACATCTAAATCTTCTGCCTACATCGAACACTGAGGGCATCTTATTGATCTTTGTGAATATATGGACTACTTACATCCCGTCAACGTAACTATTATTTCAACATTCGAACTTGGAGAATGTGTAGCGAGTTTTTGACCATGCCCACTCAAGTACCGTAACCGACTCTATAGTGACCTCGGCCAAACTACAGTGATGAGAAGAGAGAGTCTAGGATGTTTGAGTGGGATAGCTACGGTCGTGTGGCGAGCATTTAAATCTGTGCACTTCTAATAATGGAAAACAAGAAATGTGGATAGGAAACAGTTTTATTCGTTGACTTTCTAACCATTCCGTTCTCACTCCTTACACTTCTACTCGGCCTTGCCGTTCGTTGGCTGGTAGTTCGGGATCGTGATGTAGCCCTCGTCACCCTTCTCGCCGTCCCAGAAGAACTCGTAGTCGATCAGCTCGTTCACGGGCCAGTCGTTCTGAACGCGCTCCGCCAGGTCCGGGTTCGACATGTACAGGCGACCAAAGGCCACAAGGTCAGCGGCTCCGCTGCGAACGACTCCCTCTGCTATGTCGCGCGTGTAGCTGTTGTTGGCCATGACAACTCCCTTGAACGCCTTCTTGACGTCGAAGACCGAGAGCGTCGGGCTCTTGTCGTGGTACCCGAAGCCGAATCCGTCTAGCATGGACAGATAGGCGAGGCCGTGCTCCGACAGACGCTCGAACACGTACGTGAACATTTCGTGGTTGTCGCTGCTTCCCATGCCGCCGTATGCGCCGTTGGGCGACAGACGAACACCGATGCGACTCGCCGGGAAGACTGTCTTGAGTGCCTCGACGATTTCATGAAGGATGCGGTAGCGGTTCTCGAACGAGCCTCCGTACTTGTCCGTGCGCAGGTTCGTGCTCGACTGGAGGAACTCGTCTACGAGGTATCCGTTGCAGGCCATGAGCTCGACGCCGTCGAAACCGGCGCGTTTGGCGCGAACGGCGCATTTGCGGTAGTCGTCGAGGATCTCGGCGATTTCGTCAATCGTGAGTGGTCGAGCCATCTCGAAGGTGGCGCGCTCGCCCTTTGCGTTGCGCGTAGATCCACCGACGAGCTGTGTAGCCGAGGCCGAGACGACCTCGTTGGTCGGGTGGAAAGACGGATGTGACTGGCGTCCTGTGTGCCACGCCTGCAGGAAGATCTTGCCGCCCTTGGCGTGCACGCGGTCCACGACCTGCTTCCACGCGGCCTCCTGCGCATCCGTGTAGAGCGCCGGTGCGCCGTACCAGCCGAATCCCTGCGCCGAGATGGCCGTTCCTTCGGTCACGATGAGTCCCGCACCGGCGCGCTGCTCATAGTAGACCACGTTGCGTTCGATGGGTGTGCGCGTGACTGGGTCGGAACGTGCGCGGGTTGTGGGAGCCACTACGAGACGGTTCTTGAGTTCGAGATCGTCTCCGAGCTTGAGCGGCGTCAGGAGCTTGTAGTCAGCGGTGGGGGACATGATGGTTTAGGTGAAGGGGGTGGAGTGTTGTGCTCGAGTGTGTTTGTGCTTGCGTAGCAGGCAGAAGATTTAGATGTGAGCAACCGATGGAGCTTGTCATTTAGAATTGCTCCTCTTGTACGTGGGGGTTAGAAGAGTAAGACGACCAGCTAAAACCCAGCTTGACAGTGCTTGACCAATGATGAGATAATCACCAGTGATTCCTCCAACACTTGAAAGAGTCTCGAATCAAGACATGCCAAGTTGACGCTACTGACTCAGCAGTGTACTAGTCCACATGTGACGAGAACGGCATCCAATTGATGCGTCAAAGCTGAAATAAACAAGATTACGCAAGACTCATCTAATCTTTTCTCTGAAACTCATCAAATCGATTATGGATCATCCAATGACATACTATTGGATATGTCATCAAGGGAGGGGGGGGGGCACTTTCAAATCGCTGGCAACGTACAAATTGTATTATACCCATTGTACTACAATGGGGCCTCGCATCGCCAACGACATGACCGAACTCATCGGCAACACCCCGCTCGTGTATCTCAACCGCGTCGTGGACGGATGCCGCGCCAGAATTGCTGTCAAGTGCGAGTTCATGGAGCCGTGCGCTTCCGTGAAAGACCGCGTCGGATTGAGTATGATCTTGGACGCCGAGAAGAATGGCCGCCTAAAGAAAGGTATGCACATTATCGAGCCTACGAGCGGCAACACGGGCATCGGATTGGCCTTCGTGTGTGCTGTAAAGGGGTACAAACTGACGGTGGTCATGCCGGACACGATGTCGATGGAGCGTCGGATCCTGCTCAAGTCGTTCGGGTGCAACGTGGTGCTCACCCCTGGCGAGAAGGGGATTGAGTGTGCTATGGCCAAAGCCAAAGAGCTGGTGGATATGGAGGATGGCATGGCGTTGACGCTAAATCAGTTCTACAACCCCGCCAACCCACTTGTCCATTTCGAGACGACTGGCCCAGAGATTTGGCGAGACACTGACGGTAAAGTCGACATCTTCGTGGCAGGAGTGGGGTCAGGTGGCACTTTCACTGGAACCACTCGCTATCTGAAGTCTAAAAGCTCCAAGATCCAAGCGATTGCCGTTGAGCCGGAGGAAAGTCCCGTTCTTTCGGGAGGAGAAAGAGGTTCCCACATGATCATGGGCATTGGGCCTGGGTTTGTACCGGAGATTCTGGGCACGGACTTGATTGATGACGTAGTGATCGTCAGCAGCGAGGAAGCGTTTGCGATGGCGAAGCGCCTTGCTCTTGAAGAAGGGATTATGGTCGGGCCGTCCTCGGGTGCTGCTGTGGCCGCCAGTATCAAGGTTGCGAGACGTCAAGAAAATGCGGGTAAACTCATCGTGACCGTTTTGGCGAGTTTTGGAGAAAGGTATTTGTCAACGGCACTGTTTCGGAAGGAACGGGAGTTCGCAGCGAACCTACCAACATCGGAGCCCATGTGTCAAACGAAGGAGCAGGAATAACAGAGTAGTCTTTGTAAAGCTTTGACTACAAAAGAAACGCAAAGCAAAGGGGAAGAAAGCGTTCATTTTTTTCAAGTTGGGCAAATCATGACGAATTGCTACTTCTTCATTCTTGCTTCAAGAGATCCTAGTGCCGACAAATAATCAACTTCTTTTTCTTCTTCTTAACCGTATACAGCTTCTTCTTAACCGTATACAGCGTATAGTGTACCCGTAGCAATAAATGCGAATTTTGAAATGTACATGAAGGAGAAAGCGAATCTGTAAGATTTGAGATTTGATTTCTTTTCCCTACATTTATGACAACGATATTGCCGTAGTGTGGTAGACTTAGAGTGTCTTAGACAAGTACTCCTTCAGCGTTGGGAGCGCCATCACTTCCGACACAATGGCATCAAGTTTCGGGTACGTCGACAAATCGAACGCAGGCATGTTCGGGCGGATCAAGTAGACTGACGCGTCGAAAAGCAGGAAATCAGCCAGGGACAACTGCTCGCCGAGGAAAAACTTGCCTCGAACAGTCTTCTCTAGCATGGCGAAGTACTTGGGTAGACTGGTGGCCAGGAAGACGTCAATCTTCTCGTGCTTGGTGGCCGCATCCAGGCAGAAACAGGCGCCGTACAGGGGTCCGTTCAGCTCGATGAAAGTGTCAGTGATCATATCAACGAACAGCGCGTCGGTAGTGCCAGTCGGGTACAAACCAGTCATTCTGGCAGCGTATCGCGCGATGGCGATGCTTTGAGCGTACACAACACCGTCGACTTCGAGAACAGGCACCTGTCCGAATGGGAGCATTGGCTTAAGTGCGAAGAACTCGGCAGAGCCCTCACCGATGTGTTCATCCTCGAACGGCACGTTGCCGAAGTGGAAAATGAGGCGAGCGAGAGTGGCGCGAGCTGGCTTCTCCCAGTAGGTGAGCTTGAGTTAAGGGGCAGGAGCCATTGGGAACGGGTTGGATGATGCTGAGCTAGTCAATTTGAAAATGCAGGAAGAAAACGACGATTCAGTCCCCCGAGTAGGCTTGCGTTTACACTACTGTAGTGAGCGAGACATTCGTGGCCTTATTCCTAAGTTGGATATACTGTACGACCGCTAACTCTTGCCATCTACTCGTGTTTCTGCTGCATTTTAGATGAGGATCGATTCAAATATTAGATGAGTTTACGAAATTTGAATTCCAGCTGATGTTTTCCAATGTTTGACTCATCAAATTCACGCCTCAGCCTGTTTTGGTAATCCTGAGGGCCTCAGGATTACCAAAACAAACACAGCATAGGAAAAATGTCACGGAAACGATGGAAGAGCATGTCAATAGGTTTTAGCAGGTCGTCTTACTCTTCTAACCCCACGTACAGGAGAAGCAATTCTAATTGACAAGCTTCATCGGTTGCTCACATCTAAATCTTCTGCCTACATCGAACACTGAGGGCATCTTATTGATCTTTGTGAATATATGGGTATTTTCCAAGGAGCCGAAGGCGACGGGGAAAATGTGTTTTCCTGGAAGGGAAGGGCATCAACCTGTGATCAGATCAAGCAACGCCGTCTGTGCTGTATTTTAGGTGCCCTGGTTTTCCACCCAACATACGGAGCTGTACAGATGCAGTGTCGGGCGGGTGGGTTTTCCCAGCGCTAGGTAGATTAGTGGAGAGCGTCCATTTAGGCCATTTGCTCTTTTGCAGCAGCGCGACCACCAGCTTCATCCGACGGCTGCATTCACCAGGCAACGCTCCGCCTTGGTCGCGCGCGTTTCAACCCACCACTCCACTCCCAGGGCATGGCCTCTCCAACTCAACTCTCGGGCCGGCGCCGCGACTCAGCTTCCGTGCGCCGACGTCCCTCAACCCGACTCTACGAGTCCAGGCTTAACATGTAAATGGATCGCTCTCTTTCCCCCATGACCTGTACTGTGAAGGAAATGGACTACTTACATCCCGTCAACGTAACTATTATCTCAACATTCGAACTTGGAGAATGTGTAGCAAATTGACCATGCCCACTCGAGTACCGTAACCGACTCTATAGTGACCTCGGCCAAACTACAGTGATGAGAGGAGAGGGTCTAGGATGTTTGAGTGGGATAGCTACGGTCGTGTGGCGAGCATTTAAATCTGTGCACTTCTAATAATGGAAAACAAGATATGTGGACAGGAAACAGTTTTATTCGTTGACTTTCTAACCATTCCGTTCTCACTTCTTAAACTTCTACTCGGCCTTGCCGTTCGTTGGCTGGTAGTTCGGGATCGTGATGTAGCCCTCGTCACCCTTTCTCGCCGTCCCAGAAGAACTCGTAGTCGATCAGTTCGTTCACGGGCCAGTCGTTCTGGACGCGCTCCGCCAGGTCCGGGTTCGACATGTACAGGCGACCAAAGGCCACGAGGTCAGCGGCGCCGCTGCGAACGACGCCCTCTGCTGTGTCGCGCGTGTAGCTGTTGTTGGCCATGACAACTCCCTTGAACGCCTTCTTGACGTCGAAGACCGAGAGCGTCGGGCTCTTGTCGTGGTACCCGAAGCCGAAGCCGTCTAGCACGGACAGATAGGCGAGGCCGTGCTCCGACAGACGCTCGAACACGTACGTGAACATTTCGTGGTTGTCGCTGCTTCCCATGCCGCCGTATGCGCCGTTGGGCGACAGACGAACACCGATGCGACTCGCCGGGAAGACCGTCTTGAGCGCCTCGACGATTTCATGGAGGATGCGGTAGCGGTTCTCGAACGAGCCTCCGTACTTGTCCGTGCGCAGGTTCGTGCTCGACTGGAGGAACTCGTCTACGAGGTATCCGTTGCAGGCCATGAGCTCGACGCCGTCGAAACCGGCGCGTTTGGCGCGAACGGCGCATTTGCGGTAGTCGTCGAGGATCTCGGCGATTTCGTCAATCGTGAGCGGTCGAGCCATCTCAAAGGTGGCGCTCTCGCCCTTTGCATTGCGCGTAGATCCACCGACGAGTTGTGTAGCCGAGGCCGAGACGACCTCGTTGGTCGGGTGGAAAGACGGATGCGACTGGCGTCCTGTGTGCCACGCCTGCAGGAAGATCTTGCCGCCCTTGGCGTGCACGCGGTCCACGACCTGCTTCCACGCGGCCTCCTGCGCATCCGTGTAGAGCGCCGGTGCGCCGTACCAGCCGAATCCCTGCGCCGAGATGGCCGTTCCTTCGGTCACGATGAGTCCCGCACCGGCGCGCTGCTCGTAGTAGACCACGTTGCGTTCGATGGGTGTGCGCGTGACTGGGTCGGAACGTGCGCGGGTTGTGGGAGCCACTACGAGACGGTTCTTGAGTTCGAGATCGTCTCCGAGCTTGAGCGGCGTCAGGAGCTTGTAGTCAGCGGTGGGGGACATGATGGTTTAGGTGAAGGGGGTGGAGTGTTGTGCTCGAGTGTGTTTGTGCTTGCGTAGCAGGCAGAAGATTTAGATGTGAGCAACCGATGGAGCTTGTCATTTAGAATTGCTCCTCTTGTACGTGGGGGTTAGAAGAGTAAGACGACCAGCTAAAACCCAGCTTGACAGTGCTTGACCAATGATGAGATAATCACCAGTGATTCCTCCAACACTTGAAAGAGTCTCGAATCAAGACATGCCAAGTTGACGCTACTGACTCAGCAGTGTACTAGTCCACATGTGACGAGAACGGCATCCAATTGATGCGTCAAAGCTGAAACAAACAAGATTACGCAAGACTCATCTAATCTTTTCTCTGAAACTCATCAAATCGATTATGGATCATCCAATGACATACTATTGGATATGTCATCAAGGGAGGGGGGGGGGCACTTTCAAATCGCTGGCAACGTACAAATTGTATTATACCCATTGTACTACAATGGGGCCTCGCATCGCCAACGACATGACCGAACTCATCGGCAACACCCCGCTCGTGTATCTCAACCGCGTCGTGGACGGATGCCGCGCCAGAATTGCTGTCAAGTGCGAGTTCATGGAGCCGTGCGCTTCCGTGAAAGACCGCGTCGGATTGAGTATGATCTTGGACGCCGAGAAGAATGGCCGCCTAAAGAAAGGTATGCACATTATCGAGCCTACGAGCGGCAACACGGGCATCGGATTGGCCTTCGTGTGTGCTGTAAAGGGGTACAAACTGACGGTGGTCATGCCGGACACGATGTCGATGGAGCGTCGGATCCTGCTCAAGTCGTTCGGGTGCAACGTGGTGCTCACCCCTGGCGAGAAGGGGATTGAGTGTGCTATGGCCAAAGCCAAAGAGCTGGTGGATATGGAGGATGGCATGGCGTTGACGCTAAATCAGTTCTACAACCCCGCCAACCCACTTGTCCATTTCGAGACGACTGGCCCAGAGATTTGGCGAGACACTGACGGTAAAGTCGACATCTTCGTGGCAGGAGTGGGGTCAGGTGGCACTTTCACTGGAACCACTCGCTATCTGAAGTCTAAAAGCTCCAAGATCCAAGCGATTGCCGTTGAGCCGGAGGAAAGTCCCGTTCTTTCGGGAGGAGAAAGAGGTTCCCACATGATCATGGGCATTGGGCCTGGGTTTGTACCGGAGATTCTGGGCACGGACTTGATTGATGACGTAGTGATCGTCAGCAGCGAGGAAGCGTTTGCGATGGCGAAGCGCCTTGCTCTTGAAGAAGGGATTATGGTCGGGCCGTCCTCGGGTGCTGCTGTGGCCGCCAGTATCAAGGTTGCGAGACGTCAAGAAAATGCGGGTAAACTCATCGTGACCGTTTTGGCGAGTTTTGGAGAAAGGTATTTGTCAACGGCACTGTTTCGGAAGGAACGGGAGTTCGCAGCGAACCTACCAACATCGGAGCCCATGTGTCAAACGAAGGAGCAGGAATAACAGAGTAGTCTTTGTAAAGCTTTGACTACAAAAGAAACGCAAAGCAAAGGGGAAGAAAGCGTTCATTTTTTCAAGTTGGGCAAATCATGACGAATTGCTACTTCTTCATTCTTGCTTCAAGAGATCCTAGTGCCGACAAATAATCAACTTCTTTTTCTTCTTCTTAACCGTATACAGCTTCTTCTTAACCGTATACAGCGTATAGTGTACCCGTAGCAATAAATGCGAATTTTGAAATGTACATGAAGGAGAAAGCGAATCTGTAAGATTTGAGATTTGATTTCTTTTCCCTACATTTATGACAACGATATTGCCGTAGTGTGGTAGACTTAGAGTGTCTTAGACAAGTACTCCTTCAGCGTTGGGAGCGCCATCACTTCCGACACAATGGCATCAAGTTTCGGGTACGTCGACAAATCGAACGCAGGCATGTTCGGGCGGATCAAGTAGACTGACGCGTCGAAAAGCAGGAAATCAGCCAGGGACAACTGCTCGCCGAGGAAAAACTTGCCTCGAACAGTCTTCTCTAGCATGGCGAAGTACTTGGGTAGACTGGTGGCCAGGAAGACGTCAATCTTCTCGTGCTTGGTGGCCGCATCCAGGCAGAAACAGGCGCCGTACAGGGGTCCGTTCAGCTCGATGAAAGTGTCAGTGATCATATCAACGAACAGCGCGTCGGTAGTGCCAGTCGGGTACAAACCAGTCATTCTGGCAGCGTATCGCGCGATGGCGATGCTTTGAGCGTACACAACACCGTCGACTTCGAGAACAGGCACCTGTCCGAATGGGAGCATTGGCTTAAGTGCGAAGAACTCGGCAGAGCCCTCACCGATGTGTTCATCCTCGAACGGCACGTTGCCGAAGTGGAAAATGAGGCGAGCGAGAGTGGCGCGAGCTGGCTTCTCCCAGTAGGTGAGCTTGAGTTAAGGGGCAGGAGCCATTGGGAACGGGTTGGATGATGCTGAGCTAGTCAATTTGAAAATGCAGGAAGAAAACGACGATTCAGTCCCCCGAGTAGGCTTGCGTTTACACTACTGTAGTGAGCGAGACATTCGTGGCCTTATTCCTAAGTTGGATATACTGTACGACCGCTAACTCTTGCCATCTACTCGTGTTTCTGCTGCATTTTAGATGAGGATCGATTCAAATATTAGATGAGTTTACGAAATTTGAATTCCAGCTGATGTTTTCCAATGTTTGACTCATCAAATTCACGCCTCAGCCTGTTTTGGTAATCCTGAGGGCCTCAGGATTACCAAAACAAACACAGCATAGGAAAAATGTCACGGAAACGATGGAAGAGCATGTCAATAGGTTTTAGCAGGTCGTCTTACTCTTCTAACCCCCCACGTACAGGAGAAGCAATTCTAATTGACAAGCTTCATCGGTTGCTCACATCTAAATCTTCTGCCTACATCGAACACTGAGGGCATCTTATTGATCTTTGTGAATATATGGGTATTTTCCAAGGAGCCGAAGGCGACGGGGAAAATGTGTTTTCCTGGAAGGGAAGGGCATCAACCTGTGATCAGATCAAGCAACGCCGTCTGTGCTGTATTTTAGGTGCCCTGGTTTTCCACCCAACATACGGAGCTGTACAGATGCAGTGTCGGGCGGGTGGGTTTTCCCAGCGCTAGGTAGATTAGTGGAGAGCGTCCATTTAGGCCATTTGCTCTTTTGCAGCAGCGCGACCACCAGCTTCATCCGACGGCTGCATTCACCAGGCAACGCTCCGCCTTGGTCGCGCGCGTTTCAACCCACCACTCCACTCCCAGGGCATGGCCTCTCCAACTCAACTCTCGGGCCGGCGCCGCGACTCAGCTTCCGTGCGCCGACGTCCCTCAACCCGACTCTACGAGTCCAGGCTTAACATGTAAATGGATCGCTCTCTTTCCCCCATGACCTGTACTGTGAAGGAAATGGACTACTTACATCCCGTCAACGTAACTATTATCTCAACATTCGAACTTGGAGAATGTGTAGCAAATTGACCATGCCCACTCGAGTACCGTAACCGACTCTATAGTGACCTCGGCCAAACTACAGTGATGAGAGGAGAGGGTCTAGGATGTTTGAGTGGGATAGCTACGGTCGTGTGGCGAGCATTTAAATCTGTGCACTTCTAATAATGGAAAACAAGATATGTGGACAGGAAACAGTTTTATTCGTTGACTTTCTAACCATTCCGTTCTCACTTCTTAAACTTCTACTCGGCCTTGCCGTTCGTTGGCTGGTAGTTCGGGATCGTGATGTAGCCCTCGTCACCCTTTCTCGCCGTCCCAGAAGAACTCGTAGTCGATCAGTTCGTTCACGGGCCAGTCGTTCTGGACGCGCTCCGCCAGGTCCGGGTTCGACATGTACAGGCGACCAAAGGCCACGAGGTCAGCGGCGCCGCTGCGAACGACGCCCTCTGCTGTGTCGCGCGTGTAGCTGTTGTTGGCCATGACAACTCCCTTGAACGCCTTCTTGACGTCGAAGACCGAGAGCGTCGGGCTCTTGTCGTGGTACCCGAAGCCGAAGCCGTCTAGCACGGACAGATAGGCGAGGCCGTGCTCCGACAGACGCTCGAACACGTACGTGAACATTTCGTGGTTGTCGCTGCTTCCCATGCCGCCGTATGCGCCGTTGGGCGACAGACGAACACCGATGCGACTCGCCGGGAAGACCGTCTTGAGCGCCTCGACGATTTCATGGAGGATGCGGTAGCGGTTCTCGAACGAGCCTCCGTACTTGTCCGTGCGCAGGTTCGTGCTCGACTGGAGGAACTCGTCTACGAGGTATCCGTTGCAGGCCATGAGCTCGACGCCGTCGAAACCGGCGCGTTTGGCGCGAACGGCGCATTTGCGGTAGTCGTCGAGGATCTCGGCGATTTCGTCAATCGTGAGCGGTCGAGCCATCTCAAAGGTGGCGCTCTCGCCCTTTGCATTGCGCGTAGATCCACCGACGAGTTGTGTAGCCGAGGCCGAGACGACCTCGTTGGTCGGGTGGAAAGACGGATGCGACTGGCGTCCTGTGTGCCACGCCTGCAGGAAGATCTTGCCGCCCTTGGCGTGTACGCGGTCCACGACCTGCTTCCACGCGGCCTCCTGCGCATCCGTGTAGAGCGCCGGTGCGCCGTACCAGCCGAATCCCTGCGCCGAGATGGCCGTTCCTTCGGTCACGATGAGTCCCGCACCGGCGCGCTGCTCATAGTAGACCATGTTGCGTTCGATGGGTGTGCGCGTGACTGGGTCGGAACGTGCGCGGGTTGTGGGAGCCACTACGAGACGGTTCTTGAGTTCGAGATCGTCTCCGAGCTTGAGCGGCGTCAGGAGCTTGTAGTCAGCGGTGGGGGACATGATGGTTTAGGTGAAGGGGGTGGAGTGTTGTGCTCGAGTGTGTTTGTGCTTGCGTAGCAGGCAGAAGATTTAGATGTGAGCAACCGATGGAGCTTGTCATTTAGAATTGCTCCTCTTGTACGTGGGGGTTAGAAGAGTAAGACGACCAGCTAAAACCCAGCTTGACAGTGCTTGACCAATGATGAGATAATCACCAGTGATTCCTCCAACACTTGAAAGAGTCTCGAATCAAGACATGCCAAGTTGACGCTACTGACTCAGCAGTGTACTAGTCCACATGTGACGAGAACGGCATCCAATTGATGCGTCAAAGCTGAAACAAACAAGATTACGCAAGACTCATCTAATCTTTTCTCTGAAACTCATCAAATCGATTATGGATCATCCAATGACATACTATTGGATATGTCATCAAGGGAGGGGGGGGGGGGCACTTTCAAATCGCTGGCAACGTACAAATTGTATTATACCCATTGTACTACAATGGGGCCTCGCATCGCCAACGACATGACCGAACTCATCGGCAACACCCCGCTCGTGTATCTCAACCGCGTCGTGGACGGATGCCGCGCCAGAATTGCTGTCAAGTGCGAGTTCATGGAGCCGTGCGCTTCCGTGAAAGACCGCGTCGGATTGAGTATGATATTGGACGCCGAGAAGAATGGCCGCCTAAAGAAAGGTATGCACATTATCGAGCCTACGAGCGGCAACACGGGCATCGGATTGGCCTTCGTGTGTCAAACTGACGGTGGTCATGCCGGACACGATGTCGATGGAGCGTCGGATCCTGCTCAAGTCGTTCGGGTGCAACGTGGTGCTCACCCCTGGCGAGAAGGGGATTAAATGTGCTATGGCCAAAGCCAAAGAGCTGGTGGATATGGAGGATGGCATGGCGTTGACGCTAAATCAGTTCTACAACCCCGCCAACCCACTTGTCCATTTCGAGACGACTGGCCCAGAGATTTGGCGAGACACTGACGGTAAAGTCGACATCTTCGTGGCAGGAGTGGGGTCAGGTGGCACTTTCACTGGAACCACTCGCTATCTGAAGTCTAAAAGCTCCAAGATCCAAGCGATTGCCGTTGAGCCGGAGGAAAGTCCCGTTCTTTCGGGAGGAGAAAGAGGTTCCCACATGATCATGGGCATTGGGCCTGGGTTTGTACCGGAGATTCTGGGCACGGACTTGATTGATGACGTAGTGATCGTCAGCAGCGAGGAAGCGTTTGCGATGGCGAAGCGCCTTGCTCTTGAAGAAGGGATTATGGTCGGGCCGTCCTCGGGTGCTGCTGTGGCCGCCAGTATCAAGGTTGCGAGACGTCAAGAAAATGCGGGTAAACTCATCGTGACCGTTTTGGCGAGTTTTGGAGAAAGGTATTTGTCAACGGCACTGTTTCGGAAGGAACGGGAGTTCGCAGCGAACCTACCAACATCGGAGCCCATGTGTCAAACGAAGGAGCAGGAATAACAGAGTAGTCTTTGTAAAGCTTTGACTACAAAAGAAACGCAAAGCAAAGGGGAAGAAAGCGTTCATTTTTTTCAAGTTGGGCAAATCATGACGAATTGCTACTTCTTCATTCTTGCTTCAAGAGATCCTAGTGCCGACAAATAATCAACTTCTTTTTCTTCTTCTTAACCGTATACAGCTTCTTCTTAACCGTATACAGCGTATAGTGTACCCGTAGCAATAAATGCGAATTTTGAAATGTACAAGAAGGAGAAAGCGAATCTGTAAGATTTGAGATTTGATTTCTTTTCCCTACATTTATGACAACGATATTGCCGTAGTGTGGTAGACTTAGAGTGTCTTAGACAAGTACTCCTTCAGCGTTGGGAGCGCCATCACTTCCGACACAATGGCATCAAGTTTCGGGTACGTCGACAAATCGAACGCAGGCATGTTCGGGCGGATCAAGTAGACTGACGCGTCGAAAAGCAGGAAATCAGCCAGGGACAACTGCTCGCCGAGGAAAAACTTGCCTCGAACAGTCTTCTCTAGCATGGCGAAGTACTTGGGTAGGCTGGTGGCCAGGAAGACGTCAATCTTCTCGTGCTTGGTGGCCGCATCCAGGCAGAAACAGGCGCCGTACAGGGGTCCGTTCAGCTCGATGAAAGTGTCAGTGATCATATCAACGAACAGCGCGTCGGTAGTGCCAGTCGGGTACAAACCAGTCATTCTGGCAGCGTATCGCGCGATGGCGATGCTTTGAGCGTACACAACACCGTCGACTTCGAGAACAGGCACCTGTCCGAATGGGAGCATTGGCTTAAGTGCGAAGAACTCGGCAGAGCCCTCACCGATGTGTTCATCCTCGAACGGCACGTTGCCGAAGTGGAAAATGAGGCGAGCGAGAGTGGCGCGAGCTGGCTTCTCCCAGTAGGTGAGCTTGAGTTAAGGGGCAGGAGCCATTGGGAACGGGTTGGATGATGCTGAGCTAGTCAATTTGAAAATGCAGGAAGAAAACGACGATTCAGTCCCCCGAGTAGGCTTGCGTTTACACTACTGTAGTGAGCGAGACATTCGTGGCCTTATTCCTAAGTTGGATATACTGTACGACCGCTAACTCTTGCCATCTACTCGTGTTTCTGCTGCATTTTAAATGAGGATCGATTCAAAGATTAGATGAGTTTACGAAATTTGAATTCCAGCTGATGTTTTCCAATGTTTGACTCATCAAATGCACGCCTCAGCCTGTTTTGGTAATCCTGAGGCCCTCAGGATTACCAAAACAAACATAGCATAGGAAAAGTGTCACGGAAACGATGGAAGAGCATGTCAATAGGTTTTAGCAGGTCGTCTTACTCTTCTAACCCCCCACGTACAGGAGAAGCAATTCTAATTGACAAGCTTCATCGGTTGCTCACATCTAAATCTTCTGCCTACATCGAACTCTGAGGGCATCTTATTGATCTTTGTGAATATATGGACTACTTACATCCCGTCAACGTAACTATTATCTCAACATTCGAACTTGGAGAATGTGTAGCGAATTGACCATGCCCATTCGAGTACCATAACCGACTCTATAGTGACCTCGGCCAAACTACAGTGATGAGAGGAGAGGATCTAGGATGTTTGAGTGGGATAGCTACGGTCGTGTGACGACAAGGAAACAGTTTTATTCGTTGACTTTCTAACCATTCCGTTCTCACTCCTTACACTTCTACTCGGCCTTGCCGTTCGTTGGCTGGTAGTTCGGGATCGTGATGTAGCCCTCGTCACCCTTCTCGCCGTCCCAGAAGAACTCGTAGTCGATCAGCTCGTTCACGGGCCAGTCGTTCTGAACGCGCTCCGCCAGGTCCGGGTTCGACATGTACAGGCGACCAAAGGCCACAAGGTCAGCGGCTCCGCTGCGAACGACTCCCTCTGCTATGTCGCGCGTGTAGCTGTTGTTGGCCATGACAACTCCCTTGAACGCCTTCTTGACGTCGAAGACCGAGAGCGTCGGGCTCTTGTCGTGGTACCCGAAGCCGAAGCCGTCTAGCATGGACAGATAGGCGAGGCCGTGCTCCGACAGACGCTCGAACACGTACGTGAACATTTCGTGGTTGTCGCTGCTTCCCATGCCGCCGTATGCGCCGTTGGGCGACAGACGAACACCGATGCGACTCGCCGGGAAGACCGTCTTGAGCGCCTCGACAATTTCATGAAGGATGCGGTAGCGGTTCTCGAACGAGCCTCCGTACTTGTCCGTGCGCAGGTTCGTGCTCGACTGGAGGAACTCGTCTACTACTCCGTTGCAGGCCATGAGCTCGACGCCGTCGAAACCGGCGCGTTTGGCGCGAACGGCGCATTTGCGGTAGTCGTCGAGGATCTCGGCGATTTCGTCAATCGTGAGTGGTCGAGCCATCTCGAAGGTGGCGCGCTCGCCCTTTGCGTTGCGCGTAGATCCACCGACGAGCTGTGTAGCCGAGGCCGAGACGACCTCGTTGGTCGGGTGGAAAGACGGATGTGACTGGCGTCCTGTGTGCCACGCCTGCAGGAAGATCTTGCCGCCCTTGGCGTGCACGCGGTCCACGACCTGCTTCCACGCGGCCTCCTGCGCATCCGTGTAGAGCGCCGGTGCGCCGTACCAGCCGAATCCCTGCGCCGAGATGGCCGTTCCTTCGGTCACGATGAGTCCCGCACCGGCGCGCTGCTCGTAGTAGACCACGTTGCGTTCGATGGGTGTGCGCGTGACTGGGTCGGAACGTGCGCGGGTTGTGGGAGCCACTACGAGACGGTTCTTGAGTTCGAGATCGTCTCCGAGCTTGAGCGGCGTCAGGAGCTTGTAGTCAGCGGTGGGGGACATGATGGTTTAGGTGAAGGGGGTGGAGTGTTGTGCTCGAGTGTGTTTGTGCTTACGTAGCAGGCGGGAGATTTGGATGTGAGCAACCGATGGAGCTTGTCATTTAGAATTGCTCCTCTTGTACGTGGGGGTTAGAAGAGTAAGACGACCAGCTAAAACCCAGCTTGACAGTGCTTGACCAATGATGAGATAATCACCGGTGATTCCTCCAACACTTGAAAGAGTCTCGAATCAAGACATGCCAAGTTGACGCTACTGACTCAGCAGTGTACTAGTCCACATGTGACGAGAACGGCATCCAATTGATGCGTCAAAGCTGAAATAAACAAGATTACGCAAGACTCATCTAATCTTTTCTCTGAAACTCATCTAATCGATCATCGGATCATCCAATGACATACTATTGGGTATGGTCATCTAGGGGAGGGGGGGGGGGGAGCACTTTCAAATCGCAAAAGCTAACCGGCAACGTACAATGGGGCCTCGCATCGCCAACGACATGACCGAACTCATCGGCAACACCCCGCTCGTGTATCTCAACCGCGTCGTGGACGGATGCCGCGCCAGAATTGCTGTCAAGTGCGAGTTCATGGAGCCGTGCGCTTCCGTGAAAGACCGCGTCGGATTGAGTATGATCTTGGACGCCGAGAAGAATGGCCGCCTAAAGAAAGGTATGCACATTATCGAGCCTACGAGCGGCAACACGGGCATCGGATTGGCCTTCGTGTGTCAAACTGACGGTGGTCATGCCGGACACGATGTCGATGGAGCGTCGGATCCTGCTCAAGTCGTTCGGGTGCAACGTGGTACTCACCCCTGGCGAGAAGGGGGTTGAGTGTGCTATGGCCAAAGCCAAAGAGCTGGTGGATATGGAGGATGGCATGGCGTTGACGCTAAATCAGTTCTACAACCCCGCCAACCCACTTGTCCATTTCGAGACGACTGGCCCAGAGATTTGGCGAGACACTGACGGTAAAGTCGACATCTTCGTGGCAGGAGTGGGGTCAGGTGGCACTTTCACTGGAACCACTCGCTATCTGAAGTCTAAAAGCTCCAAGATCCAAGCGATTGCCGTTGAGCCGGAGGAAAGTCCCGTTCTTTCGGGAGGAGAAAGAGGTTCCCACATGATCATGGGCATTGGTCCTGGGTTTGTACCGGAAATTCTGGGCACGGACTTGATTGATGACGTAGTGACCGTCAGCAGCGAGGAAGCGTTTGCGATGGCGAAGCGCCTTGCTCTTGAAGAAGGGATTATGGTCGGGCCGTCCTCGGGTGCTGCTGTGGCCGCCAGTATCAAGGTTGCGAGACGTCAAGAAAATGCGGGTAAACTCATCGTGACCGTTTTGGCGAGTTTTGGAGAAAGGTATTTGTCAACGGCACTGTTTCGGAAGGAACGGGAGTTCGCAGCGAACCTACCAACATCGGAGCCCATGTGTCAAACGAAGGAGCAGGAATAACAGAGTAGTCTTTGTAAAGCTTTGACTACAAAAGAAACGCAAAGCAAAGGGGAAGAAAGCGTTCATTTTTTTCAAGTTGGGCAAATCATGACGAATTGCTACTTCTTCATTCTTGCTTCAAGAGATCCTAGTGCCGACAAATAATCAACTTCTTTTTCTTCTTCTTAACCGTATACAGCTTCTTCTTAACCGTATACAGCGTATAGTGTACCCGTAGCAATAAATGCGAATTTTGAAATGTACAAGAAGGAGAAAGCGAATCTGTAAGATTTGAGATTTGATTTCTTTTCCCTACATTTATGACAACGATATTGCCGTAGTGTGGTAGACTTAGAGTGTCTTAGACAAGTACTCCTTCAGCGTTGGGAGCGCCATCACTTCCGACACAATGGCATCAAGTTTCGGGTACGTCGACAAATCGAACGCAGGCATGTTCGGGCGGATCAAGTAGACTGACGCGTCGAAAAGCAGGAAATCAGCCAGGGACAACTGCTCGCCGAGGAAAAACTTGCCTCGAACAGTCTTCTCTAGCATGGCGAAGTACTTGGGTAGGCTGGTGGCCAGGAAGACGTCAATCTTCTCGTGCTTGGTGGCCGCATCCAGGCAGAAACAGGCGCCGTACAGGGGTCCGTTCAGCTCGATGAAAGTGTCAGTGATCATATCAACGAAAAGCGCGTCGGTAGTGTCAGTCGGGTACAAACCAGTCATTCTGGCAGCGTATCGCGCGATGGCGATGCTTTGCGCGTACACAACACCGTCGACTTCGAGAACAGGCACCTGTCCGAATGGGAGCATTGGCTTAAGTGCGAAGAACTCGGCAGAGCCCTCACCGATGTGTTCATCCTCGAACGGCACGTTGCCGAAGTGGAAAATGAGGCGAGCGAGAGTGGCGCGAGCTGGCTTCTCCCAGTAGGTGAGCTTGAGTTGAGGGGCAGGAGCCATTGAGAACGGGTTGGATGATGCTGAGCTAGTCAATTTGAAAATGCAGGAAGAAAGCGACGATTCAGTCCCCCGAGTAGGCTTGCGTTTACACTACTGTAGTGAGCGAGACATTCGTGGCCTTATTCCTAAGTGGATATACGACCGCTAACTCTTGCCATCTACTCGTGTTTCTGCTGCGTTTTAGATGAGGATCGATTCAAAGATTAGATGAGTTTACGAACTTTGAATTCCAGCTGATGTTTTCCAATGTTTGACTCATCAAATGCACGCCTCAGCCTGTTTTGGTAATCCTGAGGGCCTCAGGATTACCAAAACAAACACAGCATAGGAAAAGTGTCACGGAAACGATGGAAGAGCATGTCAATAGGTTTTAGCAGGTCGTCTTACTCTTCTAACCCCCCACGTACAGGAGAAGCAATTCTAATTGACAAGCTCCATCGGTTGCTCACATTTAAATCTTCAGCCTGCTACGCAAGCACAAACACACTCGAGCACAACACTCCACCCCCTTCACCTAAACCATCATGTCTCCCACCGCCGACTACAAGCTCCTGACGCCGCTCAAGCTTGGAGACGACCTCGAACTCAAGAACCGTCTCGTAGTCGCTCCCACAACCCGCGCACGTTCCGACCCAGTCACGCGCACACCCATCGAACGCAACATGATCTACTATGAGCAGCGCGCCGGTGCGGGACTCATCGTGACTGAAGGCACTGCCATCTCGGCGCAGGGATTCGGCTGGTACGGCGCACCGGCGCTCTACACGGATGCGCAGGAGGCCGCGTGGAAGCAGGTCGTGGACCGCGTGCACACCAAGGGCGGCAAAATCTTCCTGCAGGCGTGGCACACAGGACGCCAGTCACATCCGTCTTTCCACCCGACCGACGAGGTCGTCTCGGCCTCGGCTACACAACTCGTCGGTGGATCTACGCGCAACGCAAAGGGCGAGCGCGCCACCTTCGAGATGGCTCGACCGCTCACGATTGACGAAATCGCCGAGATCCTCGACGACTACCGCAAATGCGCCGTTCGCGCCAAACGCGCCGGTTTCGACGGCGTCGAGCTCATGGCCTGCAACGGATACCTCGTAGACGAGTTCCTCCAGTCGAGCACGAACCTGCGCACGGACAAGTACGGAGGCTCGTTCGAGAACCGCTACCGCATCCTGCATGAAATCGTCGAGGCGCTCAAGACGGTCTTCCCGGCGAGTCGCATCGGTGTTCGTCTGTCGCCCAACGGCGCATACGGCGGCATGGGAAGCAGCGACAACCACGACATGTTCACGTACGTGTTCGAGCGTCTGTCGGAGCACGGCCTCGCCTATCTGTCCGTGCTAGACGGCTTCGGCTTCGGGTACCACGACAAGAGCCCGACGCTCTCGGTCTTCGACGTCAAGAAGGCGTTCAAGGGAGTTGTCATGGCCAACAACAGCTACACGCGCGACATAGCAGAGGGAGTCGTTCGCAGCGGAGCCGCTGACCTCGTGGCCTTTGGTCGCCTGTACATGTCGAACCCGGACCTGGCGGAGCGCGTCCAGAACGACTGGCCCGTGAACGAACTGATCGACTACGAGTACTTCTGGGACGGCGAGAAGGGTGACGAGGGCTACATCACGATCCCGAACTACCAGCCAACGAACGGCAAGGCCGAGAAGAAGTTTAACGAGTGAGGACGGAATGGTTAGAAAGGCAACGAATAAAACTGTTTCCTGTCCACACTTCTTGTTTTCCATTATAAGAAGTGCACAGATTTAAATGCTCGCCACACGATAGTAGCTATCCCACTCAAACATCCTAGACCCTCTCCTCTCATCACTGAGGTCACTATAGAGTACTCGAGTGATTTTGGTAAAAATAAAGGGAACCGTTGGAGGCCAGGATTATAATAGTGGAATGTACATGATCTCAGTCCTGGATCATTCCAGGATTGTAAGATAAATTTCCGTCCCTTCTCTACTATTTCCGATCATCTATGCTATTTCCGATCAAGATAAATTACAAAATCCTCTTTCATTTTGGTTTCTATCGCCGTAGCTAAGAAGTCGAGGACGAAGCAGGAAACATGCGCACTCGAAACAGTTCTTCCCGCCGTCGTAGAGGCCCTGGCCTGTCAGACGTCACGCGAGCCGATGATACGGAGCCACCAAGCGCTGAGCAAGAGTCTGCTGGACAGGGGCGTGAAGAACCTGGAGCTGGAAGTGGTGTTGAAGGTCTTGATGATTCGGATGTGGAAAATGATGACGAGGACGTGGATGTGGAGAATGATGGCGATGATGTGGATGTGGAGAATGATAGCGAGGACGTGGAGAATGATGGCGGGGATATGGATGAGGAGAACGACGCAGAATCGGCAGATAATGACGATGCAACTGACGATGGCGAAGTTTCTGTGGCTGAGGAGGCGCCTTCAACGTGGCATGCCGATTGGGACGCGTGGCAAGTATACTTCTCTTTATATTGCAAGAGAACCATGCAGGTGCTCCCCGTAAAAGAGATCATGTCACGTACAGAGAGAAACAGGCGGCTGTTAAAGACGAAGAAAGTGTTAAATTCTTCTCAGCTGGTTCCTGAGTCTATGGACCCATACCAGCGGACGTACATCTGTACGCACGGGTGGAAGAAACGCAAGTCGCGCAGCGAAGGGAGCCGGCCTCGCCAGCACATCCGGTTGACAGATTGTCCCTTTCGCTTTGTCATCCAGTGGAATGTGGAGAAGGGTGAGCTGATGGTGAAGAATGGCTGTTTCACTTATAACCATCCTGTTTCAACAGCAGCGTTTGCAACATACCCTACGTCTCGTGGCCTTTCAGACCCGATGGTGAACGCCCGAGTGGATGGAATGTTGGCGGTTGGCGCAAAACGCTCCCGCATTTACGCTTATCTTCTGGAGCACGGCCAGAATGTAATTCAAATGGACGTGGACAACCTGGTGAGGAACCACGCGTCCGCTACCAGTAACGTGGACGATAACGAGGGTACCGCGCGAGAAATTGCTGCGTTCGCTGCTGCAGACACTGAGACTGAAGCTGGTGAAAGTGGCGTGATTTCTCTAGCGACGGCGCACATGCGTCGCATATACGGAAGGTTTAGCGAGGTTCTTTTGGTCGACTGCAGCCACAAGACCAACAGGTAGCTCTTATTGTATTGTACAGGATTAATCCTGGACATTAACATGATTTTTCCATGATTATGTTTGTTATGTCTGTAGGTACAATTATCAACTGCTTACTTTCATGGGAATGAACGAATTTGGGGAGGGTGCTGTAGTGCAACAGTCGCTAATTGAAGCAAACGGCGACTGGCACATGGAGAGAGCAATAGCTCACTTCAAGCGCTCACATCCAACTCGCATTGAAAAGTTGAGAGTTATCGTTGTCGACAAGGATCTCAATGAGATTCGTGTTCTCGAGGAGCATTTTTAAAGGCCCGTGTTATTATCTGTCATATTCACGTCATCAAGTACTTAAAGGAAAAGCGATCGAAGCCCGGGGTTTGGTAAGATTTCGTCGGAAGATGCTTCACATATCGATGCTGCGATACACAAGATGGTTTACGCGCAGTCTGAAGACCAGTACAAAGAGGCAAACGAGTCGCTACGTGGAATTCGCGTTCGGACGAGGGTGGATGCTTTCTTTGAGTACTTTCAAAAGAACTGGGATGCCTCTCATGATCGGTAGGTATCGTATTTACGCTCTAAACTCCCGCACTTCAAGAACCACACCAACAACCGGCTGGAGAGCTTCTTCGGGAAGTTAAAGGATGCGGTAGATGGGTCTATGAGCATGGCACTGTGCATCAAAGCCATAGTTGCTTATGGTCGCCGGATGCAAAACGAGTACGAGTATCGTTTGTCCCGAATTGGAAGATTCGTTAACAGTAATTACGATGAGGAGATGACCAATGTGCTTCGGTTTACTACACACTACGTGGCTCAGCAAATTGAGCAGCAATATGCGGCAGCCGTGGCGAAATCTAGTTCTTACAACTACTGTGACTCCGAGGTTGATGGTGTTGTTTTGATTAGCGGAAAGTTTTCGGAGCATCGATTGCAGGTTACTGACTGGAAATGTGACTGCGAGTTTTCTATTTCGATGAGTCTACCCTGCCGACATGCTATAGCGTACAGGAAGCACAGTGGTGTGTCTGGACCTATCATCCCTTGGAGTAGCATCGATGAAAGGTAAGAATCCAGATTCTTTCCAGTATTATAATCCTGGTACCGATATCGTATTAATCCTGTATGTATCCATGATTAAATCCTGGTTGTTTACATGATTCAATAGATGGACTACTCCAAATCGCCCGCCTAAGCAAGTCAAGCAGTTTGCGTACGAGAAGTTCTCTATTACCGGCCCAGGATCGTGGCGGAAGAAGATGAGGACGCAGTCTGAGCGATACCGCGAAGCCGTGAGAGCCACACAACTAATTGCGAGTGAAATAGCGGATATCCAAGACGAGGATGAGTTTGATGAGATGCTGAGGTTTGTGGTTTCGCAGTGGAGAAATGTTCGGCAGCGCAATGAAGGAGGAGATTAATCCAAGTGGAGGTGTGGCAGCCGAAAACAAAAGAGAAGACAACCAGATGGTCCTTGAAGAAGCTGCGAAGCAAGAATTTGATATTAGTTCGAGCGACAGTGATGAACAAACTGTTACTATCCGATTGAACCCCAAGGCCAAGAAAGTCGGCGCTCCACGAAAGCTGAAGAAGAATACTGTTGCTGGAGAAAAAGAAGGACGACAATGGTATGAGGCTGCCGAATCTGGACGCAAACTCGCTGGTGAGGACAATCTGGAAGCCTTACTGCAAACGTCGGATCGAGACAAACCGGGACTCCTGGAAACGCAGAGGCGCCTCTCGGGAATCATTACCAGACACAGTGAAGCTGATAACAAGAAGCCGAAATTGAAGATTTGTAAAAATCCTGTACTTGTCCAGGATCCATTTTATCTGCTCCCGATGAAGCTTCTCGATGCATGTGTAAAGATCCTGCTGCTCTCGAACACAAATACGACGCCTATTACAGTGGACGGATCGCAGTCAAGTCAGTTGCAATGCGTTGAAGATAAGGCAATCCCGCAAACTATGGAAACGATCCAAGTTAAGGATGTGGGCCAATTCTCAAGAAAGCATATTGAGACCTTCAAGCGCGTCCGGAATCTTAAGGACGTCGTTGAATTGGGGCTGGATACTTACAAATGGATGATGGAGGTTGGAATCGCAGCCCTACCTACAGAACATTACGCATTAGCAAAGGATATCGCAGAACAAGTGAAGAACACGTACCCCTATCGACAGATCCAGTGTGTCGCTGAGTTTCAATATGGTATGCTCTACCGTGTTACACCGCCAGCATGGATCTCGGACGCCTCCATCCGTGCGCTGTGTCTCCGTCTATGTCAGGATTTCCCGGAGTGCCGATTCGCTGGTTTTCAAGCTGCTGTCGTTAAAACGACACGCACACGCAAAACGGAGAAGACTGCGTTGAGCGAAGATGTCCGTGATTGTGTGCTAAGGCAAGCTCAAGAACAAGGGGTCGAGTCGGTGTTTATTCCGCTCAACTTCGGGAATCTGCATTGGTGCTGTGTGGTTGTCAAAGTTGCAGCGAAGAGGATTTGTTTCTACGATCCGCTGAACCAGCCAGGGTATATGAACAATTGCCGTTAGTCTCAAGATCGCGGGCCGAAACGACTTTGATGTGATTTCACAGAACAATCCTATCCAGTTCGACGGCTTTAGCTGCGGCGTTTTCGTTTGCTGCATGTTTATCGGCCAGATAAACCGCGTGCCCCCTCAAGATATGAGTGACGCTTCGCTTCCAAGGCGCCGGTTCGAGCTTTTCTGTTACCTACTTACAGGTCGTCTACTTCCAGCGGAGGCAGCTTTGTTGGAGGAAAAGGCTCCGGTGCCAGGGACTCCGGGAAATGAAATAGATCAGGAAGATGAGGCTCCAACCTAAGTTGCTGACAAGTGAGTCTCCTATGGTTCAATTCCGTTCTTACATTAATACATGTTGCTTTGCATTAGGATTTGTGCTTAAGTCTTTCATACAGGATTTTTACATGGAAGAAACCAGGCTAAATCCTACCATTATTTACCAACAATAGTTCTATCCATGACTAAATCATGGCCATCAGCAGGATTAATCCTGTAAGGTTGATAGCCGTACGTTACGTATCTTTCCGCGTCCTCGACGAATCTTCTCGAATCTTTCGCGTCCTCGACGAATCTTCTCGAATCTTCCCCATATGGCTACTCACTTAAAATGCGATTTCACATACAGGATTAATCCCGGCAGAAATCATGTGCGTTTCCACTATTATAATCCTGGCCTCCAACAGCCGCCAAAATAAATGTGGGAACACATTCACTTGTGTCGAGCCTTTGTAAGACAGTGCGTCAGCAAAACTATTGTGAGCTGTGATTTGTCAAAATGAACGTCGTAGCAAAGCAGCAAACAGTAGCGATACAAAAAGCAATCTTCATCAACAGCGCAACGAGAGAGTACATACAGTTTTCTTTCCTCTTTTTCCTGGATCTGTAGTCTAATCTACTGGCATTTGGATTGTTATTCCGTTCTACCTGGCGCACAAGGCGAAGCAACGTCGTGACCTTCAACTGGGTGAATCTCCGTGGTGGTTTGAAGGGGCCAAGCCGAAGGCTGCTTACACCAGTGACACACAGAACTGTAGACTGCTGCTCGGACATTGTGGGTGGAGGTAATGCGCCGATTTTCTCTCGATTGCTGACGAAATGTGCTCCATCATCATACAGGCCTGTGCGTATGTAGAGTAAGGCAGCGCCAAGTAGCATAGATTTATTTTTTTTTCATCGACGAGGATTGCATCTGTGGTGTAGTGGCTCGCGAAGAAATTCGACGCGAGGGGCACTCACACACAGGGGGCCGGACTGCCAACTAAAGGAGGGGGTACTCCGATCGACCGTGGAGTCTGAAGATCTTCTCACCTTGTCTACCCGTTGACCTGGCGGGGTTAGCGCTCTTCGTGGGTGACCTAGAGAGACCAAGAGGTTGTTTGTTCTTGGTTGAGCTGGAGTGTGGACGGCACTCAGGGGTAGTCGGTTTACGATCTTGTGGATACTTCTTCACTTGATCGTCCGTAGGGTAGAGTAGATCAGGCCTTGAATAAACTTGATCACTCTGGGTTGTCCTTCGGGCTTGTGTTGTTCCAAAGGGGGCCAATGTGTTTCCAATGTCGATGCTTGGGCCGCCTACTGTTAGCGGTGGAGTTGAGGGGTGGAGAGAGTAGCGTAGACCTGGCCAAGCTTTCCAGGTGTCGGTGCGTTTATTCTTCTTGAGCGTCTTGGGTTCCTTCGTCAAGGAGGGGGGGGGGGGGCAATATACTTCCCAGCCTTGGAATTCTTCGGAAGACCACTTGCGTGCTACAAGGAAAATCTCTCTCTTACCATCTTAAATCTTTCCTATCTGTTCCCTTTCCTCCCATCATCTGCCCATCTCCTTCGCAGCTGACTGGCTACCTTGAACTTCATCCGGTGTACCCATTAATCGGTACATGTAACTCTTGATCGACGCTGATCGCGGAAGTGTGCTGAAATGATTGCACCTTGTCGATCAGGATTCTTGATCGCTCAGGTGTACTGAAATGATTGCACCTTGTCGATCAGGATTCTTGATCGCTCAGGCGTACCGAAATGATTGCACCTTGTCGATCAGGATTCTTGATCACTGGTGATCACGAAGTGTATCGAAATGATTGCTCCACGATCTTGATCACTGGTGATCACGAAGTGTATCGAAATGATTGCTCCATGATCTCGATCACGACGTACGGGAATGACCGCACCACCGTGGATCACCATTCTTGATCACGACAGATGTGTCGAAATGATTACACCACTTGATCGGCATTCTTGATCACGTCGGTGTACTCGAACCTTCTTCCAGCGTCTGCCTTTGATTACCTGATGGGTACCAAAAACTTGGTACCTAGTCGGAATCAGTCTCAGGCCGACTCAGATCTGGTCCGATCTCATAACATCTATCATGATCCACTTTGATCAATCTATGGCAGCTATCACCTTGATCGATCTGCGCTTCACCACAATCGCCCCCTGTCCGAGCCAACGCCATACAGTGGCCGCGGCGCGGACAACAGTCACATTTCCCAATCTCTTTCCGCCGGCACAACTTCATACCCCATGTCCTCTCCACGCCAATCCACGGCATCCGGCAGTCAATTCCCTGGCAGCACGGGTACGTTGAACACAATACTTCCTTCTGACTACCTTGCTGACATTCCAGTTGCTGTATAGGTGCACAGGAAACTCGAGACGCCACTGCTGATGTCCCCTCCAGTCCGGAACATACTGGTGCGCATCATTCAACCGTTGCTGTCTCCTTCGCATCACTAACGCCTTCCCCCTTTTCAGGTCCGGCAATAGGCGGCAGTCAGGGCAGTCAGAGCACTCCTTCATCTACTTCTCGTGTCTCCGCGGCCGATGTCTCTTCTTCTGCTGGTCACTCAGGTGTCGCCGTAAGGTCTTCAGCTGCATCCCCTCACGCGGCTCCAGTTATCCCTGACCGCGTTGATGCTGCAGGCGCCGCATCTTCTTTCGTCTACTCTGATCAGCTGGCCATTCCATTAGCCGACGCGAACGTTGCCCCCCTTCCGCTGGACATACCCGCTCTCCGTTCGAGTATCGCTGCTATCGAGATCGCCTTGGAGCGCGAGGGCGCATTCCAACAGCTCCGTGAAGATTACGCAAATCTTCGACGGCAACTTCGGTCAGTTGAAGCTCACAGTAAGGACTTGGAGAACTAGTTCCGTGAAGCCGTCCAGCTCTCGTCTCCGTTCGTGCAGTTCTGCCAAGAGCGATACGACGCTGTCTGCCATGATTTACGCGAATCCCGGCAACAGTTTGATGACGTCGTCAACGCGCTAGCTGGGCATGAAGGCGATCGTGTTAGGATCGCGGATCTCGAAGATCAGCTTCAGCGCATCCAGCAACAGGATAGCGACGTCGTGGCTGATCTGAACTCGACGATCAGCAACCTGACTGATCAGCTGACTGCGGCATTGTTGCGGATACCGACTGTTTCCCAAGATCTCCAGCGACTGCGCGGTGAAGTTAATTCGTTGGCCGCCGTCCGTACTGATCTGGAACAAGCGTTGGCAGGAGCGATCGCTGCTCGTGATCGGTTTCAGGCTCGGTTAGCTACCGAAATCAACGATCACTTGCGCACTCGGCAAGAATTATCTGACTTGCAGGCTACGAATGGCGCGCTAACCGCCTCTCAAGAGGCATTAGAAACGGCCACGGAGCAGTTGAAGCGTCAGCTCAGTGCTGCGCAACAAAGTCTGGTCCACCTCCGCTCGAGTGCAGACGCCCACTTGAATCTCGCTGCATCGGAACGTGATCAGGCCCGCAGTGATCGCGATCAAGCCCGGGCTGATCTTCAAGACCGTGAAACCCAACTCCGACGGGCGCGTTGTGATCGTGATCGCGCGCGCGACGACCTGCAGTCATACCGTAAGTTCCTTGTGGGTCTGATTATCGCCAAACCGATCATCACTGACTCGTTGTGATCTCCTAGGAACACATGTTGACTCTGCTCGTCAGTCAGTGGCTCGTCTCGAGAGGCAAGTGGCTGATCTTCAGGTCTCCGTCGGCGACATTCAGCACCTACGGACGGATAACGCTTTTCTACAAGCCGACTTGGATTCCGAGAGGCAACGGCGTTCAACTGCAGAAGAAGAACGTGACCGTCTGCTGATCGAGCGTGACTCGATCTGCCAGCAGTTGGCTGGTCTCTCCTCCCTCGTCCAACCTCGTCCCTCTGGTAGTGCTGGATCGTCTCGTCGACCTTCAAGACCACCTACGAGACCTGCGCCCACTCCACCACCTGCACCAACTCCATCACCTCTGCCAACTACATCACCTGCACCAACTCCATCACCTCCGCCAACTCCGTCAAGCAAACGCAGTCGATCTTCTTCTGCAAGTTCTCCACCTCCTCCAAAGAAGCCACGATCTTCACCTGGATCTGGGTCTTCTGCACAACCGATCCAGATCGACTCTGACGACGATGCGGATGGCGAGGATGACGAGGGGTCAAAGGGCAGCAGAGATGACGATCATGAGGACAATGGCTGCAATGACGACGGCAGCCAATCTGGTCGAGGGAGCTCGCGGTCACAGCCGGACCAAGGAACTGCCCAGTCGAGCGGTGTTCAGCCAGCAGGAGGGGGTCAAAGCCCCCCCGGTTCCAGCCCTAGCAGCTCGTCGGGCGACTCCAACGGCAGTGATGATTCAAGATCAAGTGGCTTTCTATCCGACGGCGCTCTTGATCGTCTTCCAGCGACTGTGATCAGGCGTGATCAGTGGATCCCAGGTTACGGGCGCCCCCGGCATTTCGCTGGTAGGGACATCGCACCTTGGCCCGTGGTTGAGACGCGTCTGATCAGCGTACGATCGTTGACCATTGACGCTCTCTTCCGTGATTGGAGTTGTCCTCAACATTGGCTCTTCCCTCCCCGGTTGCGACGCCCTCCACAGTCAGGATGGCATCCCGAGCTGATCACTGAGGCCAACATACGGGCTCTCTACCGCGCGGAGCCTTGGTCAGCGCTACATAAACCGGTGATTCCCCATTCCTTCGATCTGACCGGGTGGTTTGGGCAATTCGCCCTGAAGTACACCTCATTCGAAGACGACCACGTTCAGGCGCTATGGGAGTCGACACACCACTTCACCCTCACGGCGGGGATGCGGCGGGCAAGCCCATATCTTGATCGGTTCAACCGTGAACGGAAGCAAAGGGGCTCGAGGGCCGGCGCAAGATGGAAGAAGATTCTGGAGTTCATCCTCCAAGGGATGATCCAAGGTCACTGCGATTTCGATCTTGCAGCGGGGCTGCCGTAGCTTAGCGTCAGAGGAAGACGGTTAACTCAACGAGTTAAGGATTAACACACACCTTATTAAGGGTTAATAGGCCTTAATATCCGAAGGCACCTACTAACTACGACCTTAATACAAGGACTTTACTCTTAGTGTTCCAAATCCAAACTGTTTATTTATCTTTTATTGCGGCTAGCCGCCTAGGGGGTAAATGTATGTGGTTAACTATCTAACATAGTAAAACCCAGTGAAATCCTACTTCAAATGCATAACGTGTGGCTCTCAGCCACACACACTCCCTCGAGTGTCCGTACATCAAATATGTACCTTACACAAAGTGTATCCATGTGTGGAACACACCAGGTGTAAACCCGTGTAACCCCGTTACACCACCCCCCACCAAAACGTGGACACCCGTGTCCACGACACTTTCTTAGTGAGGTCTTTCCTTCTCAAGACGTTAGAGGTCACTTTACCTCATCACAAGTTCAAAGAACTTCGGCTCCCAGAGCCCATTATCGAAACTGCATTCTAAATGCTCAGCCTTTCGCCACGGTCATCAGACCCTTCCTCGCCATCTTCTAGTGGCCGCATGTCGGGGTGCGACAGCCCACGATCGCCGCAGGCCGCAGGCCGTAGTCCCGACAGGGAAGCTGCTCCGCAGCGGCTCAGTGTACGACAGTACCACGAGGAGCACCAACGACGTCATGGCTCCGGCTCCGCGAGCCAACATCCGGGTGAGAGCGGAGCTCCTAGCTCTCCTGAGCCATCTACGCCACGTACGCGTCAAAACGCCTGGCTCGACGAGCTCGAACAAGGCGAAATCATCCCAGACGACGGCGAGGAACCTCCTACACGCCAGGAGGCTGCCTCTCAGAGGCCTTCAAGCCCGGCGTCGCGCTCTCGCGAGCTCCATACGCCTAATCCGTTCCCGAACCGTGATGGTTTGGCGAACGCCTTGCGCAATGCGCCTCCCCTCTCCTCAAGGTACGAGGACGAGCTCCCTGAGCCAGGTGTGGTCTCCAACGACCTGGACGGGGCTCAAAGCCGGCAGCTGGAGGCTACATCTCGCGCACGGTCTAACAGACCTGTAGCCCGCCCCATTGTGGGCACGTCGCGTCGCGACTACGGTTATGACCGTCTCTCCCCTGCAGAGGTCGTTAGACGCGCTGCCTCGCAGCTCTTGGACACGTATACGTGTGGGCCCGCGCCCGAGACGACTGATGAAGTCGTCCAACAACGATCGCTCCGTGAGCGCTTCCTGACTCCGCAAGTCACAACTCCTTCGGAGTACCGTGAGCGCCTGCGTCAGCAGCTCAACGGTGAGGCCGTACCGGCCATGCGGACAGTGCCGGTGGTCCTCTCAGAGGGTGAAACGATGGCCGCTTACGAAGCGCAGTTTCAGAATTGGGTGGAGCGATCCCGACGGCTCCACTCCTATGATGCTCTCCGAGCTAGTTTCTCGGAAACTGATATCCGCTTGGAGCGGCGCTTACGCCTCGACTTCGCGAAGCGACAAGCAAGACGGCGTGTACCGGGACAACGTCCCTCACGCTACGAGGCATCCCGGCCTCCTGCTCCCGCTGTGAGCAGCCCTACCCATAGCCATGGGTCGGCTGGCACAGCCACTGGTCAGAGCCTGAGCTCAGCTCGTGACCTGTCGTCACCCCACTCTAGTAGTGGGAAGCGCGGCGCGCCCGGCGACTCCGTCGCGCGCCCTGCGGGCGCTCCGTCACCGGGTGACGCCGATCGTAAGCGTCCACGACGTCAGGGCAATCTTGCCGAAGTGGAACCTCGAACTCCCATGAGTTCTGGGAATGAGGATACCCTCTCCACTTTACCAGATACTGGTTATGACCCTGGCGCCTGCGCCGCGCCATCAGGCGCTCCACATGGTAGTGGAGATTCCCATGCTCATCGAGCAGAGCAGGGGGAGGCCGAGTGGCCGCTGGACTCTCGCGCTGCGAGCTTTGTGGACTTCCTCTCCTTACAGAGCCGTGTCCGCTCGGTGAGCGACTACGTCGCGGACGTTGATCGCTCCTCACATCGCCTAGCGAATAGCCTCGAGGAGGTCGAGCGTCGCCTCGACTGGCTGGAGTCGCCTCAGGCGATGCAGCAGCGGGTCGTAGACCTTGAGCGCCAGATTGCTCAGCTGCAGGGTCAACTCGACCTCTTGGTACGGATGCAGCCGTACGGCTCTCGTCCCGTGGCAATGCCACCGCCGATGGCTCTACCGCCTGCTGCCTTGCAGCTTCCTGTGCCTCCGCACCCTGCTGCTCTGCAGCGTCCTGCTGCCCCGCAGTATCTTGCGCCCGCGGACTCTGGTGCGGTGCCTCAGCACCCTGCTGTCTCGCAGCCTCCTGCTGCCTCGCAGCCTCTCGCTGCTTCGCAGCCCCTGTCCGACCCGGCGCTAGCGCCTCGGAGCTCACCCGAGCGGGGTCCCGGTATGGCTTAAGCAAGCCTACGTAAAATACCGGGTGCGTACGCATCTTCTTCGGAAGATTGAGCGTGTACGCCAGGCCCTTCTTGGCCACGACCTTGAACGGTCCAATGAACCTAGGTCTCAACTTGGTCTTAAAGACCGCAGACACTGCATGTGTAGGTAGGTTTTAGCGTTTAATAAAACGAGATCTCCAATCTCAAACCTGTCCATGTTCTTCCTGCCTTTGGCATCTGCATACTCCTTTTGGAGATCCTGGCTTTCAGCCATCGCGTCGCGCACTTGGCGCATGACGCTCAGTCTCAAAGAGACAAAGTCATCGACTTGCTTGCGAACCGCAACTGGGCTGACATCAGCAAGCCGATCGGCTAACCCTCCCCCATCAAGCCCAGAGCCACACCGTGGCGGCGTTAGAGGGACGCGAGGGTCGACCAAACCGTTCACATAGAACGGGGTGAAGCCTGTCGAGGCATGCACCGCATTGTTCATAGCGAACTCAACGAGGGGGAGCATCTCGCTCCAGCGTCGTGGCGCTTCAGCGCAGACGCTTCGGAGGATATCCTCCACAACGCGATTCACGCGTTCAGTTTGACCATCGGTCTGTGGATGGTCCGCCGTGGACATGTCCAACTTGGTGCCAAGCACCCCGAACAAGGACGTCCAGAACTTCGCTGTAAAGCGAGGGTCTCGATCAGAGACAATTGCCTCAGGCAAGCCATGTTGGCGAAAGACTCTGTCTAAGAACAGCTTCGCTGTATCCTCACCGTCAACGGTGTCCGGCACAGCCGAAAGATGAGCCATCTTGCTCAGTCGGTCAACAAAGACCACGACGCCTGTGTTGCCCGCCTTATCCTTAGGAAGGCCAAACACAAAGTCCATACTAATGGACTGCCAACATCCCGAAGGGACTGGCAAACTCGCCAACGGCGCAGCCGCATGCGGCGCGGACTTGGTCCGTTGACATGTCTCGCATGTACGCACATAGGTGCTTGCCCACTTGTACATCTTGGGCCACCAGTACATCTTGCTCACCGAGCCATAGGTCTTTTCACGACCAAGATGTCCACCGACAGGCGTATCATGCACCTCATAGAGGATGCGATACTTAAGATCCTCATCATGAGGGACGACCACTCGAGGAGTGTCCTCAGGGTCAGTGCTGTAATACAACAGGCCATGATCGAGCGTATAAAGCTGCAGCCTCGCGCGTAAGCGCGGTGACAATTCCTTGTCAGAGTCTTTGAACTCTTCGCTCCCAAGAGCGCGTAGCAGAGCTACACATGTGTCGTCTTGGGCGTATGCCCTCCGTATAAGGTCGGGGACCGACGACGTCACAGTAGAGACATGAGTCAACTCGTAGTCTGGCCTGCGCGATAGCGCATCGGCCACTACGTTTAGCCGTCCCGGCTTATACTTCACCTCGAAGTTATACTCGGCAAAGAATGAAAGCCATCTTGTCATTCTCTGTGAGAGGTGAGGCGACTGAGTCGCAGTGCGTAAAGACGCATGATCTGTATAGATCACAAAGGGCTTAGAGCCGAGTAAATGTACTCTAAATTTGACTAGAGCATACTTCATTGCAAGTAGCTCCTTGTCATGAACTGGATAGTTCTTCTCAGCAGCTTTAAGCTGGCGAGACTCAAACGCGATAACGCGCTCACGCCCTTCGGCGTCTGCTTGTAATAAAGCACAACCGATTGCAAAATCGGAGGCGTCGCAGACGACGCTAAACGGACGATCCGGGTCCGGAAGCGCCAAGATGGGCGCGTGAAGGAGACTCTCCTTAACAGCCTTGAAGGCTTCGTCGTGAACGACGTCCCAGCACCAGGGTGCATCCTTCTTAAGGAGATTGGACAATGGCCGAGCCATATCAGCGTAGTTCTCGCTGTACTTGTGCAAGTAATTGGCTAAGCCAAGCCACTTACGCAAGTCTTTCGGGTTCGATGGAACCGGCCAGTCCACAATGGCCTTAACCTTGGCAGGATCTGCCCTAAGGCCTCGCTTCCCAATGAAGCATCCGAGGAATGGAATTTCCTCCGCGCCAAAGACGCATTTATCCAAGTTGGCATACAACTTATTCGTGCGCATGCACTCGAGCACTGCTCGCAAATGGTCAAGGTGGTTCTCCACATCAGACCTCCCGTGCTCCGCACGACTATGGACGAAGATGTCGTCGAAGTACGTCTGAGCGTACGCCCGATGGGGCCTGAACAACTGCGTCACTAGACGATTGAACGTCGCAGGCGCGTTCGACAGCCCTTGGGGCATCACCAACCACTCCCAGAGCATGCCGCTCGGAGTACTCACAGCCGTGAGGGGTATATCGCTAGCTCTCATGAGCAGCTGATAATACCCGTCGACCAAGTCGAGTGCACTGTACAACGTACATCCCACCATATTGTTCTGAAGAGCATCCTTACGAGGAATCGGCGTCTGCGCCGGAATGGTGGCTGCATTCAGCTTATTGAAAGCATGCACTATGCGCCACTTGCCATTAGGCTTTCTGACACAGAACGTGGGTGTCGAGTGCGGAGACTTGCTCTCACGCACCAAGCCGGCTTCGTGCTTTGCACGGAAGAACGCGTCGATGACGTCACATTGCTTCCTTGGTAAAGGCCACTGCCGTGTTACGCAGTATTTGGTTCCTGGAACCAAGTCAATCTCATGACGTACGCCTCGGTCCGGAGGCAACCCTGACGGCGGGTCCTTCGACACCACATCGTGGTATTCCTTAATCAAAGGATAAAACGGATCCGAGGGATCCTTGAGGATCGAAGATCCACTCCTAGCGCTTAGCGCTCGTTTCGTGTCCTCAAGGACAGCTTCGTCCACGACGGACGAGGAGTTTAACTCCTCCTCGGGTCGTATCATGACCACCTCGGCAAGCTCGCCGGCCTTTAAGGCCTCGCCAAACTCGGCGACGGACATCTCGTCCAGCTCTAACAGAGCATCAACAGACGGGAGTCGCTCGAGACTTATGTCTCCGTCGACATCCCCTGTCACTCCATTCACGAGTGTGTACAACTGCTCACTGCAGTCGCGTGGAGCCTCACCGCTCAACACGCTGGACACCTCGTCCGACGTCATAGACGTCACAGACGCTCTGCGTCTCTTCCTCCTCTCCCTCCTCGCCCGAGCACGGCCGGATGAGGGCTGCAGGGCGACATCACCGTCGCGCTGCCGAGGTGCCAACGCACTATGGCTCCTCGGAGAGGGAACAGTGTCATTCGATACACTCAGCGGCGGGTCAGCGACCCTACGAGCACCGCTCAACGGAGTACGTGCCGTTACACAATTGTCCTTAGGACACAGCGGCGGGTCAGCGACCCTACGAGTACCGCTCAACGGAGTACGTGCCGTTACACATTTGTCCTTAGGACACAGCGGCGGGTCAGCGACCCCACAAACACCGCTCGGCGGATAACGCGCCACCCCGCGCATGCCCTGTGAGTCACACTCACGGCAAACAGCAACTTCGTTGCTCACTATCTCTGACATACCAATGTCCAGCACCATGACCGATTCGGTCTCGTGCTCGCGCCAATAGCGCTTCTGTCTCCGAGCAGAGGTGGGTTCATGACTCGCCAATGCTCCACTAGGAGACGGGCGCGTAGCGCCCAACGTCTTCGACTTCCAGTCGATCCATGGCTCGTGGCTCTCGAGCCACGCCATGCCAAGGATGAGGTCATACCTCTCATCCAGGTCTAAGACCAAGCAGCGTTCCACGCTATCGAAGTCTAAGAACTTCACGTTCAGGTCAATAGAGACCTTCGACACAGTCACTAGTGTCCCCGTCGCAAGACGGACAGAGATCTTATCTCTTCGAGGCTCTTGTAGAGCCTCCACATATGGTTTAAAACCATCGACAGTGGAGCGCCGGACATAGTTGCCGGACGCTCCCGAGTCTATCAAGACTCTCCACGGCTTGTCGAAGCCCTTCACGTTCGCTTGAACGACTAACAAGCCGGGCTTGCACTCACTACGTGAGTTAGAGAGCTTAGCTCTCTGCGGGGCTGAGTCCCGTTCTCTCCTGCCTCCCAGAGGCCCAACAGAACTCAGTTCCTCCCCAGTAGGGCGCCCCGCGCCTACTGGGTTCCGTCGTTTCCCCGCGACGACCCTGGTTGAGGGTTCGAGGCGGTGCTTCGGCTCGATGGAGCCTGGGCCTTGTTGCGCAACGGGCAACTAGGCCTCAAGTGGCGGGTGCTCCCGCACGTGTAGCATCGACGGATGCTGAAGCGCTGCTCAGCAGCATAGAGGTCAGCCTCGTCTTCAGCGTGGCTGAGGTCCATCGGTTCAGGACCGCTCGAAGAGCTCGCGCTACCAGCGCTCGAACCGTGTCTCGCAGACTGGAAGTTGTAGTCGGCATTCAATGCCACGTTCACGGCCTCCTCAAATGAGGCAGGGTGAACACGGAAAACTTCCGTTCGGGCAGCGCCCGTGCGTAGGCCCTCCATAAACACGGTCACCGTGACCGCCTCGGGGAGAGGGCTCGACGCCATACCGGCGATCAGAGTTCTCAACTCTTGGACATAGTCCAGCAACTCCTTTTTACCCTGGCGGGTAGCAAGGAACTTCGACCGTATACGGTACGCCTGGTTAGGCGGCGCGAACACGCGCACTAGTTGCTGTTTCAGCTGATCCCAGGTCGGGAAAGCAGCGTCCACAGACGTGCCGCACGTTAGTGCCCATTCTTGAGCTCGGCCGCCGAGCTTCGAGATCGCCAGCGCTACGCGCTGTTGCTCAGTCTGGAGCAGGGCCGATCCCATGGCCATCTCGACCTGTCGGGTCCATAGAAGGAGGTTCTCCCCTTCCTTCCCCTCGAAGGTCTTCACGCTCACCATGAGCGGTTTCGGTCTATTAGACCACTCGTGCGTCGACGACGCGGCCGCGGACGAGGCGGCGGACGCCGTTGCGCTCACGCGCTCTTGAACATGCTCTAAGAGCGCCTTCTCGTAGCTTGCAAAAGCCTCCAGTCTGGCGGATACCGCCTCTGGCCCTTGCGAAGCAAGATGAGCAATGCCCTCGGGGCCCAACAGAGACATAAGCTTTTTAAGCGTCTCTTGCTGGCCAGGCGGCAAGCTCGCGAACACAGCGTGTTCCATCCTCTCAGAGGGATCAGTCAAAAGACTCAGTCGCAGGATTGACTACAAGTGCTACCAAGTGCAGCGGGGCTGCCGTAGCTTAGCGTCAGAGGAAGACGGTTAACTCAACGAGTTAAGGATTAACACACACCTTATTAAGGGTTAATAGGCCTTAATATCCGAAGGCACCTACTAACTACGACCTTAATAAAAGGACTTTACTCTTAGTGTTCCAAATCCAAACTGTTTATTTATCTTTTATTGCGGCTAGCCGCCTAGGGGGTAAATGTATGTGGTTAACTATCTAACATAGTAAAACCCAGTGAAATCCTACTTCAAATGCATAACGTGTGGCTCTCAGCCACACACACTCCCTCGAGTGTCCGTACATCAAATATGTACCTTACACAAAGTGTATCCATGTGTGGAACACACCAGGTGTAAACCCGTGTAACCCCGTTACAGATCTTTTCCTCGATCCGTTCCTCCTTCATTTTCCCCGCAAGAACGCGGAAGCCGGCACATGGTACCCTGGTCTCGGAGCTCATGCAGCTCCTACCGGCTTATTGGACGCTCCCACGCTCGCTGATACTTCGGACCCGTGGCGCAATCAATTCAGGGACAATCCTCGGGATCACCCTGATCTTCAAATCGCGCGGTTAGGCGGCAAGTTTCGGCTCGCAGCGGCTTCCAGCGACGACGATAGTGATCAGGATTAGGTCGGGTAGGTTGATCTTCTTGATAGTTGTCCTTCAAGCGCCTTCCTCATATACATGTAGGGGCCTTTGGGCCCATCGTCGGGGACAGCCCCTTCGATTCACAACACTGCTTTTCCACAAATATCCACCACCCATCTGGTATGTGACGTTCCCACATACCTTTCTTTCCACATTCTCCCTCTCGCAGCATCCCACTACTGCGAAGGGTCTCCTTCGCCTTCTTCGTGCGACTGCATCGCGTTGAAACGATTGCGGTTCTCCCTCTCCCTCTCGATCTCCCGCAGCAAGGCGCCGCAGTTCAAGTCGGCTTCATCCACCCAAGACGGCTCCTCATAACCCTTCCAGTGTACCAGGAACTCGCGGTGCACACGGCCGTAACGCGTCCTCCGGCCTGATCTTACATCTGCGATCCGCTCCACCTCGTATTCGTCGTCGTCAAGCGAAGCCTCCCAGCTATCTTCCGGCAAGAGCGCCTCATCGAAGTCGAAGCGATCAGCATCAGGATCAACAAGTCGGGACTTCGGTCGATCAGGGAAATTCCTGATCAGCTTCAGCTTGCTCAAGTGCACGATCGGAAAGACGTTGTAATCCGATCCGGCGATCTCCAGGCGAGCAGCGTGGTTGCCGATCAGCCCGGCGACGCGGAACGGCCCATGCCACATATGCGCCAGCTTCTTCGCGTAGCCGGCCTTCACGCGATCAAGGTACAACCACACTTGCGATCCCGTTTCGATCTGGTGCGGACGCACTTCTTCATTGTGGCGATCAGCTCTGTTCCGGATAGCGTCGCGGAGACGCTCGTTCACGTGTTCACGTGCTCGCTGGTAATGCTCCTGAATGTGATTCCTCCAGCGGCGGGGCTCTCGATCACGGTGACCGGTGACGGCGATCGGCAATGCGGCTTCCAACGTTGATCGAGGATCCCAACCATGCGCAAGATAAAACGGAGTGTCCACACGTATTGCGATCATGAGCCGTGTTGAGCGCGAATGTGAGCCGTTCGGCGTATTCATCCCAGTCTCGTTGATCAACATCGGCAACATACATCTTCAGCGAGCGTGTCAGCGTCTGCACCATTCTCTCTGCGGAACCGATACTCTGCGGGCGGTACGCCATAGTGGGGCTCTGTCTCTGCCTTACAATCCGGTTGAACGCACGGAAGAAGTCAGCCATGAAGCCCGGTTCCCGATCATGCCGAATCACCTTGCTGGCGCCGAACCTTCGGAAGACACACTCCTCGTAGTTCTCTGCGATCGTCTGAGCAGTCCGAGAGTTACTTGCCTTCGCGATCACGTATCCCGTGAACAGGTCAACCCAGATCAACAGTTCCGTATTCCCTTTGAAGGATTTCGGCAACGATGGAATGTGATCCATCGCGATCACCTGGAACGGGTACGTAGCTTGGATGTTTCCGGGCGATTCACCTTGTACCAGCGGTCGTCCTTTTCCGGTCTCACAATCGACACACTCACCAACGTATTTCTGCACGCTCTTGAATAGGCCTCGCCAATGGAAGTGTTTCCTGATCCGTTCGTATGTCCTTCCGATCCCCTGGTGTCCTCCTTCTAGGCTGACGTGATAATGATGTAGGAAATCGTGCTGGAGCGTTTCAGGTACAACCACACGGACAACCGGTTCTCGATCAGTATTCGACTTTGATCCAGTCGGGCAATACATCAGCAGTCCATTCTCATCCAGATCATACTCGCCGGCGACCTTGGCGCAACTCTTCGCCTTTTTTGCCGACAGGTTGATCACGTCGCCCTGTAGGTAAGCTTTCATGTGCGTGATCCATAACTCTTCATCTTGAGATTGTATGATTCGCTGAACCCTCATTTGCTGTACGATCGCTTCTTGCAGGATTTCTGGCTTCACTTGGCGTCGTCGACCAGCTGTGCGGGTGACAGCAGATACATGAGCAGTGGCGTCGCGTTCCTTTGGTCGCAGGATTTCGTCCAGGCGATTAAGCGCGATCAGATCTTACTGATCAGCTTCCAAGGTAACCGTTTCTCCTGATTCTTGCTGCAGGGCTGTGTTGGCTAACTTGTCTGCGCTCTGGTTCCATTCTCTTTTGACGTGTAGGAACTCATGCTCCGGCCAGACCTTCAGTTGACCCATCGCCTTCTGCCGCAGCAATTGGAGCTTGGGAGCCTTGCAGTCGATCTCGCCACGCATTTGGCGGATGATCAAGTTCGAATCACCGCAGATCACGATCCGCCCCCGGTCCGATGTCGGAAGGAGATCAAGTCCAAGAAGGAGACCATGATACTCCGCTTCGTTGACGGTGATCGCTGGCGCGAATCTCGACGCTGCAGAGACGACCGTCCACTCAGGGAGTTTCCAGATCACGGCACTGAATGCGCCGACTTTCCGCTTGACGCTCGCGGATCCATCAAAGGAGACGACCAGCAAGTCTTCATCCAGCTCCACCGTTGGAGGCGGTGTGATGATCAGCTTGCGCGACTGCTTCCTCGGAGCGATAGCGATCAAGGCGTCGTCCATCTCTGATCGAGGCGTGATACTAGCCGCGAGAGCGCCCAAGATCTCGTCTTCGCCTCTGGAACACTTTACGATCTCCAACGTCCATCCTGACAGCAATGCAGCCCACTTTCCAACCGTCCGTCAAGTCCCGACGAGTTCAACAACCAAGAAAGCGTGGAGTGTCGAGACAAGACCTTGATGGATCGGCCGACCAGTTGGGTGTAACACACATCCAGCATTCGGAGCAGCGCCAAGACCTCCTTGTCGACCGTGCTGTAATTTAGCTCGTTGGTCTTCAAGGTGCGACTGGTGAAGGTCACTGGCCAGTACACGCCATCGTGTTCTTGCATGAGCGCGGCGGAGATGGCCCATTGGCTCGCATACAGCACGACTACGGGACCTCGATCAGGATCGAAGTGTCGGAGGATCGGCGTGGCTACGATCTTGGCCTTCAACAAGGTGAACGCGGTGATCGCTCTGGCCCACCGATCGTCTTCGAGCGAGTCGTCGCCCCCAGTCTGAGGTACCCCTGGTTTCTCATTCCGTAGCCGGTACTCATGGAAATCCACCTCACGCAGCTCGTACAAGATTGCTGCGTAGATCGAGAAGTCCTCGATGAACCGACTGTAGTAGTTCAAGCTTCCAAGGAATGACTGCATTGACCGAAGCGACGTCGGGAAAGACAAGTTCCCCCGTGCTTCCAGATCCTTCGGGTTCGCATCAAGGCCTTCCGCCGACACTTGGTGTCCTAGGTACGCCACCTTACTGTAGCCCCAGAAACTCTTGACCACACTGATTGACAGATTCCATTGATCACAGGTGTCTAGGAGCCGCTCGACTTTCTCGCAGAGACCATCCCAGTCGGAGCTGGTCACCAAGATATCATCAATGTATGATCGTCTGCCGAGCACTGATGGCTTCAGCTCAGGTTCAGGTTCCCCGTCCTCGAACACGTCGATCAGCTTCGTCGGCTCGTGATCAGCTCGGATACGCAGATGTCCGTACAGTGCATTGTCGATCAAGCGCTGGTAGATCTGCGGGGCGTTCTTCAATCCGAAGGGCATGCGTGTCCATTCGAAGAGTCCGAAGGGGGTGATGAACGCGGAGATCAGTCTGGCTCGCTCCGTCATACTGACTACCCAAAATCCACTCGCCATGTCCAGTGAACAGTACCAGAGGACTTTGTCCAGATCGTCCAAGAGGTCGTTGATCAGCGGCATGGGGTACACCATCAACTTCATCAAGCTGTTCACCAACCGGTAGTCGATGCAGAGACGGATGTCGACCCCATTCTTTTTGATGATCACAACGATTGGAGATGCCCAAGGTGAGGTCGAGTGGGTGATGATCCCTGCTGACAACAGTCCCTTGATCAAGTCTGACAGCTTCTCCCGGAACTGTGGAGCGACACGGCGCACACGCTGGGCGACAGGGGATGCGTTACCAACATCGATGTCACAGACGGCACCGCGCGCAGCTGGAGGGAGGGCGTTTCCTTTTCCGATCAGGAGGTGTCGACGCTTCCAAATGATCTGCCTCAAGCGTTCGATCTGCTCCGGCGTTTTCCCTTCTGCTTCCTCGATCTGGATGTCTTCGATCTTGACTTCCTCTGTGGTGACGCTTACCTCTGGCAGTATAGCCATCTGACTTTCCAGATCTTCGACGATCAAGTCCTTCCCTTCGTGGTAACAGACTTCATCGTCTTCAGGCGTCCCGCCGACTTCAATCTCTGGCTCCAGTTTCGGCTCGTCGATCGCGTTGGTCGCAGGGTCGATCAGTGGCTGATCATCGGAGTCTGGTGATTCTTCGATCTTGGACTCCTGATCATCTGTCAACTCCGGTCTCGGTTCCTGCTGATCTTGCCTCGTCGACTGGATCAGCCCATCTCACCGCCATCACAGCTACTTCAGGCTTCGGACTGGATCCTTCCCGCTTCAGGATGCCCTTCGGAATATCGTACGTCGGTCGATCCACCAGTGGTCCCATGTACATCGGATCAGGTTCCGCTTCTTCCTGCTGATCAGTGGTGGCTTCATACGCAAGATTCTGCCACTCAGCATATCGACGCGACCCCACGGAGATGAGTCCAGGCGTTCGCGGTACGAGACCTTCAGCTAACCACAGTCCCAGCTGTGTGAGTCTCTGCAACATCAGCTTCTTGTCGCTGATGTTCGTGATCTTCAAGTACTGCGTCCGGCCAAGGCCCTTCACCAAGGTAGGTACCCATCTTTCTCCACGGGCGATCCACAACTTCTCTCGCTCTAACGCTCGGGGCTTTCGTATCGGTATCTCCACAGATTCTCCGACTTCTACGTGAACGCTGTCGTCGAGCGTGATGTCGTGGCTACTGCGGCCGTATGGAGGGCGACGACCTGTCAACTGGATCCGCACTTCGTTGGGGAGGCACATAGTTCCGTCGGCCAAATCAAGACGGATACCGGCTGGGATCATGAAATCCATGCCTAGGATCACATCCTGTCCGGCCATGTCGCCAACCCACGCGTCGAAGAAGTAAACCAAGAAACCGGCCAGCGTGATCTTGATCGTGGTACGTCCCAAAGTGGAGTACACATTCTCTCCGATTCCGATGCAGTCTTGTTTCTGACTCTCGTCAATGATGCAGCCAACCTTACGAGCAAAGGCGGTGCTAACGATTGAGACTTCAGCGCCGGAATCCAAAAGCAGGGTTGCTCTGGAGTTGTTGATCTTGCCGGTGGCCTTAGCCTGCTTGAACCACTTGTCAGGAGCGTGATACTTCCAGTAACCGCGCGACTCGCCAGGTAAGAGATCGCCAGCTGAATCAGATGGTGACATCTTGGTATTGCTGACTAATGCTAGTCTTCCGTGCTCCACATCAGGCAGGTGATCCTTCCAATATCCACGCAGTTCGCCGTCAGCTAAATCAAGTTCCATCACCACTTCCGATCGGGAGAACTCATCATTCCGCAAACTCGCTATCGCAGCAGTACGTCTTCCATGAAATCCACGTATATTGTTGATCGGTGTTGTTGTCTCACTGACTCTTGCCGTCGGCTGCCTTTCAACGTATGCAAAAATACAGAACTTAGAACGCTCGGCTCGTACCAGATTCAAACCTGGCGAGCGTCCTAGTTTAACATCTTCTCCGCGTTGGATGGCAGCATCCCGGCGTGTCGCGTCGGGTTGTACCACTGGCGGATCAAGTTGTAAAACTCTTCCATCGGACATTTGCCGTCTTCGTGGAGCTTGCCGCAGGCGCGGCACACGTACAGGCAGTGATCCGCGGGGTGACCACGGCGACCACACTTCTCGCAGGTCAGGCGTTTCCAGCATCCAAGATCGGAGTGCCTCGTGGATCCACAGTGTGAGCACGGTGGCGGACGTTCCTCCAGGCGCGATCCATCTTCGCGGTCGTTCGGGCCGGCGACTTGCTCTCTTCCCAACGGCTCGGGTGTTGAGCTTCCTGCTTCCGGTGATCGGCCGCAGCGGCCAGGTAGACATGCGACGGGGCTCGGTCATCTTCTGACCCGCTTGATTCCAGTTCAGATCCTGACCCGGCACTGTCGTATGAGGCACGGAGGGCGCGGACGGCGCGAGTGGTCTTCGAGGCAGCTTGCGGTGGGCCACTTGGTGCCTTCTGCCGGAACTTGTTTGATCCAGCGACAGCTTTGCTTTGGCGGACCTTAGCGCGCTGACGTGCACGGAGTATCTCGGCAAGGGAGTCTCCATCGGTGATGCGCAGCAGAGTCAGCTGATCTGCTAACTCGCGATCATCAAGGGTTTCGATGAAGTGTTCGACATGCTCACGCTTCACAGACGCCGGACCGGTCTTGATCTCCAGCTTCGCACGCAGGCCCAATACGGTGAGCCGGTGAAGGTACTCAAGAGGCTTCTCGTCCGATCGTTTCCTCGCGTGGTAATACTGCCTCGCGAGTGACACGCCCAGCCCACAATACTCGACTCGGAAGTCGCCTAGCAAGTCATTCCACTTACTACGGGTGGTTCTCCCCAGCTGCTGGTACCAGTTTCGTGCCGGACCAACTAGAAGGTTGCTGAAGACAATGCATTTCTCGCTTTCGGTCGCTTGATCACGGGCGAACGCGGACTTCACCTTGCTCAACCAGCTTCTGGCCTTCTCTTCGTCGAAGTCTTTGCCGGAGAACTCCTTCAGCTCGGAGATCGCGGAGATCCTGACTCGAGGAACTGAAGATGTATCCGCTGACGACGAGGCTTCGGCGGACGACACAGCATTGACGCGTGGAACCTCGATACTCAAGTCATCTGGATCATACTCTTCTGGATGATCATGATGTGATCCGACCGACACCATGTCGACGTCTTGAGTGCCGACATTCTTTGGGAGATCAGGCATGCGTGGCGTCCGAGCGACGCAGCTTCTTGCTCCTTCTGGTAGCGATCCATCGCGGCATTGAAGAACGATTGAAGGCTACCACTGGACGCTACGGTCGACACCGGCGCCAGGTTCGACTCCTTCTTCCTGGCTTCCAGCATGGCTGCTCCAGCCGGTCCAAGCGTCATCCTGCTCAGCTCGATCGAGCTATCGGATCCCGCCTCCGACACCCTCGCCGATGTCTTCGCAGACGCGAACGAGGGGTGGGGTGATCCGGACTGACTCGAGTACGTCGTTGTCAGTCCCTGATCGGCGGTCGAGATGACGGCGCCTACCAACGGTGTGAGCAGCCTTTCCAAGTGCTTGGTGGATACTTCAAGTGTGGGAAGATCAAGTTCGAGCAGTTCCTCGGCGTTGAAGTTCCTGGCCACGATTCCCGCTTCCTTCAGCATGCGCATCAGGACGCTGATCGCCGCCGCTTGATCCACCGGCTTGGCTGGTTTGATCACCGGGCCTTGAAGATCGCCGATCAACTTCGGCTTCATCATCTTCATGACCGGGTCGTCGATCAAGAACGCGCGGAGTTTCTTCCGGTAGAGGACGACACGCAGCTCGTCTTCTGTCCAAGTCTTGGCATCACCACTCTTGTCCGCGTCGGGTGCCTTCAGCTTCATCTTCGCGGGCTTCGGCGTCGCCTTCTTCGACTTCTTCGAGGAGGGGAGCTGAGTGGGGGTGGTGGTTTTGGGTGAAGGTCCTTCCGTTTTCACGGATGGATCTTCATCCGGCGGATTACGACTCGTGTCGCGTTCCGCGGGGGGGCCCGAAGGGCCCAAGGGAGGAGGGTGAGGTTTTTCTTCAAGGTCCATCGCTGAACCTTCCTCCTTGACCCCGCCAGAGCTCCTCCCAGGGCTCTGACGTTCGGTGTACTCTTCACTCTTCAGATGCGACGACGGCGATACTCCTTCCGTCGACGCGCCGATACTTCCTGGCTCAACCTTGATCTTGGCCTCTTCTTGACTGGACTCACGGTGATATCCAAGGTCACCAGAAGATCCGGGCACGCGCACCATTGTGGTGTAGTGGCTCGCGAAGAAATTCAACGCGAGGGGCACTCACACACAGGGGGCCGGACTGCCAACTAACGGAGGGGGTACTCCGATCGACCGTGGGGTCTGAAGATCTTCTCACCTTGTGTACCTGTTGACCTGGCGGGGTTAGCGCTCTTCGTGGGTGACCTAGAGAGACCAAGAGGTTGTTTGTTCTTGGTTGAGCTGGAGTGTGGACGGCACTCAGGGGTAGTCGGTTGACGATCTTGTGGATACTTCTTCACTTGATCGTCCGTAGGGTAGAGTAGATCAGGCCTTGAATAAACTTGATCACTCTGGGTTGTCCTTCGGGCTTGTGTTGTTCCAAAGGGGGCCAATGTGTTTCCAATGTCGATGCTTGGGCCGCCTACTGTTAGCGGTGGAGTTGAGGGGTGGAGAGAGTAGAGTAGACCTGGCCAAGCTTTCCAGGTGTCGGTGCGTTTATTCTTCTTGAGCGTCTTGGGTTCCTTCGTCAAGGGGGGGGCAATATACTTCCCAGCCTTGGAATTCTTTGGAAGACCACTTGCGTGCTACAAGGAAAATCTCTCTCTTACCATCTTAAATCTTTCCTATCTGTTCCCTTTCCTCCCATCATCTGCCCATCTCCTTCGCAGCTGACTGGCTACCTTGAACTTCATCCGGTGTACCCATTAATCGGTACATGTAACTCTTGATCGGCGCTGATCGCGGAAGTATGCTGAAATGATTGCACCTTGTCGATCAGGATTCTTGATCGCTCAGGTGTACTGAAATGATTGCACCTTGTCGATCAGGATTCTTGATCGCTCAGGCGTACCGAAATGATTGCACCTTGTCGATCAGGATTCTTGATCGCTCAGGCGTACCGAAATGATTGCACCTTGTCGATCAGGATTCTTGATCGCTCAGGCGTACCGAAATGATTGCACCTTGTCGATCAGGATTCTTGATCGCTGGTGATCACGAAGTGTATCGAAATGATTGCTCCACGATCTTGATCACTGGTGATCACGAAGTGTATCGAAATGATTGCTCCATGATCTCGATCACGACGTACGGGAATGACCGCACCACCGTGGATCACCATTCTTGATCACGACAGATGTGTCGAAATGATTACACCACTTGATCGGCATTCTTGATCACGTCGGTGTACTCGAACCTTCTTCCAGCGTCTGCCTTTGATTACCTGATGGGTACCAAAAACTTGGTACCTAGTCGGAATCAGTCTCAGGCCGACTCAGATCTGGTCCGATCTCGTAACATCTATCATGAAAGTCCCCTTTGATCAATCTATGGCAGCTATCACCTTGATCGATCTGCGCTTCACCACACATCCAACCTATAATTTCTGCTCATCTATCATACTATTTAATAGTTTCTTCGTGCCTTATTCCGTAACAACTGCCACCACAGAAGGCTTTGGGGTGGGCGCCCCCACTGCTGTCAACGTCGCGTTGATCACCAGCGATGTGTCAGCGATTTTCTGCGCTTTAGCGCCTCATTTACCGGCCGTCTTAGCCTTCCCAACATCGGCTTGGTTTCTTGTAGCCTCAACTCTCTTAAATCCCTGATACAGCGTCTTCATATCGTCTGCATACTCTACCGGAAGAACCACCCATTTCTGCCTGTAAATGCCCTTCACCGCACTCCGATAGCCTCCTAGCGTAGTCACTTTGAGGACACGGCCACTTACATGCATCTTGACAACCAAAATGCCTCGAAATGCTTCATGTATGTCAATATTGCTGGCGTCATCGAAATATCGTTTGGGGTCTGATTGAGATTCCCGAATCCATGTTGCGATTCCGCGTAAATAACTACGGTATGCGGCCTGCGTTCGGGATGAAGTGCATGCTTTAAGTGCATTCTCGGCGATAAGAGACTTTTTCTGGGCAGCCAAGGTAGCAGAAGATGGTAGTAGCTCAGCGTCGCCGTCGCCCCCACTAGGATGGGCATGGTGTGGCGTGGCTTGGTGGGTAACTGGGGAGGGGGCTCCATTAGTAGGTGGTGAAATAGGGATTCGATTTTTTTTTCAGACAATGGCAGCGTCACTTAAGTTGGTTGACGCAGTGTCGTACGTTTTGGCAAACAAAAGTTGTGTTTGAACAGAATACTTTCTTTAAATAATACGTAAATAAATAGTGGGTGCAAGTCAAATTTAAGATCATCAAATCACGTTGATGGCCAAAAGTAAGAGTCGGACGCTGTTGATAAGTTCTGTCTTACAAAAAATCATGAATCTCTAGTGTCTTTGTTGGGAAGTTTTGAAACTTCCAAATCAACGCCACTGTGGTGTTGTGGCTCGCGAGGAAACTTGACGCGAGCGGCACTCACACACTTGGCGTCCGGACCCCGACTGACGGAGGTGGTGCTCCGCTTGCCGTGGGGGGAGCGATCATGGTACATGGTGTGGTGATCGCGGCGTTGTGGTGATCAAGGTACTGTCAAGGCTAAGTACGATTGTGGAGACAGTTTGGCAACATGTGGCAGAGAGGCGTCGAGGCTTGGGGGAGAGGTTTAGGGAATTGCATATCAGTGTCTAATATGCCTTCTAGTGAACAAGAGAGTGAACACTCAACAAGAGAGAGGGGGTTCTTCTTATATTAAGCGTCCTACATATTCCAGAGCTGGGAAGTATATTGGTCCCCTCTGACGACCAAGGACTGTGGAGATCTACAGGAGAAGCGCAAGAACGCCTGAATAGCTTGCCCAGGTCGCCCACGCTGCCCTCTCAAACCCTCTCAAGATCCCTGCCAGAAGGAGGCAGTCAAGCATCGTATTGGTATTATTGGCCTTTGGTGAACAACACACCCTAGGACCCCCCCCCCCCCCCGTGGGTCTACGCTACCTCGAGATCCACACCCTAACCAACGGCGAGTGAAGAGTTTCCACGAGCCGTCAAGCCGAAACCCAAGCCCACTCAACCCAGATCAAACCCGGCATCTCTTCCGAGTCATCAAGAAGAGCGTAATCATCCAACCCGACAGTGTAACAGTGTTACACGTACAAGTGGTTACACCACTTGCAACTCTAACAGTTGCGCTAACTGTTAGAGGTTGGAAACGGACCTCAGGCTTTGGTGTGTGGAACACACCAATGGATACATGGGCGGGCCATATCATTGGATGGCTCGCGTGCATTTACGCATGCAATTGGTAGAAAGTGGCGTATTTCTACCAATCAGTGCTCTTAGAAGAAATCAGAATTCTGTCAACCACACATTGACAGAATCTTTAGAAACAGATAGCAATCAGATTTAGGAGGTCCATAATTGGTTTGTGCCAAATTCAATAACAGTTCTCATTTTACGGTATTTGCAGTATAAGTATTGTTATATTTGATTTAATTATATTTACGGACGTAAGTATAATTTAATTAAGTATAATTTAATTGCACGCTTCCTCATACACGTAAGCGCACGTGTACGCCACCTAATAGGCCTTAGTAGACCTATTACACCTGGTAGCACTTTGTAGTCCGTCCCACGACCGACTGCTGTTCGTTCATATGGAGTCATACGAACGCGGGGTAGAGAACTCCCCCATGGATGAGGGGTCCACGGGGACCTCACACCAGTCCGTGACGCGCACGGACTGCCCCCACCTCTCGGATCCAGAGTGGGAGGCGCTCCAACGACTCTCACGAGTCATTGGTGAGGCAGCGGTAGCGGCGATGCTTCGCACGCTATCACCGACAGAGCAACACGGTGTTGCTCTGGGGTACATTGTTAAGGAGCAACGAGATGTTGCTGCCTCAGTGGCTTCCCCGAAGCCACGCGTGGAGTCGTTGAAACTCCACGTGAGTACCTACGCGGGGAAGGAGGACGAGACCCTCCTTCGTTGGCTTGTCGAACTCGACACAGCCGTTGCGGCTCGACGTATCGTCGATCCGATGTCGAAGGTCGCGTTCGCCATGTCATGTTTGGGCGGACGCGCGAGGAGTTGGGCCTATGGGCGCCGACTCTCGGATCCTACGTGCTTCAGCACGTACGAAGGTTTTAAGGAGGAGCTCATGCTCGCGTTTGAGCCCCCGAAGAACGAGTTCAGATCGAGGGCGGAGTTCCTCGATCTGCAGCAGGGCAAGGATGACGTGCATTCCTATGCCCAGCGTGCTCGATACTTGGTATCGAACATAGTGGCCAACCCGGTCGACGAGGCGACCAAGGTCGTCACGTTCATGAAGGGACTGAGAGACGGTCCCGTCAAGACATACCTCTTTCGAGAGTATCCGAATACTCTCGAGGAAGCCATAAGCCTTGCGATACAAGAGGAGTTTAGCCGGCGTCAAGCTAAACTCCATGCGAACGCGCCGAAGCCGGCGCGTCCTGTACCGAAGGCGGGAGGTCCGGAGCCTATGGACCTCTCGAGTGCTACGACTGCTGGTCAAGGTACGATGTTACAAGTGCGGTAACATCGGTCACTTTGCACGCGAATGCACAGCGAGTGTGCATCCGGGCGGGCGTTCAAAAAACGCCAAGGACCAGTAGGCGCGGGACGTCCTACTGGTGATGCAGTCTCGCGTGTCGAACTTGGACACGCGACGATGAGGACTGCTGCCCCCAGCGAGAAGGTTTCTCGCTGCAAGTTGCAAGATGACAAGCCAAACCTTGTCATCCTGAATGTTATGTCGAAGAGAGTTAACTCTCTTCGTGCCCTGGTGGACTCGGGCGCGTCTAACAACTTTGTTCGACAGGGAAGTCTTCGGAGTATGGACTTCGAAGAGGCCGACACGCCTCGCGGCGTGTTGGAGGTGCGGTTGGCAACAGGTGTCACCGTGAGGACCGAGAAGCGCGTGTTCCGTGTGCGCTTCTCGTACAAACGAAGGACGTTTGTGGAAGATCTTATCGTCTTGGATCTAGACGATAAGTTCGACTTGGTGTTAGGCATGCCGTGGCTTGCACGGCATGACCCGGTGATCAACTGGGAGAAGCGTACGGTCGTACGCTTCAATAGTATGAGCGCGACAGAGAGCGATGGCCCTGTCAGTGCTACGCATGCATCGGCCGATGCATGTGACTCCCCGGTTGAGGCAGCAGCGCCCGCCGCTGCCTCCGATCGCCGCCGGCGACGCTCGACGACTCAGATAGTCGTTGAGAGAAAGTGTGTGTCGGCTCAGATATCTGAGTCTGAGTCTGAGCCGAAGGGTCGCCTCAGAAATCAGGTGAATGTGAATCACCTGAGTGATGGTAACATACCGGTATTACCGGTATTACCGGTAGCCTTGGAGGTACTTCAAGCCCCCAAGGGTCGCGTCGACGATTGCGCGTCAGCCTTGATGGCTGACGAAGCCAATAGAATTCCGGTTCAAGGAACCGACGGACAGACGTCAGCTGCGATGGCTGACGTGACAGACGTGCGGCTAGTTCAAGGAACTAGCGATCGTACATCGGCTCCGGGAGCCGATGATACAAACAAAGGCCCGCTAGCCCACAAGGCTAGCGAAGACACACCGACTGCGATAGTCGATGATGTAGAGGCTCCATCAGCTCGCAGAGTTGATGGAGGCGTGGCGGCAGGAGGTGCTGGCGGTTGCAAACGTCCAGCACCAGAACAACCTGCGTGCTCACGTGCCGGAGGACTGCACGCGATGAGCGGCACTCAAGCGGTGCTTGATAATGCGAGTCAGCGGAGCGAGTCCGCTGAAGATTGCAAATACGACCCGTTCAAGACAGAGCCCCTTGGATGCGGAGTACCTGGAGCGCGGCTCCAGGGAAGACTTTCGCGGCACAAGCCATTGAAGCTGCGCGAGTCTCAGCCGGATACTGAGACTGGTGTTTCTGCGCGGCAGACACCGAATGTCGAGACGCTGAACGTCTTGACACGTACTGGTACTGGATTGCAGTACCAGAGGATGCGGTTGGAGAATCCGCGGATGAGTGCGTCGGCGTTGACCGCGCTTCCAGTCATGAACTGGAAGGGCTTCGCGTGAGAGTTGTTCGATGGACGCATCGAACAAATTTGCATCCTCTCAGAGATTGAGAGGGTGGACCGCGAGGCCGAGGAGCTGAAGCGGCTCGTCGTCGATGGGATCACTGAGGGCGATGACATCGTGAGTGCGAAGACTAAGAAGCAGCGCTTCGGGGAGCAGAGTTGGGACTCGTTGAGGTCGAGTCCCTACTACGAGGTGCTGCGGGAGTACAAGGATGTACTCCCGGACGAGATTCCTTCGGAGCTTCCGAAGGGCAAGGGCGTACAGCACGAAATTGATCTCGTGCCGGGCACAAAGTATTGCGTTACACGGCAGTGGCCACTGCCGCGCGAACAAGTTCAAGCGATCGACGACTTCTTCGAGAGTCGTCGTCTTGCAGTCAAGTGCGGGAATCGAAGTCCCCGCACTGTGCCCCGACGTTCTGTGTCAAGAAGACACAGGGCGGTTGGCGCATCGTTCATGCGTACAACAAGTTGAACGATGCGACGGTAAAGGCGCAGACGCCGATACCGCGAAAAGATGTGATCATCGATTCGATGGCCTTGAGCACTGTCTTCAGTGCTCTAGATCTGCGTGATGGATTCTATCAAATCCTCATGCGTGAGAGGGACATCCCTCTCACAGCGGTAAGCACCCCCAGCGGTATGCTGTGGGAGTGGCTCGTCATGCCGCAGGGACTCAAGAATGCCCCTGCGACGTTCAATAGATGTTTGACTCATCTATTGCGCTCGGTGCGCGACTTCGCACCGAGCTACTTCGACGACGTGTTCGTCCACAGCCGGGCTGTGAACGGGAAGACGGACATTGAGATGCCCAAGGTGCATCTCCGGAAGCTACTAGAGCTTATGAGGAAGCATAAGCTCTATGCGAACCTGAAGAAGTGTATCTTCGGGGCGAACGAGATACCCGTGCTGGGGTGTCTCGTGGGGAAAGACGGCGTGCGCCCTGACCCAGAGAAGGTCAGAGTGATCAACGAATGGCCCACGCCATCCAAGTGTGAAGGAACTGAGGCAGTTCCTTGGGCTTGCCACGTACTTGTGCAAGTACGTGGAGAACTACGCGGGCAAGATTCGCCCGCTGTCACAGCTTCTTAAGAAGGAAGCTGAGTGGATTTGGACGACTGAATGCCAGGGGGTGTTCGACGCAGTCAAGCAGGGCTTGACTGAGGCTCCGACCTTGGCCGTCGCCGACCAAGATCGCATTCCACGTAGTGTGTGACGCATCCGATTTCGCGATCGGATGCGCATTGATGCAACACGATCACGAGGGCCGTGATCGTGTGGTCTACTACCAGTCGCGCCAGCTGAAGCCAGCTGAGCGCAACTATCCCGTGCATGACAAGGAGCTCCTTGCGATGAAGTATGCACTCGCAAAGTTCCGAGTGTATCTACTTGGGAGTAGACCATTCGTGGTCTACACCGACCACGCATCACTGCGTACGGCGATAAAGTCACCGCACATCTCGCAACGTATGGCGAGATGATTGTCCTCTTCGCGGAGTACAGCTTCCAGGTGGAGTACAAACCCGGAAGACTTAACGTAGTGGCCGACGCGTTATCGCGTCGACCTGATTATGCGGAGACGGTCGGCGCCAACAGTGTTGGCGTCGTAAGGGCAAGTGTGCCGTCGTCAATGTTGATTGACGACGTGAAGGACGCGTATGCAAGGGATGCAGACGCGAAGGAGCTGCTGGGGTTCCTCGCAGCACTTCCGACGAGGCACGTCGGAAGCTAACTCCTCACCTTCGAGCTCGTGTACACCGCTATCGTGTACACGAAGAACTACTGCTGTACAGTGCAGTAGACGACAAAGCGGATCGCATTGTCGTTCCGAATGGCCATGATCTGCGGCTGCGGATCATGTTCGAGTACCACGATGCCCCTACGGCAGGGCATCCGGGTCGTGAGAAGACATACACTCTTCTTACGCGTGACTTCTACTGGCACCACCAGTACACGTGGGTACACAAGTACGTTCGTGCTTGCGAAGTTTGCCAGCGCGTGAAGCCTGCGCCGTTTACGCAGGCTCCTCTTCAATCACTTCCGACTCTGCCGGAGTGTTGGCAGTCCGTGTCCATGGACTTTGTCTTCGGTCTTCCGCCCGACAACAAGCGGAGGACAGGCATCGTTGTCTTTGTGGACAGATTCAGCAAGATGGTTGATCTTGCTGCCGTCCCGGCTACTGTTACAGCCGCGCAGATTGCGCGACTGTTTGTTGACATGGTGTTCAAACACCATGGCATGCCGCTCGACATTGTATCGGACCGTGATCCACGCTTCACAGCGCGGTTCTGGCAAGAAGTGTTTACACTTCTTAGATCACAGTTGTCAATGTCGTCTGCGGATCATCCGCAGACGGACGGTCAGACTGAACGCGTCAACCGCGTACTGGTTAACGCGCTGAAGAGCTACGCACACTCGTTCCCGCATTGGAGCGAGTGTTTACCGATGGCAGAGTTTGCCATCAACAACTCGGTGCATGCCTCGACAGGGCATACACCGTTCTACGTGAATGCCATGCGGCTTCCACGTTTGCCGAGCATGCTCGGCGGGGTAGCTTCCTCCTTAAGTGGGGGAGGATCTACGGTTGCGTCTGAACAACCGCAGAGGACAGCTGATGACGTACTATCAGCTGCGGTGACGCGAGCTGCGTCTCGTTCGAGCAGGAACGAGCGCAAGATGTCTGTGCCGGGCACAGACATAGAGAACGATAGCGAGCAGGCAGGGCCTGCTGCGGACGAAGGCGACGAGCTGAAAGAGTTCAGCTCGAATGCGCTAGACTTTGTCAAGCAAAGACAAGCCGTCATACGGTTTGTACAGGATGCTATCGCAGCTTCTGCCGATCGACAGAAGCTGAATGCGGACAATGTTGGCAGGGGCAACATGAATGAATTTAAGAAAGGTTTATTGGTTTTGTTAGCTACACAAAACTTGCCTAAACATGCAGTGTCTGATTTTGGAGCAAGTAAGCTTGCTCCAAGGTTCATCGGGCCGTTCACAGTACTTGAACGGCACGGCAACGCGTACCGGCTGGACATACCGTCCAGCATGAGGCTCCATCCGACGTTCTACGTCGGGCGGTTGAAGCCGTATGTGCAGCACGAGTCATCTACGGGTGATGACTCGTCTGAGAGGCCTGGGAGGCCTTCTCGAGATCGCTCACGCGAGCGATCAGAGCGTTCAACCTCGTCCCGAGACCGGACGAGATGTTCAAGGCAGCCTGCGCAGCATCAGCACGGAGGACTCGAACCTCCTGCTTCAGGGCAGCCATCTCGGCGCTCTGAGACTGCTCGAGCGCCGCAACACGATCGTGCAGGGCACGATCGCCATGGTCATAGCGTTGACCATACGGAGGGAGTGTTTCCGCCCCCCCCCGCCGCCGTTGCGAGACGCGACTGGGTCGATCCGCTGGATAGTTGAGCGGATCGTGGCTCATAAGAGAACGAACTCTCAAGGGGTTCGTTTTCGTATTTGTCGGAGAGGATTACCTCCCCATCGAGACACATCAGAGCCACGGAACGTCCTGATGGAGGACGTTCCGGAAATGGTGCGGGCGTACGAAGCCCACCATAACTTGCAGGCCTAAGGCTTGCACGAGGAGTGCTGCGGTCACCCACAGCACTCGGAGCTTCACGTGACTCAAGACGAGCACGGAGCTCCTTGATGTGATCGGGTACACGAGTCGTCGTGTACCCCAGTAGGTCACGGTCGGAGATGCGTGCTGCCAGAGGTGGGCAACGCGGACAGGGTGTTCCAAAGGGAACGGCACACAGGATCCCCGCTTCCATGCTTGCTTCATGGAGGCGTTCACACTTATCGCGCACGGTGTAAGTGTAGTAGCGATCGCGAGCATGTTTGACACGCTCGCGATAGACTTTCGGGCTTTGTTGAAGTTTTCAACAAAGGCGTTCCACGACTGACAAAGTGCCTGCCACTCTGGCACTTTGCTCTTGCGCGAAGTCTTCTTCGCGCTGAAGTATCGGAGCTCATGGAAGAGCCCGATGTAGTAGTCGCGTCTTTGAGTCGGGGACTCAAAGACAATGCCAACCGCGACTTCATCGTCGGTGATACTGTTGTCGTGGTACAACAGTATCGGGTTCGGTGGTGAACTAGCACCGAACCGGTCATGGATCTCTGCCTCAGTAGGCATCCATGCAGCGCGGACTGGTGGTGGATCAGTGCGCGGAGACATGCACGCCCTCGACATGGGGACGCTAAGTCATCATTGCGCGGACGCTTCGACCTGGAAGCGTCCGAGGCCTCTTCGCCGGGGCGTCGAGACCCCTTGGGTGGGTCGAGCGTGTCTTCGGACGAAGACACGTGGGCGGGAGATTCCTCTTCATGGAGCTCCTCATCTTCAGAATCCTCGTAGTCGAAAGGATACTCGTCAGAGTCGGCAGCGAAGTCGGACTTCTTCGCTGCATGCTTCTCCTTGAGGAGAGCATGGTACTCGGAGACAGAGAGTTTACTCTCTGTCGAACGACTGGAAGCAGCAGTGCTAGTGGACACTGCCGCTGTTGTGCTTGCTGCAGAGGCAGCAGGCGAGGCTTGCGCGTCCGCCGCTGCGGACGTGGACTTGTGGGATAGTGGGTCGACGGCAGAGCCCTAAAATGGCGTACATGCGTCAGGCTAGTGGGACGGCGGAACGCATGGTGCAGACACTGACGCGATCAATCAAGATATATGTCTCCGACATGAACCAGAAAGATTGGGAGTAGTATGCTGAGAGGTTGACATTCACATTGAACACAGCTCAGGATCGCGTCCGCGGAGACACGCCGTTCTTCCTTGTCCAAGGCTGGGACCCCTGGAAGCGTCGCTGCCTGTGTGAAACATGATCGCGACCCCAGGAAATGGCGCAATCGGGTGCAAGGCCATTATCAGCGAGCGCGTGAAGAGGTAAACGAACGCCTGCGGGGAGCCATTCAAGATCGCGCGGATCGCCACAACGAAGATCTTCGATCACATAACATCGACGTCGGAGATCAGGTCTGGCTGTATTTGGATCGCGTCAAAGTTGGTTACGCGCGGAAGCTTGCACATCTGTGGCACGGCCGTTTCGCGTTGCGGAGATGATTGCTCAACACGCAGTGAAGCTGGAGATTGCGGGGACGGAATGCCGGATCTTTCCGATCGTGCACGTGTCGAAGCTCAAGCTCGTGAAACGTTTCCCTGATCTCCCGAAGACCGAGATCGTGATCGCCGAGGAAGATCGTGTAGACTTCGATGGGGCATTCCTACCAGAAACAGTTGGAGACGAGACTTAGACGAAGGTGATTACGAAGTGGAGAAGATTGCGGGCGTACGGTCATCTCGGAAGACGCGGTATGGGCGGAACCGCTGCGAGTTCCTGGTGCTCTGGAAGAGATATGACGAGCCGACTTGGGTGGACGAAGTGGACTTGAATTGCGGAGCTCTGCTTCGCGAGTTCGAAAGGAGTCAGGTCAGCTGCAGTCGTTTTGGCGTCATGCAGTCCCACGAAGAGGAAGTGGGAAGAACCCCGTCGCATTAAGTTCGAAAGGGGAGTGATTCGTGTGAAAGGGCCGCATGAATGGAAGGAGGGGATATTTGTTTATATAAGAAGGGACACATCTCAAAAAGAATTTCTGAACTCAAACCGAAGAGCTACGTGACAGGGTGTTCAGCTACGCCTAGTCGCTATAGTCTGCCTGGAAGAACTTGCGGTCGAGGCGTTCGAGGCGAAATCCGGGGTGGTCCGCGATGCTGGCGCGAAGTTGGTGGCGCCACGGATCAACACGGTCGACGATTTGGAGGGCCGCAGGGAGATCAGCAGGGGACTGCCTCTCCCCCTGGTCGGGATACCAGCAAACTTGTTCGCCACGCGTTGGGATATGCAGGAAGTATGGGTCGAGCAGGATGTCGAGATCGCACTCGCCACTTTTGAGACACGTCATCAAGTGCCTCAGCAACCTCTTCCACCTAGGGCCGGCACGCATCCTGCGGATGCGACAATCTTTTTGATACTGCTCCAGGAATGGCTCTGCAGCACGCATGGCCAACGTGATAGGGAGTTTGTGCGTGGTCTCCCAGAACATCTGACGGCTGTTCTCCTCGAAGTCTTCGTACCTCCGACAAAAGTCAGCGAACCAACCGTTCGCTTCGAACGAACGAGGCACTATGATGCGGCGTAAAAGCATCCCACGGCGGAGGCACGGATGTTGGCATCGGTAATCAACCCGGGAGGAGCACGCGGATTCCGGGGGAACAACCAGAACTTGGGGCGAGTCCACTGAGCGGCCAACGCGTCCAGACGTAGTCGCTGGACACTCAGGCGGCTGGCCTCTAGCAACGGCCAGGTATCACAGTCGCTCGATTGGCGGTAGGCGGTTGGTCGACGATAGCCAGGGATCCAGCGCTGACGCGAAATCACGGTGGGCAGGAGATCTTCATCCTCTTGCGCCGCAAGAAGAGTGTTGTCCGAGTCATGCGACGATAAGGAGTCTGAACTTCCGTCGTTGCTGTCTGAAACCCCGCTCTGATGATGGCTGGAGCTAGTGCTGTCATCGTCACTACTGTCACTGGGATCACCATCGGAATCAGGGCTTCCTCCGCGAGGGCGTTTCTGATTACCCCCCCGGAATGATCGGTGGAGTTGCAGGAGGAACCGGCGTACCGCGATTGTGAGGTAACCCTTGATCATCTTGGTCCTTTTGATCTTCGGGAGTTTTATCGGCATGGCCATGATCCTGAGAGTCATCCTGGTCTGCCTGAGTATCGAAGTCTCCGTGGTCTTCTTGATCTTGATGGCTCTCTTGATCGCCATGTATTTTCACGGCGTTCTCAGGATCCGTCTGAGCTTCAGCATCTTCCTCCTCGCTGAGGACGATGGGGCTGCTAGAAGTCCCATCAGGAGTAGACCCAGTAACGGCTTGAGAGTGACCCAAAGAGCTTCGCGTGACTGGAGGGCTTGTACGCGAACGTTTTGGCCGAGGAGTTCCAGATGACGCTCGCCGATCTCTCTTGCGGGATGAAGATGATGAAGGTTTCCTTGACGGAACCGACTGGCTGCGAGACGACTGTCCTTTAACAGTAGGAGGAGGTCGAGGAGGTGTTTGGACGGAGAAACCGAAGATCGAGCCTAACGAACTCAACTGTCTGCCGCTCAGCAAGTAAGCGATCGCGATCCGCTTCAGCGTCAGCTTGATCCCTGATGCCCGGCCGCGATCAGACTCCGCGTCAGCCCGCGCATGTTGCTCGACTTCGAGGTCTTTAGCGAGTGCAGTCTTCTCTGATTCCAGGCGGCGTACGGAGAGTTTATGTTGATGTGATGATCCAACCTGCCCTTCGAGATTGGCGATCCGAGCCCGTTGGGCGTCTGGCTGTGCACCTACATGGGGAACATAACCCGGTTAATTGGCTGGAGTGAGGATATGATGATCAGACACCGATACGTACGAGCTGAGACCAGAGCGTGCAACGCTCGGACCAAAGCTGCCTGCCTGCTATGTAGATCGTCGTTGGCTCGATCGAGTTTCGCCTGAAGCTCATCGCGTGCTTCCAGACTAAGGTCGAGGAGACGCCGAGAACTCGTTTTATGACGACCGAGTTGATCATGAAGATCGGTGATCTCCTTGCCCATAGATGCAACCTGCTGGCGGAGGAGACGAGCGGCGTCTTCTGCGTCTTTCAAGGAGGCTATGCGAGACTGAATCTCACTGGTTAAAACGTCAGATTCCTTCTTGGCCGCAGCATGAGCGGCTAGAGCTTTGTCGCGAGCCTCTGAAGCAGCGTCTCGATCGCCAACAGCAGCATCGCAGTCTACTATTGCGGAGTCGCGATCACGAATGGCGAAATCGCGTTCAAAAATAGCTAGGCCTCGAGCCGCATCAGCGGCTTCGCAATCCTTGATGGCGCGGACCCGATCATCTATAGCCGCGTCGTGGGCTACGACAGCTGAATCACGGTCGGCGATTGTGGAATCACGTTCGGCCACGGCTACGTCCCGAGCTGCAACGGCACAATTACGGTCAGCGATGGCGGCATCACGTTCTGCAGCGGCAACATCTTTATCAAAGATCGCCTGGGCAAACTGGCTGGTGTTGGTTGCGGGATGAGCCGAGGCTAAACGAGCTTCTAATTCGTCAACGCGTTCATTGTACTTGGCAACGACATCTGCGTGCAAGTGCTGGAACGCGAGGAGTCGATCCCGGAGGCAAGCGATCTCCACGGAGTTGTCGCGACGATCTGCCAAGGCGGATTCCGTTTTAGCAAATCGCAACTGGGTGTCTTCCAAGCGATGGCGCAGCAGATCGTAGCGGTGCTGGCAGAAAGTTACGTATGGAGCGGCCTGTTGCAGGGTCGAAGTCAATTCAGCGTGTAGTGTGGTGGTTTCCCGGCGGAACAGAGCGTGCTCACGCTGGAGATCCTCGAATTCCCGCTGGAGATCATTATATGCGGCGGACTGAAGTTGGTATGCTGTTAACTGCCCCAAAATGTATTGAAGATCATGGAGCGCTGGAGAGCGTGCTCGTTGATCTCGACGGGGAGTCGATATACAGTTGACGGGGTACGGCTGGCGAGTTGCAGAAGAGGGCGCGATTGAAGTGGTGGTACACCTGTGTGAAGATTGCCGAGGGGTTAGTCAACAGAGGAGAGTTCCAGTGCAGCAACACAGGAAGCGTACCATCTTCAGCACGGGTGGCAGTGTTTGATCCCGGTTGTGCAACTTGACTAGAAGGATCGGGTGGAATGCCACAAGCGACTAGGTGGAGATGGATGACGACGCAAGATGAGGAAGGCTTTTGAGAAAAAATCGTATGATTAATACGCACTAGCAGAATTGTTCGTCACTGTGGGCGAGATTGGAGGGCCATCAGGAACAGAAGGAGCACCCGCGTCGGGAGAGTCAGAGCAGGTGATTCCACGAGCGATGGCTACGCACGTGTCTCGATCGCTGTACGAGTCGTGCTCCGTGCGGGGGGGCGATTGTGGTGAAGTGGGAATCTTGTTTGACGGAAAGGACCGGCTCGGAATCACTGTGCCATATTGGTGGTACATCGTCTCTGTGATCGCGACACTGATCGCATTGATCCTCATAGAATGGTGAAGTCATTCGAGTACACCGAGCGCGATCCCCAGGGAAGATCAAGGTACCATGATCATGGTACATGTTGTGGTGATCGCGGCGTGTGGTGATCGCAGCGTGAGGTGATCAAGGTACCGTCAAGGCTAAGTACGATTGTGGAGCCAGTTTGGCAACATGTGGCAGAGAGGCATCGAGGCTTGGGGGAGAGGTTTAGGGAATTGCATATTGTGCGTTCTACTCCAAATTGGATTGGGCGATTGGTAAATCGCCCCAACCCAATCTCCCCTCAAACCGGCCCAGCCTATCGTATAGCATAGATTATTCATCTTTAAGATGTTTCCGTCTACAGCCAAACGGCAACATCCTAGCTAGTATTAATATTGAGCCTCGATGCCCCGGACTCCACGACGCTCTCCACTACAGACAGCAACTTCTGCTGGCGGTCGTATTCGGACATCCCCACGTTCTGCACGTGTGTCACCATATCCTGAACGTATTCGTACACCACAAGCAACTCCACTCCAGTCAGGGGGCTCTCGTCGTCGGGATTCACTACAGGATACATCGGAAGTTCCCCCCACGACACAAGCTGCAACCCGGCACTTGACGCCACCTCCTGCCCCACCTTCGGTTCCGGCCCCAGCGCTGGCTGGACACTCGCCGTCTTCTTCGATTTCAGTGCCGCTTCGACGCCCGACGCCACCTAGAGTCACAACATCAGCACTAGTCCGACGGTCAACGCCTCCACCAGGCACATCATCCCGGCATTCTGCTACACGATCCCCCACACCACCCTCAGCGACTTCTATCTCCCGCCATTCATCGTCTCCAGTTCCCGCACAGGAACAGTCGCCGGCGACGCCGTCAGACACCACCTCGTCAATCTATCAGCTGGTTGTTCAGCCCATCGTAAAAACTACGGTTAGTCAGCGCGATTCATCAGGCGATTCTTTAGAGGACTTTGCTGTTAATGGATCGACGTTCAAGGGTATAATACACAAGCTTTGGGTGAAGTATGGGCACCGCGTGAAAGGACGTGCAGTGAAACGCGACGACACTTGGTCTCAAGAAACAGCCACAGAGGCTCTGTGGAGCAAGGTATCAGCTCAAGCTGAACAACCATCTCTAGTGCTGACGCTAGCGGTTCCCTCTACACCACCGTGCTGCCTTATCAGAAGAGCTTCAGCGCTTGTTGATAGTTACGGCAAGTGCTGGTTGCCGTAACTATCAACTGCAACTTAATTTGACCAATCACATTGCGGACGCTGGATTTGACCAATCGGCCCAGGTCTCCAAATTTAGGCGGAATTCACAATATCAGTGTCTAATTTGCCTTCTAGTGAACAAGAGAGTTAACACTCAACAAGAGAGAGGGGGTTCTTCTTATATCAAGCGTCCTACATATTCCAGAGCTGGGAAGTATATTGGTCCCCTCTGACGACCAAGGACTGTGGAGATCTACAGGAGAAGCGCAAGAACGCCTGGATAGCTTGCTCAGGTCGCCCACGATGCCCTCTCAAACCCCCTCAAGATCCCTGCCAGAAGGAGGCTGTCAAGCATCGTATTGGTATTATTGGCCTTTGGTGAACACACCCTAGGACCCCCCCCCCCCTCCCCCCCCCCCCGTGGATCTACGCTACCCCGAGATCCACACCCTAACCGACGGCGAGCGAAGAGTTTTCACGAGCCGTCAAGCCGAAACCCAAGTGCCGTCCACACCCACTCAACCCAGATCAAACCCGGCATCTCTTCCGAGTCATCAAGAACAGCGTAATCGTCCAACCCGACGGGTACAAAAGGTGAGCAAGTCTTCAGAGCCCCCCCCACTACGGCAAGCGCCTCCGTCAGTCGGGAGTTCGGACGCCAAGTGTGTGGGTGCCCCTCGCGTCGAGTTTCCTCGCGAGCCACTTCACCACAGCATCACGCATCTTCTCAGCGTCCTGCTTCTCACCAACAGGGAAGAACCACTGGTACTTAGAGTCCTTGTCGTCGTTCTTAACCAGCAGGAGCACGCGGCCCTTAAGTGCGTGGTTTAGCGACTTGCGGTTGTTGGTCGCATCGTCCTCTGTCTCACGTGGAGCCAAAGCGAAGCCGGTGCCCGCGATCGCATCGGGGCTTCTTCAGCATTAGGCCACGGCGTCTCCTCGGGCGTAATGTGCCTCGTACCAGGCTCCATGAACCAGAAATCGTCCTCCAGTCTCTGATCATCATCCAGAGCCTTTTCATGCTGCTTTAGGGATCCCGAAAATATCATATATATATTGTGACATCGATACTGAAATACATACTTCTTTGGTCGCCACCACCATGACAAATAAATAACGCAGTTAGTGCTGTAGAGAAAATAAAAAAAAAAATCCAGCAAATAGAGCAAACTATTTGCTTCGGCGAAAAGGTTGATCTTGGGAAAGTAGGGGCCAGAAGATGGTCGGACATCGCTAACGAAGGTTGTAGGCAGAAAGACTGCAAATTGCAAAGTGATATGTGGAGTTTGTGCTGCTGCAGCCAGATTGTTGGAGGTTGTTTGGTTGGTGCTCAAGTAGATTGCTGCAGCGGGGCTGTCGTAGCTTAGCGTCAGAGGAAGACGGTTAACTCAACGAGTTAAGGATTAACACTCACCTTATTAAGGGTTAATAGACCTTTATTACCAAAGGCACCTACTAACTACGACCTTAATAAAAGGACTTTACTCTTAGTGTTCCAAATCCAAACTGTTTATTTATCTGTTATTGCGGCTAGCCGCCTAGGGGGTAAATGTATGTGTTTAACTATCTAACATAGTAAAACCAAGTGAAATCCTACTTCAAATGCATAACGTGTGGCTCTCAGCCACACACACTCCCTCGAGTGTCCGTACATCAAATATGTACCTTACACAAAGTGTATCCATTGTGTGGAACACACCAGGTATAAACCCGTGTAACCCCCAAGATGTGGACACCCGTGTCCACGACACTTTCTCAGTGAGGTCTTGTCTTCTCAAGACGTTAGAGGTCACTTTACCTCATCACAAGTTCAAAGAACTTCGGCTCCTAGAGCCCATTACCGAAACTGCATTTAAAATGCTCAGCCTTTCGCCACGGTCATCTGACCCCTCTTCGCCATCATCTAGTGGCCGCATGTCGGGGCGCGACAGCCCACGATCGCCACAGGCCACAGGCCGCAGTCCCGACAGGGAAGCTGCTCCGCAGCGGCTCAGTGTACGGCAGTACCACAATGAGCATCGACGACGTTATGGCTCCGGCTCCGCGAGCCAACATCCGGGTGAGAGCGGAGCTCCTAGCTCTCCTGAGCACTCTACACCGCGTACGCGTCAAAACGTCTGGGAGCAGGGTGAGATCGTCCCGGACGATGACGAGGAGACTCTAACACGCCAGGAGGCTGCCTCTCCGAGGCCTTCAAGCCCGGCGCCGCGCTCTCGCGAGCTGCGGACGCCTAATCCGTTCCCGAACCGTGATGGTTTGGCGAACGCCCTGCGCAATGCGCCTCCTCTCTCCTCGAGGTACGAGGACGAGCTCCCTGAGCCAGGTGTGGTCTCCAACGACCTGGACAGGGCTCAAAGCCGACAGCTTGAGGCTGCATCTCGCGAGCGGTCTTACAGACCTGTGGCCCGCCCCATTGTGGGCACGTCGCGTCGCGACTACGGTTATGACCGTCTCTCTCCTGCAGAGGTCGTTCGACGCGCTGCTTCGCAGCTCCTGGACACGTATACGTGTGGGCCCGCGCCCGAGACGACTGATGAAGTCGTCCAACGACAATCGCTCCGCGAGCGCTTCCTGACTCCATAAGTCACAACTCCTTCGGAGTACCGTGAGCGCCTGCGTCAGCAGCTCAACGGTGAGGCCGTGCCGGCCATGCGCACTGTGCCGGTGGTCCTCTCAGAGGGGAAAACTATGGCCGCTTATGAAGCGCAGTTTCAAAACTGGGTGGAGCTATCCCGACGGCTCCACTCCTACGATGCTCTCCGAGCTAGTTTCTCGGAAACAGATATCAGCGGCGCTTACGCCTCGACTTCGCGAAGCGACAAGCTAAACGGCGTGTACCGGGACAACGTCCCTCACGATACGAGGCACCCCGGCCTCCTGCTCCCGCTGTGAGCAGCCCTACCCATTGCCATGGGTCGGCTGTCACAGCCACTGGTCAGAGCCTGAGCTCGGCTCTTGACCTATCGTCGCCCCACTCTAGTAGTGGGAAGCGCGGCGCGCCCGGCGACTCCGTCGCGCGCCCTGCGGGCGGTCCGTCACCGGGTGACGTCGATCATAAGCGTCAACGACGTCAGGGCAATCCTGCCGCAATGGCACCTCGAACTCCCACGAGTTCTGGGAATGAGGGTAACCTCGCCATTTTACCAGATACTGGTTTTGACCCTGGCGCCTGCGCCGCGCCATCAGGCGCTCCACGTGATAGTGGAGATCACCATGCTCATCGAGCAGAGCCGGAGGAGGCCGAGCGGCCGATGGACTCTCGCGCTGCGAGTAGGGACGAGCTGCTCCACTTGCAGACTCGCGTCCGTTCGGTGAACGACTACGTCGCCGACGTTGACCGCTCCTCGCATCGCTTAGCGAATGGCCTCGAGGAGGTCGAGCGTCGCCTTGACTGGCTTGAGTCGCCTCAGGCGATGCAGCAGCGGGTCGTAGACCTTGAGCGTCAGGTTGCTCAGCTGCAAGGTCAGCTCGACCTGTTGGTTCGGATGCAGCCATATGGCTCCCGTCCCGTGGCACTGCCAACTCCGATGGCTCTACCACCTGCTGCCTTGCAGCCTCCTGTGCCTCCGCACCCTGCTGCTCTGCAGCTTCCTGCTGCCACGCAGTATCTTGCGCACTCGGACTCTGGTGCTGTGCCTCAGCACCCTGCTGCCCCGCAACCTCCTGCTGTCTCGCAGCCTCTCGCTGCTTCGCAGCCCTTGTCCGACCCGGCGCTAGCGCCTCGGAGCTCACTCGAGCAGGGTCCCGGTATGGCTTAAGCAAGCCCACATAAAATACCGGGTGCGTACGCATCTTCTTAGGAAGATTGAGCGTGTACGCCACGCCCTTCTTGGCCACGACCTTGAACGGTCCAATGAACCTAGGTCTCAACTTGGTCTTAAAGACCGCAGATACAGCATGTGTAGGTAGGTTTTTAGCGTTTATATATATAAAACAAGATCCCCGATCTCAAACCGTTTCATGTTACTTCTGCCTTTGGCATCTGCATACTCCTTTTGGAGATCCTGGCTTTCAGCCATCGCGTCGCGCACCTGCTCAGTCTCAAAGAGACAAAGTCATCGACTTGCTTGCGAACCGCAACTGGGGTGACATCAGCAAGCCGATCGGCTAACCCTCCCCCATCAAGCCCAGAGCCACGCCGTGGCGGCGTTACAGGGACGCGAGGGTCGACCAAGCCGTTCACATAGAACGGGGTGAAGCCTGTCGAGGCATGCACCGCATTGTTTATTGCGAACTCAACTAGGGGGAGCATCTCGCTCCAGCGTCGCGGCGCTTCAGCGCAGACGCTTCGGAGGATATCCTCCACAACGCGATTCACGCGTTCAGTTTGACCATCGGTCTGCGGATGATCCGCCGTGGACATGTCCAACTTAGTGCCGAGCACCCTGAACAAGGACGTCCAGAACTTCGCTGTAAAGCGAGGGTCTCTATCAGAGACAATTGCCTCAGGCAAGCCATGTTGGCGAAAGACTCTGTCTAAGAACAGCTTAGCTGTATCCTCACCGTCCACGGTGTCCGGCACAGCCGAAAGATGAGCCATCTTGCTCAGTCGGTCAACAAAGACCACGACGCCTGTGTTGCCCGCCTTATCCTTAGGAAGGCCAAACACAAAGTCCATATTAATGGTCTGCCAACATCCCGAAGGGACTGGCAAACTCGCCAACGGCGCAGCCGCATGCGGCGCAGACTTGGTCCGTTGACATGTCTCGCATGTACGCACATAGGTGCTTGCCCACTTGTACATCTTGGGCCACCAATACATCTTGCTCACCCAGCCATAGGTCTTCTCACGACCAAGATGTCCACCGACAGGCGTATCATGCACCTCATAGAGGATGCGATACTTAAGATCCTCATCATGAGGGACGACCACTCGAGGAGTGTCCTCAGGGTCAGTGCTGTAATACAGCAGGCCATGATCGAGCGTATAACGCTGCAACCTCGCGCGTAAGCGCGGTGACAATTCCTTGTCAGAGTTTTTAAACTCTTCGCTCCCAAGAGCACGTAGCAAAGCTACACACGTGTCGTCTTGGGTGTATGCCCTGCGTATAAGGTCGGGAACCGACGACGTCACAGTAGTGACATGAGTCAGCTCGTAGTCCGGCCTGCGCGATAGCGCATCGGCCACTACGTTGAGCCGTCCCGGCTTATACTTCACCTCGAAGTTGTATTCGGCAAAGAATGAAAGCCATCTTGCCATTCTCTGTGAGAGGTGAGGCGACTGAGTCGCAGTGCGTAAAGACGCATGATCTGTATAGATCACAAAGGGCTTAGAGCCGAGTAAATGTACTCTAAATTTTACTAGAGCATACTTCATTGCAAGTAGCTCTTTGTTATGAACTGGATAGTTCTTCTCAGCAGCTTTAAGCTGCCGAGACTCAAACGCGATAACGCGTTCACGCTCTTCGGCGTCTGCTTGTAATAAAGCACAACCGATAGCAAAATCGGAGGCGTCCCAGACGACGCTAAACGGACGATCCGGGTCCGGAAGCGCCAAGATGGGCGCGTGAAGGAGACTCTCCTTAACAGCCTTGAAGGCTTCGTCGTGAACGACATCCCAGCACCAAGGTGCATCCTTCTTAAGGAGATTGGACAATGGCCGAGCCATATCAGCGTAATTCTCGCTATACTTGTGCAAGTAGTTGGCCAAGCCAAGCCACTTACGCAAGTCCTTCTGGTTCGATGGAACCGGCCAGTCCACAATGGCCTTAACCTTGGCAGGATCTGCCCTAAGGCCTCGCTTCCCAATGAAGCACCCGAGGAAAGGAATTTCCTCCGCGCCAAAGACGCATTTATCCAAGTTGGCATACAACTTATTCGTGCGTATGCACTCGAGCACCGCTCGCAAATGGTCAAGGTTCGAGCCCTCTCCCCGAGGCGGTCGCAGTGACCGTGTTTATGGAGGGCCTGCGCACGGGCGCTGCCCGAACAGAAGTTTTCCGTGTTCACCCTGCCTCATTTGAGGAGGCCGTGAACGTGGCATTGAATGCCGACTACAACTTCCAGTCTGCGAGACATGGTTCGAGCGCTGGTGGCGCGAGCTCTTCGAGCGGTCCTGAACCGATGGACCTCAGCCACGCTGAAGACGAGGCTGACCTCTATGCTGCTGAGCAGCGCTCCAGCATCCGTCGATGCTATACGTGCGGAAGCACCCGCCATTTGAGGCCTAGTTGCCCGTTGCGCAACAAGGCCCAGGCTCCATCGAGCCGAAGCACCGCTTCGAACCCTCAAACAGGGTCATCGCGGGGAAACGACGGAACCCAGTAGGCGCGGGGTGCCCTACTGGCGAAGAACTGAGTTCTGTTCTGGGAGGCAGGAGAGAACGGGACTCAGCCCCGCAGAGAGCTAAGCTCTCTAACTCACGTAGTGAGTGCAAGTCCGGCTTGTTAGTCGTTCAAGCGAACGTGAAAGGCTTCGACAAGCCGTGGAGAGTCTTGATAGACTTGGGAGCGTCCGGCAACTATGTCCGGCGCTCCACTGTTGACGGTTTTAAACCGTATGTGGAGGCTCTGAAGGAGCCTCGAAGAGATAAGATCTCTGTCCGTCTTGCGACGGGGACACTAGTGACAGTGTCGAAGGTCTCTATTGACCTGAACGTGAAGTTCTTAGACTTCGATAGCGTGGAACGCTGCTTGGTCTTAGACCTGGATGAGAGGTATGACCTCATCCTTGGTATGGCGTGGCTCGAGAGCCACGAGCCATGGATCGACTGGAAGTCGAAGACGTTGGGCGCTACGCGCCCGTCTCCTAGTGGAGCATTGGCGAGTCATGAACCCACCTCTGCTCGGAGACAGAAGTGCTATTGGCGCGAGCACGAGACCGAATTGGTCATGGTGCTGGACATTGGTATGTCAGAGTTAGTGAGCAACGAAGTTGCTGTTTGCCGTGAGTGTGACTCACAGGGCGTGCGCGGGGTGGCGCGTTATCCGCCGAGCGGTGTTTGTAGGGTCGCTGACCCGCCGCTGTGTCCTAAGGACAGTTGTGGAACGGCACGTAATCCGTTGAGCGGTGCTCGTAGGGTCGCTGACCCGCCGCTGAGTGTCTCGAATGACACTGTTCCCTCATCCTCAAGGATCCCTCGGATCCGTTTTATCTTTTGATCAAGGAATACCACGATGTGGTGTCGAAGGACCCGCCGTCAGGGTTGCCTCCGGACCGAGGCGTACGTCATGAGATTGACTTGGTTCCTGGAACCAAATACTGCGTAACACGGCAGTGGCCTTTACCAAGGAAGCAATGTGACGTCATCGACGCGTTCTTCCGTGCAAAGCACGAAGCCGGCTTGGTACGTGAGAGCAAGTCTCCGCACTCGACACCCACGTTCTGTGTCAGAAAGCCTAATGGCAAGTGGCGCATAGTGCATGCTTTCAATAAGCTGAATGCAGCCACCATTCCGGCGCAGACGCCGATTCCTAGAAAGGATGTTCTGCAGAACAACATGGTGGGATGTACGTTGTACAGTGCACTCGACTTGGTCGACGGGTATTATCAGCTGCTCATGAGAGCTAGCGATATACCCCTCACGGCTGTGAGTACTCCGAGCGGTATGCTCTGGGAGTGGTTGGTGATGCCCCAAGGGCTGTCGAACGCGCCTGCGACGTTCAATCGTCTAGTGACGCAGTTGTTCAGGCCCCATCGGGCGTACGCTCAGACGTACTTCGACGACATCTTCGTCCATAGTCGTGCGGAGCACGGGAGGTCTGATGTGGAGAACCTCCGAGGGGCCATAGTGCGTTGGCACCTAGGCAGCGCGACGGTGATGTCGCCCTGCAGCCCTCATCCGGCCGTGCTCGGGCGAGGAGGGAGAGGAGGAAGAGACGCAGAGCGTCTGTGACGTCTATGACGTCGGACGAGGTGTCCAGCGTTTTGAGCGGTGAGGCTCCACGCGACTGCAGTGAGCAGTTGTACACACTCGTGAATGGAGTGACAGGGGATGTCGCCGGAGACATAAGTCTCGAGCGACTCCCGTCGGTTGATGCTCTGTTAGAGCTGGACGAGATGTCCGTCGCCGAGTTTGGCGAGGCCTTAAAGGCCGGCGAGCTTGCCGAGGTGGTCATGATACGACCCGAGGAGGAGTTGAACTCCTCGTCCGTCGCGCCATACCGGCGATCAGAGTTCTCAACTCTTGGATATAGTCCATCAACTCCTTTTTACCCTGGCGGGTAGCAAGGAACTTCGACCGTGTACGGTACGCCTGGTTAGGCGGCGCGAATACGCGCACTAGTTGCTGTTTCAGCTGATCCCAAGTCGGGAAAGCAGCGTCCACAGACGTGCCGCACGTTAGTGCCCATTCTTGAGCTCGGCCACCGAGCTTCGAGATCGCCTGCGCTACGCGCTGTTGCTCAGTCTGGAGCAGGACCGATCCCATGGCCATCTCGACCTGTCGGGTCCAGAGAAGGAGGTTCTCCCCTTCCTTCCCCTCGAAGGTCTTCACGCTCAACATGAGCGGTTTCGGTCTATTAGACCACTCGTGCGTCGACGACGCGGCCGCGGACGATGCGGCGGACGACGTTGCGCTCACGCGCTCTTGTACATGCTCTAAGAGCGCCTTCTCGTAGCTTGCAAACGCCTCCAGTCTGGCGGACACCGCCTCTGGCCCTTGCGAAGCAAGATGAGCAATGCCCTCGGGGCCCAACAGAGACATAAGCTTTTTAAGCGTCTCTTGCTGGCCTGGCGGCAAGCTCGCGAACACAGCGTGTTCAATCCTCTCAGAGGGATCAATCAAAAGACTCAGTCGCAGGATTGACTACAAGTGCTACCAAGTGCAGCGGGGCTGCCGTAGCTTAGCGTCAGAGGAAGACGGTTAATTCAACGAGTTAAGGATTAACACTCACCTTATTAATAAGGGTTAATAGACCTTTATTACCAAAGGCACCTACTAACTACGACCTTAATAAAAGGACTTTACTCTTAGTGTTCCAAATCCAAACTGTTTATTTATCTGTTATTGCGGCTAGCCGCCTAGGGGGTAAATGACATTTATAATAGGGGGAGTCGAACTTGCAAAAAACGGTGCTGCTATTTTGGGGGTGGGAGTGCTTACATTATGGGAAATGGGATGCTTGTTTTTTGGATAAGCCACCTCCGGAGGTGGCTTGTTTCGGAAATGGGATGCTTATTTCCAGGCTCGTCTATGTTTCTAATTCCCTTGTTCCCTAGTCAATACTACACACTTCCCTCAGGTTTAAACCGAAAGAGAAGCTTCGCTGTCACTCCTCCCAACGGTTCCAAGTAACTCGTTATCCCCCCTCCTCCTCCAAGATAGCGACGGCTAGCATGTCGGTGATGTCTCGAAGAAGGAGTTGCCGCTCACTTAGCCTTGGCATGATTAGTCTGTCCAGTACTGGGGAGGGAATCGAAGGGGCCAAGTACTGCGTGCGCTTCGTGCTTAGGAGCGCATCGTGTACGTGTCGTGCAAATCGTTGGGTTCCGTCTTGCGTGAAGGTTCTGTAGCTATGAGCAAGCCGGATGAGCGCATCAACGTGTCTGCCGAGATGAAGGTGGTGTGCGCTGTGATGCAAAACATCCTGGAACCCTCGGATGTCCCTGTGTAGTAAGTGTCAACACGGGTGATCTTATGGCTATGATGCAGTTGAACCCGGCAGACAAGACCCGGAAGAGCGAAAGAGCGGGCTGTTGTCAAAGACCTGGTAGTCAAGCGGCTCACCGACGAGAGCAACTCGTTCAAGATCACATCCATCTACTTGCAGGAGTACGAGGGTCTCTCAGCTCCTGACAACGACCCGGTCGAAGCTCTACTCATTGGTGAAGCAGTACGCTAATGTGGACGAGCACACGCTGCTATACGATGTGGACCGGTACCATCGGTATTTGCGCGTCCAAGGGCGTGGATAAGGTCGTGGATATCGATCTGTAAGCCTGCTACTGACGATGCGGAGGTAAACGCTGCGCTTAATAAGTTATTAATAATAACGTGAAGAACGTGACGTTCGTCAACTCCAAGGCTACAGACACGATGGAGGACATGCTGCATAAGAAGCGCGAGGAGAACGAGAAGCACCTGAACCGCGTCGTGGCCATCGTAGACCCGCCACGTGCTGGACTTCACCACCTTGGCATCCCACGGTCTCTCAGTAAAGTGCGAATACGAGTGCAATGTTCATTTTGTTGACTCCCCCATTTCATTCTAGCTTTGCTTGGATTTTGGGAATTACGCTGCTTCGATTTTGGGAGTTGCACTGCTCAGTTTGTGGGAGGTCTTTTTCAAGTTCGACTCCCCCTAATAAATGTCATTTACATACATTGTATGTGTTTAACTATCTAACATAGTAAAACCAAGTGAAATCCTACTTCAAATGCATAACGTGTGGCTCTCAGCAACACACACTCCCTCGAGTGTCCGTACATCAAATATGTACCTTACACAAAGTGTATCCATTGTGTTCTCTGGATTTATCCAGAGTCCTATGCGGGATTGGAATGAGCTCTGAATCCTTTTACTGATTATACATTGTTTAAACACACGAGAAAATAATAGTTATCAAGTCAAGCGCACAACCATATTTAATAACCTCTTGGATTTTTATGAAATCTAAAAATGTTGACCCATCCCCATGGGTCCACATAAAAAAAACTGATACATAGTATATACTTGCATATAGTAAATTATCCTGTATAGACGAATATATCCACACATTCGAGCAACATTACAGATCTGGTTCATTTTTTCATGGTCGCTGGCATTTCGTGAGGCAGTGCCTCAGAGGCACTGCAAAATGAAAGTTAGCACGCTGTCAGCAATTGGATTGATTTGGCGTGAGTACGAAATATAAGTTCGATTAAGTGTATGTATTAAAAGAAGAAAGTCGATATTATTGGGGATACGAAGGCTTCGTCTTGGCTGATGCGAGGCTCTCGAGCTTATAGTGGCACGTCCATCATCACTATGCCTTCCGAGCGTTTGCGGTACCGCTCAGCTTTGCTTTCTTTCTTTGCTTCTCACCGGTTATGGGGTCTTCGTGCTTATGCCCGCTTTCGTTTTCTCGATCAGGCGGATTTCCTTACCGCGGAATCTCTGAAGTTCCGTTTTCTGCGCATCGCAAACTGGTACAGCTACGCGCGCTGACGCCTTGTCCCTCTTTCGCGACGCTGTCGTACTACGGCTCGTAGGAGACACTGAGGATATAGTCGGTATATCAAATTGCAGCACGCGGTGGTCAACGACTTGTAAAACGTCTCCCCCCTCGTTTGCTAATGAGCCGGTTCCAGCCACATTTCGTTCTATTTCTTCACAATAATCGGAGTGAAGGCTGCTCGGCGCGTGGATTTGTGCATGCCGTCACTGGTGGATACCTACACTTAGCACGTTGGCTCTCCCAGCAATATCCGGAAATGTGTACCAGCCACACCGTCGATCTCGGCCGTGTTCGTCGTAGTTGGACACCCGAAATCATCCACGCTGCGTTTGCAGCGCGACCGTCAATCTGACTTGCCTTAACCGCATGCTAATACTACGTTCACGGTCTTTTAAAAATTCACTTTGTTATTTATTGTCGACACCAGCTCTCTCATATCCAGCTTTCTCATTACTTCGTACTTTATGCACTGCGTGCATCAGACTGACTTTTAGTACTAGCTACTACCGGTTACTCAAACCAAGATCCAGATCCCTTTCCAAGTTTTTCCGATTTATAATACTCTCATTTGTTAAAATGCAACTTGTTCTCTGGATTTATCCAGAGTCCTATGCGGGATTGGAATGAGCTCTGAATCCTTTTACTGATTATACATTGTTTAAACACATGAGAAAATAATAGTTATCAAGTCAAGCGCACAAACATATTTAATAACCTCTTGGATTTTAATGAAATCTAAAAATGTTGACCCATCCCCATGGGTCCACTTAAAAAAACCTGGTACATAGTATATACTTGCATATAGTAAATTATCCTGTATAGACGAATATATCCACACATTCGAGCAACATTACAGATCTGGTTCATTTTTTCATGGTCGCTGGCATTTCGTGCTGTGATGAGGCACTGCAAAATCAAAGTTCGCGCGCTGTCAGCAATTGGATTGATTTGGCGTGAGTACGAAATATAAGTTCGATTAAGTATTAAAAGAAGAAAATCAATTCTCAACTCGTTCTGTGTTGCGAGCAACACCTTCGTAGCTACAGCTACGACATAAGGACGGGTTTCCGCCACAGTGGAAGCAGCTCAATAAAATTTTGCGTTATTTTATAAACCTCGTGAAACACTGGTTGCCTTTCAAGTGGTACTTCGTTTATACCATTTACCACTGGTATGCCGACGCTCTTGGGTTGTGTTGAGGCTCGTCAGAGATTATAAACTCTAACGCACGAAGAATAGCTCGCTACTTTTACTATGCTACAACTAATAAACCCTATTAATTTCAGACTCAGTATATCGATTCCAGAATACTTTTGTTTGTACCCACCGCTATTTTTTGCACCAGAAACACAGAAATCGTTTGTTAAATCCAGAGCTGTTCCGGGCGAACGCACGGCTTTGTCGTTTTTTTAGAAATATGTATCTGTAAATTTGGGGCATCACAGGATGTTGATGCGAGTTTCCAACTCTGTTAGATTCTCTTCTCTCACGTCTTTTAATACTAACCTGGTAAGATCAATTCTCAACTCGTTCTGTGTTGCGAGCAACACCTTCGTAGCTACAGCTACGACATAAGGACGGGTTTCCGCCACAGTGGAAGCAGCTCAATAAAATTTTGCGTTGTTTTATAAACGTCGTGAAATACTGGTTGCCTTTCAAGTGGTACTTCGTTTATACCATTTACCACTGGTATGCCGACGCTCTTGGGTTGTGTTGAGGCTCGTCAGAGATTATAAACCTCTAACGCACGAAGAATAGCTCGCTACTTTCACTATGCTACAACTAATAAACCCTATTAATTTCTGACTCAGTATATCGATTCCAGAATACTTTTGTTTGTACCCACCGCTATTTTTTGCACCAGAATCACAGAAATCGTTTGTTAAATCCAGAGCTGTTCCGGGTGAACGCACGGCTTTGTGGAACACACCAGGTGTAAACCCGTTACAATTGCCGAATTTATTGAAAGTGGCACATAAATTTCTTTTTAAATTAGGTCACGTCCCAAAATAAACAATTTATACCGAAAATACGCAGATTGCCTGATTATCAGGCTGCAAAACCGGCAGACGCTCCAGAACGCCAGCACTCAGCACACGCCACTTCTTCCCGTCGTCCACGGGAGGCGACACGAGGAAGTTCTGGCGCTGAGCCCTTTGACGAGGCTGTTGACGCGGCGGCGGTGGGTTGCGCTTCAGCTCTTCAAACTAAATAGAAGAAGAAGAAAACAAATCCTTATCCTCTTCTACAAACTGGAGTGAATCACCTGACGACAGACGGCGTGGAGAGCAGAAGGACCACTGTGCAAGGTTTTCACGGTCATGACTTATGACCGTGACTCACGAGGTGCAGATTGGCACTTTTTCACTAGCTATAGAGGAAAATTTGAGTTCAGCTTGATCCAACCTTTTAGTTGGGGTCCGTCGATTCTCAGTTTTGAATTCGCAGTCCGATGGGCGGAGAGACGAAGGAGGTGGGAGATTTAGCGATAATTCGACACATAATTGAGCTCCTTACATCGAGTATGATGTCTACAGGCCTCGCTGAAGGCAGTTGTTGACCGAGTTGGTGATAGACGTCAACAGTGGCTGGAAGATGAGGGAATCTCTGTGCCGACGGTATATGTCGTACCTGCATGTATGTTGTGTAACAACGAATAATAAGTACTGATGTGCGTTGGAAATGAAAAGAATCTTGTCGACGGTGGAGTGAAGCGTGTTTTAAAGTATCTCGAGGATGAGGACATCACAAGTGATACGGTAGGTTCTTCGAGAGCATGAATGGCAACTTCTGTGCTGACTGAAGATTATCAAACAGAAAGAGAAATTGGAACAAGTTTGGAGTGAGTCTGACCAAGAAGCAACGGATGCAATTGTCGCTCTGATCCATCAAGGGGTTGATGTCAAGGCACCGGACGGAGTACGACAGTATGATGAATTCTTGGCGCATGCAGACTAACCGCTTGTATTTCCATGACGAAGGGTGCTACGGTCGCAATTCATTACGCTGCAGCTAATGGCCACGTCGAGGTGTTATCGCTACTGTTGGAACAAGGTGGTGATGTTGCTCAAGATAACGTACGTCTCGATGCTAATTGGTGGAAGTAGTGAACGTGAACGTGTTCACATATCTCGTTCGTCTTTATTGTTGTGTATTTATTGTGTAGGATGGGAGGACCGCTCTTCATTACGCTGCAGAGGATGGCACTGTAGAGGTGTTATCGTTGTTGTTGGAACGAGGTGCCGATGTGTCTGTTCAAGATAACGTACGTCTCGATGCTAATTGGTGGAAGTAGTGAACGTGAACGTGTTCACATATCTCGTTCGTCTTTATTGTTGTGTATTTATTATGTAGGATGGATGGACCGCTCTTCATTTGGCTGCACTCCATGGCGATGTCGAGAAGTTATCGTTGTTGTTGGAACGAGGTGCCGACGTAGATGCTCAAACGAAAGTACGTCTCGATGCTAATTGATGGAAGTAGTGAACGTGAACGTGTTCACATATCTCGTTCGTCTTTATTGTTGTGTATTTATTATGTAGGATGGATGGACCGCTCTTCATTACGCTGCACGCCATGGCTACGTCGGGGGGTTATCGTTGTTGTTGGAAGGAGGTGCCGATGTAGATGCTCAAGACAAGGTACGTCTCGATGACAATTGGTGGAAGTTGCGAACGTGAACGTGTTCACATAATATGTGAATAATATTGATATTATCTCGTTCGTCTTTATTGTTGTGTATTTATTATGTAGGATGGATGGACCGCTCTTCATTTGGCTGCACTCCATGGCCACACCGAGGTGTTATCGTTGTTGTTGAAAGGTGGTGCTGATGTAGCTGCTCAAGACAAGGTACGTCTCGATGACAATTGGTGGAAGTAGTGAACGTGAACGTGTTCACATAGCTCGTTCATTTTTATTGTTGTGTGTAGGATGGATGGACCGCTCTTCATTACGCTGCAGACAATGGCCACACCGAGGTGTTATCGTTGTTGTTGGAAGAAGGTGCCGACGTATCTGTTCAAGACAAGGTACGTATTAGTAACCCAGTGCATTAAATGCAGATGTACCTAACTCAACCGTATAATAACATGATGGTCTATATACAGGACGGATTGACTGCACTTCATTATGCAGCAACAAGTGGTAGAATCAAAGCCGTGTCGTTGCTTTTGGACCGAAATGCCGATGCACATGCAATCACTAAGGTTTGTTCGTCCTGGTTGGATTTCTGTAGCACCACTGACCCCATGGTTGTGATCGTTTCATACACGCAGGAGGGCCACAATCCGCTCTGTCACATGATTCTAAAGAAACGTGATGACCCAGACGATGGCTACCTTGATGTTGTTCGCTTATTGAGTTCTCTAGAACCAAAACTCAGCTTGTCACCTTTGATTGAATCATCGACACTGGAAATGCATCAGTTGGGAATGCTCACATGTGCCCAGTATTGGCAAGGTCGTCAGAAAGACAAGTTGCCGTTGTTAAAAGTTCCTTCGGAAGTCGTCGCAGGTGGTGAAGATGCCGTGAAAACATATCTCACCGAGGTGGAGAAGACAGCTACTGGGATTTATCGGAGGAAGGTGTGCGTTGTCGGTCCAAGCACTTGGGGGAAGACAAGCCTTATCAAGTCGATTACAAGCAAGGAAGTTTCACTGGAGAAGATGGACGAGAGAACAATTGGCATTGATCTGTTCTCGATGGAATTTGAGGAAGCCAGTGACGATAACGAGGGCATGAAGCGACACTACGTCACATTCTGGGATTTTGCAGGTCAAGATATCTATCAGTTGGCACACGCACTGTTTTTCTCGGAACGGACACTATATCTACTATGTCTTGACATGGAAAAGTACACAGAGCACCTTGGTGCTGGAGCTGACAGCGATTCAATGAGGATTTTCCTCGAGAAGAACGTGATTCACTGGATCCATATCATCCTCACCCGTCAGCCAAAAGCTCGGTTTAAGCTTATCGGTACAAAATGTGATACGGTGTCCGATGATGCGTTACATAGTGCTCAACGGAATGTGAAATTGCATCTAGGCAGATTATTGCAAGATGCTGACCCATTGGTCAAGGTAGAATACACGACTGAATCAAGAAAGGAGTTTGATCAGAATCTCTTGGTGACAAGTGCAACATCTCCTGAATCTCTCCTACGGGCCCGCGAATCGATTAAGACGACAATTCGTGATCAGTCCGAGTTGAGCTTCCTGATGCCAGAGTCGTACTCTGCTGTTCTTCAATACATTATCGACATCCGACGATCCGTGGCCAAGGCTACCCCAAAGGAACGCGTGCAGAAGTTGGTTGTCAAACAATTCGACATTTGCGATGGACTGTTGAACAATGTGGAATGTCTGGATAACAGTTTACAACTGTGTACCGAAATCTTGCAGACACTACATAGATTGGGTGATATTTTGTGGTGGAAGCAAGAAGGTGATTTTCAAGAGTGGATCATTTTGGACCCTGCTATTATGTTGGACCTCGTCCGCGACGTGGTCAGTCATACACACGAGTTTCAAAAAGGTGACCAGTACGCTAAACTTTGTCGGGATGGTAGACTGGAGCATGCATTGCTCAAGTCATTTGAGTGGTGGGAGGCATTAGACACAGAAGTGATGACTATGTTCAAGCTGTTGCTGAAAAAGTGTTGCTTGGCGTATCCGGTCAACAACGTGGAGATTGAAAAGGCAGACTTGATTGTTCCAACGTACTGGAAAACGAAAGAAAAGGCGAACGCCAAAAGAACCTTGGAAAAGCGTTCTTCTGTTCTAGATCAGCACTACATTGATGGAGCAGATAGTGCGAAGTGGCGGTACTCGTTACCTGTCGGGATCTCTGAGGCTATTTACCTGAACTTCGCGGTGCAATGTTATGATCGCGAGGATGTCACACGGAATGTTGGACCGACATTCATGGAGAGCTATATCGATGGGGAGCTCGCATGTGGCATCTATTTTGCTAGTGGCCCACGATGTGACACGATAACAATTGAAGTTGTTGCGAGTACCAACGATATTGCGTGGACTGAGATGAGCTACTGGGTGATTGCCATGGAGCAAGTTCTACTTGATTATCCGGGGTTAGACCAGCCCAACCACAAAAGGATTGGACGGTACGTTGTTTCTCGCGATAACACAGAGCATTCTGTAAACGATTTCCTGAGAAATGAACGCAATCTCGATGAGGGACGTCTACGCGAAACATACCACTGGTTGCCGCCTGATTTCGAGTGGTTTCTCCAATGTGCTTGGAAGACACCTGGGAAGCTTGCAGAACTTCGCAGAGCTCACCAGCTGATCGTTCTCAAACGGCTTATTGTGAATCAGGACAAACGCCGTTTGCCAGCGGTTTGGACCCTTTTGTACGAAGAAAACTCGTCTATGATCGAGCTTCGGATTCACAGTGACTTGTCTGGCAAGTGTTTCCACGATCCATTGAGAATTCGCGCTCCTGGTTCATTTCAGACGTTTGTAGCTGAACACAGGGAGTTCTTTCAGGTAGGATACTTCGAATACTGAAGCAGGGACTGATACTAACGTAAGTTTTGTTCTTCTCCAGGCTGGTATATCAATTCTTTCCCTGGCTTCAGTGGCCATTCCATTTGCTGTTGCCAGTACCGCCGTGGGTATGGCACTATCTGGTAAGCTTGAGTTGTCCTGTCACGTTGTTCCTTCCTTGTCACTACTAAATGAACTAAACGTCGTTTTACTGTTGATGACTGTAGCTGTGGGAGGAGCAGTATCTGGAACGTCTAACAGCATCAAGTCAATCCTCGAAAAGACAGGTTTGGTTCCAGGCAAGACTAGGAAGTTCGACAAGGAGGAGCACAAAACATTTCTACGCGAGGTATTGAACTATCATGACCCTCCTCTCGACGAATTCAAGATTGGTCCAGTCTCCGAACTATGTTGTGCTGCTACCGAGAATGGTTCTTACGTTTGGGTGCATCATTCGGAGGTGGCAGCATTAACGAGTCGATTCAAGGAGTGCACATGCATTTCAATGTGCTTCACCAATGTGATTGGGTTAAAGCCCACCAAAAAGGAGAATGTCTACTACGAGTGGAAGCTCGTTCGAAGCGACAAGGTTATCGAAGAAAACACTATCCAGATAGAAGCGAATACTTCTACGGGTGTGTGGAGGGCGTCGCAATCGGTGCCATTGGAGGTGAATTCTGTCGAAGATCTGCGCCAATGCAAACTTGAGATGACTGTGAAGCGAAAACGACAAGCGACTTGCTGGCCCAGGTGCGTATTGCTTCGTCAGTAACTGATGGTACATTATCGAGTAATAACTCATCTTGACGGCTTTGATGGTACAGAAAGGAGAAAGAGCTCGGAAACGGTGGTCAGGCTTTTGGTGATTTCAAGATCAGTGGTTTCAGTGGCAGCAATACCATTGAGGTCCCGATTTCAAGAAGAACTCGTGGTATTTGTAGAGTGGAGTGTCAAATCACTGTCGTGTCCACGAGAAAGGGGCTCTAAAACAACGGAGCAGGTAGACAGAAATGACCGTAATGCACGTACACGTTTGGGTTTTGGAGATGTTCATTGGAGAGTTATGTACCAGTGATTGGAAAAAATGTATTGGAAGGCATTGAGAAAAAATCAGTACTGTGCAGTATGTACTGCAACTACCCGGGTTGGGCTGCCGTAAGTACTGCAATATCACGTCGGGCCGCAATACGTACTGCAATACCGGTCGAGTTTGCAATACCACCGCAATACTATTGCAATACTACTCTTTTTCTTCATCTTGGTCACCTGGAACCTCTTTACCGCGATCATTGCCACAACGATACTCGACACCCCGTTTCATCGCCTGGGAAATGGTGTCAGCTGACCAGAGGAATCGATTGTGCTTTAGGAACAAGATGTTCTCGAAGTTTACCGGGGTCAGACGCTTTCTTGTTGAACTGAGGACACGTTTAGCGCTGCTGAACAAGCGCTCAGCTGATGCGGAGGTCCCCGCAATAAATCGCAGGTCGATGTACTCATCGCTCAGCTCAAGCCGCTGTTTTTTTCTCTCACGCAGAGGTTGAGCGTAATTTTTCTGAGTGTTGGTCCCGATTTGTTGCTCCACAGGACGACGGACAACAAAATTCTTGACAACAGCTTGATCCGCGGCAGTCAAAGTATCCTTCTTACCGTCAATAATCTTATCCGTCGTTTTGAACCTTCGGGGGAGGGTCTGAGTAAGAATTCTAGAAAAACGAGAATCTAAAACGTAGGATTGACTGAATATCAGTGTTGCAATACCCAGCGCGGCTGCAATACGTATTGCAATATCCCGCGCACCTGCAATACCTATTGCAATACCTGACAGCGTGCGCAATATTATATTGCTCCCAGTATTGCAAAATTCCAATACCTGCAATACATTTTTTCCCATCACTGTTATGTACATGTAGCTTGATATTGGAGACATTCATCTTCAGTCGCCGATCAGACATGCTAGCTCTCTTTGTTGAAAAGTGGGTGGTATACCGACCGATGACCTTGGCGCCTGCTTCGGTGGTTTTCGATCCGATAGCGGTAACGAAGCGTCATCATCTCAAAATGCAGTCGCTGCGTTCGTTCCTCTCCACTTAATTCGCTAAAAAATGTGGGAACACATTCTCCAGTGTCTTTGGCGGGAAGTTTTGTAATCTCCAAATCAACGCCACTGAAGCACGTCGTCAAAATCGCTTCCGTTCCCGTTTAACCATGGCATCGGGCAAGAAAATCTTCTTGTTCGTCCACCCAAAGGCCGGTTTTTGTTGTTGTAAAAAACACCATAAAAGCGATACATATTCGGAACTTTCCATTAGACTTCGATTTATCTCTCATCGCTATTGTACAGTGTACAATACACATTAACCACACGCTTGGCTCGATGGCCAGTAACAGAAGCTTCTTGTAATGTTATGCAACTGTTCAAGCCCAGACATCAACACAGTGAATGACATGTTGGAACTGCTAAAAGAGTGCGGTGACAGGAAACATGGACCGCGACGACTGAGAGCATTTCAGTAAGATCTGTAGGACAAGAAACGTAGACGGAAAAAGTTCAAATGTTGAGGCAATTACATTATGTTGACAGGATGTAAGTAGTCCATATATTCACAAAGATCAAATGAGATGCCCTCAGTGTTCTAAGTACTATAACAAGTGATCAACCGTCGAAGTTATCCTGACATCGAAGTCGGAGTAGGACACGGAGTAGGGACCGACAGTGTCGGGTCCGAAACTGTTTGTGTTTCTGACATGTCGGTCACTCGCATAACACTGTGGTGGGGAAGCTCACTTAGCGCCAAGAATTCGTCGTTATACCATTGTTCGGTTATCGAAGTTTGAACCAGCTTGCATTGTACCAAGTCCCGCACTCGAAAAACCGAGTTCAATTCTGACCCCTTAATTTTCAAGAGAGAAAAATCATTGTAGCGACGACGTCCCAAGTGATACGATGCCCAGTTTGTAGCATGCCTTTTACTTTCGAACAACGAGACGAACGGCGTTGGTTCACGGTTGGCCCAGACGAGATGCAACTCCACTGCTCTTTTGAGGTCGAGCTCGGTCTCGAATGAAGGTTTAGCTCGGGCTTTCAGTGATGAGTCACCGTACTGCACTCTCCACAGCACTTCCGGGACCTCGTCATCTTTGCACGCGTACAAAGCTGCAATCTTTAATGTTGTTGAAGTCATCGAGTTAAAGATGAAGGCGCAGTTGTTGTTGTTGTTTCTTGCAAATTGTTAAATGAGCTACCTGTATCTGGGGCTCGTAGGGACCAACACTCAACTTCAATGACTACATTCCTTGTGTGACTTTTTCGCGCCAAAAAAGCTGCGGTTTTTTGGGGGGCGAAGATGATTGGTTTAAATTCGAGGTAAAAATTGTCTACAAAAAGCAGATAATAAAAATTAATTGGAAACTTTATAGCTCATCCTACCAACACATGCCACATGTAGGAAAGGTTGCAGCTGGGTTTATGGGTCTTTCTCTCCGTTTTATGGGTCATTTCACGCATCCGGATAGCGACTCAACTATACATTCTGCGATGTCTATCACACCAAGTATACAGTCTCAAAACCGGCGGTCACAAAACCTGTGGTGGAAATCAGCAGACGTCAAGTCACCAGCTCTTCCGCTGCTGTCTAGTGCTCTCCCTCCTTCATCCTCCCTCTTGCGTCCCCATCGCAAGACTCCCATGTCTCCGGCAGCGCAGCTCCCCGGCGTCATGACGTGCAGCACGTTGCGCTCCACCGGTTCACGCCCAACCGCTTCTGCGACGTCCGCCGTGGCTGCTGCGTCCCCGCCGTTCGCGCCTTGTGCTCCGGTGCTGTAGCTGGCGTTGTGGCCGACTCGATGCTGCATCCACTGGAGGTTATTAACCTCCGTATGAAGATCCAACAACAGCCCAGCGCCAAGTACAACGGCATCCTCCGCTCCGTGCGCACAATCCTGAAAGAGGAAGGCGTGCGCGGCTACTTCGGTGGTCTCAGTACGACGTTACTGGCCTCTCCAGTATGTGCTGCAATGTATTTCGGCACGTACGAGACCCTCAAGGCTACTGCTGCCCCATTAGTACCGGAGGAACAACATGGGGTAGTCTACTTTCTGGCTGGAGCAGCTAGTGAGGCCATCATCTCGGCGGTTAGTGTGCCGTCGGAGGTCATTAAGTCGCGACTGCAGCTCGGGCGCAACCCGCGCAATGCCAGTGGAGGAGTCGTCAAGTATACGCAGAACTACAAGGGAACAGCACATGCAGCCAGGTCCATTTTGAGGTCGGAGGGCGTTCGCGGACTATATGCTGGATACTCAGCGTGTCTGAGCGTGGACACGTTCTTCTCGGCATTTTCCTTCCTGTTTTACGAGACGTTGAAGCAGAATTACCACCAGTACCTGCTGTCGACCAACGTGGATAGACAATTGAATTCGGCTGAGTCCCTTGCAGTGGGGTCAGTTGCTGGTGGAATGGCAGCGTTCCTAACGAACCCGTTGGATGTCATCACCGTGAGACTCATGACGCAGGGCAAGAACAAAAAGTACTTTGGACTACGTGATTGTTTTGTCAGGTCTGTTAAAAACGAAGGTCCGGGAGTGCTTTGGCGAGGCGCGTCGTGCCGTATCGTGTCTATTATGCCGACTACAGGCATCTGCTTCGGCGTGTACGAGACGATCAAGCGCACATTTTTCAATGGGGACTTGGACGACTTTGACCTCGAGTGACAACGATATAAAACCACATTGATCGTTTAAACAGAGGAGTAAAGAGCGTACTACGTAGTATATAATAGAACCAACGAATAGACACACTTAAAGGTGCTGGAACTAATTAGTGATGCATTGAAAAAAAAACTATTTCTCCAAACCTAGTCTTCGTTTAGCTGCTCTTAAGCTGTACGCTTAAAGTGGTCCTCATCAATGGTAGAGTACACATGTCCTTCACTGGTCAAGTAGTTGAGTGCACTGCGTAGCTGCTGCTCCGTCATTTGTCCATTGAGGTCAGCGTAAATCTGGTCGATCTTGAGGCCGCGATCGCTGGTGCAAGTGCCCAGTACATCGAGAATGGCTTTCTGTTCAGGGGAGAAGTTGGAGTCCATCATTCCATAGTCCATGCCGCCTCCAAAGCCTCCAGTAGCAGCACTAGGCTGATTCCACTGATTTCCTCCAGGTGCAGCCTTAGTGGGGGTGTTAAACGACGTCATCGTGACGTCGGCCTTGCCGTTATTCAACGGGCCCTTGGAGTTGTAGCAGTGCGTGTAAATAACCTCCAGAAGATGATGCGTCAGCTCGTTCATATCTTCCACAGGGTTCACACTGAAACACGACAAGCTGGCTTTGCCCTGGAACGTGCGGAGTTTCCCCACGACGCGGACGTAGCTGCCCTCTCGCAGGCGGTTCATCTCCCCTTCGCTGGCATTGTCATCGTCAGCGGAGATAAAGTACTGGCAGTCGAAAGCTCCCGAGCCATCGTCCAGTTGGAATCTCATGGTCGTAGAGTGCGGCGTGAGGCTGATTAACAGCCCCACAAGACGGACAGTGGACACTTCCTGGCCGTCGAGGCGCAGAGCGTCATCGTCCCCCGAGGAAGCGCTTAAGGTCTGCAGTTGCTTGATGGTGACTGGGAGAATGCTCTGCGCAGCACCGCTCCGTTTAGTGGGCGTGGACTGGCTGCCTGTTGGTTGGCTGGACATGAAGCCACCTCCGCCATTGCCGGAGTAATCGTCGTTGCCGTACGCCTCGTAGCCGCCGTAGTTCATGGTCTGGAAGAATTGTCAAGTTTTATTTTGGCGCCAAATTATTGGTAAAATGGATTAAGTACGAAATGTAAAAACCTATATTTTTTCATTAATGAAACTTACGAAATAGAATAAAGATTAAGTTGAAGTAACGCTTCAATAATGGGTTCGCCGTTAACGGCGGTGACGCTGCTCTTCCGGTCCAAGAGTGAGTTTGCAGGTCTCTATCATGTTATCTCTACTGTATCGTGTTTCTTAGACACTTCAGTAGAACTCCCTTTAGATGTGGCGTGTACATTTGGGTCTCTTGCTCTTCTCGATCGTATTTGGGAGAGTAGTGCAGTAATTGACGGCGACGCTTGGACTCTGAGGAAATACATTCGAACGGATCCGAACTACATTCACTACCAAGGCACGAAATCGATGATGGAGGCAGTGCGTCGTCGAGATCTCGAGATGGTTCGTTGGCTCGCAGAGAAGTTCCCAGGGTTTCGAGTCACGATGGAAGTGATGGATATTGCTGCTACTTCAGGGGCTTTAGACATTCTACAGTTCTTTTACGACCACAGTATCGACCACCAAGATACATTGCTTGTGGCGTGGGTAGGAGAATATTTAGCAGCAGGCGTTCGCAGTGAAAATCTCGAAGTTGTAGAGTGGCTTTACGCACATGGGCCTTCGGAACGAAGGAAACTGAACCAAGCATTAGAGGTAGCCGTTGGTCGTTCCAATATTCCGATAGCGGAATGGCTTCTTGCCCATGGAGCTACGTGGCAAAAGGACTCTATAGGAATTCATCCTGCACACAGCGTAATGAAAAAGTCAGGAAGTGTCGACATGTTGGAGTGGATGGATGAGCAAGGACAACTCAACGATATCGAGGATTTACTGTTCAAGGCTGCTAGTGGTGGATTCGTTGATGCTGTTCATTGGTTACTTGATCGTAGTCAGTATGGGGTGGATATTCAGCTTGCGAGTCACAAAGCAGCCAGAAATGGCCACTTGGAAATAGCGAAATATCTCCATTCGCGAGCAGGAATACCCAAAGACCTTGATCAGAGAAAACTACTACCAAGAGACGGAAGTCAGAGTCACTTTGGCTACCAAGTTGGCGCTCAGGCGCCATGTACCGCTATGCAAGCTGCTGAAACGATGTTCGAAGCTTCGTGGGGAGGTTTTCTCGACGTTGTACAGTGGCTTTACATGGAGTTCAGAGATTGTCCCGACTTCGACATGTTTAACTATCGGGGCGAGACGGCAATGGATGCAGCCGCAGCAAATGGACATTTGACTGTACTATTATTCCTGCAAGAAGTGCATGACGAAATGCGCCAAAGCAAGGAAAAGGCTGGACTAACTCTTCCAACGTGTACAGTGGAAGCGATGGATAATGCCGCAGCTAATGGACATTTGGCTGTAGTCCAATGGCTTCACGAACACCGAAAGGAGGGCTGTACTCCCAAAGCAATGGGCCAAGCAGCTCGGAACGGACATCTAGAAGTGGTTAAATGGCTGTTTGACAACCGACCCGATGGATACGCGGCAAGTGCGATGGATTCTGCAGCGGAAAGTGGAAATCTGGAGCTGGTCAAGTGGCTTCACTTCAACACGTCGATTGGTTGCACGACGAGAGCGATGGAGAATGCGGCTGGGAGTGGCTATCTGGATATCCTTAAGTGGCTCAACTCCAATCGAAACGAAGGTTGCTCGAAGAGAGCAATGGATTGGGCAGTAGAGGGAGGACATTTTCGTGTAGTGAAATGGCTCCACTCGCACTGGTTCTCGATGCGTTCAAGTTCTGGCATTCACACTGCAGCAACGTTCGGGTATTTCGAAGTTGTATTATTTCTCCATGCGCACTGCCTTATGGAGTGGCTGTTTCCAGGGGAAATTGTCGACCATGACCTTCGAGCATGGGTCATGGAACACCAACAGGGGAGTGAAGAAGGTGAATGGGACTATTAACTCACAAGTAAAGACGATATGTTGTTGTTGAAGTAACAAAAAGGCACTATTCAATTTGTCAACTTAATTTACTATAGTCAGTTTATTAAATAGACAACGTATACTTTCTATCGCAGATAGGAATCCTATCAAAGATATCAAAGGATATCTGCGCTAAATGGGTTCACGTGAGCCTTCGCCGTTAATTGTAGTGACGCTACTCTTTCCATCCAAGAGTGAGTTTGCAGGCCTCTATCATGTTATCTCTGCTGTATCGTGTTTCTTAGACACTTCAGTGGAACTCCCTTTAGATGTGGCGTGTACATTTGGGTCTCTTGCTCTTCTCGATCGCATTTGGGAGAGTAGTGCAGTAATTGACGGCGACGCTTGGACTCTGAGGAAATACATTCGAACGGATCCGAACTACATTCACTACCAAGGCACGAAATCGATGATGGAGGCAGTGCGTCGTCGAGATCTCGAGATGGTTCGTTGGCTCGCAGAGAAGTTCCCAGGGTTTCGAGTCACGATGGAAGTGATGGATATTGCTGCTACTTCAGGGGCTTTAGATATTCTACAGTTCTTTTACGACCACAGTATCGACCACCAAGACACACTTCTTGTGGCGTGGGTAGGAGAATATTTAGCAGCAGGCGTTCGCAGTGAAAATCTCAAAGTTGTAGAGTGGCTTTACGCACATGGGCCTTCGGAACGAAGGAAACTGAACCAAGCATTAGAGGCAGCCGTTGGTCGTTCCAATATTCCGATAGCGGAATGGCTTCTTGCTCATGGGGCTACGTGGCATCAGGATGTTGTAGGGATCCATCCTGTTCACAGAGTAATGGAAAAGTCAGGAAATGTCGATATGTTGCAGTGGCTGGATGAGCAAGGACAACTCGGCGATATCGAGAATTTACTGTTCAAGGCTGCTAGTGGTGGATTCATTGATGCTGTCCATTGGTTGCTTGATCGTAGTCATTATGGGGTGGATATTCAACTTGCAAGTCACAAAGCAGCCAGAAATGGTCACTTGGAAATAGCAAAATATCTCCATTCGCGAGCAGGAATACCCAAAGACCTTGGTCAGAGGAATTTACCAATAGACGGAAGTCAGAGTCAAGTCGTCTACCAAGTTGACGCTCGGGCGCCATGTACCGCTATGCGAGCTGCTGAAACGATGTTTACAGCTTCGTGGGGAGGTTATCTCGACGTTGTACAGTGGCTTTACATGGAGTTCAGAGATTGTCCGAACTTCGACATGTTTAACTATCGGGGTGAGACGGCAATGGATGCAGCCGCAGCAAATGGACATTTGGCTGTACTATTATTCCTGCAACAAGTGCATGACGAAATGTGCCAAAGCAAGGAAAAGGCTGGACTAACTCTTCCAACGTGTACAGTGGAAGCGATGGATAATGCCGCAGCTAATGGACATTTGGCTGTAGTCCAATGGCTTCACGAACACCGAAAGGAGGGCTGTACTCCAAAAGCAATGGACCAAGCAGCTCGGAACGGACATCTAGAAGTGGTTAAATGGCTGTTTGACAACCGACCTGACGGATACGCGGCAAGTGCGATGGATTCTGCAGCGCAAAGTGGGAATCTGGAGCTGGTCAAATGGCTTCACTTCAACACGTCGATTGGTTGCACGACGAGAGCTATGGAGAATGCGGCTGGGAATGGCTATCTGGATATCCTTGAGTGGCTGAACTCAAATCGAAACGAAGGTTGCTCGAAGAGAGCAATGGATTGGGCAGTAGCTGGGGGCCATCTTCGAGTGGTGAAATGGCTTTACTCACACTGTTTGTCGGCGCGTTCTAGTTCTGGGATTCACACTGCAGCAACGTTGGGGCATTTCGAAGTTGTATTGTTTCTCCACGCGCACTGCCTTATGGAGTGGCTGATTCCAGAAGAAATTGTCGACTATGACCTTCAAGCATGGGTGATGGAACACCAGCAAGCTGATAGCGATGAAGAGGTATGGGATCATTGACTCCTTGAAGAAACTAAACTTTATACGCTGCTTGTCGTCCAGTTTTTTCGATACAGCTCTTCACCACCACCAGTGGAAATGGCGTGCGGGATCTTAAAGCAGATACAATGTTTTGGGAATGAATGGGTTGAAGGTAGATATTCGTAAGAAATGCAAAAAATGAAGTAAAGAAAATATTAGTAGAATGCATTAACTTCTCATATCACTCCACTCACTCACGCTGCCTTGGAATAGCGACAGCGGACGTTCATCAATGGGGGAGGCCACGTCCAGAATAGAACACAGCACAACAAACCACCGACATCCCGAGTCAATGAATGAAGTCGAATACGATCATCAAAGTTAATGAGACTATCTGACTGGAAAGTCAAGTAGAAAAGAAGGTACTATAGAAATGATCCTGTAATGAATGGTGTATTTGTCAGGTGAGGAGCCGTTGTCTAAGTGCGTACAAGATGATGTAGCTAGCACCTTCTGCCGGGAATGCCTGACTGAGGGAGTGTCCTGACTGGATAGGTCCCTTTCAGCTGCGAGAGCCTAGTGCTGCCGTGATCGATGACGTGGTGACGGGTCCCCCCCTGTCCCCGTGTTCCGACGTCGAGTGCGCTGGTTGCGCACATGTTGTGCCGCGTGCCATTTCCAGATTCTGCGACTGCCCTGAACAGCTTTTGCTGATAGCGTTCGGTCCAGGTATTTACCTGTTCGTTTCTGGAGGCCGAGTGTCTCCGTGTAGGCTTTCTCATTAGTCGAAGCTACGGACCCGAGAGCTCCGTACACGATCGCCGCGGATTTGACGCGCCAACCTCTGTCACTCAGCTGGCGTTCGATTGACTTGTACTTGCGCAGCTTCTCATCGTGTATCCATGTGAGCCCCGATCCATCACCGCCGTCTCGAGCATCGAACGGTATGGCCAAATCCACAATAGCAGCAGTCCTAGCATCTTTGTCATAAACTTGAATATCAGGGCGCAGAGGGCGACCAGTGTAGCCCGGTACCGTTTGATTAATACGGAGTTGTAGTCGGCCGTTCGAATCCTTGACTTTGCTCTCCAACTCTCTCGTAATAACCTTGAGAACGTCATCGTGACGTTGACGAATGACATCCGTCGTCCCCGAACAGTGCTGTAATACGTGTGGTAGTGTTTCAACGTGGGAACAGGTAGGATATCTGCACGTCGGGTGAGTACGCAGTCGCCAACGCTTTAACGCCGAGTTGGTGTCCACCACATCTAGTCGAGCCCTCATCACAAACGTGTAGTCTGCATCCCAAAGCCCTTTGGGGTTCGTCACCAAGGTGCTACCACGGCCGCCCTGCACCTTCACTGTTCGTCCTTGGGTCTTCATAGCTTGCCAACGGTCCCGGTGCTGCAGCTTCAGATGCAGCTTGAGATGACGCAGGACAGTTTTCCCGCTAAGCCATTCCTTGAAGTGAGGTACACGGAGATTTAGCGGTCCTGGTAACGCGACTTGACCTCTTGATGTAGATAGTGACAGCGATTCGGCGACTGTCTTATCCTCGAAGGCAATGTGGAAAGTTCGGACGTGTCGTTGGATGTCGGACCACAGCGACTCGATGTCGGCATGGTGGCGCTTTGCAGGCGCAAATGGGTGGCCGGAGAGCTTACCATTTAGGAATTCCGCCAGAAGTAGCTCTGTTTTGTCCTTCCAGTGATGTTCGTCTACATTATGGCGTTTACGGACAACCTGTCCGAGTTGCGCTCGTGCAATGCGCTGCACTGTGGGGTCAGCCGAGTGGAGAAGCTGCCACCCATGAGCCAGTTGGATTGCCGCGTGCATCTCTCTCAGAGGAAGTAGCCCCAAACCCCCGCACGACGTTGGAGAGTATAGAAGTTCGTTGGTGGCTTGCTTAGGGAGTTTAAGGAGATGTCGGAATCCTCGTTTGACATGATCATCGAGGCCTTCGAGTTGACTGTCCAGTGGTCGCAGGAAGCGTAACGCGTATTCCAGGCGTGGCAGTAGGTAGACTTTGTACGCTTTAAGAATCTGCCACGGGGCAAGGCCCGACGCGAACAGAGCCGTGGCATGTCGCTTGACGGTGGCTAACAAGGAGTTCATCTCGAGACGCCGCTGTTCGTGGTTGACACCGTCACCAACGCCGAGGTATTGGTAACTTTCGGATAGCGATACCGTGGGAATACTGTCACCGTGGATGGAGAGGCGGAGTTTGTCTTGTTGGAGAACTCCGTGGCCATCCGGAGTCACCCCCAGCGAGCTGCACTTCGCAGCGTTGGCCCTCATGCCGCTCCACTTGAGGAACCGTTGCATTAAGTCGTGCTGGCGAGTGATCGCAGCCCTCGTGCTGCTAAAAACCTTCAGATCGTCGGCATATGCTGTGACACTCGGTGTGTCCTCGCCCGACATCTTGACCCCAACGTCCTTCAGCTTGTCAAGAGCGCGAAGCAGCGGTATGAGTGTCGCTGTGAAGAGATGGGGGCTTAATGGGCAGCCCTGAAAGACCCCCACGCGCTGGTGGATCGGAGCCGTCATGCCATCCTTGGAATTCGACACCATAAACGCCGCGTCCGTGTAGATATCTCGGCACCGTTGCACAAAAGATGGTGCGACACCCAGTTTCTCCAACACATACCACATCATAGCGTGGGGAACGCTGCCGAACGCATTTTGCAGATCATACCACACAATGTACAGTGGACGGTGATGTCGCCGAGCTTGATCCGACATGGCAGCTGCCACATAATTGTGATCTGCACAACCATTGAAGGATCGAAATCCTTTCTGAGAGTTAGTGTGCCTGTTATTGCTCTCCATCCAGTGCGTGAATCGGCGCGCCAGGATTCCAGCGTAGAGTTTGTAGACCGCTGCTTGAAGGCAAATTGGGCGCCAGTTTCCAGGTCGAGTTGGATCTCCCTTTTTGTAAAGTAGCTTGACTGCACCGATTTTCCAGCTACGAGGAATTCGTTGGTGTTGCCAACAGAAACGAAAGGCAGCCAACAGCAACGGCAGTAGCTCGACGTTAAACTGCTTGAATACACCATAACCAACGCCGTCGAGCCCAGGTGCTGAGAGTGCCGAGACATGGTGGAGCTGGTCTTCTACTTCTTCTAAGGTTATCTGTTGATCGAATGATCCCCTCGCTTCCTTCGCAGGTTTCAGTTCCTCCAGGACTTCGCGAAAGGCCCTTCCGATTGGGGCGCCCGCTTCAAAGGCACTTCGGTCTGTGTTGACACCCTTGAAGTATGCCTCCAATGTCGCTGCGTCGATTGGGCACTTGGTGGTCGAAAGTGCAGGAACTGGCGGAGGCTGGTGAGAGACTGGACTTGAGGACGCCGATGCGGAACTTGATGTCGTGGCGCTCCTCTCATCACTTGCCCTAAGAATCTCGGCGACGCACTCTTTCTCTTTGACTCGGAAGTGACTGCGAAGGTATTGCCGGCGAATAGCTGTTCGAATTCGTCCTACCTTCCGCCGTGCCTTTTTAATTGCAGCCCGGTCATTCGGTTTGCGACGTTGGGTTGCTTGAAGAATGGCAAGCGCTTCGTCCAGGCGGGTCTGGCTGGAAGTCGGCCGGGCGTAGGGAGTGCCTTTGCGATGAGGTGTAGACTCACGGACTGTAGATCGCCGTCTATCGGGACGGTCAGAGAACGGTATCAGGGTTTCGTACAGTTGGTGCGTCATCGCTGCTAAGTAGCCTTCGCCTATCGTCCACGTTTCAGCTGCTGATAACTTTGCTGCGAACGAGGCAGCAATTTGCTCGACAGCCTTGGCCGCTGTCTCCCTCTCGGCCTCACCAAGTACCCGTAGTCGGAGGACCGGTCGGCGCGCTGGCACTGCGCCATTAGAGATATCAATATCGCGAAAAATGTGCCCACCATCACGACGAGCAAGGTTGGCTGCGACTTCAGGAGAAACATCAGGAACGCTTGTCCTCGTGGATACTTGGGGCACCTCCATGGCAGTGACGTCAACGTCGCTCGTGGTTGGTGTCCAGCAGGCCTGTTGGCTGCATCCGGCGACGTGCTGCTTGCACGTGGATCTCGTCCTGCGCATCCTGATGGCATCGTTGGCCAATCCATCGGCCACCTTGTTGAGGGTGCGGTCAATTTGGCGAATGCTGTACGCGTCAAAGCGGCCGAGGCGGCTTCTCACCTCGCGTCGGAGTCGCTGTAACGTCTTGCTGCGACACGCGTACCGGCCCTTGACCTGCTCCACGACTAACGTACTGTCCCCTTCTATTCGGAGCCGTCGCGCTCCATGGTGTAGTGCACCCGATACGCCGATCAAAAGTCCACTATACTCAGCAACGTTATTAGTCGTGGTGGTGTCGGCTAGGAAATGATAGCAACACCATGCGATAGTCCCATCCGGCGCGAAAAGTGCAGCGCCAGCGCCTCCTGGGGCTGGGTTACCTTTGCAAGCTCCATCGAACTGGAGGAGCCATTCGCCGTCAGCGATCGTATCGTCGGCGTCCATGGCGGAAGAAGCAGCACGGTCGATGGAGTGTCGTTGTCGTCGATTGCGTCGGCGCTTAGAGGGAGAGCTGCGCGTAGGTAGCGCTGTTTCCGCAGTCGTTGAGGCGTCCAAGTCCACTACCATGGGCGATGTAGAACCGCTGTCATCATGAGGCCTTGTCTCTATTGACGCGCTCGAGGCATTGTTCTCGTGAACTCGTGATGGCGCAAACGCCGGGTCCTGGGCTATACTGTTCGCGGGTTCCATGTCCGAAGGAGGCATAGTATCGAACACTGATGCCAGGTCGCGCCAAGTGATTGGTGCCGGTTGGTTTCGAGTAGATTGCGATGCCGGCGCTGGCTCGGATGGAGTACAGGAAGTCGCAAGTTCTGTCGCCTGATCGGTCGGGTTCTCCACATGGCCCATAGGAGTCGGTGGTTGAGGTTCTACCGCCAGAGTATGTCCTTGGTTCTGCCGGTCAGTGCTTCGAGAAATGTGTGCACGTCTTGGCCCCCAACGGGTACGCGTGCGAGGGGGGCGTTCCTCAGCTGGGCAAGTGGTCATCTCCAGGTGGTCAGACGATTGTACCGGGGGTGGCGGTTTGGCAAGCGATTCAACATCCACCCACCCGTCCGTCGGCGTGTCCGGGATGATGTCCGTCGGTGCCGATGCTGCGTCATCTCGGTGGAGACATGGCCCCCACCTTGTGGCAAGTCGACGTCGAGCCTCTACGGCGGCAGGAGCTGGAACTGGTCGATCTGTAAGTTTCAGAAGACCTGCGCTAGCATTATTGCAGTCATTATCGGGGTTTAGCCGTCGGCGTTTACCACGCGCACAGCTGGACCGGGGTGGGGGGGACGCCGGCGATGCTGTGGTTGCCACCGTAGTGGTTGAGGCAGTTGGATCTGCGGGCGGTGAGGTGGGACTTGATGCCACGGCCTCACGCGCCGCGTCCCCAGCGATGAAGGCAGTGTCGGCGGGGTCATATCGACCGCACTGCTCCCCACGGCACTCGTGCGCATGGAGAGTGGCGGCCGATCGTGCCGGGAATGTTACCGAACAGCCACACGCCGCATGGAAGTGGTCCGAGAAGAACTCGTGCCGATGCTTGGATCTTCGGTGGACGCGTAGTTCCGCCAGTTGGCTGGCGCTGAATTGGCACAACGTGCAGCCGAAGGCTGCGGCGTTGTGCCTAAACAGGGACACGATGGGTGATACGCTCGCTGCGGATGGCGTTGGCGCACGGTTCAGGTTTGGTGACGTCGTCGACGTGAGCCGCGCGGTCGAATCGTGAGATACCGGAGTGATCGCGAGAAGCCTTCTGTCGAGCGTACAGAAGTCACATACTGGCGGTTCTGCTCCGTGAACGCACAACGCGTCACCCTGACTGGGAGAGGAGGTGGTTACAGAGCAAGGGGTTCGAGCACATGCCGCGTCGTCGGGAGGGTCGTCCGTGTCCACCACCGATCGGTGGACGGACTGCAGCGCGAGCCGCATTGAGGGTAGGGTTAGGGGAGTCAAGTAGAAAAGAAGGTACTATAGAAATGATCCTGTGTAAGTACGGTCTTGGTTTGAAATTGAGAATGGTTGCCGTTCCGAATATGAACCCGACCAACCGTATGTACATCTGCAAAAGTAATTTATTAAGCTGATTGGTTTAATAGCTTCAACATACATCATTCTCCACATTCACTCTGGAAAACAGCAACATGCTACTCAGCAGCCATTCCCCCCAGCGATCACAAGGCAACTTGTGCGTGGGAAAATCCCCAGTATATTTGTCGCGAAGGACCATAAGAAGGCAACAAGAAGGTAACCGATCGTCAGCGCTCCAAACACTGCGCTTGATCCGCCTCGTTGCTTGAGCTCCTGTGTCTCCCCCTTCTGTTTAGGCAGTAAGAAAAGAAACAACCACGAAACGATACTCATCCCATACATGAGAAGCACTGCCTCAGTAATGTCACGACGCACTGCGAAGTCGTCAACTTGCACTCGTTCATTACTGAGGTCCCACAAACTGCTGTCGATGGCTTTAGTCAACGTAGCTGCAAAGGGAGACGACAGATTTGCCACGGTCGTCAACAGGCCGTACATGGCCCCTTCATGGCCTTCACCGACCAGCTCCACTGTTACGAACGTGCCAATGAGGAAACTAATACCGGCCGGGATGTTGACAGCAATAGGTAAACCCAGCCAGAACCATTGCGATCGAAAGACGTTCCACACAGTGACAAACGTACACGCCGCATCAACGAGCAAGACCATCACTCCCGTTATAACAGTCATTGTTCGCCAGTTCCAGTCGAGCCCGTACTTGCCCGTGAGGACGATGCCGGCCATGAAGACAGCGTTGCCCACAATATCACTGATAGTATTGTTGATAGGTGAGACCCCCACCATGTACAACTGGATCGGAGAGCCCGCAGTGTACGAGAAGTTTGCAAAGATGCCACTGAAGAACGAGTAGAACACGACTTGGTAGACTGCACGTGTTTTCATGGCCTGCCATAGCTCCCGCACATAATTCGAGAACTTGACTGGGGGGTGTAAAAGATTCCTCAACGTATAGCCATGTAACAGGGATGATCGGAATTGTGCAAGCAACAAGTAGCAGCATAAGTTGAGGGAAAGAGAGAGAAAAGTCAAACGAGCCTCCATACTCCTCCCCATTGAACGCGATACCCGTCAGAATTTGACCGACTGTAGCTGCTAACGTTCGCGTAGCGTAGACGGTGGACTGGGTTCGTCCTCTTTGTGCCAACGGTTCTCTCTGTGCCAGTTCCACCACGATACCATCTGCACACACATCGGCTAGAACGTATCCACAGGCTGCAAACATCATAAAGACTACGTAAATACTGCCTTCATTAGCCGCGTTTCGGTTTAATCTCGCTTCAATTTCAGGAGTGTAGTCGACAGCGGAGATCTTTCGGTCCGAAGGCTCAGTGAAGTAAGCTTGCCCAACGTGTGTACAGCCCATAGCTACCAGCATCGCCACGCAGATCGTCCACCCAATGATCATATACGGCCGGCGACGGTAGCTAAAGATCGGGAAGCAGTCAGAGAGGACCCCAAAGAAAACTTTGAAGCTCCAGGGAAGTACCACGAGAGTACTAGCAGTAACCACTTGTGTACCGCTGGCATTGAGATACGCTTGCATGAACGGATATATTGTAGACGGTAAAACGCCGTAGACCAGTCCAACTGCAGCATACTGAAGCACAACCCCGATGTATTGCTCAGTGAAGAGATTGGGAGTTCCACCTTCTCGCAACGCACCCGATTCAGCCAGCTCCACAGCCGAAGGAGTTGACTTACCATGCTCGTAGTCACTGTACGCCTCCTTCAGATGACACGCCGATATGCGTTCAGTCAGTCTCATAATGCTAACTTTGCCTTTCGTGCGGAAAATAAAGTGTATTGGTGCTTCTCAGTCCATGATGTATCCATCCATCGCAAGAAACTTTAATCACTAGGATTGAAAGGGTTCAATTAAGTCGATAGCAAGCTCATGACATGACTCGAAGAAAACCTTCTTCATTGGTAGTCATCTACGTATTCCGTTGTTCGATACATGTACGTAACGGTCATTACATGTATCCCATGTAAACCAGCCATGATGAGGTGACGGTAGAGCGGTACAGTTTGCACAACGGCTGAAGATACGGCGCGAAATCTTTAGGATTAATCTCCATCGTCGACTAAAATGATTAAAAGTCTCCCCGTGTGCCGGTGCGAGCGAATGCAAACGTAGAATTCATCACCGTCACAATGTTCACGACCAGCTGCTGCTTGTTACGCACCGTGCCTCGAGCATGGAACGGTCGGCTTTTCAAAGAAATCCTATCCGGGATAAACCACGGCGACGAAAGTCTTCGTCGAAAGAACCCCAGCACCGCCTATCAGGATCAGTTTTTAATGATCTGAAGATGTTAGTTAGCCGTTCCGGTCCTCTAGACTTGGTTGGAGCAGGTCGTAGCCTTTCATTCCGGAATTTGCACGCTCTCGAGCACATCGACCAACTGCAACATGGCCAACAAGCTCGACGTTCCTCTCCGTCTATCGTACGTAAGCGGAGCCTCAGAGGCGAAGGTCATCAACAACGAAAATGGCTACTCGACAGTGAAGACCCCTGATGGAGGCAACGATGGCGCCCATCTTGAAGGTGGAGCTCTTCGAGAGGGAGAAGCGCCGAGTCTAACGAGCAGAGACGGTTTGGGTCTACTGTTTCAGTATTGTGCTGTTGGCTTAAACTACGGTTTGCTGCCTGCAACGATCTACCCGTTCCTGCAACAATACCTCAATGCTACTGGCTCCCAAGTAACCACTGCGTCGACTCTGGTGATCATGCCGTGGAGTTTCAAGGCTTTTTACGGCATTTTGTCGGATTGCGTACCTATCTGCGGGTACCGTCGGAAGTCGTGGATGTTGGTTGGATGGGTTCTTTGCCTGATAATGCTGGTGGTTATGGCAACCTCGTCACCCGGAGACCCGTACTACTTGGTCCCTTCCGACCGTGACATTAAACCCGCAGATTACACTCCTGAAATTGAGGCACGACTTAATACTGCCGCCAGTAACCAGGCTGGTAAGTTCGTCATGCTCATGTTCTTCACCGCAGTTGGCTACGTGCTAGCAGTCGTGTGCTCCGACAGTATCGTGGTTGACTATGCACAACGCGAGCCGATTGAGCGTCGAGGCAAGACGCAGTCCGCTATCTACGCAGTGCGAACGGTATTTGTGATTATTGGCCAATTGCTGGTGGGGTTCTGCTTCAACGGTGAGGACTATGGCGGCGATTTCAACTTCTCCCTGAGCTTCCCAGAGCTCATGTGTATTGTGGCAGTCATGACTGCTCCGATTCTCCCTATCACGTGGTTTTTCGTCAATGAAGAGAAGAAACCGCGAGTGAATTTCAAAGTGTACATGACTGACCTATGGGAATTGCTCCAGAAGCGCGCGGTGTACCAGGTTCTCTTCTACCAGTTCTTCCAGAACGTTTTCTCCAGCATTTCGTACACTGCCAGTTCTCCAGTTCAATCGTACATGGTGGGTGTTACCCCTATCAACAACACCATCAGTGAGATCATCAGTAACGTGCTGTTGATGGCTGGTATCATGGCTACATCCAAGTGGGGACTGCACTGGAACTGGCGCACAATGATCCTTTCTACCGGTATCTTCGTGATCATCGCGGACGGCCTAACGACGCTCCTTACCATTTGGGACGTCTTCCGTAGTCAGTGGTTCTGGCTCGGTATCCCGATGGCCGTTCAGCTACCGTACGGCGTTGGCTGGATGATCGGATTCTTTGTGATCGTCGAGCTCTCCGGTGTCGGTAACGAAGGTGTCATCTACGGCCTCATGACGATGGTGGGCAACCTGGCGATGCCCTTCGCTCAAGCTCTGACTCTGGTGATTGATCAGCCGTTCAACCTGACTACGGAACGTATCCAGGCCGACGATACTTCGATCCGAACTGACCTCACGTATGCAGTGCTCATCATGTACGGAATGACCATGTTCTCGTGGTCGTTCCTGGTCTTCCTGCCCAGACAGAAGGAGGAGACACAGGAGCTCCTGCGTACCGGTGGAAGCAGCAAGATTTTGGGTGCGCTCACCATTTTCTACGTTATGTTCGCCTTCATTTGGTCGCTTATGACCAATATTATGGCAATGTACGAGTCCACGTCGTGTTTGATCATCGCTGGAGGAAAGGGATGCTAGAAGGAGAAAGTAGTGCTAGTAGATGTTTGAAATTGCAATACCTGTTCGAAATTTTGGATAATTACTGTTGTTTTTTCAGTATGTGCTAGTCATTGTGTACTGTACATGTACTTATGGGGGAAGAAAGCAAGAGGCAGTTACTTAAAGGATGGCAAATTGCAATCAACGATGACATTGATGAAAGTGTCTTCTGTTAAACATGATTATACAGGATAAAATAGTCTTATGTCACAAGTTACGTGTAATTTGAATGCAACTGTGATTAATTTTAATTTTTTGATCGATTTTAATTTGAGACCATAAAACGTCCCCCCAAAAAACGGTAGGACTCATTTTTGCAGACTGTTAATCTCACGCGGCCGCGTTGCGTGGATCCTCTCCATGTCCGAATGTCCATTATTCCCGCCGTAACCGCATATTCATTGACTGCACGCACATACGGTGCAATCGAACGTGAACTCCCGAGCGGTAGTGCTTCCTGTCACCATTTCCATCTCTCGTGTACGAGCCCTGCATCACCACGGAGCAGCGAATGCCTGCGTGTGGTTTCAGGACGTCACCGATTCATCGTACAGCTGGCTTGAAAAGCATCGCCGAACGGACAAATCTACAGATCGCCCTTACCGGCTTTTGTGCTGCTTTGATGGTGCAGACACTCTACTGTAGTGTCAAACAATGATTTTGTTATCACAAAGCAGCCTTGCCTGTACGCAATGCAGGTTGCATGCAATTCGGAGTTTTTGAGTCAAACCTATCGAGTCTGTTAATCAGGTTAGTCGTACTGTTAATCTCGAGTTCAAATTGAGACCGACAACAACGTTCATTCCGAAATTTGCGCTCCATTCCACAAGTCGACAGACTCATGGCCTCACAACACGGACCCGCTGGCCCTAGCAAGCTCGACATCCCTGTCCGACTGTCTTTTGTGAGCGGAACTCCCTCTCAAACCAAGGACCCGAGCAATGGAACTCCTAACGTTAGCTACACACAAGTGAAGACTCCGGACCCAGCCAACCTCGAAGGTGGTGCTCTTCGGGAGGGTGGAACCCCCAGTCTTACAAGTCGGGACAGTATCGGTCTACTGTTCCAGTACGCTGCAGTCGGTATCAACTACGGTCTTCTACCAGCCACAGTGTACCCGTTCCTTCAGCAATACCTTAATGCTACGGGCTCTCAAGTCACGACCGCTTCTACTCTAGTCATTCTACCCTGGAGTTTCAAGGTATTCTACGGTATCCTGTCCGACTGCGTGCCGTTGTGGGGCTACCGTCGTAAGATCTGGATGCTCATCGGTTGGGCCATGTGCCTTATCATGCTGATCGTCATGGCTGCTTCTCCTGCCGGTCAGCCGTACTACACGGTCCCGTCCGACCGAGACATTGATCCGGCCAACTACACACCAGAAATCGAAGCTCGTATCAACTTCGACGCTGGTAACCAGGCCGGCAAGTACGTTATGCTCATGTTCTTCGCCGCTATCGGGTACGTCTTGGCCGACGTTTGTGCCGACAGTATTGTGGTCGATTTCGCCCAACGAGAGCCTATCGAGCAACGTGGTAAGACCCAGTCGGCAATTTACGCTATTCGCACGGTGTTCGTCATCGTTGGTCAACTGTTGGTTGGCTTCTGCTTCAATGGCGAAGAGTACGGAGGTGAATTCGACTTCTCCTTGAACTTTCCGGAATTGATGTCTATCGTTGCAGTGATCACAGCCCCGATCATCCCAATCACGTGGTTCTTCATTAAGGAAGAGAAACAGGCACGAGTGCCGTTCAAACACTACATGGCTGAGCTCTGGAAGCTCATTCAGAAGCGTGCAGTGTACCAGGTTATTTTCTACCAGTTCTTCCAGAACGTTTTCTCCAGTATCTCGTACACTGCCAGCTCTCCCGTTCAGTCCTATATGGTCGGTGTTACCCCTATCAACAACACGATCAGTGAGATCTTCAGTAACGTCTTGTTCATGGCTGGTATCATGGCTACATCCAAGTGGGGACTGCATTGGAGCTGGCGGAAGATGATCCTCTTCACGGGTATATTCGTCATTATTGTGGACGGCTTTACCACCTTCTTGACGCTTTGGGATGTCTTCCGTAGCCAGTGGTTCTGGCTCGGTCTGCCTATGGCTGTTCAGCTCCCGTACGGTGTTGGCTGGATGATCGGTAACTTCGTCATTGTGGAGCTCTCTGGCATCGGTAACGAGGGAGCTATCTACGGACTCATTACGATGGTGGGCAACCTCGCGTCTCCCTTCGCTCAGGCTTTGACTCTGGTGATTGATCAGCCCTTCAACTTGACTACGGAACGGATTCAGGCCGACGATACGTCGATCCGAACGGACCTCACGTACGCCGTGCTCATCATGTACGGAATGACGATCTTCTCGTGGTCGTTCCTGGTCTTTTTACCCAAGCAAAAGGAGGAGACGCAGGAGCTTCTACGTACTGGAGGCAGCAGCAAGATTTTGGGTGGTCTCACGGTGTTTTACGTTCTTTTCGCCTTCATTTGGTCTCTCATGACCAACATTATGGCCATGTACGAGTCCACGTCGTGTTTGATTATTGCTGGCGGCAAGGGCTGCTAAGTAGTGACGTTTCGGTCCCTTTTAGATGTTTCTTGAGCGACAGAAGCTCTCAAATACACAAGTTGTTTTTTGTTTTTTATTTCATTGAATTCACTAAACAATTCTGTAAAAAACTATGTCGACTGGTTTAACCGCCTTCGTACGGCTTTACAAGAACAAAAAGTAGTAGTGAAAGGGAACTAAGCTGTTACTTTTAGCAGCCGTCGCCACCAGCGATCATCAAGCAGGACGTACTCTCGAACATGGCCATGAAGTTCGTCATAAGAGACCACACAAAGGCGAACGTAAGGTAAGCCACCGTGAGTGCTCCCATGAACTTGCTGCTGCCTCCAGTACGTAGAAGCTCCTGCGTCTCCTCCTTCTGCTTAGGCAGGAGGATCAGGAAGACCCACGAGAAGGCCGTCATCGCGTACATGATGAGCACAGCGTACGTGATGTCCGTACGGATCGACTTGTCATCCTCCTGAATACGTTCCGTAGTCAGATCGAACGGCTGATCGATCACCAAAGTCATAGCGGTAGCAAAGGGCGACGATAGGTTGGAAACCATCGTGATGAGGCCGTACACGACGCCTTCGTTGCCGATACCCGAGAGCTCGACGATGACGAACGTTGAGATCATAAAACCGACACCGGCCGGGAGCTGTACCGACATAGGCAAACCGAGCCAGAACCACTGACTACGGAAGACGTTCCAGATTGTAATGAGCGTGGCGAAACCGTCCACAATCATAACAAACACTCCCGTGAAGAGGATCATCCAGCGCCAGTTCCAGTGCAGTCCCCACTTGGATGTGGCCATGATACCGCTGAAGAACAGTACGTTACCGATGATTTCACTGATTGTACTGTTGATCGGCGTGACACCGACCATGTACGACTGCACAGGGGAACTGGCAGTGTACGAGATACTGGAGAACATCCCCTGGAAGAAGTTGAAGCACACGACTTGGTACATGACGCGCTTCTGGATCAGATTCCAGAGCTCCTTCATGTAGTCGTTGAAGTTGACGCGAGGTTTCTTCTCTTCCTTGATGAAAAACCACGTCATAGGGATCACCGGTACCGTCAGGACAGCCAGGATGATCATCAATTGGGGGAAAGTGATGGAGAAGTTGAAGTCACCGCCGTATTCTTCACCGTTGAAGCAGAAACCAGTAAGAAGCTGACCAATGATGACGAACACCGTACGCACGGCGTAGATGGCCGACTGGGTCTTGCCACGGGTCTCAAGCGGCTCACGTTGAGCGAAATCCACCACAATACTATCGGCACAGACGTCCGATAGCACGTACCCAACTGCAGCGAGGAACATGAGCAGGACGTACTTGCTAGCCTGTGACGATGCGTCAGAGTTAATACGAGCCCGGATCTCGTCCGTGTAGTCCGCCGGTTTGATGTCGCGGTCGGCAGATACCGTGTAGTACGGGTCACCTTCGGGCATACACGCCATGATCAGCAGAGCGATGAGGCAGATGACCCAACCGATGACCATCCACGGACGACGACGGTATCCCCATAGAGGAACGCAGTCGGACAGGATACCGTAGAAGCATTTGAAACTCCAAGGAAGCACCACCAAGGTCTGTGCAGTTGTCACTTGAGTGCCAGAAGCATTGAGGAAGTTCTGCAGGAAGGGGTAGATCGTAGCCGGTAGAACGCCATAGTTGAGACCGACGGCAGCATACTGGACCAGTAGACCGAGACTGTCCTTGCTCTTGAGGTCCGGCGCACCACCTTCACGCAAAGCTCCTCCTTCAATGCCAGTCGGGTCAGGGGTCTTGACCGTCGAGTAGTGGTTACCGTCTTCAATGTCCTTGGGTTGTGAGGTGCCGCTGACGAACGAGAGTCTAGCGGCGAGGTCCGCCTTGCTGGGGTCCGGGTGTGTCGTTGACATCCTTCCAGTCTGTGGTCTCGGGTGCGCAGCAGAGCAGGAATCCAGGAATGACAGCTTGTGGAGCAGGCAGCCGCTAGTTGACAGCCAGGCAACCAACTGCTGGAAGCTAACGGGTCGGTCACCCCAGAGAGCAGACGTTTTGCTCAGAAGAGACTTTGAGTTTGGGAACTTCGTCGCTACGCAGCGTTGGCATACTGCAGTAAAGTTTGAAGTACCGCCCGGATTGTCGATTTATGAACGCCCGCATGCCGACGACGTGCGCGATTTGCTGCCGGACGAGTCGTTGGACGACGCGGGCACCAACAGGGATGCGTCCTCGGAAGAGCGAGTGAATATACCAGAACGACACGCACGTGGAGGGGGGATTCTTGACGAGAAGATAAAGTATTGTGTGCAATGAAGACGATTAACTGAAGATCAAGAACAAGTGGATATTGTAGCTGATGGATGATGAACAACACGAGGTCAATGATTAATGACGACCATGCGCGCGTGTTTATGGGCAGGTTTTAATAAATCGGCGTCCAGCAGCAGGCCACACACACTCTGCTGGTCGAGGGGAACTTCGAATCGTCGGACCGCAGAGTCTCTCAAAACCACGTCGTGACACAGTATTTGCTCATGCAACTGGGTGTCTATCTGCCTATTTGATGTTACCAGGTTTGTCCACGACGCGGGGAGCTTTTGAATAAGAAGAAGTAAGAAGAAGATTAACCTTATAGCTTTTCACCATGACGAGAAACGGCATCAAGATACTACACGTAGGACTTACTACTAATAAGGTACCGGTACACAGTACATGTATAGTGAATCACGAACACCGACACAGCAATGTGTTGACCACGAGGGGACAGTTACAGTAGCGACGATGCGATCTAAGTACGATGACAAGGTAAGGAAGAATTCATAGCCACGCCATTCTCCAGAGATCGGCGGACATGCATCCAGGCGACAATCCGGTTTGAATCAATTCAGCTGTCAAGACATGTACATGTGAGACCGCGTCAAACAAAAAGATACTAATGCACCTAAGTACGAATCGCGATTTAGGGGTTTCATTGACACGAGGATTTCATTTGAGCCCTCGTTTGCCTCGAGATGTCTACAACCTAAAAAGTTATGGCCGGCCAAAAAAATTATCTCCATTTTCGAGGCCTCAATATGGCGGTACATTTTTCACTACTGTGAGCTCAATATATACTCAATTGTTTTGAATTTGTGTTTATATGAAAGCTCTTGTGTAAAGCGATCTAATCAGAGTAGTTTTACGGTCTCTACGATGTCAAAACACACCAAATGTCACATGTCCGATTATGTACGAAATTTGATTGGTTAACTTCAAATGCAATTATCTCGATAACTATAAAAGGCGCATTAGTAACATTTTGTTTGACGCACATGTACGAGCAGATTTGACTTAAGCCGCAAGACGTCTCCAGAACTTGGCGAAAGCGTCAAAAAGGGGTTTTACTACTATGGAGAATCCAAATTGCTGTAGCCTTTCATGCAACATGGAGACTTCGAAATGACATTCACTTTCGAAGAACGGATGCGCAACAGCCAAATGTGGCAAACATACTGTCGTCATTCAAGAGGCACTATCAGTTCATCTACCAGCATGGCGACGCGCTCGGATGCGATCGTACAACAATTACACTATTAATCCAAGAACTCGGCTTTGACCCGCCAAAAGATGCCTACCTGGAACGAACCCCTCGACTATGGACCGACCAAGCGTCAATCTAAACAAGTTACAGACTAAGCATGGTTTCCTATAGTCCAAAGATTTATCCACTAACCAGTTAATCAATTTATTTCACTTCACTTAATCAACGAAAATCTTCTTCTCCTGATCGTGTAGTATGACTCTTGTCTACATGTAGAAAATACCAGTGCTCTGCACTTATAACTGCGACCATTTTCTCTTGTTTGTTTGTGCAACACGCCTATAGGCAGTCCCTGATGTAGAAGATAGAAATCTGTTGAAAAAAAGATTTAATTGTAATCCTATTAATTTGTTTCCAAATTCTATTATTTGTTAACATTTCTACAATTTCATCTAATCTTGTTTTATATCGTAGTGTCCAGGAGCTAAAGGGTTAACCCTTTTAAAGGGGCCCCGAAACCCCTTGTAAATATTGTGTACATTCCACAAAGTACTATGTGTGGGTAGACGTTGACGCCGATAACGTCGCAAGCAGCGGACAGCGTCGACGCGCCGTCGGCGTTCAGCCACTCGTTAATGCGCTGCACGGAGCCGACGGGCACGGCATTGCTAGTGCATTCCTTGACCTGCGAGATGTATCCGGCCAATGTCATATTGGCAATGTGTCGGCGCTGAAGCTACCATAGTCGCCGTTCACTAGGTCCTCGTTACCGACGTAGACGGCCTCAATGGCATCCGTTTCGATCGTTGGGCCAATTCACAATGTACTGAGGTGTGCTCTTTAGTTAAACCGAGAGATTGACATGTAGAGATTGACATGTCATGACACTGAGGTGTGCTCTTTAGTTAAACCGAGAGATTGACATGTAGAGATTGACATGTCATGACATGTCAATCTCTCGGCTTAACTAAAGAGCACACCTCAGTACAATTCACGGTTTCAGGACCTTTTCGTACTTAAACGAGTGAGTGGATTGGTTAATTGACTTCGGCTTTGTATTTCATACAGTAGTCTTGGTTGATCCAATAGTCGCATAACTCGAACTCGCAATTAACCCCTTGGTTCCCAACGTCGTAACTTACGACGAAGCGCTTTAGTTAAGTCGTAAGTTACGACTTAGTTCGAATAACAATAGGAAATGGCTCGGATTTAAATTTTCAATACTTTAATCAAGTTGTTTCAAAAGAATAAGGTCCAAGAGGTATTTCAGAATTTTTCAGAAACGAGACAATGATTAAGTGTATGGGGAGAAAGATGGGGTTAGTGCACCACCTTTGCGCTCTCGATCAATCATTTCAGATCATTGTGCAGATTTCCCTGATTTAATGCACTTTTTTCTCCGCTTTTCCCATCTGTACCCATTCACAATGTGGCATTTTGTACTATTTTTTTCGGGATTTGATGCATGCCTTCCCGACTCTCTATCTAATCGGCGGTAACTTACGACATAGAGCTATAAACAGCGGTAACAACAGCGTAGAATTTATGACATTGCTGGAGAATACCTCTAAACATCTTATACTGCTATCCGCAAATCGAACAGCCGCCACATACAAATATGAAGTGACATGGTTACGTCGTATCTTACGACGTAAATTAGCGCGTTCTCGATGCATTTTTCCGGGAACCAAGGGGTTAAGTACATGTACGATTAAAGTTAATCAACTTTTTCCTTCTTAAGTACATGTACGACAAGTTATTGTTGATCATGTTAGAGGTACAGTGTACAGTACCAACTCGATTTTTAAATTTATTTTAGAGCTGTTCTAGGCTAGAACTTTTAGCCTCCTGAACAACACCGGAGTTGTACATGTACGTCTGATTTGCTAACGAGAAACCCGCTAACTACATGTAGTTATTCAACTAATTTCTTCTTCGTTTATATCATCTGAGTGTTTTTTTTTCTTCCCGGTTCGTCGCCAACCAGTAACACATTAATTAGTTTTTTGTCTGATCAATATTTTGGCAGTTTGGTCTGGTACTGTTCCTGAGCACTGAAGCACTCAAATTAGGCTAACAGTTAGCACTGCTTAGCGGTCTCGTACATCTGAAAGTACAAGTTCCTAAACAGTGTACCTCAGCTTTCGCTCGATAATAGAACGCATTTGGTTCAAGCAAATTGCTTGCTCAACGGGTGTACATGCACTAGAAGTGACGGAGATGTGCAGCCAGTCTGGGGTGAATTGAATTCACTCTCAATGTGAATTCTCTGATCCAGGCTGAATTGAACCTCAGTGATCATTAATCGTGCCACTCGCGCATCCCATGACGCCGAAGGAGACTGTCAGACAGCCTGCCTCGCTTTATATAAACTCTTTAATTGAAAGCTTTCGCCTATGCATTGCTTAGTAAGCAATTCAGAACATGTATGGCGGCAGTGGTAACAACAATACCACTGATTAAGATGGATTAATTTCCAACTGCAACGGTGGCAAATTGCCACTGGCAATATATGCACGTTTGTATGTAGATTTTGGACAGTATTCCCGCATCACCCGGCGTTGTCCATAAACCATCACGGCACGCGGTACCTCAATCTTTATCACTGTTTCTGCGGGCAGCCCATCCTACACTACAACGTTTCAGCAAGCATATTCTTGAGCCCCCCAAGGCCACGTTCGGCAGCTACGAGATGATCACTCGACTCCATTCACTTCGCAATTTCCTCCCAGCAGCTCAAGTCAATCGCACTAAACGATGGCAACTACGTTCCACGGCGCTGCCAAGGCCGATCTACCCGGTCGACTGTCGTTCGTCAGCGGCACCTCGCAACCCAAGGACATTGAAGACGGTAACCACTACTCGACGGTCAAGACCCCTGACCCGACCGCCATTGAAGGAGGAGCTCTGCGTGAAGGTGACACTCCGGATCTCAAGAGCAAGGATAGCCTCGGTTTACTGGTCCAGTACGCTGCCGTCGGTCTCAACTATGGCGTTCTACCGGCTACGATCTACCCGTTCCTGCAGAACTTCCTCAATGCTTCTGGCACGCAAGTGACAACTGCACAGACCTTGGTGGTGCTTCCTTGGAGCTTCAAGTGCTTCTACGGTATCCTGTCCGACTGCGTTCCTCTATGGGGATTCCGTCGTCGCCCGTGGATGATCATCGGTTGGGTCATTTGTCTCGTTATGCTGCTGATCATGGCGTGTATGCCCGAAGGTGACCCGTACTACACGGTATCTGCCGACCGCGACATCAAACCGGCGGACTACACGGACGAGATCCGGGCTCGTATCAACTCTGACGCATCGTCACAGGCTGGCAAGTACGTCCTGCTCATGTTCCTCGCTGCAGTTGGGTACGTGCTGTCGGACGTCTGTGCCGATAGTATTGTGGTGGATTTCGCTCAACGTGAGCCGCTTGAGACCCGTGGCAAGACTCAGTCGGCCATCTACGCCGTGCGTACGGTGTTCGTCATCATTGGTCAGCTTCTTACCGGTTTCTGCTTCAACGGTGAAGAATACGGCGGTGACTTCAACTTCTCCATCACTTTCCCCCAATTGATGATCATCCTGGCTGCCCTGACGGCACCGGTGATCCCTATGACGTGGTTTTTCATCAAGGAAGAGAAGAAACCTCGCGTCAACTTCAAGGGATACATGAAGGAGCTCTGGTTTCTGATCCAGAAGCGTGCAATGTACCAGCTCATTTTCTTCAACTTCTTCCAGGGGATGTTCTCCAATATCACGTACACTGCCAGTTCCCCTGTGCAGTCGTACATGGTCGGTGTCACGCCGATCAACAGTACAATCAGTGAAATCTTGGGGAACGTACTGTTCTTGTCCGGTATCATGGCCACATCCAAGTGGGGGCTGCACTGGAACTGGCGCTGGATGATCCTATTCACGGGGATCTTTGTCATGGCAGTGGACGGCATCGCCACGCTCATTACAGTCTGGGACGTCTTCCGTAGTCAGTGGTTTTGGCTCGGCTTGCCCATGTCGGTACAACTCCCGTACGGTGTTGGCTGGATGATCTCCAACTTCTTCATCGTTGAGCTCTCGGGTATCGGCAATGAAGGCGTCGTGTACGGACTCATCACGATGGTTTCCAACCTGTCGACGCCCTTTGCTACCGCAATGACTTTGGTGATCAATCAGCCATTTGATCTGACTACGGAACGTATTCAGGAGGATGACAAGTCGATCCGTACGGACATCACATACGCTGTGCTCATTATGTACGCTATGACGGCCTTCTCGTGGGTATTCCTGGTCTTTTTGCCCAAGCAGAAGGAGGAGACGCAGGAGCTTTTGCGTACTGGAGGCAGCAGCAAGATTTTGGGTGGTCTCACGGTGGCTTACATTACGTTTGCGTTTGTGTGGTCGCTCATGACTAACTTCATGGCCATGTTCGACAGCACGGCGTGCCTTATCATCGCTGGTGGCAAAGGCTGCTAAAGTGTGTCCATTCAATCTATTGTATTGATTTCAGCAATCTATTGAAGGATTCACATGACAATATATTTGTTTGACGTTGAATGTCCCTTCTCCTTAATGGACTTAGCAACCAGATCCCAAACGATGACAAGAACGATGTTGGTCATAACCGACCACACGATCGCAAAGAAGACTGAAAGGTGTGATTAAACTATCTTGAGTAGCCACGTTCTCGATGCCCACATGGTTCTGTTAGTAGCTACCAAGCTGCAAATGTTCATCAATAACGAGTACAAACGCTAATATTCCCACCGTGACGCCTGTGCTAGCTAGATAGCAACGAACCCCGTTGATGATGGCCGCTTTGTGCGTTAAAAAAATTCCATGGCGATTTTCTTAAAAATTCTCATTTTACGAAATGAAAAATTCTCTTATTACAAAATGAAAAATCTCATTAGACATTTTTGTACATGTAAATAGGGTTAACCCTCGTAGTGCGAAGAAATATTCTGTATAATACAGAATATAATTAAAACTTGAAATAACTATACTATGAGATCTGCAAAAATTAATGCATCACAAGCCAATTTCAGTAAAAACTCTGCAAACTTGTACATAAATTGTTGCATGGTTATAAACACTACATTGAACCTACTCGTTTGGCCGCTCATTGGGCAAATAAAGATCCGTAAGGATTGGCGCTTCGTCGCAAAACCTCTCTCTAAAAGTATCCTTCCCAAACCAATACGAATTGTGTCCTGCACGCCACAATGGATGGCTTCCGTAGAAGCGCGCCAACAGCTACCACACGTTCCCATACCAACTTTTCGGCCAGTTCTAGACTAGAAAGAAGTAGAAGAAGAACTAGAATAGAACTTGGCCGAAAGGTTGGTGTGCGGACGCTACCGTTGGACCAGCGCACGTGAGTAGACTATGTATCTGCTCCTACAGTGCTTTCGCTAATCATCTACTCTTCTTCGCCTTCAGAATCATCGCGCTTGCGCTTGCGAAACCGAATACGCTTCTTCAGGTGGGCAGGAATGGCTGTACCATTGGCCCAGGTGTCGTGCCAAATCTGGTCGCATGTAGACTTATTTCCTGTCTCCTTTCAGCGAACACAGTTGCAGAGAGCCACGTATCCGCCGTGAAAGTCCGTACATCGTTGGCAGTAATAGCTGGTTTCGAATCCCTTGGTTCTTGGAGGCGCCATTGCGGAGCATACCTTGCACAAATGCTGACGGCGTTTCTGCCGATAGAGACTCTCTTGGTTTGAAGCTGGTGCTCGCTTGTGCGAATTGGCCCCGATACTAAGTCCTCAGCACTCATGTTACTGCTAAGACTGGTCACAGTAATTTCCAATAGCTCTATGTGCAGTCGGCGCATGTATTCAGCGTGGGTCGGTACTCGCTGTCCGTCTTTCTTCATCTTCATGCGGTGGATAATGAAGCCATTGACGATCGCCATGTCAACGAAGCCTAGGAAAAGCTGACGGTAGTATTTCTTGAAAGCTACACAGCGCTGTATTGAGTAGCGCTGCAGTCGCAGCTGATCGTGATAATCCACCCCACCCATACCACTATGATAATCAGCGACTAGTTGAGGACAGGGTACCAATTGGGGGACGACAGACCGCTTCTCTTTCCTCGTCACAAACGTCTTCGTAGTTGCACAGCCAGTTGCGAGCATACTCACTGGTTTGGAGTCCATCCAGGACACTGCAACCAACTCGGGATACTTCTTACATTGAGCGATGCGGTAGGTCCCGCGTGCCATAGACTTTGGCCGCGTCTTTTGAGTGAACGCGAAGTTAGCAGGCCACCCAAGCCGGTCATTTCGATGTGTTCCGACAAAATAGAAGCCCAGGTTCATCAGTGAGATCGCTAGTGCACATGATGTGTAGAAGTTGTCGGCGATAATAAGTCGCTTTCCAGGTTGGCCGACGAGAGCCTTGGTGACATTGCGAATGACAGGTTTCTGGGCGACACCGGTAGCTTGTTGCTTCGCAGCTTTTCGCTGGGCAGGAGTCTGAGCAAGCTTGGACTCTTCGGACGCACCCATGTAGACTTCAATTCTGTAGTGACATAGCATCATACAGAATAACAGAAACAGTAAATCAGCAAATGCTGTTGAATACAGAATATCATATTCTGTAGTATACAGAATAAGACCGCTTACCTCGAACAGTATCCGGAATTGGCACAGCATGTCATGTAAACCTTCGTGCCGTACTTGTGCGGCTTGTCTTTGTTGTACACTCGAATGGGGTTGAACTTGCTTCTGTTAGGAATAGTCCCTTCATCAAAGCTGATGCGTGACCCAAGTCGATAACCGCGCCGAAATGTTTTTTCAAGTGTCTGCAGTACGGGCCTCACTTTCCATGCCTTGTCTACGGCAGCTGCTCCTGCTGAGTTGCTTGTAAAATGGAGGTACCACATGATGGTGTTGAACCGGTCTCGAGTCATGTATCGATTAAATGTCCCTCGAGGTATTGCGCCATCTTCGTCAGTCTGCCAGTGCTTGTCAAGGCCGTCGGTATGAGAGCACAGCGAGCGCGCCACCAACAGCCCGATGACATGAAGGATCTCGTGGGCTCTGATTGGCTTGGTTTTCTGAAGCTTCTCTTTCAGAGCCTCCAATGGCTGCACCGTTTTGGTAGGGTCCTTTGCTTGAATCTCAAGTTGCTTGGTACGTTGGCTCTTGGCGACACTCTCGATGCACTTGACTCGATATGCTTCCGACTCTTTTGCAATGTGATACCACAGCTTCTTCGGGAGGAAGTAAAAGAATAGCCCCAGTGGTGAGTCAGCGTAGGCTGCAGCTGATCTAGTTGGTCCCCAAGTCCCATCATATAGATCGTCAGCTTCATTCAGTTGAAGGTCACCTAAATTCAGGATAATACAGAATAACAATTGGGTTAGCATGAATACCATCGTCTACAGAATGAGACATATACAAGAAGGGTTATTCTGTATAATACAGACTTACACGAATGCTTTTCGTCGTATAGATCCCAGCCTGATGCTGTCAGCACACGCATGGCATCATTGTCTTGCTCGAAGAGATGGCTCTCGTCATCGAAGTCACTGTCCGAATCCACCTCACTTTCGTAATAGTCTGGTAGCGGATCATCCACTGGATCGCTGATAGACTCAACCTCTTCTTGGCAAGGAAGCGCTTCTCTGCTGACATTGATGTCATCGGCGTCAACAGCACCAAAGAGCTGCTTAGACCGCATCGCGTCAATGAACTGCGGCGAGTCGAACTCATCAATCCCACAATCAGCTGAAGTGACCGCAGGTACACAATCAGAATCTTCTTTCTCCTCTTCTGATATAACTGAAGCTCCGGCATCCGGTACGACTTGAGGCGGCGCCGCCTCTAATGTCGAATGAGTACCGTCGATTGCTACATTAGGTACGACTTGATCCAAAACGGCTAGCACAGGCGGCGTAACCGGCTCCACTGGGGGTGGAGAGGCAGGTTTAGTCGGATACGGATACGGACAGGAGTGTTCGCACTCACGCCGCCATCTTACAGACCGATACTGAGTGCCGTTCGGAGATAGGCATTGATGATGAACCTCCAGGACGAGATTGAAGGAACGGGATTATTAAAGTAGCAGTACGAACTAGTTGTGGGGCTTGTGAAGGAGTTCGAGGGACTTTTTCGGGAAAACTCGGCACCATGAAGAGAAGGAAATACGAATTGCCTCTCATTCCTGACGCCGAACCTGTAGCATGTCGGTCATTTCCTGTGCCACGAGCCTATTAAGCTCGTGTGGCCACACACAGAAATGTACAGCGTCTGGTGGGTCTCGAAGAACAGAAGAGAGACTCTTCCTCGTCCTGGGCATCGCTTGCCTTTCTGATTCCGAAAAAGGATGGCTCGGTAAGACTGGTTTGTGATTTTCGCCGGCTGAGCAAGTGTTGAGACGCCATCACTACCCAACGAAGGATACGATGGAAACCTTGCGCTCACTACCGAAGCTACCGTACAAGTAGGCTTTCGATGTATCTATGCTTGTGTCTGGCCGAACGTAACCGGGAAGCAACGACAATTACAACACCGTTTGGGAAGTTCGTCTTCTTGCGTTTGCCAATTAGTGTGTCCACCGCTCCCGACGAGTTCAAAGCGGCTATGGACGACATAATGGACGATCTCAACTATGTGCGTGTCTACTTGGACGGTATACAGGTCTTCTCAAGTTCTTTAGAGGGGCACCCGAGGTATTTACGTGAGGTGTCCACGCGCCTACAGGAGGCTGGTCTTACACTTCACCCGAGAAAGAGCAAGATATGCGCGGAAACGATCGAGTACCTGGGTTACCTGCTCAGCACAGAAGAACTTAAGGCGTTACCGAACAAAATGGAAGCAATTACTGCGATTGCACCTCCTCGTACGCGACGTGAGCTTCGACGCTTCGTCGAGATGATCAACTTCTACCGATATATGCTGCCGCGCCGTGCCGAGATACTGGCGTCGCTGACGCAGCTGACGTCGCCAAACAAAGTTATTCGCTGGACGAAAGAGCATGCTGAAGCCTTTGACAAGGTGAAAAACGCACTACGCGAAGCTATTTTACTGGTTTTTCCGACCACTGGCGTGTCATATCACGTTTTCACGGATGCATCGAAACTGCAGTTGGGAGCTGTCATTACTCAGCTTGGCAAACCGCTCGTGTACTAGTCGAAGAAGTGCAATAAAGCGCAGACGGCGTATCCTGCGAACCGGTTGGAGTTACTGAGCATTGTTTTGCTGCTACGAGAGTTTCAGAGCCTTCTTCTTGGCCAAGAGCTACACCTCCATATCGATTATCTTAACCTGACATAATCAACATTCCATGACGTTTCATGATACGGTGGAGATTGGAGATTGAGGAGCTCGGTCCTATTTTCCACTACCTCCCGGGCGAGCAGAATGTGGTGACGGAGGCTCTGTCTCGCCTTCCCGTGTACGCGAAAAAAACGACCGATCTGGGGGAGGCTACGGCAACTCGGCGTGTAAGTCCGTTGTTATCAGGGGCCACGGGATTGGAGGAGAAAGGCCGGGTTTGTAGCAAAATGGCTGCAGCCAAGGAAGCGGAATAATACGAATCACCCACTATGGATATTCGAATTGTGGTCCAACACCAACAGAAGGAAAGGAACACTGAACACACAGATTGGCAAGAAACTGCTGGAATCAATCTTCGAGTGCACCCTCAAACAAAGAAGGTCTTGGTTCCTGTTTCGCTACTCGAAGCATATCATGACTGGCTCATGCATCCAGGAGCAGCGACAATGAGAAATACGATTGTTGAGGTGTTTTACTGGAAGGGGCTGGATCGAGACGTACAGGGGTTTGTCGACAGCTAATGCAAAGCACCCTACGGTTCGATACGGAAAACTACTGCCAAAGACAGCCGAAGTGTGGGCATGGTTTGAAGTCGCAGTTTACTCGATTGGGCCTTACGGCCCCAGACGTTTTGAGAGCTGGGCATCATGGACACGGCGGCCAGACTACTTGAGTTGATGCCAGCGGGTGATGCCAGTAGTGCGGAGGCTACTTACCTCTTTGACCGTTATTGGCTCTGCCGGTATCCACGACCGACACGCAGTATACATGATGGTGGCATTGAACTCAAGTTCGAATTTGCGAAACTGTTGGACAGCTATAGTATTGAGTATGCACCGACTACCACACGTAATCCACAAGCCAACGCCGTTATCGAGAGGGTTCATTGCGTCGTTGGTGAGAAGATAAAGACTAAAGACATAAAATCGACACAGCAGTGGGAGAGCTCCCTGCATAATACGACATTCGCGATCCGAGCAGCTCAGCACTCAATAACAAAGGCGTCCCCAGCGCAATTGGCGTTTAGCATGTTCGTTAATATAGCATACACTACGGATTAGGAAACAGCGCATCAACGCAAGGTGGAGCAAGTCCGGGCCCACAACGACCGGGATAATCGAGGACGTGCTGGATGGACATATCGACCGGGAGACAAGGTCTTGCTACGCCGCGATGGAGGTGTACAGAACAGAGCAACATGCTACCCCACTTCCATGGGCTGCACAAAATTGTTGCTACGGGGCAATCACGCTTGACAAAGGCCGCTACGTTGAGACGGTGAGCATCCGTCGAGTACGTCCTTGTAAGCGCGAGCGTGGAGGAGACTGTGAGGGCGACGCACATTCTGGTGAGCGCATGCGCTTCATGGTAGCTTCACTAGCGGATGGATGTCTGCGAGGATGTGAAGCTTAACTTGTAAATTGTATGTTACTGGCTGAACCAAGCTAAGTGCGTTTGGAGTGTCAGAACCAGTTGGTTGACGTTGAAGCTAGGGTGAAGAAGGCCACAAGGGCAACTAGGAAGAACTAGGAAACCAACTAACCAAAAAATATAATCAGTTGACATTTTTTCATCTACTTCCTACATCTACCACGTGACAATGCCCAGTAAAGTAGAAGTATGTTCATCGTCGATACGGCGCTAGCCGCCTGACTTTGGAAAGGATCTTTTTCGTGAAAGTAAATGCTATTGGGATATGGACTTGATGGCAATAATTTATTTCCTCATGTGCGCGTTTTTCAGTTATTTAATTCCCTGCAAACGCAGCCTCAATCAGTTATGTATTTGACAGTAAGGTTTTCAGCAGCTTTATTTGTATTTACGGAATCCCTGCATCCATATCTCCAACCGCATACACTACCAGGCTGGTATTACCAGCTTCGAAGCTATGAACCCTGGTTGGTATCCCGCTCGGTGTACGATCCACCCGATTGATGACCTCGCATGAGTCCGCATCGTACAATCATCACCGAGAGCAGGGGAAAATGGGCAATAGCCCCAAGAAACAACAGAAAAGGCAAAAGATATCAAGGCCTAGCCTTTAGCATCCAGGTGTCTATAGTTAGTTGTTTTTAGGATGTTGAAGTATATTGAGTTACATCCTGCCTAGGAGGACGAACATCTAATAACTATTCCTGTATGGTGCAGTCGACCATCAGGTTCTTGCAATATAACTCTCCCTACCCTTCTGCTATCACTTCACCCTCACCCACTTGCATCTCCGCCCCTGTTTCTTGTCGGACTGTCCAGCCTTCCATATCGCTGCTCACGAAGGTACTCACCCCTCCACACAATCCATTAAAAACTGGATTATCCCCCTCAGTCCAGACTCAGCTAGCTTTCGAATCCATTGTCAAATTAGCAAGCCAGTCAGTCATCTTGTTCTGTTTCCGGTAATGATGCGCCCAGTCTGCTACCCTGCACAGATCAGCTAATTTCCTGGCCGCCCGATACCAAAACTGCGGGTTTTTTGTCTTGGGCACCGTTCTCTTCTCCATCAACTTCACAATAAGCGCACTGTCACCGATCGCATGAATGCCGGTCCACTTCTGCTCATACGCCCTTTGTAATAGACGACGAAGTCCAATAAGTTCAGCCAAATTATTAGTTGTGTCTGGTTTTCCAAGCGCGGTCGCCGCTGCCCATACTACCCTGGGATTACCGTCCACCTTGTTCACTTCGACCACTACACTTCCACAGCCTCCTGGGCCCGGGTTCCCTCGGGGCCCCCATCGAAGAACCCACCCAAGTCGCTTCCACGGACTCTGTCTGTGTGGCTATTTCCATAGCTGCGTTCCAGTGCGCCAATATGCGGTCGACAATGGCCAAGTTTCCTAATGAGCACGTGGTGAGTGGAAAGCAGCGCAGACGATAGCGCTCAAAAGCCCCCGCTATTTGCTTCTTCAGTCCAATTAGGTCCCCCTTTATGGTTGTTACTGCACCAGCCCCGGGATACATCCGCTGGATATTAAACCTCCAGATCGCCGTTATCGTGACTATACATCCTAGCGCCCATAAATCACCCACCACTATTTCTAATGTGCCCCATCCCTCACGTTCTTGTTCGTCGACCCGGCGAGCACGGAGAATGGACTTGAGCGAACGGTCGGTGAAATCCTTTAACACCAAGAGGGGGGATCAGTGGTTCCGATCGAAATCAGACATTCGTATCCTCCCATAGGACCAGGTCGAAATGCGTGGAATACTGGTCGCCCGTGGGTACAAAGATGGATGGCAGATGGAACTCCAACTTCAGATCAACATAAGGCCATGGCGGAGCTCATTCGTCACAATATGAAGAAGTGTCATAGACTTCATTCGCGGTGGGCTACCGCAGGTTTGGAAGTCAAATGCCCGGGTGTTCTTCAAGCCACAATGCGGCAGGTTCGAAAGACGAGCAAGAAACAATGCGGACAATTCGTGTACGCAGCTCGGGACTCAATAGAACTGGGCACAGTGGAGTTATGGGATCAAGCGGGGCGTAAGACAAAATGGACAGGTTACGCCAAACTGCTACCGAGAACTCAAGGCAAGAGACTCCGGGACTTTTGCGTCGTTACAAGTAACAGTGGTGGAGTTATGTGTTTCACCCCGGCGATGGCTCTAGACACGGACACAGGATACCGCGCGCGCCTGTTTCAGGAAGTGTGCCTTTATCTCTTGGCCAGCGACCCGGAATTAGCCGAATGCCCGAAACTGGAAGCTTTACTCCACGTACGTCATGTACTGGATGATCCCCATCACATCTTTGAGTTGGGGGACGTTCTCCCGAGGGTCATCAAACATACATGGGGATCCAGTGAAAAGATAATCATGCTGGGGGCGCGGGGTGTCCGACTACAGCAACAGATTGCTAATCTACTGTACGTGGAGGCCAACACTGTGTGGGTTATCCCGCATGCATCCGTGGCTAACCCAGCTGAAACCGCTCTGGACAGGAAACAGGACGTGGGGACAGAGCCGTAGGAAATACAAGAACCTCATTAATGCGGGCCGAAATAAACAAGCTGGGATAGCCAAAGCGGAACTAGAAAAGAAGTGGAGGAACAAACATCCTGGACTTGCCACCAGACTCTACAGGGTGGAGCAGAAGCGAGTCAATATTGAAGGTATTATTTCCTACCATACGCAGAATCCGCATATGTTGAAGCTTGGAACCGTCAATGGAATTGTCTCAATGAGATTTACCAGATGAGTAGCTCGGAAGGCACAGTGCGCCTAATATGGGGCTGCCCAGATGCGCTGGAACAATGGAAGGTTTTTGAAGACGGATGGGGTAGAACTTGTAGTACAGGTGGGGAGGCGGAGATGCAAGCTGATGCAGTCAGGAACAATTTTTTGCATTACAGTTTAAGCATATACCCGAGTGGCTGATCAGATCAGCCGCCAACCATCATGGCGCACATTGCCATGAGCTCCGTGCGGGTGTTTGGGATGCCAATCCCGCCCTTGCTGGTGGGTAATTCAGCCAACTCCCTCCTTACCCAGCCGCTTGGGGGCCGACTCGGCACGGAGAACGAGGTATTCCACACAAAATTTTGAATCCTGATATCTGCCTGCACTATTATATCCTCAGACGGCCAGGAGTGTCTGCCAATGTAACGTAGCTGATGATGATGATTGCTGAAGCAATTATGGCTCGTTGGGAGACGGTGTTTGTCTTCCGTTCAGCTAACGATAACCGTACTTGCACCGCCTCAAAACCCGCTTGCCAGATTTTTCACAGTGTCTCCTATCCCAGCCGTGTGGCCTAAATATCTCATCTCATCCACTTCCTTAACTGACGACGTATACAGATCTCACCCCACCCCTTGAAGGCCTACATCGCATTCCAGTACAACGTATGGGTCTCTTCCCTTCGTCCCCAAGTTGATCGCTGGACTTGGCCGCGCTGAGACAACACAGCCCAGATACAGCGGAGAACCGATTCGCAGCATCAATGCCATCTGTTGACATTGTTTGGAGTGGAGATAGATGGCTGTGTCGTCCGCATATCCCGTTACTGGGATCCTCGCACTGGATGAAACCTCACCAAGATCGATACCCATAGATCCCTCGCATCCTTCGATCTCATCGTATAGCACGTCCACTGCAATGATAAAGAGTAAAGGCGCTAAAGGAGCGCCCTGCCGTATTACACTCGCCATTGGAACGGGCTTGGAGAGCTCACCATTCACTAAAACCCTTACGGACGTGTCTGTGTGAATTTCCCTCACCCACCTGCAGAAGTGCGGAGGGAAACCTTTTTCCTGTAAGACCTTCAGTAGAAAGGTGCGATTTAACAAGTTGTAGGCCTTCGCGAAGTCCAGCATAAGGACCTCCGCTTTGCACTTGATAATAGTCGCTTCGAATAGGTCAATAGTCGAGTGAATGCTTCGTCTTAAGACAAAACCATATTGTGTGTCGTGGACCAACTCTTCCACCCTCTCCCTCATCCCCCGCGCCATTATCCTAGCCAATATCTTGTAATCCGAATTGAGTAGGGCAAAAAGTGGGCATTGGGGGTATCGGTCCACCTACCTCCGCATATAGTTAGTTAAGTAATGGCTTAGGTAGACTATCTCTTTACCACCAGCGCTTTACCACCAGCGTACGATCCGCCCTCAGGGAACGTGTTGGCCAGGTGTTCGGTCACAGTGTGCTTGACGAAGAACTGCACAAAGTCCGACGTGCCGTGCTGGTCGTAGAGGAAGAGTGCAGGCAAGTACATTTTGCCGCATTCCTGGTCCAGGTCGGCCTTGCCTTCGTACTGGTGCACACGCTCACAGTCCACCAGAGCGCGGCCGACGCGGATGTTGCGGGAAGCGCATGCCCCCGGTACTTGTCCGTGGCGGCCCGGCGCTTCATGTGTTCTCTCTCTTGCTTCACTTTCTCGTAACGCATCTCCTCCACCTACCGACGTCCTTCTACCTGCAGTTGGAGCAGCAGCTTGTTCTTTGAGTCGATCTCCACTCCCTCTTCTTCCGAAGCAATCGGGAGGCATTAGCTTCTCAATAATATGTGTTGAGGTTGCTAGGGTCAAATTTAATGGCTTTAGCAACGTCCGATTGGCAGCTGGAGTAGTTCTTGAGCTCCAACCACACAGTAGCGCAGTTGCATTAGATCTGGGAGATGAGTTCCTTCTTGTCGTAAGACAGATCACGATCCTTGTTCCTTTTGCCGGTCAAGTTGCAACTTTTGCCAAGCAGGACGTAAATAGGGTGTTTTAAACAGCACACAAAAGGTCATTTTTCATGACTTGCAAACCTTGCGGGAAGTTGTCCTAAGCAAGACGCAAAACAACCAAAGCCGTTCCGTTTTGGCGCGAAATTGCACGCGAGCTGGTGGCTGCCATGCCGGCTTCACGCGGCATTCCTGCCGCTTCGATCATTTGTATATTTTGCTGATGCATTCGCAGCCGCAGCCTGACAAGACAGCAAGAGCAGCGAGTGTGCGCAGGCGAAAGATCGAGTCGTTCAGGCCTACAACGAGGGTTGTGACTGGCATCGCCAAGGCCAACGACGTAAAGTACGACACGGAGAGCCGTCATTGCGGCGAGCGAACCCGCCAAAAGCCACGGCGGACTGCGAAGCGCCTCCGTCAAGATGAATGTTGAAGTCATGTGCAAGCTCGAAGAGTATATTAACGAAGACGCTGGAGCAGCTACGTGAGCGGTTGCTGCCCGAGATGGGCGTTTCTGTGAGCACGTCGTCCGTGCACCGCGCGTTGCAAGGCATGCTGTACTCTATCAAAACACTTCGCATCAAGAAGATTACTATGAACTCGGCTGAAAACAAGACGAAGCGTAAGAACTTTGTGTTGGCACTGAACGCACAGGCGGCGTGATTATTTACCATGATGAAACCCATTTCAACCTTTACCTGTCGAGAACAGTGGGCCGCTCCCGAGTTGGCGATCGAGCTACTGTCGTGTTATCTCCTTCCGAAGGTCAGAATCGCCATGTGCAAGGGGCGTTTCAGCTACGTCGGGGTTGGGGTTACTGAAAACCCATGAGGGCTCCATCAAGAAAGAGGAAAATGCCCGTTTCATCGCGAACCTGTTCATGGCTGCTCTCCGTTCCGAGGAATTCTGAGAGCTTGATAGCAGCCAAAAGGTTGTCATCGTGACGAATAATGCGCCTGCCCACAGCTGTGCAGAGGGGCTAGCTCGCCCTATGCTTGCCGAGGATGGTATCCTCAACTTAGACAGGCTCGTGGTTCTGCGGTTGGGACCATACAGTTCCATGCTGTATCCGATCGATGGGAGCTGGAACTCCCTAAAAGCGAAGATGAAACGCTTCTTAGTTAATAAGAAGCACGAGACGATGTTTCGCGGCGAGTACGACACCTACACTGCGCATCGAATGGCGATTTTTGGTGAGGTTGTTGAAGCTAGCAAGAACGTCATCACTCGGTACGATTTGGGCGTCACTCACTGCGCCGCTGCTTCGCTGCTGAGAGAGGTGAAGATATGCGTCTAGGAAGATAACTTGCATCTTGCTTGGGAATATTTCTTGGTCTCTTTGCAAGTTACGAAAAATGCAAAATCTATGTTCATTACAAAAAGAAGTCGCTGGTTTTTCTATGTAATTCGCATCCTGCGTGGCAAAAGTTGCAACTTGACCGGCAAAAGGTGTACAACTAAATGAGACCGCGTCAACAAAAATTACTAATGAACCTAAGTACGAATCGCGATTTAGGGCACGAGGAGCGTCTTAACTTTCATTTGAGCCCTTGTTTACTTTGAGATGTCTAAAACCTAAAAAGTTATAGCCGGCCAAAAAAATATCTCCATTTTCGTGGCCTAAAAATGCCGGTACATTTTTCACTGCTGTGAGCTCAATTTTTACTCAATTGTTTTGACCCTGTGATTACCAAAAAGCTCTTGTGTAAAGCGATCTAATCAGAGTAGTTTACGGTCTCTACGATGTCAAAAACACACCAAATGTCACATGGCCGAATATGTACGATATTTGATTGGTCAATTTTTAATGTGATTATCTCGATAACTCTAAAAGTAATTATTAATAGTTTGACGCTCTCATAATCAAAGATAGCGCAGTTTAAAAAAATGTCTATTAACCCTCGTAGAGCGGTGCTTTGTATAATACAGAATAATCGATTTGACAAGATTTAATACTCAGGAAAGTTCTCAACCGCCTAAATTCCGCATATACAAGTTTGTATGCGATGAGGTTGGGGTTTTAAATCACAGAGGATCTGTGAGGGGTAGATAGACGTGGGTTTTATAGTGTTGCGAGAAAATGCATTATAAACCAAGGAGAGGTTCACAGCCGTTCATTTCGAAACAGAGAACGATGAACGGACCCGGGGAGAAATGTTTCGCGCAGTTCTGGCGAGAGCTGACTGCAGCTGGATGGAAGGCACGCAAGCCTACTGGAATCTGCAGGCATCATCGCTACGTTAAGCCAGGTGTAAAAGGACGTCTGGACGAGTCGCGAAGAGGAATTGACTTTCTTGTTGGTAAGTTATTGTGTCTAAAATAAATATTTTGCAATTAATTTTGTTTTTTTTTGTATTTAGGAGAAGAAGAAGTGATGGCATTTGGCCGGAAGGTTGGCTTGTTGCAGCTCGCAGCTGTATCATCGGCCCCGGCCACTTTACCCACCCCGACACCACCTGTAGTAGCGGTATCATCGAACTTTTAATTCCATTCCTTTCGATCTCGCCTGTCTCAAAGTTAATGACCATTTTCTGATCGCGAATGCAGTATCGTCCCAGCATGATCGGATGCAGCAGTGTTTATGCCACTCGAAATGCATGGGCGCACATACGCGTCGACGAGAAATCTGCCAATTAAAAAGCTGCGGCAGCACGGTGAGTCGTCATCCCCGCCGATCCATCAGCCTTCCGATACAGAGCTGACTCAGGGCGAAGAGCAACCTTTGGCTTCATCTTGTTCACGGTCTACTTGACCATCACCGAGGTAGTACAGCCCGTGTCCAGTAGGCCTTTCACCTTCGTCTTCCCAACCATCACAGTAATCGCCGTGCGCGGGTCCAAACGTGGTGTTGTCTTTTCGTTTGACTCTGAACTCGACATGGCTCCAAATTCATCGGTTGGACCTCCGTAGAACTTCGTGGCGGCTGCTTCATCAACTGAACCATAGCCGCGACGTCCGACAGTCGCTCTTCCATATCAGCCATCGCGTCATTGTTACTGCGGTTACTAATGCTGTTATTGCGACCGCTGTTACCTCGAGTGCCTCTGTTTGACTGCTGGTTCCCTTTCGAGGGCGGAACGCAGGAGAGGATGGGTCCCGGAAGTATCTGTCATTCGAGTGGTTGTCCATCTTGCAGAACTTGCACCATAGGCCTTGCTGCTAGCGGTCGTGGTTGTTAGGACGAGTAGATCCTTTATTTCAGGTCTTGTTTGCCTTTGGGGACGCTTCGCTTTTCTTTGGACGATTACCACGAAGGATCGCCTCGTCTCTTTAATTACACTCAATAAGTTCGAATTGAGCTTTAATAGCTGGAAGTTCCCACCTACGCGAAATACGGTGGACTTCAACTTGCCAGTTAATTATCCTTCCCATCCGATATATTCTTACTACGTCGGTCTCCGGAATGGGTGTCTCTTCACCGAATTCCAGGAGTGGAATCATTCGCAGTAGGGCCCTGAACGCCGCGCTGTACTGCCGCACTGTAACTCCCTTCTTCTTACGGAGCTGTGCGAGCTCGTCCATCAAGAGGTCACGCGTACCCGAAGGGCAGTGGCGCATTGTAAGCTGGCGAATGCCCGCCACCACAATGTCTGGTCGAATTTGGGTTTCTTCTCGTACGACATCATTGGATTGTCGTAGGTCCTCTTCGAACAGCAGCGACTGCATGTCGTCTGCCAGTGAGAACTGGGCTTCCTGCGTCAGCGTAACACATGAACATCGAGTGCTCTCTCCTGCAAGTGGAGCAGCCACATCGACCATCTCCATGACGGAACACTGGCATCTTCTTCACTACCTGTATGCCATTCTTCGTCTTGTTAAACGTGATAGTGTCTTCCACCATGAGCTCACTTAGTCGTTTCTCCGTTGATATCGTCGTGCTTGAGATTACTTATGTTTCGGTCTGCCACCGCCAGCCAATGTACAAGCTGGTGTCGGCGATACGTACCTCATATGCCTGTGAGGACGACACACATTCTGGCTGAGTGCGTGCGCTTCGTGGTAGCTTCACTAGCGGATGGATGTCTGCGAGGATGTGAAGCTGAACTTGTGTATTGTATGTTAGTGGCTGAACCAAGCTAAGTGCATTTGGAGTGCCAGAACCAGTTGGTTGACGTTGAATCTAAGATGAAGAAAGCCACAAGGGCAACTAGGAAGAACTAGGAAATCAACTAACCAAAAAAAAAGACTCAGTTGACATTTTTCCATCTACTACCTACATCTACCACGTGGCATATTGATTTTGAATTTTAGAAATAAGTTATGGATACAGGACCTTGCAGGATGCAAAGTAAATTATTTTATCGCTCAATAAATATTGCGTTTTCAATAAAAAATCGGTATCCCTGAATGGATAATTCTCCTGAATTTGTTGGACGGGTAATTATTACTAGTCGGATGATCGTTGGATGGGCTGTCCAACTTTTTCGATAATCCCCAAATGTATTCTCGTGCCTAATACAATCGAAAAAGTTGGACGGTGGTTCCACACAATAATATGTACAGTACACGTTTGATATGCCTTTTAAAAGGCAGGCCAAGACACAGCAGACAATGGTGAGCTATTCAGCGTCGTGTGAATCTCGTCTACGCTGCATCGTTAAGACAGAATCATGGCTAAAGCTCTCTACGTATCAAACGCCCGCCACGAGCTTCATATTTGCCGAGGTGCGAGCGGCACGAGCGGAATGTAGGTGTAAAACTTGTTTGTCATATTGTACTACTGAGGGCTAACTTTTTGTGCCCTGCGGTGCTTCCTCAGGATATTAACTACGGTTAACCATTGTAGATGCTCGCTTCGTCTAGTATAGTTGTGCTATGTGCGGTTATGGATCGGTAACTCGGTCATGGCGGTCTTCAGCATTTGTCTTACTCGAGAAAGCGAAGGAATATCGACGTAAAGTTCGTGTGTCCTGGTGATGTTTTCAATCTTTAACATCAGATATCGAAAAGATGATAAACGTTTCCGTGCTTTTATGGTAGGTAAATCGATACGTGCCAGTGATAGATACGGTGGCGTGTTGGCAATAGGCGAACCAAACCACCACATTTTTCATGCAATTGACAAGGAAACTTTTGGAAACGCAAGTTGCCCAGTGGGTAAATTCGCCCAAGTTGTTGCGCTACTGCTCGATTGGGCGGTATTATTGCTGCCGTAGCATAGCGTTGGGGTGCTATATTGTCACTCTGCATGTTTGTAATGGATTTGGCTCCGTTAATACCTAGTGAGATTAATCGAGATTCGTGTTAAAGCGTCTGAATAGCCCGCCCCATCTGAGGAATACCTGATGATGTAAAGCTGCTTCAACTGCCTCTTGTTATGTCACACGAAAGGTGCTGTCATATACAGAAGTTGTATATTAAGCAACGGTATTTTATCTACCTGTTTTGCAATGAGTTTATCTCTTCTCTGTCAGGTCGTATGACGTATAGCTCTCAGCAACTTCAACACACCGATGGCCGCCGAGGACTCAACTGACGTCCTCCCGCCGGATACGCTCGCGCGCTTCCTATTTGTATTACCGTAGACTTAGCTAGTGCCGGCGTTCGTCCACCGCACCGCTATTCTCGAAGTCAACTCTTCTCTCCCTGGCTAATTGGGATCTGAGCTCTTCCAGGCCAATTCAGAAGTCTGGTCTCGGGCTGCCGTCCAATTTAGAAGTGAGGTCTTGGGTTGCGTCTTTTCAGGCTCATTCTCCGCCGCCCGTTACTGGGTGACGGCTGAGTCCCATGGGTTAAAATCGCGTTGAAGTTGTCCTTGTCATTGCTGCTACTTCAGGGACTTCGGCTATACTTGCTCACAGGAACTTCCATCTCTTACTGTATCTATTCGTCCAATTTGTAGGCCATTAGCAATTTCAGCAACATTTTGCGGGACCAAACCGTCAATATTCGATTCCAATGAGCTTAAACATTTTTGAATTTGACTAGTACCGTCAACCACAGTTCCATGTAGTGCTGCAGGGTTTTGGTCGACTGCATCAAGACGATTTTCCATATTCACAAATTATGCCGAGATGAGGTAGAGCACCACCTGCTCGGATAGTATCTCCACTTTTCCACCGCCGACACATAACACTTACATTTTAACTCGGACACAAAGTTAAATCTCGAAACAGTGATGAACTGAAAAGGAGATGCTCGCGATTTAAGGTTTGCTTCAAGTGGTCAGAGTGATATACAAGTGAAGCCAAAAGAAATGTGCAGATCTTTTAAACTATTGGGGGCATTTTGGATAGCCAATGTGAATATCATCACCGTGTCGACTATGAAACATACTTCGTTGAAGTATACCAAATGAGCGCACATAATACGACACTCGTGCTATCTACAATGAAAGCGGGTGGTCAAGCTCCGTGTCGACTTCCTTTCCAAGAGTTGGCGGTAAACAAAGTGGACAAAGGCACGTGATACTCAAGTCATGACAGTGTTTATACTGGATTTACCATGGGTAATCGAGCCTATACGTTCTTTGCATGAAAAGTGTCTGAAGACTGGTATATTTCAGGCGTTTACGTTCTGTTATGAAGCACTGCGTCGCAGGCACTTATTTCTGAGGCGCAGCATATACCAATGCATTTTAAAATGGAGACGTACTACTGTAGTCATCATCAGAATTGAGTCATTTTCGAGCTAGTTTCTGTGGATCAGAACGGGCCATGCGAGCAGTTGAGCTATACTGATATTCAGGTTAGGTTCAATGGAAAAATAGACATTGTCACGAATAGTTCGGCTGCAGGCCATTGTAACATGACGGAGATCCTAAATGACTCGAAGATCCTAAATAACTCGACCGGGTCGAGTTAATACATCTTTGAGGGGGATCTAGGCGCTATTTTAACGCTACTGCTAGCGCTCTTGCCGCTCGTGGCTTTAGCTACAGAAGCGCGCCTACGATGTCGGCACCACGTCCGACTAGACTGGAAGACACACGCACGGTACTAGTGGATCACTGGTTGTGGACAGTTAATACCGGGTTCCGGTACTCGACGTTTGAAAGTACAACAGCATGCTTTCTTGGGGGTGATATTTCAGATGGGGTTCGCTCTGTTGGTCGTGGCTTTCGCGGGCTTCTTAACGGTGGAGGTGATAATGAACGCAATATTCGGGGTACGACAAGCGCAGCCTGCGGTGTCGTGCGGTACTTCGCATAGATGAGGCTGGGAAAAATCGTTGCGGTATTGACGTTGGTGCTGCAGGTCATATTTCGGTTGCCATCCCCGGTATAATGATATTGTAGATAGTTAGATCGGGGCTGATTGTTTTTAATAAAGAATGGATAAATGGTTTAATACTCACTGACTGCAACATAGCGGATATTCTCACCATGAATTTGGGTGTCAAGGTCCGTTATATCAATCACGTTGGTGCACCAGGAACACAGCACCCACTGGCATCGCTATTTCCACTGATAGCAGGGTTTCTACCAGCAACAAATCCTCCATCACCAGCAAAACAACCTTCAGCAACACAGTTCCCAGTAGCGCCATAGTATTCGTCAGCAACACGGTCTCCATCTACAGACGGTCAACAACATGGTCTCCACTAGTAACACGAGCGGATGAATAGCCTACGTCAGCGACACGATCAGTAACGATACCAACAACACGATCTCCGCCAGCTACAGGACTGTTTACATCGCAAGATGCCAACAAGCTTAGAGGTGTACAGGTGGCGTACTGCGTGCTGGCATAACCTTGGCGCTCTTGGGCCGTCCGCTTCGCGCGCTTGTGGCCCTCTTCGTGCTCTTGCCGTTGTCGGACATCTTCGTTTCCTTTTGGCCAGCAAGATTGGTGTTTTGTTTTAATTTTGCAACGTTTTTTTATTTTAAGAATAAATTTTAGTGGCAGTTGTTGTTCCTATCGAAAAAAGTGCCACACTGCCATGACCCTGCGACGAGTAAACCATGGCATGTCACAAATGGCAGTGATTAAGGGTGGCCCTGGCGGTCCCTCTGACACGTTGCTCTCGACGGCGTCGCCGGCATCAAACGGCGCTTTTGAGCGTTGTGCTGCTGCATGTTGCGTATCTAATCTTTTCTTTTGGCTGGGGATCGTGGCGTATACACGCAATACAGGCTATATCTGATTCGGATATCGAAAAAAATTGCAAATCGAAAGAAGAGGTAAATGCGGCAAGGGCCAGGCCTTAGGCAGCGCGCTCCCGGTCTGACAAATACCGACCTCCTAAAATCAAACGTACTACGTAGTACGCCCCATACGGAAAACCAAAGGTTAAATATTTCTGTTGAATTAAACAGAATAATTGTTGATCAACTCCCCTTTGTGACGGGACGTCGCAAATATTCGTTTTGTACCCTCTTTTCTTAATTGACAGTCTTAGTTGCCAGTCTTCTGGTGCAAACCAGCTTTCTCGGTAGGTAAGCCTGCTGCTTTATTATGAGGTCTTTGTTTCCTGCACAGACGCCCAGCTTTCCACCTATTCTTCCTGGCACAGCGACATTTTGGCAAGGATGGCCGGGTGTAAGCGCGACACCCATTGGAATAACTTTGGAGTAACTTTCAGCGAGCAAACTTTAACGTGAAGTGTGTGTAGTAGAAGTTCTCCGAAAATGTATGTCATTGCCAAAAACACGAGAATACCTCGCGCTCCCTGGTGATTGGTGAGTTAAATTCTGAAAATTTCTGATATATTTTTACTCTCACTGCGCGTAATAAAAAAAAACGCTTCTAAACGAAGACACATTAAAAATGAATTTTAAAAATAAGACCATGTTGAGTGTACTTGTGGATTAGAAGGCAAATGCTGAAGTGAATTAGTTAGCTGTCATCAATCCCATCGTACGCAGCTAGCTCCAAGTATCCTCCTAGTGCCCTTGGTGGCTCCTGCGGCCACCGCTCCTTGATCTTCTCCTGCGATCCTTCGACCAGGTAAGTGGCAGCCGAGAGTGCTGAATATGATTCAATCATATCCTGCGCTCACAGCTTACCAACCAATCCCAGGTTAACGCGTGCACCGAATCGTCGTGTCGACGAGCTCGCCGAGTCCGGATCAGCTCTGCCAAGCCCTGATGAAGTCCTCTCCAGGTCCACGCGTCGCCCGCTCAGTTTTCTCGATGTCAAGCACGTGGCCAATGCATCCACCACGTCGAAGTGCATCTCCACGTCGTCGTTCGAAAAGTCTCAGCTTACATGATGCGGCGCTACTTTAACAGGCTTTTTTCATAATTGAGATCCCATGCTCTTGCCTCCTTTGCGCAGAAGTCGCGACCCGTCTTCTTTCTGCGTAAGCCGCAGGAACTGTAAAACCACGCGAAAGCCGTTATGGTGTACAGCGGGTGGGCAAAGTCACCCTCCCTCCTCTATGTTACCTGGTGCAAGTTGCTTTAGTATTTGATATGGCCGCCATTGTTGGCAATCACCTCCTTAATTCTCTTAGGCATCGAAAGAACACATTTTCTAACTACTTCATCGTCGATACTAGTCCAGATGTCTAGCAGCTTTGCCTTGAGATCGTTTAGCGAGGTAGCAGGGTTCTTCTGCAGCTCTTTTTTCATGATGAACCAGATGTTCTCGATCGGGTTTAGATCGGGGCTCTGTGGAGGATGTCCCAACGATATGAGCTTCAACTCACGAACACATCCTGCGGTCAGCTTCGCGGTATGTGCGGGGGCGTTGTCGTGCACAAACAACGTCTCACCAGAGAGACCTAAGAGAGCCTTAGTGATGGGAATTTCCTGCCGTAACAAGCGTCTGTAGTAGGCACCAGTGACAGATTCCTCGCAAAAGTGTAGAGTTCCAACACGTCAGCGGTGATAGAGCTCCACACCATTAACGATTGTCTGCTAGACTTGTACGTAGGAACAAGACAGCGCTCATCAAAAGCTTCGTGGGGTGTTCTACACACTGACACCCTGCCAGAAGTGCCGTGTAGCTCCACCGATGCCTCGTCGCTGAACAGCACTCGACCCCACCACTCTGGAGTCATGTTGTCGAACCGCTTCGCGTATGCTGAGCGTAGATGGCGGTGGCGACGATTCAAATACGGCTTCTTGCGAGCCGACCTCCCATGAAGCCCTGTGTCACGAAGCCTCTCACGAACGAGCGCGCCGGAGACAGGTTTGCCGATGTCCTTCGCTATTTGCGCTGCGACGACCCCAGCGGACACGAAGCGGTTACGCTCTACCTCGCGAACAATACGACGATCCACGCGGTCATCAGTGCGTCTAGGACGACCTAAACGCCGTGAAATCGTACTGTGACCATGCTTTTTAAAGAACTCGACGATCGTGCGTACGCTCGAGTGGGGAATTCAGAGGTGCTTGCTAATCTTCTTGTAGCCGAGCTTCTCGATCTTCCACTTGTAAATCACACGATCACGGAGGTCTTGTGAGTACTCCTGTCTTGCTGTGGAGTTCATCTAGCGAGTACAACGTGAAGTGAGTTCATTTCGTTATCCTTCGTCTAAAACATTGACTGGTTCACAGCAGAATGCATACTTAAGCTAGTTGAAAAAAGGACTGTGCGTGATGATTGGCGGAATTTGGAAATACCAATCACATACAGCAAAGCGAGCCCCGAGGGGAATCTGCTTGTTTTGAGCGACAGTCAAGGCTGAGGCTGACCTCAAGCTCCGCTCCAAGTTGAAGACATTGAAGTTGACTGTACATAAATGAGGGGGGGGGGTGCTGACTTTGCCCACCCACTGTACATAACGACGATAGGGTACGTGAGAACGCGACAAATCGTGTAGTTAATCACCCAGACCAAGATCCAGCTGCTAAACCTGCCAAAGGCACACCTCAAGCCTTCTACAGCGTTCTGATCAAGGACGTGGAACAGGCGTTGCAGGCGCTTTTGGGCTTTGTGTACAGGGCCGTCATGGGGAGTGTTGGGGTGCTCTTGATGCTGGGTATCAAGTGCAAATACAGCTACAGCCTCACCAAGGTGCATACCGACGAGCCAACGAAATCAAAATGGCACGCAGGGGGATGCCATTGTTATTGTGGACGGCTCTGGCGTGCTGCTTGACATAAAGGGCATCAATGAGATGACTCTCTCGAGTAGCGAAGAGCTGGAGGACGGCGCGAATATCCGCAGCTTACCAGCTGCGCTAGAGTCTGACCACTGACATCTTCGTTAGTGCAGTGGATGTCCCGCTGCTGTGAACATCAGCGACGCCGATCAGTGTAACGTGGTGACGGCCGCACAGGTCGCTCCGCGTGCATCGTGGAGGGTGCCAATCTGTTCTTCACGGAGGACGCCCGTACAGTTTACGAGATTGCCGGTGTGAATTGAAATTGAGCAAATATATTGGTTCAGTAGCCAGTCTCGAGTTGAGGCTCTCGCCAGAAAACCAAAGGAAGATGGGAGGCACACCTTGCTGGTCTCACCGCAGAATTGACCTATAAGCGATGAACCAGGAGTCTGACGAAGAAACTAAGGAGTCTGCCCCATTCGCAATTCCTGCTGTGACGCACGTGGCTGCTCCAGAAGTGTTTGCTGATACACCGAGTGGGACAGGGGTGTACTCCCCAACGGTGGAGGCATGCCGTACATAGCAGCAGCACTGCCGAGTCATGTTGAAAGGATTGGCGTTTTACGAGGTGGTGAACTCAACGAAAGTGCAGGGCCCGGTAACGATGCTGAAGTAAGTGACTGGGAAATGTGTAGCTACAGCGGCCTTGACGAAGATGGAGACGGCGAAGGTGGGTCAGAGACGCAACGAGAGGACTTGGATACTATGAAAGCAGAAACAAGTTACAGGAAAGTGAAATCTGAAGCCACTACGATGAAAATGACGACTTGTCTTGTTCTCTCTCTTTTGGGCTAGGAAGTTGAGAGATGTACAGTGGAATTGGACAAACCAACCGATTTATGAACGTGGAGACAGCAAGATGATAAAAATGGAATGGGATTCATACAATGGACTGGAATTAGCAATACGCTTTCACGAATCTGAACAAGATAGTCGACTTCTGGAATGAGACCAGGCCAGCGAATTTCCCAGAGGTAATGGGGGTGCAGTCGTTTTACCGACACCAGTGGTAAGCGCAGATATGTGCTGCACCTAGACCAAAAGGAACGCGATCCGCTGTAGCATTCCAGATTTCTACTGCAGCATTTACAGCGCAAGTTTGCAGCAATAGCAATCCCTCTTGGTGTGCCTGCATTGGATGAACGTTGGTATGACAAAACACAGACAAAAGCAAAATCGTGCATCACGGCTAAACTGTATAAATATGCTATTCGCTTTTACGCAGTGTTAAGTTGGTATCCATAGATTTTGGGATAACAGCGCTGGACTGATTTCGAATCTATCGCTTGCTCAGCGTTATGTGGAGTTATTTCCTGAACTTCGAACTCCTTTGATTGCCATGTCACACCGCGTCAGCCTGGAGTGGTTCTTAACTTGAAAAAATTTCTTCGGTTTGGGCAGCACTGGTTAGGCATCAAACGCACAGTGTACCTTCTCCAACAGGCAGATGTTTTGTTGTTTGTGACACGCGGAATGTTCTAGAAAGGTCAATTACGAAGCTAACAGATAGAGAAATGATGATTAAACAGTTCAATTGAACTTGGTAGATGTCTAGAATAAGCCAGGTGTGCATGCAGCTGCAAAATGCGTTGGAAGTGTAACGCGGGGGCTTTGGAGAGGCGGTGGTTACAATCGAACTGGAAAGGACTGCGTGACCAACACTCTCAAATTCAAAAGCATTTGCATGTGGAAAACAAACCGAATTTAAAGTACCTCTAACCTTTGCTTCACTTGCTGAGTATGTTATTTTTACACGAAGGATCTGGAAGAAACCCTACCGAAACATTCCAAGACCGAGATAGCGAGGAAGCCGTTAGATGTGTTCACAGGTTGGCGCCATTAAAACGATGGACTGGGACTGAAAAAATACACAGAACCATACTTCGGGCTCCAGCAGTTGTCGCAGGATATAACATCTTTATGAACTGTATTGACCGCGTAAATCAAATGTTGAGCACGAATCGTACTCAGCGCCGGCAAAAACGGTCCCGATGACAACGCTTACGTGGGCTTTAGACTTTGTGTACTAAACGCATATGGGCTACTTTGCTGTCTGAAGAAGCCTCAACCACCTGGAATAACATTGCGTAAGTTTAAGCAAAAAACTGTGAAGAGACTCGCGCACCAGGAACGCTACGTAGAAAAAGCGGCGTCCAGCAGAATCGGTAGGGTTTACAGGCTCTACGATCAATAATGTGGCTAGAATTGTTGCAAGCGGATGCTATTTATTCACTTCCATCAAGAACGGGCGTGTTCTCGAATGCCGCCTTTGTCGTGAGCTTGGGATTAAAATCAAAACTCGCTGGGGCTGCACAGCTTGCAGCAAAGGCCCCCATGTGGGTTGTTACTACGTACTACGCCTGGGACGCTCTAAACTCGGACGAATCAGTCATTCCAACAGTATAGGACACCCTTGCAAAAATACAGCTCTCGTACCGATTCACAAAACAGGGGTCCGGCAGAACGACTCCATTATACAACTATCTGAATTCAAGCTACCATTTCACAAACGCTTGAATACTGCTTGAGCGTCGTTGCAACTCGTACAACTTCGTAACCACAGCGCAACGTTACATTCTTGTTCTTGTTATTGAATGCTTGCTATGCACGCCTTTTCGCATATTTCATATGGCAAGCGCTTCACAAAAATGCTTCATGCAGTTCGCTCACTTATCGGGCAGGCATTTCACTCGCTAGTCGAATGCCCTTTACCGCAAAACTAGTATCACAGCGTCACCAGTGACACGACCGCCGACACGAACCGGAGTGTCACGATCTTGGTCGGCAACGAGACCCCGAGTGGCCGATAACGACAACCAGGGCGCGGACAATACAGCCACCAACAAGAACCAGAACGTTAACGTTACCTTAGAAGGAAACATTTACTCTTTTCATGGAAAGTCCAAACTCACGTATCTCATGTATGCGTTTTCACCGACTTTTTATACCCAGCTCCTCCATCCCATCCCTTTCGTCCTACTCGTTAGCAATGTCGTTCTGGTTCTCGTCAGACATGTTGGCCTTCATTTTCTCACTGAAACGTTCCAGTTCCAGCACAGACCTCATTCGGATTGCCACTGTGGTTGTTGTACTCACGTACCCGTTTTGTACCTTGTTGATGAAGGGGCTACAACCGTGGCAACTGGATGAAAAGTGTGGCTCTAACTCTGGTCACGTTATCGATACTTGCTGTTGCTTTGATTGGCATTCAGCACTGGGTGTGCTTTGGCGTGCACCGCCACCCCCCACACAGTACGCAACAACACGGAAGAAACAGCATCATGCACAGCGTAAATGCAACTTGTGCAACAAAAAAGCATTGTACTACTGTGTAGATTGCTTCGACACTGCTCGAGGTATTTTCTACTGCGTCTGTGGTCCGAGATCCAAACGCGATTGCTTTGCTACGCATCTCTCTGCTTCAATTTGACTTTTCTCTTGAACACCGCATGATCATCGATACAAACTCCTAAATAAACTAACTTTGCCCGAGCATACTAGTATACTCCCCTCCTGTCGACCTGTATGCTTTCTACCTGGAGAGTAAAGGTTAAGTGGAAAAGCAGATAGGAGCTACCTCATCCTTGCGTTGGACGCGGTATTCAAACGCGTAGTCTAGTGAAAAAACGTCGGCGCCGCTCCAAGAACGAGGAAGGCAGTGAAAGTGGCGACAACGGTGGTGAGGAATGAGAAGACGGCGACAACGGTGAACATGTGAGGAGTAGTGAACAAAAATGCGCGAATTAGTTGTGCTTATGCCCAATGGCAATTGACAATCAACGCAGTGTTGAAGCATATTTAATACAGATTTGGGTGTAACTGGTTCAAACTTCAGAACGCGTCATACACTACATTTGAGCACCGTACGTCTGTTGAAGCCCATAAAAAGGTGGTCAGCACAGCATTTTGTTGCGCCAGCACAAAACCGCGAGTTGTCCATGAAATTCTGGCGGTCTTTGGCTGTGCACCGAGGGCATGAACCAGGGCACAAGCCAGCCAATGAAAACGCCATATGAGCTTGTGTCACAGTTCAGTAGCAACATTTACTCCGCAATACTATTTTTTGTACTTGTGGCGTCTGGACCACCCCTGGCGGAGAAAACGTTAAAAATCACCCGAAAAAACCTGATCAACACCACATTTACAAGAGATATGCACACAATAACGCAGAGACGAAGCTGGTTTAGTGGCCCTTTTCAATGCACAGCGCTTGCGCTGATGCCGCATTCCCACTCGATCGCATCTGAGCTACCTTTGGAAAAAATAGCATTAAGATGAAGAGCAGTGGCAAAGTAGCTCCATGAAGTTGGAGCAACTTTTATTTTTAAAGTTACTTCTGAATCTTTTCATTTGAACTTTCAAACCTGTACCAGCAACGGCTTGAACACTGCACGGCCTGCAGCATCTCTAGAGCGTCCAGAAACCCCCACCTTCATCATGGAAGACCTCAGCGCGTCACAGCTTCCCCCTGAGACGCTGTCGGCTGGTGACACTATAGGTTATTATTCGGGCGCCTTTGGCCTGTTCGACGAGCGTGGTCACCGGACCGCAATCGTATTGCGTGTTGCTCCGGGGGACGATGATGCTTTTCCAGTCACAGTATCGACAGGAGAGCCAATTTCTCCTGAAATGTGGTGTCGTCTCGTGATGGACTCTGCCGGCAACAAATACAAAGCCAGCTATGCGCTGTGGCGCACTTTAAAAAGCCACACATTGCGACCAGGGACATTCGAAACCCCCACGCAGCCCAGAACTGCACGTACTGCGCTCCAAGATTCCGTTAAGAAAGCATTTAAGTCTACACAACGCCCACTTCGATTGGAAAAAGAGAGTTTGGTCTACACGAGTGATGAGGAATGTAATGAGGTCCAGACTGCAGAGAACTCATGCATTTTGAAGCCCAGCACATCCAATTTGCAAAAGAATCTATCTCTAACTGGTGGTATAGTCACGGGTGCACCTAAGAACAGTACTTCACGCGAGGATACAGACATTGCAGCATCCAGAAATGCAGAAGGCGCAGATCTCGACCTTCCTTTGACCGATACAGGTATTTCGATGTCCAGCACATTTAATTTGACCAGGATGACTACTGATCGAGATGTAACTAACCCCAACGTGTATGTAGTACACACTGTATGCGCGGAATCCAGCAAGAGGACTACAGAACGTGACGTCTCGGCAGATGCAGATCAATTGTTATCTGTCCCGGTTTCCAGCACAGTCAATCTTAGACAGTCGTCATCCGGGGGTTATTCAACGCGTGTGGTGGAGTGTGCTGCAGATAAAACAAACGAGGAAACAGGCAGTGAACAAGCAGAAGGTCATCCACCAGAAGTTACCGGTATTGCTGCGGCAAGTGCCACGGACCATGATATACTAGAAGCTAAAGCCTACTTGGAAACCGTTCCCACACGCTACATGCGCAGCAAAATCCGGCACCAAGCAAAGAAACGAGCGAATACGTACCATCAGCCCAGGTCACGCAAACGTCATCATCAGGCGAGGTGCGGGATTACGCGTAGCGGCACGCAGTTGTACCATGTGCGGTCTGTGAAAGCTCACAAAGTGCAAGCAATGCTTGAGTTGCCAGGAGTACAGACAACGACACAAAAAGCCGGGGGACTTGGTTGGTCATATCTAAGAGACTCTATGGGATGCGATGTTTTCAATGATTCTAAAACATTTTTAAAAAGCCCATGATTGGCCAGAAATTTTCTGCAAGGATTTGTTTTTTTCAGAAAAGCATCTAATTGGCTAGATCTAATGGAGATATGAGTAAAAACGTTGAAGATCGATAATTTGAAACAATTTAACGCATTTGATTGGATCAAATAATTTTCGACTTCCGAGTTTTGTGTTCCCCGAATTTTTGTGTCGTTGTCTGTACTGGTCCGGCTACATAACAACCACCTTTCGCGTCCAAAGTAGGTGGAACCTGTTGTAGATGAAACAGATGGAATTGAAGGACTTCCATGGCCAGAGGGATCGACAGAAATTATCTCGTGTGCGAATCCTAAAGGTGTTCAGTTCAAAGACATCGGCGAGTTTGACAAATGTAAGTGTGTGGGCGATTGCTTTATGGAAACGTGCGATAACGTAGCCTCGACAGTGTATTGCACACCAAAGTGCTGTAGGTTGGGCGCAGTGTGCAGCAACGCACCTGCGTAGCGAGATATACTGAAATTGTTCGATACCGGTCCCGTCGGAATTGGTTTGATGACAACTACGGACTTTGAAGTGGGTGATATTGTTGGGGAATATGCTGGAGTACTTGTTGAGGTCGATGGACTACGAAAAAGACAGCCTGTACAAGCTCTCAAACGTAACAGTGGTTATACACTGCTCTACAATACCAAGTCCGCGAAGAACCATTTCGTGTATGTGGAAGCTCTAAAGTTCGGAGCTAAGTCGCGTTTTATAAGTCATGCTTGTGAGCCAAACGCTGCGTTTGTGGAACTCCAAAACCGCAACAACGTGAAAGTTTTGGTGCGAATGATTCAGAGTGTCAAGGCTGGAGCGCAGATTATAGTCCACTACGGTAGCGAGACTTGGTTCAAGTGCGCTTGTGATACGTGTTGGCAGAACTTTCAAGGTTAAGTAGCTCAGTAGTGCATATTTTGTGTGTGTGTGTGTGGGGGCACGGGAACTCGCTTAGCCATGGAAGAAGCAACGTACACGATGTTTTGCTGGCCAGCGCACGCGGGAGCCCAAAGAGGACCACAACCAAAGCCTAGAAGACTCTCCTTAAGCATTTCAAACTCCCTACGTGTGAACGTTTGCGCCGGATATCTCAAAAATGAATGCTCGCATGCTGGCGGATGTATCGTGACAGCAGGCTGCTATCTCGTGCAGTAGCGTTCCCTTTTTCAGCCGACGTCTAAGAGTGTAGTCTCGTTTAAGTCTTGCATTAAACGTTTCTACTGGATTGTTGGTGGCGGCAAAACCTGGCGGCGTGAGAAATCGCTGCCATCTCCAAAATCGTCCTGACAACCACTGATCATTCATGTATTGAGCAAAACTCGCTAACGACGGGTTCGCCTTCCATTTTATTAATAGTTGTTCCCGAAGTCGCGTAAATTCTAACTGGCGCCGGCAGAAGTGTAAATCATACACCTCACTGAGTAAACAGGCCGATACAAGCGAGGGAAATCCATTAATGGCCTTGCAAATGTTTTTGACCGCGTGAAAAAAACACATGCGAAACTGATAATTCTCGTTGTGACCGAATACCGCGTGTACTGCGTTGTACTGAGCTTTGTCTGCATCAGCCATGGCGTACCGAACCACCAGATCTTTGTGCGTAACGTAAAAGAACTGGCGCCGAAGAGAGAACAACACTGCCTCAAAAACTTCCTGTGTTTCTTGAGAAACAACAAATAGAGCCACTAAATGGAAAACTCGCGACCGGTCGGAAACCCCGACAACTACCACAGGATATCCTTGCTGACGCATCTTGTACGTAGCGTCAATGTGAAAAAAGAGTCTGCTGGCACCAGCATTTGCGAAAGTAACCCCTTCGTTGACAGCCCATCGTTAAAGGGCCGCTCGTCGGACCCGTCGCCCACAATTGACCTGCCCTGAGCATCGACTTCCTAACAAAACGTAAACACTTGGTGTGTTTCCTCCATTCCAGTGAAGTTCCTCGCTCGTACCCAGTGTCTTCAGTTCGCCTACTCTGTCATGGTTGTCATGGTAAGTACGAGAGCAGTGGTTAACGAAGTTCTGGACGACCGTCAATTTTGAGAGATTTTCCAGAGGCGTAGAGAGCTTGCGAGACATGGCGTGGCGAATTCGAAGGGGGCGGAGACATTGGTCTGCCAGCTCTTTGCAATAAACCTTCTGTGCACCGCTTAACTTCTTCTTCTTCGGCGAAGCCACTACAGATGAGTGCATTCCGTAATCATAAACAGAAACTCGCTTTGTGAGCGTACAGCTCAAGACCTTTCCTCGCCAAGTGCAGGTCTCGCCGCTGCAGGACTCAGAATTGCACTCTAGAAGCCTGTAACGCATCGTGTGATGTTCAGCCCCAAAACATGCAGTACATGCCATGACGTGACTTTTCTTCACTTCGAACGATTTGACCCCCTCCAGATACGCGTCCGCCTCGGACTCAGAGGTATCGAGTGCCCTCTCTATCCATGGGATCCGCTTCGGCATTTGCACTAATGGGGGCGGTGGGTGGTGGTCCACGCAAATAGATGCTTACCAAATTGACACAAAAGTAGTGGATCCCAATTTTGAAATAGTCTCGCTATGACACGTACCCGAGCTGCATTCCTATTGGCTTCTTCCTATCCTGTACGTCCAACTCGATGCACAGCCATAGAATGGCCAGTGGGCCGAAGACAGCGCATTTATTTGTGAATTTAACGTAAGTTGAGGTGCTCCCCCAGATTTGAGGTGCCACAACAGACTTATGGTGACGATCCGTAGTGTATGACAAAATTGACGCGTTCTCCCCCTGGCGTGGCGATTCGCTACCAATTTGAGATTCCCTCGTTTGCAGCGATGCCGAAGCGGATTCCTTGGACGGAGAGAGCCGCCGAGGTGGACCAGACCCGCGCCGATATTGAGCTGGAGGGCTTCAAGTCTTACGACGTGGCGAAGAGTAACACGATGGCGTGCACTGCGTGCCTGGAGAGGGAGCTGTTCAAGATGCGCTACAGACTGCTTGCCTGCAGCTCAGTTGCATGCAGCGGGGGCCATGAAGGTACATGCCCCGGGAGGGCAAGATCCTAACATGCGCAACAACAGAGCGGGCGTCTATCTACGAGTACGGGGAGCACAGTACCGAGGCGTCGTCTCTGAAGAAGAAGAAGCTGAGCGAGTTACAAAAGTCGTTTTGTCCAGAAATGGCGGAGCATCACCTGCGGCCCATGTGGATCCGCCACGCCATGTCCCGCAAGATCTCTACACCGCTTGAGAACCTGCCGAATTTGAACTTTGTCCAGATTATCGTGAACCATTATTCTCGGACGAGCCTTGACAACCACGACCGAGTATAGGAGGTGAAGCAGTGGATACATGTGGGAAGTTTCACTGGTTCTGAAACTAAGGATCAAGTTTTTACTTTCGGCTGGGACCTGGACGAACACGGCAAAGCAGATCAGACCAACGGCCCTTTATTGTAGGCTTAACGACAAAAGGGTTGGTAGCGCAGATACCGCTGCCGCCGGACAGCTTTGTATTCCACGTCGACGCCACGCACAAGCTGAATCAGCGCGGTTACCCAGTTGTAGTCGTCGGAATCTCAGACCGTGCCCGTGTTTTCCATCTCGTCGCGCTGTATATCAAGGAAGGATCTTCTCGTGCAGTATGCATTGACAGCCGCGGACCAGGCGCAATACAACGTGCTTAACTCGGTATTTGGGCACACACCGGGTTCCAATTTCTGAAGTGTTTTTTTTCCACGTCGTTAAAAAAAATTAGAAGGCTATTAAGGGATTTCCCTGGCTTGTCTCCTCTGGATTACTACGTGACGTGTACGACATACACTTTGCTTGCAGCGAATTCGACTTTCAGCGAATGAGGGGGCAGATTTATGTGGCCTGGACGAACAATCCATTCCTGGTTGGAATTGCGCAGTACATGGCGGGTCAGTGGCGCTTCGGTAGATTCTGGAAATGGCAGCGGTACTTTACGCCGACAGGCTTCGCGTCGCCCAATAACCCGGTGGAAACCTTCAACACGCGGTTGAAGCGTGACTATACTTTGAGACGTCGACTCAAGATGGGTACACTTCTTAGGGAGTTATATAACTGTTGTCACGACGTGTCCTCCAGCACACGCTCCTTCAGCTTCCAGATCACAGTGCAACCTACTCTAACACGCAGAGCGCGCGAAATGATGAAACAGTCTCTGATTGACATCAGCTATGGGTCGGAGTCTCATTTTGCGAGTTCTGGGCACCCCGAACGTTGTGTATGTCTCTTCAAAAATGGCTCAGAGAATCCAAGCCGCCCCGCCTAAGAGGATCGAAGTGGATATGCAAAAAAAGGAGGGTTTTGGGCAGCCATGTGGGAGGAGGGGGGGGGGGGGGCGTGGATCTCGTCAATCTCTGGTGCCCGTTTAACTACTGTTTCGCATTCGGAACTTGCGTTCATATTATCTACGTACTGCGCATCAGTGAACAGATTGACAGTCGCAGACGGTGCGTACTTGTCGACCGGAACAAACGCAAGCGAGGCTCCGCTCTAGAGGTTCGAGAAGAGCTAGCACTTGTCCGCCCACAAGCTATTGGACAAGCACTAAGCTTCGAGTAACTGTCAAGGTATATATATAAATTGACTCCAGTAGGTGCAGAAGTGGTGTGCACTTGCTGTTGGGTCTGCTTTGACGTTTTAGTCGTCCAGCAATTCCAAAAATATGGCGTATGCGCTAACGAGATCTGCATGCCGATACAGAGGGTTTGTAGAGAAGGTTGCGTGCGAGGCTTTGATATCAATAGACCCAGAAGTACCGGTTGGGTCGAGTGGGTGTGGACGGCACTTGGGTTTCGGCTTTGACGGCTTGCAGCAGCCCTTCACTTGCCGTCGGTTAGGTTTGAATCTCGGGGTAGCGTTGGTCCACGGGGGTCCTAGGGTATGCACCAAAGTGCAATAATACAAATACGATGTTTGACTACCTCCTACTGGCAGGGATCTTGAAGGGGGGGGGAGAAGGGAGTGTGGGCGACCTGGGCAAGTTATCCAGGCGCTCATGCGCTTCTTCTGTAGATCTCAGCAGTCCTTGATCGTCAGAGGGGGCCAATGTACTTCCCAGCTCTGGAATATGTAGGACGCTTGATATACACGAAAAATTCCTTCTCTTGTTATAAATGGTACCATACCATATCGCGATCACAGACACGATGTACCACCAATATGGCACAGCGATTTCAAGCCGGTCCTTTCTGTCAAACATGATTCCCACTTCGCCACACTTCAAACTCGAAAGACAAAAATCACAGTATTTGAACGGCACAAGAAGCAGGCGACGGACCCTTAAAAAGTGATGACTGTACTTCAATTGCGTAGAATTGACTCGTACAAAGCTCAGGTTGCTTTATTTCAGAACCGTTGGTTTAGTGATCACGAAACTAACATACCGCAGTGCAGGGCTACGATACAGACTGTCCAGATATTTTACGATGTCAAGATGTTAAAAGCTATGCGTAGTTGGCACACAGCTATGAAGCACTTTCCTGGAATTGAAGACGCTATCCAGTGGGTTAAGAACTATGACAGTACTCAATATAACCCCCAGGACCCTGAATGGTGTGATGGTATTCTGGGGAAGAGCGTATTGGTAACACAGCTCAAGGTGAATTACGTCCTTAGAGATTTTTATTAGTTCACCTCGCTGTGTGGTAGAACACCACTGGAAGGCCCCTGTATGGACCTCGCCGTTCAAACAATTATCAAGCGATTCGGTTCCAGAGCTACCATCTTCACAGTCGCAGCTAATGTTCTACGGTTCCTCCACTTCGACACTGATACTGTATAGACCCTGTGAGCTGAAAGAGCGTGCTGCCAGTATGGGGTTGACAAGAGAATCTGGTGATGTGCTTCTGTTTTTGGCCGCGAATAATTACATCTGAATCACTGGTGCGCAGTGGCAGTAAACATTAACCGAAGTGAAGTCAAAATCTACGACCCGCAACAGGCTGGCGATAGATTCGAAACCCTACAGAAGCACGTGGCCAAGTTGGTGCTTCTGCTTAAACAGCGCCAAAATCGCCTAACCGATACAGGTTCACACGGCTTGAATTGAGTCACAACTGGATAACTACAATTGTGGTGTATTCGTACCTGTTCTTCGAGCTCTGTTGTTGGATATGCCACCTGTTAACATGGAGGGAAGCATTTGAACGGCGATGCAGTTCTTCCGCTTCAGATATCTTAGCCACGTCTTAGCATCCATGTAAGGTTCGATACTCACATTAATAAATATTGCCTGTCCAGATACTGTGGTAGTAAATCGCAGCAAGAGCGAGCATCAGGTTTGGCTCAATATTTAACAGCCTGAGGACTTAGCGAAAATGGGCGGCGATCTTTGGAACGATATTCACTCCTGTTTTCAATGCTTCCTTTTTACGCCAAGAAAGTCTCAGCCCTACCAGAAACGTGATGCGTCTTTCGTTCACAAAGATTCTGTGTGGGGTGCCTGTCTGACCGGTTGCACAGGTTATGTCTAAATACTGGGCTAGACTGGGCAGGTAGCCTCTGTCAATACGCCCACACCAACGAAGGAAGTTCTGACAGGGTGTATAGAAGACATAATCTGAGTGCCCCTTTTACAAAGTTTGAAGAGAAAACGAGAAAAAGTTATGAACACATGAAAAGCGCTGACCAACACAACAATGCCGGGAAGATTAGAACACAAAAAGACAGAAACAAACCAAGCTGAGCGCACTTTCTAATTGCACAGCGTCTGCAACCACGATCTTTACAAATACACGGAAGTAAAGGTATTTAAGTAGCTGAAAAGTAGTCAATCGATTTACAATTTCAAATATCTAACAGTAACGGCGATCGTCTCCCTTGTCATTCCAGTATCGACATTCAGGTAGATCGAGCTCGCAGCACGTCCAGAAGCCGGAAGAGTGAGATGCCGGGCCTTAGCGCCAAACAGCTCCCTCCGGAGGTACTCCGCGCCGGTGATCTGATCGAGTATTACAGCCGTCGTTTTGTCGTAGGCGACCCTCGAGGCCATCGACGACAGGCCGGGCACACCGTTTCAGGTCAAGCTGGACACTAAAGAACCTCTGCCTCAAGACAACCGGTTGCGCCGTCGCAGTGACAGCTCAGGCAAAAAGCTTGTTATAGAGAAGGGGGTGAAGTGGCGAAAGCTACGCAGCTACAAAGCTACAGGCCGGTACGATCAGGCGTCCTACTCACACCACCACTTTGGGAGAGCGCCTGTCAGCTGCAGCCGACGCAGTCATGGCTGATGTGCGGGTCCTACTACGTGATGGATGGGAGGATTTGACTGCTACTGGCTCGGATATCCAGGAAGGTCTCTCCACTTGAGCTGGCTCTGGCCAAGAAAAAAGAGCCCAGTACTCCAGGAACCGCATTGAGATCGGCTTCCAGTGGTGCAATGCAGCCCCAGACTATGGAACATGATTGGTCCGAGGAAGTATGTGCGCAAGAGGCAGGAGACGCAGAAACGGCCCAAAACCAATGTAGAGATGCCGCAAGCAAGAAAAAAACCTCCAGAAGCTCCGAAACCGCATCAATTCCGAGACCAACTACTGAAGCAACACATGACAGCAGTGAGGAGCCATGTGCAAGCGAGGAAATGGTTTAACCACCCACGGATACGGCGCTGATAGCCGCCCAAGCCTATACTGATACAGTACCTATTCGCTGGATGCGCCAAAACTTCAGACACCAGGCGAAAGAAACAGCGTGTACCTGGGAGCAGTATCGCTCTCGTAAACATCGCTACCAAGCCAAGTGCGCTATTACTCGAAGTGGCAATCAAATTTACCACGCGCACTCGCTCAAGGCAAAGAGGGTGAAAGCACTTTTGCGACTTCCGGGTGTAATGGGAAGACTCAAGGTTCTTAGGGGCCGTCAAGCGTACGCGACACCAACAACTACATCCAGACCGCTACCTGTCACAGTGCCCTGGCCCCCCGAGGTTACATAGATTCAGGAGGGGATGAATCCTAGTGGAATCACCTTCAAGGATGTCGGTGACTTTGGCGTTTGCTCCTGCATAAGCGACTGCTTTCTTGACACCTGCTCGATCTGCGTATTCAGCCGTGTTCTGTACGGCAGACACCTGCGCCCTGGGGATCGTTTGTATTAACGCCCTAAGATCTCTCGAGACGCTGAAACTGTACGATACCGGGCGACTGGGCCTGGGTGTCTTCACCACTACCTACTTGGACGTGAGCGACGTTGTCGGCAAATACGCGGGTGCCCTCAGTGAGTATGACGCGTTGGTCGACGGACAGCCTGCCGGGGCGTTCAGCGGTTACACAACCCAAAGTCGGTGAACAAGAAGTACGTGTACGCGGAGGCGAAGGCCTGTGGCTTTACTACACGGTTCTTAAGCCATTCCTGCAAACCTAACGCTGCTTTCGTGGAGGTGCGCAATCGTATGAGTGTCAAAGTACTTGTACGAATGATTGACGATACTAAAGCTGGTGTCCAGATCGCAATAAACTATGGGAAGGAGAGATGGTTAAAGTGCGCCTGCGAGGTATGCTGGACGGTGGAGGCAAAGTAGGCAAACGCTCGTATCAGTCACGTTGCAGGGTCTGTGCTGGGGCTGTCCATTACGTTTTAGCACACGATTATATTCTCAATGAACTGCTAGAGTACCAAATGTTATATTTTTTTAGATTTACAATGCTGCACTCCAGATTCGATTGATTTAAATGCATCCACTACTTGTTTGCTACATACATGTATGTGTCTTCACTTTACATGCGAGGGACGTGGAAAATTACAATCTTTTGCGGGTCGGGTGGGTATTCCCGACCAGCACTGTCACGGAATCATGGTGAGGACTTGTACTTCACGATGGAAATTGTAGAGTGAATTGCAAATTAAAACTAGCTGCAGGTCTACGAACTGGACACGCTCTTGTGTCCAACGCATTGTCCGTTAACAACATCAGGACAGCGTCCCGTAAGTATTCATAAAAGAGAGGGACATTATCACGTCTAAAACCCTAAACGGAGGTAACTCCGTTACAAGCACTTTCAATTTACTGCTCTCAGCTATAGCGGATCAACGGCATCCTCCCGAGTCGTCCAAGAAGAGCGTAACTGTCCAACCCGACGGGTACAAGTCTTCAGAGACCCCACGGCAAGCGGAGTACCCCCTCCGTCAGTCCGGAGCCCGGACGCCTTCCCCTCGCGTCGTGAATCCTCGCGAACCACTACACCACAGAAGGATCGACAGTTCCCTCAGTGCCTCTGCGTATCTGGATGTAGCACCGCACGAAACAGCTTCCAACAAAATTGCTAGGGAAGGTACCACTCCAGATATAACAGCATCAGTCAACCATGTGTTTTAGTTTAAGCCATCACTTATCGCCTTCTTACGAGCACTATGGGTCGCTTTTGCACGTCCAGCCACTTTAACTTCTTCGAAATCGTCCATAGGTGTCGGGTAGGTACGTCAACGACACTTTCCTCCTCTGAAGACAAATACCCGTCCTTGTTATCATCCCCAGACTGAGATTGGGTGACAGGCCCAGACAGCACCACGGGTTTGGACAGCAGAACTGGACTGGGCTGCATTACATTCTCGGTCTCCATCATATTCGCCGTCTGCAGCACATTCTCAGTCTGGGCATCTCTTGATTCTTCAAAATCAGCACAAATACCAACATTTTCCATTCCCATCCTGTCAACCTCTAGACCATCACCAAATGAGAGTATGGCTTGTTCATTTCGAGACAATTGAGCGTCATGGATTGCTTCAGTAGGAGTCACAACACTCCCCACTTCACGAGACGACACTACGTCTAAGGGACCCACCAATCCAGACACCGATGGATTGCAAACATGTGACTCAATGCCTTGTGAACGGCCCCTCGAACGTTGGTTGAAAGCTGGACAAATCCCGTCTTTAACAAATTGTAGGAACTTGAGAGTGATGTACTTAGTGACGCATATTCTCTGGTTCCTCGATGAGATTCTACATCGACGATCAGTGTTCCAATGCTCAAGAGCTCTTTGAACGTCTCGTTCTGGTTCTTACCTCTGTCAGCGATTTTGTGTAACAGCTCGACTTTCGTAAGAAATTTCGACGTCGCACTCACAGCTTGTTGTCCTGGCTAACCGACGATAACTTTTCACAAGCCAACGAGGATGAATGATGCCCTCAGGAACTAACGCGCTGCAGTCAGTAGTTTTCGGGTAGTAGATAATGTGGCGACAAGGCAGCAAGCGAGTCGCTCGAAAAATACATGAGCACATCCAGTCATCTTTTGGATTCATCATGTACTCGTCGGGGAGGCCGTCATCGCTTCCGGCTGTATACTGCGTCATCACGCACGGGCCGATAGGGTAGTCGCGAACGTCGTGGTTGGCAAAAGCGCAAAATTGTACTGCTGCTTCACGAGATCGACTGCATGATGCGACACAGTGTTCAGCAACGTGTTCATCTCTTTGTCGTACTCAGTATTTCGATACACTCCAATGCGTTTGATATTTATAGCCCATATCTTTTCATTGATGGTTTGCCAGAATATAATTGAAACGACACAATCTCCCAATGCCGTAGATCGATTTACTAGGGACCTTAGCTTCTACCAATTTGACTCCAGACATCCAATACGGTAAACAAGGTTAGTACAACCCTTAATTTGTATGCTGCCAATTGAGTACATACCGGTTATTTGTATGATTCCCTCATGTGCGGCACATTTCTAAGGTAGATTGAGCTCCACTTTCCCTTGCAAGCCGTCCAATTCGTGTCGAAATCAAACCAAAACTGTTTCGCAGTTTCCGAACGCAAAACCACCTTCATCGTTGCAACAATGTTGTCATACCCCTTCTCTGTGGGCGTTCCAACCAGCAATTGTATTAAACGCTTCATTTCTTTTTGGTCCATACATCGATATTGTACCTTTCTTTGGAAATCTCTTCCTGCAGGTATATGACGACGTGAAAGTGGCAAAGCAGGATTCGTGCTCCAGGGAACTCATCCTGCTGACATGCAATTCGCAGAGTCTCCTTCCTCTCGTTCTCCACAAGGTAGTGCTGTAAAACAGGATTCGGAAATAAACACAGGCTTAGACTGGGTACCAGTTTGAAATCAATACACCGTATCGGGCTAACAGCCACTGTGCAAACCTGAACGTGCTGCCCTTTGCCCACGGCATATTGGATCGTGAAGCTAAGCAATTTGTAGTTCGAGTTATTGGTGCCGTGCGTCGCATCAACCAGTAGGACCTCAGGAAACTGCTCAAACATGGAACGCATGTGAGCGGACTGGATATCGATACACTTAACTACGTTCTAGACAACGAAGCACACATGAAAAGACGTTTTGAACAACAAACCTCACAATGGTTAATATTCGTACCTCTGCATTGGAGTATACCCTTGTCAGGTTTCCTTGTTTTGAGACAAAATCCTCCAAAATCCCCCGGGTACGTTCTTTAATCGTGGGGACAGCGTAGCTCTCACGTTTCAACCGATTCACAAGGTTGTGAATGTCCTTCATTGTAGTCTCCGCGTGAGTATTTTCAGTGATGTACTCAAGGATTCTCTTTCGGCTTGCACCAGCTCGATGCAGTGTACGTACCGTATAGAACCTCGTCATCCGAAATTTGACGCGCATCGTGGTAAGTCTTATATGTACCGCTGCTGACGTCGTGGTTATGGCCAGTAGTCTGCTTGGTAATGAAGACTTCCCATGAATCACCGAGCTCGCGAATGCATGCATTAATCTGCAGAACTAGAAGGACCCGTTAAGTAAGTATAATCATTAATCATCGTATCATTTTAGTTACCTGAGCTGCACAACCAATTCTTCTTGAAATCTGATGTGGCCGTGCATATTGCCCTTGGAACACCAGAGTGCGTACATACGTAAGTCCTGTTGTAGAACAGAAGCTCATCTGGGGTTCGTTTGTAGACAGATCAATTCTTTCCCATTCTGTGATTCCGACGTTTGACTGGAGTTGTCGTTCGAACTGTGTAGATATATGCATCAATTAAACAAACACGTTAGGATTAATATGGTCACAGTCTAAAACGGTATCACAATCCAATCTGTGCCTGGAATGTTCGGCGGCAATATACTTTCAAGTATGCTTCAAGGTCCGCCCAGCTCTGAAATACCCATACATCAAGCTCGGGTACGTGCACCACCTCGTCCCAGGCGGAAACAACCCCTCCATCATTCCCTCCGTTCACTTGCTCGTGCCTTGCTCCGGTTCTATGACTCCGATGACGAATTCTCTCTTCCGTTGCCGAGTGTACTATTTTCAGATTCTTCGCTGTCTGATGTTTCAACAAGAAGTACACGGGACTTTCGGCGTGGTTTTATAGCTGATATGCGCTGCCTGTATCACCGACTGTTTTTCGCAGACTCGACCTTCATCTGAACGCTGTCTCTTAACTCGCTTTTTCTTGACTGAGTGGCGGCGTTGGGGTGCCGGGCTCTCTGAATCAGCATCACTGACAGCTGCGCTTGCACTGAATTCACTATCGCTTCCTACGTTGACACTAGCACGCCGTACAGACATCGGCAATCACTTGGGCTTGATGCCGTTTCTGGGGGCACTGATTTCTTTTGAATGAGGACGGGAGGGAATTCCTCGGCTTGTAAGAATGATGGTCTCGAGAAAGGGCGTTGCAGATCAGATGCTCATGGGAAGATTTGTCTGGGTCCACCTCCCACTCTGTTGACACGCTGATGGCCCTTTTAATTACTGGGAAGGTAGCCACTCTCTGTGTATTTGCCAACATGTTGATACATAGCGCTGCGAAGAACCTCGCAATCAATGCAACACCAATCCCACAATCTTCCCGCAGAACAAAAAACTATTTCGTACTTAGACGGGGGTTTACAAAACTCAAGAGTAGTCTGTTTTTAACATGTAGTATATACAATATGCCGGGTTGTAGGCAGGGAGCAAAATTCGCCTTAAGTGTGTGTGTGCGTCACGTTTAGGAACCCACTCAAGAGCTGGGCTCTCGGGCTTCCTGGGGGAGCCCAAAATCTGGGAAGCCGGGGCTCCTGGGCTCTTCTGTTAAATAGTTAATTTCAAGGAGCCCCCAAACACCGATGGAGCCTTCTGTTATATGACTCATATTCCGTTTAATAAATGTATCATGTTTGGCATAAAATCAGACGTTTAGAAAGGAATTCCAGGTACATGTCGAAACGAAAAGGGATTTTAGGTTATGGTTCTCACTCGTGCTTGATCCAGGAAGCGGAAGATGGGTGCCTTTCTCGAGGTATGATGACAGACGTCCAAGAGGATCAACTTGTAGTAATCCGAGCGCCCTCGACTGCACAAAATGTCCACACAGAAGCAGCGCAAATCATCGACAACTTCTGGAGTGAAACTCAACGGCTTGCAGCAGAGAACACGTTGCTGCAGAGCAATCAAATACAACAAGCAAAAGATTATCAAGCTGCGTTAGCTTTACCCAAGGGATGCCCAAAGCAGCACTGCAAAGCTCGCGGCGCATCAGCGGTGGGTCGACGGGCAAATTCAACTCGCCCTGGAGGACATGAGAGCAGCACTGCGGCAAGAATTGCGGGTTTTACCAATGCACAGGCTGTAAGGAACGAAGCGTTTCGTAACGTTGTCCAGCAGCCAATCCAACTTGTCCGAGACGAAGCTCGTCAAAGGGCGTTAGAAGCGAAGCAGAAGGTAAGAGATCACGTCATGAAGCAAAGCAAATGGAGAAGGAGTTTGTTGCTGCAGTTTCAAACGCGCATGGTGTTCTAGCTCAGCGGGTTAACGCTTTGGTCCTGGATTCGTCTGCTGCTAGTGGAGATTTATCCAACACCAGTTCACACAAATAAAAGAGCAGATTCAGCAGGAAAATGACTTCAGATTTCAGCACGAGCGTCCTACTTGTATATGTGGGTGGTTTCTTTGTCAGTAGGAGGCTTCAAAATATAAATTTAAACCAGCGATAATGCGGAAGTTCACGATAGCGTTCGTCACGGCAGCTGGTGATTTCTTGTTGGTCGTGTCAAAGTCTACGTTGGCAGCATGGACATTCCCAGTGTGTTGAGACCCAATTGGCGGAGATGTTGGCTGGTAATATTGGAGTTTGACGCTCTCTTGCATCAGAAGCACCATTACCGTTCTAGTGTGGCTGACAGTGCATGCTGGCTCGTGTATCGGAGATGGTGAGCTGGAGTAGGAACGCGGCTGCTGGTTGCCGCTGGCAGAGGGCTATCGTCGCCCATTTTTGCTCTCCCTGTTGAGTTTCTACCCATGCTACACGTCTCTTTTGAAGGGATCGAAGTAAACCAGGCCAGGTTGTCCTGTAGCGCAGAATATGATTCTGTCGATCTGTTGTAGAAAGCTTCATAAACTACAATATTAACCAATCATGACAGGATATTGAGAGCCCTTCAAGATATGAACTAAAACTTGGGGAGCCTTTAACAGGGAGTCTTTGGGAGCCTTCGTTATGGGCTCCTTGTCATCGTACTTATATGATTGGAGCCCAGGTTTAAACAGGACACCGGGTTTACGAAAACCCGGACCGGGCTCCTCTGCCAAAAAGACTCTCATCATCGTGGGCTCTTTAAAGGTGCGCGTGTGTGGGTGTGGGTGGGTGGAGGGGGGGGTCTCTCCCCGTTTTTTCTGGGTTTCTTAACGAAACATCAATGCAATGGAAAAAGGATTGACCGACCAGTGTCCGTGGTGTTTGAATTTCCCCTGCGAGCGGGTACGCGTCTGGAGGCGAGTTACGGACGTATGAAGAAGAATGTATCGCTTAAGGATATCCGAAAACCTCTGTATCAAGTGTATTACTACTTGAAACATGGGCGGCTCGAGACGAGATCTTACTTCAGTTTCCCTCGGTGTATTCGTCTCCGGCTTGATGAGGTTATTGATTTTGAGGTACCTTAGGTGGAGTCGCCGTGTACTTCGAAAGTAAGCGGCTCCCCCGATAGCAATCTTGCTAAATCATCGTCCGACACAGTATCGGGTGCCTAACGTCTTAGATACTCTGCGAGCCACGATACCAAAAAGAGAGCGAAAGGCAGAATCTATGCCCGAGTTACCCCAAGAAGAAACGTTATGGTAGCGTGGAACTTCGAATCAGGGCAGTACATTACAGGCTTGACAGTAGCAAGAATCCACCAGTGGCAAACGTGGTCCCCTGTCGTCACCTTGCAAGCGGAAACTCAGCTCTACTTCCGACCTACCATCAGCCAATAAGCCACGCTGCGATGACGTGTCGCGGTGTGCAAGTCCTCGCCCTAGTGACCACATGCCGATCTCACCAAAAAGATCCGTTGACCATGAATAGATTTCGTTGCACTTGTGGTAGAAGAAACGTGCAACACTATGTTGGTGCATAATGTAATAGGGTTTGCAACGCTACTACGGGCAAACAATCTCTGATCAGTGTGGTGGCTACCTTTTACAGGTCGACGAATTCGAACATAAGCCGTCAGAATGAAGAAAAGCATGACCATGGAGGTGTCATGCATGAGCAGCTTGTACTTCCCTATATGGTCACGAACTGTGGTTGCATCACGAAGTGTAAGAAGTCGAAAATTACCTCGAGTGTAACAGGGTTACACGTACAAGTGGTTATACCACTTGTAACTCTAACAGTTGCGCTAACTGTTAGAGGTTGGAAACGGACCTCAGGCCTTGGTGTGTGGAGCACACCAATGGATACATGGGCGGGCCACATCATTGGATGGCTCGCGTGCATTTTTGCATATTATTGGTAGAAAGTGACGTATTTCTACCAATCAGTGCTCTTAGAAGAAATCAGAATTCTGTCAACCACACATTGACAGAACCTTTAGAAACAGCAATCAGATTTAGGAGGTCCATAATTGGCTTATGCCAAATTCAATAACAGTTCTCATTTTACGGTATTTGCAGTATAAATATTGTTATATTTGATTTAATTATATTTACGGACGTAAGTTTAATTAAATTAAGTCTAATTAATTGCACGCTTCCTCATACACGTAAGCGCACGTGTACGCCACCTAATAGGCCTTAGTAGACCTATTACATCGAGCACCAGCGACTAGGAGACAAACGTCGCTTATACAGGGAAATACCTCAGAATGAGTAATGGACAGCCCAAACAGGATTAATTCTATAGCGAAAGAGTACCAGAAATGGTTCTGTGTGGACACAGTGCGCAATCGTTGAGCAGCTGATGAAGTCCCCCCCCCATCGAGTTCCCCGCGCTCCGGTTTGTCGCTCGGCGACGTCAATACTATCTCTTCCCCAACGCGTCCATTTGCAGCATCGCTATAAGCAGACACAAGGTGGGGGTACTTTTAATCAAGTTGGCGATAAGCTTTTCGCGGTTTACAGCGTCAATTTGCTGCGTATTATGACAAAGATGAAATGATTTCAGTGGTTTGCTGCCAGGAACCAGCCGATCAACGGCGAGAAGCGCGTTCGACTCACTGGTGAACAGGTCAGTTCCATTTATTTATCTCTCATCTTATGGCTTGTGAGTGCGACTGATTCTGGTTCGCAGCGTATACCAGATGATGGTGGCTGGGGTGGACGTAGAGGCCAATACGTCGCCATGTGTCACAGAGAAATGTTAGGAGCAGCTGGGGCATGGCTTTATCGTACTTACGGGTCAGGAAGTCGGATTAGTTGCTCAACAGAATGAGGTGGAGCCATTCCATCTTCGACTGTTGAGCCGTCGGCATTGTTGCAGGTTGTTCTACGAGGATGAAATACATTGAAAATGAGCTGGTGGGTGAGTTGAGTGTCAAACGTACGTTTATATAGGATTCAGTATATAATAGGGGAACGGAGTCGGATGGGACGTGCAAGAGCCCGTATCAGTAGGGGTTGGTTGTTGCCTTTGCTGTATATACACTCGTGTATAGGTGCCTCATCCGGTATAACTACCGAATTCCTTATGTAGAGACATACGATATGTCAAGACATACAACCTAATTTTAGCCAATAAATACACTGCATTTAGCCATAGTGTCAAAAATCCGTGCACCCTATGTTAAGACGTACAAGGTACCACAATCGTCCACGCCCAGCAATTTTTACTTTGCAATTTGATGGATTCGCGTCATCGCCCAAAAGGACGGCCTCGTCTGCCCGACGGCAGTGGGCGCGCAAAGAAAAAGTTCAAGAAGGTGTCATATACGGCCGATGAGAAGCTGCATGTTCTCAATCATTTAGCGGAGCAGAACGACATCGTAACTCATTCTACCCGGACTTGTCATCTGACAAATTTGACAGTCGCCGTACTCTAATTCTGTCTGATATCGAGAAGCTTAATTTGGAGAAGAACGGAGCTAATAAGCGCAAGGCTTGCGGCGTACCATTTTGCCGGAAAGGGAGGAGGCATTGTTAGTGCGATGGGTAAACGAAATGCGTGCAGAAGGTGTGCCCATCACAACAACGATGTTGCGCATTCAAGCACAAGAAATGGCTAAAGAGGCCGCAATCACGCAATTTAAGGCGTCTTGGTGCTGGCAAAAACACTTCAAGAAGCGCCACCGACTCTCGCTACTCTGTAGGACACGGCAAGGTCAGCTTCGGCCGCCCGAACTGGAAAAAATTGCAGCTGGCTTTGCCAAAGAGGTATAAGCAAAGGCAGCCGAGGTTGGTGCGAAGCGTATATTTAACGCAGACCAAACAGGTATAATTTTGTTTATTTTTTAACCTATTTATTTTTATTAACGTTCTTATTGTATATTTTTAGCCGCTTGTTTTGAGTATCTACCAAAGAAGACACTAGCAAGAACAGGAAGCAAAACGGTGTGGGTTCGGTGTGGAAACAAGACAAAGGACAGAGCTACAGTAATGCTTCTCGGTGACTCATCGGGTACGAAATATGATCCGTTTGTTGTATTCAAAGTGCGCCCATCAAAACTGGAGAAGAGGCGAGAAGGAAATACGTCGTTGCGTCATGGATTTAGTCCTGGGATGTGCCGAAATGGTATTGCCCGCTCGCAAGACGAGTACAACACGCAAATTTACGCGAACGAAAAAGATGGGCTGTTCAATTCATCTTTAAAAAACATTCTAACGGTATTTATACTTTTATGTTAGGTTGGTGGAATTTTTACTTAACTATTGAGTTTTTAAAGTTTCCTTTTGGAAGCCGCCCAGCACCCCAAGACCCTATACTTTTGCTTCTTGGCGATTTCTCTGGTCATTGGACCAGTGAAGTCGTCAGGTACGCTGGGTCTATCGACGTGACCATTATGAAGGTCCCTCCGAATGCAACCTCAGTGTCACAACCAGCGGATGCTACATGGAATGGCCCACTGAAAACCAGACTACGGAATCGCTGGATTGAAGATCTACGTGATCAGCTAGTTGCCCGTGTCCCTGGCCAATCGTTTAAGCTAGAACCTCTAGACCGACGTCAATTATGCAGCTGGGTCAACTTTGCTTGAGAAAACATCTCTCCTACGACAATTACGGGCGGCTTTAAAAAGTGTGGTTTCCTCTCCACCAATGACGCAGAAGAAGAACACGTCCAGGCTGAAGGTGCAAGCGACATCGTAGCCAAAGCTACTAGAACGGGTTTACTGGATGAACTGATTGGGGAATTTACTTTAGGTGATGATTTTGACGACATGTTTGAGGACATAGCATGTTTAAATTAAATACAACTCAAAGTACGTCGTTTCGTTACATTATATAAAAACTGCTAAATAAAATGAAATGATTTTTTCTCATGTGCATTTAGACGGGACAGTGGTTGGTCAGTCTCTATCCGTCACATTAGGTGTATGCCTCAACATAGGGAATTCGGTACAGCTACACAAGGGCTATGTACTCTGTTACAGCTGTGCCATAGAACGTGTGCTGCCCACGAGGAGGTTTATGTTGCATGGTGCAAGTCTCTTGCCAGTGGAGTCGGGCGAGAGCAGCGGATCTGTAGAGAAAATTATCTCTAAAAGTCGAGAAAGTGTGCAACAGAAAGGGGCATGATTTGTGCATACCTTAGTCAAGTAAGAAAATATCATCCATGCTGCAATCAATGATGACGGCCTCAAATTTGAACCAATCGAAGCTACCAAATTTTAGGTTGGCCTGCCTAATGGTTTTTAAGTACTAAACGAGTGTCTAGCCTACTCCCGTCATCAATAAAGCGTGAGCAAGTGAGGACGTTCAACTTGATTGCTCACAAAACTGATGTTCATTGATCGCACAAAAAACAAAAAAAACTCACATTATGTACTACCGCTCCCCTTAGTCAGAGTCCGCAGAATCTTCAGAGTCTTCATATGCTCCGGAGCCCACACGTCTACGCTTGGCTGGTGACTTCTTTGGAGACCCCGTTGTCTTTGATCCACGCACGCGGAACTTGCTCTCCATCTCCTCTGTAATTTCCTTATCATTCTTGTACACCTCGTGCCAAATATCCCAGCAGCTCATCATTTTGTTAGACTCCAGCCACTTCGGCTTCTCGCACAAGTAGATCGGCCCTACAAAGTCACAGCTATCGCAGAAGTAGGTCGTGGTGGCCCCGCGCTTGACTTCAGCCCTCATAGCGCGCACCTTGCAGTTCTTCTGCACCCTCTTGCGTTGGCCTGAGTGGCCACGCCAGTCGTCGTTCTGCTTTGGGCTGTGGCTTACAGGGTCTGCGTCGGCAATGGCTTCTACATCCTCGGGTATGGCGTCATCTGTAAATAGTGGTTAGTTTAACTGCATATACATCATACAATATACATATTACATACGTGCCAGGTTGGAAAATGTTTTCTTCGTACATGTCGTCCGCGCTGAATGCAATAAGCTGCTGATAAAGGGTAGACATGTACTGCACACGCGTCATACCCTTGATAGTCTTCTTCTTAGAGTACGCGTAAAACCGATCAACCACAACAAGTCGCATGGCCTTATCAGCAGGCTTGTCACCAAACACTGCCTTCAAATTGCGCACAACAGCTGCAGGACCCGACTTCGTGTCCACAACCCCAGGCTCCGTTATGTGTTGCTTTTGCCCACAGTATACTTCAAAGCTACGACAAGCACAAGATTGTATATACAGCATAAGTAACACAGCTAATACAGCACAAGACATTCGCACACTTACCAAATGCAGTAAGCAGAGCGCGCACAGCAAAGCATAAAAAGCTTCGTCCCTCACTTGGGGGTTCCTTTTTATGTGCTTTCGGGTATGATTGTATGACGACCTGGACGGAAACATTGCTTTATCAAACGATAGTTCTGCAGGAGGGATGTACGAATCCACGAATGTCTGCTGCAAAACACTCACTACAGATCGGAATTTCCAAGCACGATCGGTTTTGGCGCGTGGATCTTGGTTACTATTAAAGTGAAGATTCCGGCTGATATCAAGAAACCGGTCCCGTGGCAAAAATGACCAAACATCCCTCTCGGAATAGCACCAACACCATCGTGACAGCAATGTTTAGCCAATTATCCACGATTAGGCATAACAGTCCGAGCGACGAGTAGCCCAATGCACACACAAAGCTCGTGCGGTAGAATGGGTTTCACAGACAGGAAATACTGCAGCATATTTCGGCTAGTCTTCGTCTTCTTGGTTGGCGTCACAGGTTTTCCAGCTGCCTTGGCTTTGCGCTCTCATCTTTCTTTCTTTTGAAAATACTCATCCACCAATTTGTCCAGTTGCTCATGCATGTAGAAATTGCTGCACTCAGAAATGTGCTGTCACATTGACACTGGCATGAAGAGAAAGAAAAGTAGCTGTCTCTCTTCAGCGCCGCTTCAGTTGGCCGGTGATCATGCAACAGATTGGGGTATTCGTCATCGCCCGATACAGGGACGTACGGAGTCTGCAGGAATTCCTCCACGTTAGGCATTACGGTATCATGCCATCCTGTACATGTACTTGAAATTTCTTTTAAAGCTAGGCCGAGAATTTCACCAGCCAAAACCCTCTCTTCACCACCCATTTCCTGCATGAAATGATCGGCAAAGTAATGCTCTTCGGCAGCGAACGCTTCATCATCATCCTCATCTATAGTGTTCATATCTGAATCTTCAGAGTTACTTCCATCCAGATCATTCAAGTCACCTTCTTCAGATTCATCGCCAGAGTCTAGCATTTGATAGTTGCGCTCATCATCGTCATACGTGTTAACGTCGTCATCATCATTTCCAGATAAATCAATCACTAATACATACATATACAGAATATGATACAGATTAGTCATAACCGTTCCGTTGTATACAGCGAGATACAGCGGAAACGCGCCAACTTACTTCGAGTAGCGTCTGGTCTGGTTTTGCATTTCTCATCGCTTCTGGATGGTTCTTCTTCCTCCGATGAATCTTCGCTCGAGCACTTCTTTTCTTCTTTGTGTTCATGCCAGATGCTTCTTCATTTGTATAAGAAGGTGAAGGTTGACTTATATCGGGTTCTACATAATCAGCATAGCAAACATGATGTAGTATCGAAAATACAAATTAGCATGGATAGACATGATGACAAATATTCTTGTAGCAAATACCTGTGAGTGCCACGGGTATTGGTGACGCAAGTGTTTGGGGTGGTCGAATTCGGGAGGCACTTGCAGAAGTTGCAGATGCTATCAAGCCTGTATCATACAGCACAGTAAAGTAGGATATACAGAATTGCACATACAGGTTAATGATAAATTGATGAAGTGTACAATAAGCGCCCGTACCTTTCGGACTTTCAGGTGCTGCTGACTGAGATACAGACGTTCGCACTGGCGACGCGAACGACGCCATTCTGGGAGGGGACTTGGAGCTTCTAGCTGGGGACTTAGACCTTCTCGCTGGAGACTTCGAAAGTGATCTCTTCTTCTTGGTCGGCTTGGGCCCAGCCAATTGATGATCACCAGCTGATGAAAATTGTACAGCAGCCGCTTTAGCGTCTTCGACTGCAGTTGTGGCTCGGGCGCAGTCGATAGCTGGCTGTTGGATCATTGCACATGCGACAGATGCCATTAGAACGCAGAAAGCATAACAGTACACAAACCAATAACTTTTCAAAGCGTAGTTCACCACTGCTTGCTCCCCAAGGGCGTAATCGAGGCCAACAGTGCCGTTAGCACTACCACCAGGCAGGATGTACTTCCATCGCGTCTCGATCCCGGGAGAAGGCGGAGGCTTGGAAGTCCACCCCAGTGTCTTGAACTCAGGGAAGATAACACGGAAGTGGTGTGTCCCACGCTCTTCCTCCGGTACTACTGCTGCATCTTCACGTGGGGCAATGCCACGCGTCCCCACCATCGCTTTTCTTCTCCCCGCGCAAAATCTCTACTGACTCGCCTTGTTGATTTGGCGCGAAATTTACCTCTAAAGTTCAATTAATTTATCAGAATGATTGTAACATACTGTCAGATTGCATACCAAAAATCGAGAAAATGAAGAGTGGTATTATAAACCCTACCCTACGTAGAAAGGCGATCAGCCTTTTTTCTTGCTTCAAACCGTTATACAAATTTGTAAACGGAAGGATGTGCAAACGCCACGACCATAGTGAAAGCAAGCTTATTTTTCCTTATGCTGTATATACAGTATAAGCCATCATAACCGGGGCATCTTCCCGAACCTTAACGCAGCTTCGGGTTAAAGGGGTTAACAAATTCGGGTCAAAGGGTTAAACCTTAGTATGCTACGTTACATGGAAAGAACAGATCACTTGAATGAGAAGTGGATATATCATATATCCTGGTGTACATGTAACCCAGTGATCATTAATCATGCCACTCGCGCATCCTGAATACCTGTCTCGCTTTGTTTACAGTTCTAGATTGGGCCTGTGGAAGCTTTCGGCAAAGCAATCGCATTCACGGCAAACAACTCACCACAAAATGTCAGGGACATGCCTTTAATTAATGTGATTAACATCCAACTTCAACCAGTTGATTTGTGACTCTGTAACAACCTTTTGTCATTCCAAGTGCACGCAGCAACGATAACATGTATAACGTTTATTTATTATTTATTTGTTGCAAACATTTTCGCCAGTCATCATACCAAAATCTACAAAACGTAACTTCGGAGTACTGTACATACCTCATGGAATTTACTGAAGAGTCAACGGCAACTCAAACCCATTCGTCTACATGTACATCTACTATACGATCAACTTTTTTCCCGCATGATGCGGTACATCACCCCGCGTTATCCATAAACCATCACGACGTGCGGTACCTCAATCTTTAACGCTGTATCTGCAGCCAACGCCCATCATGCGGTGCAACATTTTTGCAAGTCTGTTCTTGTGTCTCCAAGGTCACTTAGCAGCTTCTACACGGTCGCTCAACTCTATTCACTTCGCAATTTCCTCCCAGCAGCTCAAGTCGACCGCGTTTTCACCACTAAAGGATGGCATCTACACTCCACGGCGCTGCCAAGGCCGATCTCCCGGTCGACTGTCGTTCCTCAGCGGTACCTCGCAACCCAAGGACATTGAAGACGGCGACCGCTACTCTACCGTCAAAACCCCTGATCCGATTGGCATTGAAGGAGGAGCTTTGCGTGAAGGTGGTGCACCGGACCTCAAGAGCAAGGACAGTCTTGGTCTACTGGTCCAGTACGCTGCCGTCGGTCTCAACTATGGCGTTCTACCGGCTACGATCTACCCCTTCCTGCAGAACTTCCTTAATGCATCTGGTCCTCAAGTGACGACTGCACAGACGTTGGTGGTGCTTCCTGGAGTTTCAAGTGTTTTTACGGTATCCTGTCCGACTGCGTTCCGCTATGGGGATTCCGTCGTCGTCCATGGATGATCATCGGTTGGATCATCTGCCTCATCGCTCTGCTTATCATGGCGTGTATGCCCGAAGGTGACCCGTACTACACGGTATCTTCCGACCGCGACATCAAACCGGCGAACTACACGGACGAGATCCGGGCACGTATTAACTCTGACGCACCTTCACAGACTGGCAAATACGTCATGCTCATGCTCCTCGCTGCAGTTGGGTACGTGCTGTCGGACGTCTGTGCCGATAGTATTGTGGTGGATTTCGCTCAACGCGAACCACTTGAGACCCGCGGCAAGACTCAATCGGCCATTTATGCAACTCGCACAGTGTTTGTCATCATTGGTCAACTTCTTACCGGTTTCTGCTTCAACGGCGAAGAATACGGCGGTGACTTCAACTTCTCTATTACTTTCCCCCAATTGATGATCATCCTGGCTGCCCTGACGGCACCGGTGATCCCTATGACGTGGTTCTTCATTAAGGAAGAGAAGAAGCCTCGCGTCAATTTCAAGGAATACATGAAGGAGCTCTGGAATCTGATCCAGAAGCGAGCAATGTATCAAGTCATTTTCTTCAACTTCTTCCAGGGGATGTTCTCCAGTATCTCTTACACTGCTAATTACCCCGTGCAGTCGTACATGGTCGGAGTCACTCCAATCAACAGTACAATCAGTGAAATCTTGGGTAACGTGCTGTTCTTGTGCGGTATCATGGTCACGTCCAAGTGGGGACTGCACTGGAACTGGCGTTGGATGATCCTCTTCACGGGAGTGTTTGTCATGATCGCGGACGGGATCGCCACACTCGTCACGGTCTGGGACGTCTTCCGTAGTCAGTGGTTTTGGCTTGGTTTGCCCATGTCGGTACAGCTCCCGTACGGCGTCGGGTTTATGATCGCAACGTTCGTCATCGTTGAGCTGTCAGGTATTGGCAACGAAGGCGTCGTGTACGGCCTCATCACGATGGTTTCCAACCTGTCGACACCCTTCGCGACCGCTATGACTTTGGTGATCAACCAGCCGTTCGATATAACTACGGAACGTATTCAGGAGGACGACAAGTCAGTCCGTTCGGATATCACGTACACAGTGCTCATCATGTACGCTATGAAGACCTTCTCGTGGGTCTTCCTGTTCTTCCTGCCTAAGCAGAAGGAGGCAACACAGGAGCTTCTGCGTACAGGAGGCAGCAGCAAGATTATGGGCGGTCTCACGGTGGCTTACCTTACGTTCGCCTTTATCTGGTCTCTTATGACCAATATCATGGCCATTTTCGAGAGCACGTCGTGTCTTATCATCGCTGGAGGCAATGGCTGCTAACTTGTGCCAACCCAATCTATTGAGTTGGGCAATCACAATCTATTGAGAGCTTCACTGAACAATATATTTTTTACGTTAGCTTGAAAGACCCACTCTACGGTAACCCATTTAGTTCAGCTGAGCATTGCTCAGTGAGCAATAAATAGTCTACCTCAGACTATTTACGAGATTAGACTACGTGTATTTTTGCACATAGATTAATTACTAGAAGCAATGTAGTTGGCATTTGTCCTGAGAGGTTATCTAAGCACCACTTCATTGGTCGATACTAAATAAAAGGCAATACATGTATAAGTCATGTATTTTATGTTTTTTTATTTTTCCAATTTTGATTTTATTTAAATAAATAAATGAAATTTGGTAAGGGACAAATTTTGCTTCCGGTACCGTACCTACTGTGAATCAAAACTGGAAGTACCGGTACATCTTCGGTTAATTCATCGATCTGCGATCAAGTCTTTTGTAGACTAAAACTTGTGGTCTGCCTTCAAAAATGGAGCGGTTTAAACGCAAACGAGGGTAGACTTGATGAAGAAGGGAATAATTCACATGGTCAATAAACTTATCATAAATTTTATCGACTAGGAGAAGGACCAACTGCACGTGCTGCGGACGGACACCGAACTCTGCTGGGATGAACGCGTAAGTTCTGAATATCGGTGAGTTTCAAGTGACAGGGGGGGAGAAGCGGTTGCATTGGGGGCGGCGTGGTAGAAGAAGCAAGTGCCTGCGTTGGACGGTTTACATTGGACTGAACAATCACACATTGGACTAAACTCTAGCACCCTGTTCCGCCAGCGATCATCAAGCAAGACGTGCTGTCGAACATAGCCATAATGTTGGTCATAATGGACCAAATCAACGAGAAGCTCAAATAAAACGCCGTGAGTCCACCCATGAGTTTGCTGTGTCCGCCCTTGCGCACCAGCTCCTGCGTCTCCGCCTTCTGAGGAGGCAGCCAGACGAGGAAAACCCACGAGAAGACAGTCATGGAGTACATGATGATGATAGTGTACGTGATGTCGGAGCGGATGGAGTGGTCGTCCGCCTGCACGCGCTCGTTAGTGACGTTGAACGGCCCATCGATCGCGAGGGTCAGTGACGTCGCGAACGGCTGCGCCACGTTGGAAACGGTTGTCACGAGGCCGTACACAGCCGCTTCGTTGCCGACTTGAGCCAATTCGACGACACAGAACGACGAGATGATCCACCCCACGCCGACCGGGAGCTGAACGGCAATAGGCGGTCCCAACCAGAACCACTGGCTACGGAATACGTCCCAGACACAGAGGAGGGAGACCGTACAGTCCACGATAACTACCACAACTCCAGTCGCGATGGTCATCCAGCGCCAGTTCCAGTGGAGCCCCCACTTGGACGTGATCATGATACCGGCAGCGAACAGTAAGTTCCCGAGGATGTCACTCAACGTGCTGTTAATCGGGGTGACACCGACCATCTTGGACGCCACGGGAGAGCTCCCGGTGTACGTGATGCTGGCGAAGATACCCGAGAAGAAAATGTACGCAATGATCTGGTACATGGCACGTGAGCAGAGCAAGTTCCAGAAGTTGGTAATGTACTCCCGGAAGTTGGCGGGCTCTGCCTTTTCCTCTTTGATGAAGAACCACGTCATAGGGAACACTGGAGCTGTGAGCACAGCCACAATAATCATCAATTGAGGGAAGCTGAGGGAGAAGTCGAAGTCGCCACCGTAGTCCTTGCCGTTGAAGAAGAAGCCCACTAGAATCTCCCCGAAGATGACCATTGCCGTTCGCACAGTGTAGATACAGGACTGAGTCTTGCCACGCTTCGCGATCGGTTCCCGTTGCGCCAATTCGCACGTGATGCTGTCAGCGCCAACGTCGGATAAAACATATCCGACCGCACACAGCAGCATGATGATAACGTACTTAGCACCTTCATCCGGGGCACTGTGGTTGATACGAGCCTCGATCTCCGGTGTGTAGTCTGCAATGTCAACATCCCGGTCGGAAGCCACGGTGAAGTACGGTTTGCCGATGGGCATGATGCACATTACCAACAACATGATAAAGCACAGGCCCCAGCCGATCAACATGTACGGACGGCGACGGTAGCCGAAAATCGGCCGACAGTCGGATAAAATGCCGTAGAAAACCTTGAAACTCCACGGTAGAACGACGAGCTGCTGCGCGGCAGTCACCTGCGCGCCGGAACAGTTGAGGTAGTTCTGCATGAACGGGTAGATCGTTGCGGGGAGAAGACCGTAGACGAGGCCGACGACAACGTACTGGAAGAGTAAGCCGATATTGTCCTTACTGGTTAGCACAGGCATGCCACCTTCACGTAGAGCACCACCTTCCGGGGTCTTGTTACCGGTATATCCACCGTCGACATCCTTGGTTTGTGACCCCAAGGACAACCGCTTGTGGATGTCCACATCGCCTGTACTGATGTTAATGGTCATCGTTCTGCGTGCACCGACGAAATTTGAGGACTGAAGCAGGAAGGTACATGTAGACGGACGGCGCCAAAGAGCTGGAGCCGATTCAACAGCAGTGAATGGGGATTTCAACGCCTGCTTTGGCAAATTGCTGCGTCCAAGTTTGAGGGGAAACAACCTGCATTTTCCGACATGAATTGCAGACTCGAGCAGAAACCGGGTGCTTGTCGCGCTTCGAACTTGACGAACGCGACGAATGGAGAGCCAGAGACCGTGCAGTTGGAGTTCTTCTGTTTCGTACTGAGACCGGCCGGTGAGTTTCGCTACGAGAGCACGAGGACAGCTGCATGCATGCCCATCAAAGAGTCCGGTGAGCTACATTCGATCAGTGATCGTTGGGGAGCTACATTCGATCAGTGGACGTTGGCTGTGATCGACGATCACAGCCAACGTCCGCATGGCCGCCATGATGGCGTGCTTGACTGACCTTCCAGGTGGTAAACCGCCTATGGTCACTACCACGCGACCACAGCGGATGTTTCGGACATTTTTGATGCTCGACGGCTGTCGCTCACCAAAGTTTGAGATCCCGTTGCTTCCTACACGCACCAAAAGAATGTACTTCGAAGTAATGTAAAAGTACTATCGCTATTAGTGCATCCGATACATGTATTACCGCCACTTCAATCAATCCAAGAAAAACACAGTTATGATAAGAAGGAGAACGTCCAATTGAGTCTGTTTCCGACGAATCCGTTGAAGAAACTGGCAATCAGCGGCTCGTGTTAGCAGCCTGTGCCTCCCGCTATGATCAAGCACGACGTGCTATTGAACATGGCCATGATGTTGGTCATAATGGACCAAATGATAGCGAAGATCAAGTAGAACGTCGTCGCCCCGCCGATGAGCTTGCTGTGCCCTCCCTTGCGGACGAGAGCCTGCGTCTCCTCCTTCTGTGGAGGCAGCAGGAAGAGAAAAACCCATGAGAAAATGGTCATGGCGTACATAATTATGATCGTCCAAGTGATATCGGTGCGGACGGCGTGGGTGTCGGCTTGGACGCGTTCGTTGGTAACGTTGAAGGGGCCGTCGATCGCGAGGGTGATCGATGTAGCGAAGGGCTGCGCCACGTTGGTGACGGTCGTAACCAGGCCGTACACGGCCGCTTCGTTGCCGACTTGAGCCAATTCGACGACGCAAAACGTCGAAATGATCCACCCCACGCCGTACGGGAGCTGAACGGCAATCGGTGGCCCCAACCAGAACCATTGGTTTCTGAATACGTCCCAAATGACAAGAAGGGAGACCGTACAGTCCACGATAATGACTACAGCACCTGTGGCGACGATCATCCAGCGCCAGTTCCAATGCAACCCCCACTTGGACGTGATCATGATACCGGCGGCAAACAGGAGATTGCTTAGGATATCACTCAGTGTACTGTTCACGGGCGTGACGCCCACCATGTACGAAGCAACTGGTGTACTACCCGTGTACGTGATATTGGCAAATATCCCAGCGAAGAAGAGATACGCGATGATCTGGTACATTGCACGCGAACACAACAAGTTCCAGAAGTCAGTGATGTACGCGCGGAAGTCTGCGGCTTGAGCTTTCTCTTCGTGGATGTAGCACCAGGTCATCGGGAACACCGGGAGAGTGAGTACAGTCACAATGATCATCAACTGAGGAAAACTCAAGGAGAAGTCGAACGTGCCGCCGTACTCCTCGCCATTGAAGAAGAAACCAACCAAGATCTCCCCGAAGATTACCATCGCAGTGCGTACTGTGTATATGAAGGACTGGGTCTTACCGCGCTTGTCGATCGGCTCGCGTTGAGCCAATTCAACCGTGATACTGTCGGCGCAAACGTCCGATAAGACGTATCCGAACGCTGCGAAGAACATGATGATGACGTACTTGGCGCCTTCGTCCGGTGCGCTGTGGTTGATCCGTGCTTCAATTTCTGGCGTGTAGTCTGCGATGGCGATGTCTCGATCCGAAGAGACGAGGAAGTAGGGTTTACCGATCGGCATGACGCACATGACTAGCAGCATAATGAAGCACACGCCCCAGCCGATCAACATGTACGGACGTCGACGGTATCCGTAGATCGGGCGGCAATCGGATAAAATGCCGTAGAATACTTTGAAACTCCAAGGTAGAACGACGAGTTGCTTTGCTGCGGTGACTTGAGATCCGGAGCAGTTGAGGTAGTTCTGCATGAATGGATAAATGGTTTCAGGTAGAAGACCGTAGACCAGACCGACCGTTGCGTATTGGAAGAGGAGACCCACGTGCTCCTTACTGGTAAGGACGGGCATGCCACCTTCACGAAGAGCTCCGTCTTCGAGTTGGGGTGTCTTTACTCCGACATAACCGTCTTCAAAGTCTTTCGTTTGGGAGCCACTCAAGAAGGACAAACGTTTGGGAACGTCGACGTCAGCGGCTGAAGGCATGGTGACTGAGGTGGAGACTTGGGCGGTTCGACGCTAATTGAGCAATGAACAAGGCGCGACGAGTGAATCTGAGCCAAGACATCGAGTCCCGGCGCAAAGCACAGCTTGATGACGCCACAGACTCAACAACAGCGGACAGGATGCACCATCAAGCTGGCACGGCTCATTGGCAATGCCAATTTGGCATCGAGACTCATGAATTGAGACCAGCCAAGTCTGTCCTAAGCCTTGAAGCACAAGATGCTTGCTCATCAAGACGTCTGCGTACTGATAGCTAGAGGGTTTATTTCCTTGTCCTCTTTGGTCTCCTCTGAAGATAAAAAGATATTTAGGATATGGAGAAAATTGCTCGATGGATAGATAAAAGCGGTCGTCTAAGCACTACAAATTTCATTAGGATAGGAATGAATAATGAACCCTATCGAAATCGCACAGTGTGCCTCTGCATGGTGTACGTGTCTTCGGAATTATGAATTCTTGCATTTCCAGACATCAACCGTCGCCGTTGGTATTCTACGTACCTTGACGGTCGCAGTCGTTGCCATAGCCAAAATACCTATAGCTAATCATAGCCTTCACAACGTGTGTCAAGTTTGCAGATCTCTTCACAACGACTAATTTGAAGACTTTTAGAAGTCGAAGACAACGTGAAGCGAAATCTATCAGGGCTACCTGTTGCCTCTGCTCTTGCTCGAAACAGCAATCTTTAGTCAGCGGAATGGCCATGTACGTGTCATCTTTGACAAGCTGCAGCGATTGCTTGACTGTTAAACGTCCACTTCAAAATGAACCAGCACAAAAAACATTCTACTTGAAGATTTATCAGCACTTTCATTATCAACAATTCTCCAGTCACACGAACACGTTGACCGGCCATGACTACAGTACTTAACAACCAGTTCCACCAGCGATGATCAAACACGACGTGCTGTCGAAGATGGCCATGATGTTGGTCATAATGGACCAGATAATCGCGAAGACCAAGTAAGCAACGGTAACGCCACCCAAGAGTTTGCTGTGACCGCCACGACGGAGTAGTTCCTGAGTCTCCTCCTTCTGTCGGGGGAGCCAGAACAGGAAGATCCACGAGAAGGCCATGCACGTGTACATAATGATGATCGTGTACGTGATGTCCATACGGACAGAGTGGTCGTCCTCCTTGACGCGGTCGTTGGTGATGTTAAACGGACCGTCCATCAGCAACGAGAGGGACGTGGCGAACGGCTGTGCCACGTTGGAGACGGTAGTGATGAGACCGTAGACAGCAGCTTCATTACCGATCTGCGCGAGCTCCACAACGACGTACGTCGAAATGATCCAGCCGACGCCGTACGGGAGCTGTACCACAATAGGCGGGCCCAGCCAGAACCACTGGTTACGGTAAACGTCCCAGACGACCATCATGGCGACGGCGCAGTCAACGATGATAACCGCTGCACCCGTGGCAATGATCATCCAGCGCCAGTTCCAGTGAAGCCCCCACTTGGACGTGATCATGATACCGGCCATGAAGAGCAGGTTACTGAGGATATCACTGACGGTACTGTTGATAGGCGTGACGTTCACCATGTACGAGGCCACAGGGGAACTGGCCGTGTACGTGATGGTAGCGAAGATGCCGGCGAAGAAGTTGTACGCGATGACCTGGTACACGGCACGCGAGCACATCAAGTCCCAGAAGTCGTTCATGTACTGACGGAAGTTGGCAGGTTCGGCCTTGTCTTCGTGGATGAAGCACCACGTCATAGGCAGCACCGGTAGTGACAGCACCGTGATGATGATCATGAGTTGAGGGAAGCTCAGTGAGAAGTTGAAATCGCCGCCGTAGTCATCACCGTTGAAGCAGAAACCCGTGAGCAGCTCGCCGAAGATCACTAGAGCCGTACGCACGACGTAGATGGCCGACTGCGTCTTGCCTCGCTTGTCGATCGGCTCTTGCTGAGCCAGTTCACACGTGATACTGTCGGCACACACGTCCGATAGAACGTAGCCGCACGCCGCGAACAGCATGATGATGACGTACTTGGCGCCTTCCGATGGAGCGTCGTAGTTGATCCGGTTCCGGATCTCGTCCGTGTAGTCGGCCACGGCGACGTCACGGTCCGCCGCGACCGTGTAGTACGGCTTGCCGATCGGCATGATAGCCATGGCCAGCAGCGTGAGGATGCAAATGGTCCAGCCGATGAGCATGTACGGACGGCGACGGTAGCCGTAGATCGGGCGGCAGTCGGACATGATGCCGTAGAAGACCTTGAAACTCCACGGCAGCACTACGAGCTGCTTCGCGGCGGCCACCTGGGATCCGGAGCAGTTCAAGTACTGCTGCATGAACGGGTAGATGGTTCCGGGCAGCACACCATACACCAGACCGACCACAGCGTACTGGAACAGCAGACCGATGCAGCCTTTACTCAGTAGGTTGGGCATGCCACCGGGGCGTAGGGCACCGCCCTCATACTCGCCGATCTTCTCGCTGGTCTTAGCGCCGGTCGTGTCGGGGGTCTTGATGCCAGTGTATCCGCCCTCCTCAATGTCCTTGGTCTTGGACTTGACGCTGCTGATGGACAGCCGCGCGTCCAAATCGTTGGTGCTGGGCATGTTTGCTCTTGACTTGGGAGTCCGGAGGTCTTGCGAGGAAGCAGGCGAAACGAAGAGTGGCTGACTCGCGGTGCAGCAACGGATTAAAGCTGAAGGCTGCACGGACAAGCAAGCCAAGCCCCCGACTTGCCCGGCGTCGTTGGGTCAGCAACTTGCACGAAGAGCGGGCGAATAACCAGCCGTAGCTAGGAAACCGCGATGGGCGCCGTCTCCTACGGGCGAAATTCTGTGTCGGGCACCACTGCAACTCGATGACAGACAGCAAGAAACGAGGTATTTACGTGTTGAGAGAGCGAGAACAGAGACTTTGGAGACCTTTGGCCCCGTCTCTGATGCTTTTCACGCGCGACGCGTACAGCGCCGGCACGGATGGTCCGGCCATGCCGGCGTGCGCCCGGCGCACCCACCTGAGCACACACACACGCTAACGATTTGCGCAAGCAGAACGGCGGCACCGCGAACCGCCATCAACGTACAGGACGCAACCTCGTCGATGAGAAAGCTAAGAAACTTACAAACGTGCATTGGATCTGTTTAAACAGCTACAGTATGGATGCAACGGAGTCCGGCCTACGAGAGAGCACTACTGCGTCGCTACGATCTGCTGTACGTTTAGCAGCCGGTGCCACCAGCGATGATCAGACACGACGTACTGTCGAAAATGGCGAGGACGTTGGTCACGATGGACCAAAGGATGGCGAACGTCAGGTAGCCGACCGTGATACCGCCGATCAGCTTGCTCGAGCCTCCTTCTCGGAGAATTCGCTGCGCGTCTTCTTTCTGCTTGGGTAACAACGGCAGGAAGACCCAAGCGAACACCATGGCGGCGTACATGATGATAATAGTGTACGTGATGTCCATGCGGACGGAGTGGTCGTCCTCCTGAACACGCGCGTTGGAGATATCAAACGGACCGTCGACCAGCAGAGACAGCGACGTGGCGAACGGCTGAGCCACGTTGGTTACCGTCGTGATGAGACCGTAGACAGCAGCCTCGTTACCGAGCTGTGCGAGCTCCACGGTCACAAAAGTAGAAATGATCCAGCCGACGCCGTACGGGAGCTGTACCACAATAGGAGGACCCAACCAGAACCATTGGTTACGGAAGACATCCCAGACAACGATCATGGCGACGGCGCAGTCGGCGATGATGACGGTCGCGGCCGTACAGACGATCATCCAGCGCCAATTCCAGTGAAGCCCCCACTTGGACGTGATCATGATACCGGCCATGAAGAGCAGGTTACTCAGGATATCGCTGATAGTGCTGTTAATGGGCGTGACGTCCACCATGTACGAGGCCACGGGCGTGCTGGCTGTGTACGTGAAGTCCGCGAAGATGTTGGCGAAGAAGTTGTACGCGATGACCTGGTACACGGCGCGATGGCAAAGCAGATCCCAGAAGCTGTTGATGTACTCTTTGAAGTTGGCTGGCTCGACTTTCTCTTCATTGATGAAGAACCACGTCATGGGCAGCACAGGTAGTGACAGCACCGTCACGATGATCATTAGCTGAGAGAAGCTAAGCGAGAAGTTGAAGGTGCCGCCGTAGTCTTCACCGTTGAAGAAGAATCCAGTTAATAGTTCGCCGAAGATCACCATGACAGTTCGGACCGTGTAGATACATGACTGGGTCTTGCCACGCTTGGCGATCGGCTCGCGTTGAGCTAATTCAACCGTGATACTGTCTGCACACACATCCGACATGACGTAGCCGAACGCCGCGAAGAACATGATGATAACGTACTTGGCACCTTCCGATGGAGCGTCGTAGTTGATACGCGCCTCAATCTCCGGCGTGTAGTCGGCCACGGCGACGTCACGGTCTGCCGCGACCGTGTAGTACGGTTTGCCAACGGGCATGATGGCCATGACGAGAAGCATAATGATACAGATCGTCCAGCCGATGAGCATGTACGGCCGACGACGGTAGCCGTAGATCGGGCGGCAGTCGGACAGGATGCCGTAGAAGACCTTGAAACTCCACGGTAGCACAACCAGTTGCTTAGCGGCAGCGACTTGCGAGCCGGAACAGTTGAGATACTGTTGCATGAAGGGGTAAATGGTTTCGGGCAGAAGACCGTACACCAGGCCGACGGTGGCGTACTCGAAGAGCAGACCAAGGTGCTCCCGGTCCATGAGGTTGGGCATACCGCCGGGTCGAAGCGCGCCACCCTCGTACTCGCCAACTTGATGGCCATTGGCATCGGGGGTCTTGACACCGGCGTAGCTACCTTCCTCCAGTTCTTTGGTGCCGCTCACGTACGACAGTCGTTGGATATCCAGGTCGGCAGTGGCGGGGCCGGTACCGCCTGAAGTTGAGACGCCCGGCATGATCGGATGGAGGTCTTGAGGCCGAGCTAGCAAATCGGGAAATGGAGACTCGCGGCCTCGAAGTCGTCTACAGGTTGGAATGCTCCCTTGGTGACGGGGAGTCTCGTGAGCACGGTCAAGGTAGGGTGATGCGTTTGCTTTCGTCTGCAGGTCTATTGGCCGCTCTCACGACTGCAGATGGCCGGGCTCAAGCGAGCAGAGGATCATAAAGAGTGCAACGCAGGTTCTTTATCTTGCATTGCTCCTACTGTATATCATCGCTGAATGACTGACTGCTGTAAACGTATTGATGAGAGTTATGAGGTCTAACTACATGTAGAGTTAGAAGTTCTTGTGGTTTTAGAGTGATAGAAAGCGGTCACGGTCATTCGTGAATATGGTTTTCAAGCTCTGCGACCCAAAGCCGAAGCGGACAAAAGATGTAGACGAGAGGATGTCGCCGAACGGGAAAGCTAATCTCCGCAGAGCCGGACAAATCTAAGATCGACGTTGAGTAAAGAGGCTTCTCCATCCCACGCATTGCACATCAAGCGCATCTCCAACGGTCTCCGTAGACCTCCGCACCAATCTTGAATACACGGCGTGGCTGTCGACGGCGTCGAGTGAATATCAACTTGATATTCACTGCCACTCGATCTCAACTCGGGATAAATGTGCATCCACTTTGTTTGATATCCACAATGACAACTTGTTGTTGAAGATACTACTAGTAAACAGTATCAAGTCACGTGTTCAAAAGAAATAGACGCCGTAGCTATCGATATGTATGATCATTTTTAATCAACACCTTAGCAGCCGCTGCCACCGGCGATCACGAGGCACGAAGTACTGTCGAACATGGCCATGATGTTGGTCATAACGGACCAGATGAGCGCGAACACGAGGTAGAACAAGGTGACACCACCGATGAGCTTGCTCGAGCCGCCCGTGCGCACCAGCTCCTGCGTCGCCTCCTTCTGCTTCGGCAATAGGAACAGGAAGACCCAGGAAAAGGCCGTCATTGCGTACATAATGATGACCGCGTAGGTGATGTCGGAACGGACGGCGTGGTCGTCGTTCTGGATACGCTCGGTGGTGAGGTCGAACGGCTGGTCGATCACCAGCGTCAACGTGGTGGCGAAAGGAGAAGCCACGTTGTGCGTGGCAGTGATGAGGCCGTACACGGCGCCTTCATTGCCGATACCGGACAGCTCGACGATGACGAAGTTGGAGATCATCCAGCCAACGCCGTACGGGACCTGGACGGCGATCGGCAGGCCCAACCAGAACCACTGGCTACGGAAGACATCCCAGACCGTGATGAACGTGCAGATACCGTCGACAATCATGACGAAGACACCGGTGAAGACGATCATCCAGCGCCAACTCCAGTGGAGGCCCCACTTGGACGTGATCATGATGCCGAACATGAAGAGCAGGTTGCCCAGGATGTCACTGATGGTGCTGTTGATCGGCGTCACGCCGGCGATGTACGACTGGACGGGCGAGCTGGCCGTGTAGGAAATTCCAGAGAAAATGTTGGCGAAGAAGTTGTACGCGATCACTTGGTACATGGCACGCGTGCACAGGAGGTCCCAAAGAGCCTTAATGTATTCGCGGAAGTCGGGTTTCGCCTGCTTCTCTTCCTTGATGTAAAACCACGTGGCTGGGATGATCAACGCCGTGCAAACCGCCATGATAGCCATCAACTGCGGGAACGTCAACGAGAAGTCGAAGGTGCCGCCGTACTCTTCGCCGTTGAACGCGAAGCCCGTGATGATCTCACCGACGATCACGAAGACGGTTCGGATAGTGTAAATGCACGACTGCGTCTTGCCGCGCTTCTCTAGTGGCTCACGCTGTGCGAGATCCACGACGATACTGTCAGCGCACACGTCGGCCATCACGTAGCCGAACGCAGCGAAGAACATGAGAATGACGTACTTTGCTCCCTGTGACGACGCGTCGTAGTTGATACGGGAGACGATCTCGGGGGTGTAGTTGACCGGCAAGATATCTCGGTCGGACGGCACCGTGTAGTACGGCTTGCCGGCGGGCATGCACGCCATGATCACGAGCATGACCAGACAGATCCCCCAACCAAGAAGCATGTACGGACGACGACGGTAACCGAAGATGGGGAAACAGTCCGACAAAATACCGTAGAAGCACTTGAAGCTCCAAGGGAACACGACCAGTGTAGCTGCCGTTGTCACTTGGGCACCGGAACAGTTCAAATACTGCTGCAGGAACGGGTAGATCGTGGCCGGCAGCATCCCGTACACCATACCGACGGCGGCGTACTGTGCCAACAGACCGATGTTCTCCTTGCTGGTCAGGACGGGCATACCGCCTTCACGTAGCGCGCCACCTTCGATGTCGGTCGGGTCGGGCGTCTTCACACCGGAGTAGGCATCGGCCGGGTCTTTGGGGGTTTGGGACGTGCCGCTCACGTACGAAAGTCGTGTCGGGATGTCCAGTTTGCTGGGCGTCGCGCCCGCAGCGTGGTGTGCAGTAGCCATGGTCAAGACAGGAAAGACAGTGGGGAGTTGAGTCACTTAAGCAGCTCAAGGCAAAAGCAGGAGTGAGCTGGAACCGGCACAGCGAAGGTGAATGCTCAAGCATTACGATGGAAAGAGCTTGCTAAACAGGACCGCCTACCGACGATCGGACAGGAGCTAATCTATACATGACGGGCTTAATCACGGGCGGATCGGCAGCTCAACAGTACAGTAACTGGAGTCATTCACAGGGGATGAGCTCGAACCACGTCTAGAAGGTCCTCGCACAGACTCAGTCGACGATCGCAACAGATGTAAGCGATGGAATGCAATGGAGACCATGTTGTTTGTGCTGAGTTTAGGACGCGATGGTGTTCGACTAGTGCGCATTTACGTTCAACACGTGCAGGTTGAAGCGGTTGAGACGTTTAATCGGTACGCAGCTAAGCTGTCAACATTAATCAGCGAGGATCACGCGGAAAAGCGGTCACATGTCGACAACGTGCACTTTGAAACGTGATTCACGACTCGTGTCGTCTGCAGCTTGAGTCAAGCCTTGAGCCTCGCATCCTTCAAAGTGCAACGTTGTGCAATCAGCCGTGGACGAATGGGAGTCCGGGCTCACCAGCTGAGCTGGTCCAATTCCCGCAGCACATCACGTGCACTTGATTGATGCAACGACTTAGTTCAGGCTCGCAATGCTGCTTTCGTTTTTTTCAGCGAAAGTGGCAATCGTACCACACAAGGACACAGATCTGCAAGTGTATATCGGAGACTTCCACGGCCAACTGATGTGCCATCGCCGCCGATACATGTAGCAGAAGAAATGTGGCTGTACAGATACTGTAGCAATTGGGACGGGTCTATTTCGTGCTGCACGAATCATGCCAAGAACTTCTTGAAGGAAAAGTCCTGTATGATCCTTCATTGAAGGTGAAGGCTTTAAGCGTAAAGCAGATCGCCAGTGTTGAATTTCGTTGACAACATACTCGGTCTCGTGTGCGGATCTGGACGTGACGTCGGGCTCGCTGGCGTTTAACTACGGGTTCTTTATCGGGTCGGCGTGTCACTATCAGTGTTACAGGTGCACGGGTGAGCCAGGATCACGCATCTGATTCCTATCGTCTACAACTAGTAGTTGTCAACTACACGTCGAAGCCAAGCGATTCTTCCGGGAGCTCTGTCAATGGAGTCCGTGCGTTCAATTGGCTCAGCACCTTACTGTTGGTACGCGGGTGGCTAGACACGCATAACACAGTTCAGCTGCTAGGATCAAATGCTTGCACAACAGTCTCCTACCGGTCTTTACCAACCGAGACTCAAAGCTTCTGATTCATGTAGTAAACACAGGGGAGCCGTGTTGATCTCTGGAAATCGACAACAAGTTCGTCTACATTTTGTGCCTTTCCCAATCTCAAGTTGAAGCTTCCGCTGTGGTGCTTCAAGCTGATCTTCAACGAATCTGTGCATGCAAGTTGAAGGAACTTGCACGTTGCATGACCAAAACGATCGGGTAATAAGTAATGCAAGCAATTTCCTTCGACAATACCATTCGCCAAAGTCTACAGCTTCGACCCTACCGCTTCAACGCCTACATAGGAGGCAACAGTTGCCGTACAGCTCTGCTGAACACGCTTGATAGCGCCACTCGTACTTGTGCATTCGGAACCATCACCAGGTCTGTCAGAAGCGGGTACAACCACGGCATATGACGTTGTAGCTATCACATCAAACAAGTTAGTAACCAAAACCCAATTCGGATAGTCTCAAAACTCACCTCAGTGCTGTCGAACGTTGCCAATTCCTGCAGCGTGGCAACTAATAGCGGTGTGAAGCTCTCCACCCTTTGATGTGCGTCTGCAGGCATCTCTATCTCGTCGATATACTGCGTGGCCACGCCCGTCCACGCCAGATACTCCTCTAGGGTGTCCTGTACCAACCGCGCCATGTACTTGCGAGCCTCCTCTTGCTCTCCGATCGGCGCTACTTGAGCGTTGTCTACACTCCGTACCAGTGCTGTGAAGAGCACGTGGAGATACTGCTGCTTCCCTAGGACTTCTTGCGGTAATAAACTGGGCAGCTCACTGGAGGATGGCACCGTCATGCCGTACCGCCAGCCAACACGCTGCAAGTAACGCCGCAGCTGCACCTCGTCATTCACCTTACGAGCGAACAGGTAGCTCTCACGTAAGCACGACAGCAACGAGCGTGCGTGGCCAACACTGAGCGATAAGTTCTCCTTCCGACGGCTTGCCAAGACGTTGCCAGCTACGCGTTGCAGCGCCAACAAGACGGCTAAGTGTGTGCGTGACGGCACTCGCTGGGCTTCCACTTCTTCCACAGTGATGACCTTGGGCGGGAAGCTGGCAGCGAACGTGAAGCCCAAAGTCGCCACGACGCCTGGATACATGCTCAGAAGCGAAGGCTGTCGTGGTGATGTGAGGTTAATAGCCGCAGAATCAACCGTTCGTGGAGACAGAGACAACTTCGGTGGGCTTCCAGCCGGGCTGTCGATGGGAGCAGGAGCTTCGTCTACAGGAGGCAAAGCGAAGAAGATCCACGTGGGCTCCGCGCGCTTCATGACGTTCCGCAGTTCGTCTGAAATGAGGCCCCAAACGTCCTCCGGGAACTTGTGGCCGTGCGTGACAAGCATCACCTCCAGTGCGCGAGCCGACGCGGCTGCAAGCTGCTCCTCCGCGTCTCCAGCATCCATACATTTGCCTAGTAAGAAGAGAACTTCCGGCAGGAAGCCCACAATATCGTAGAACAGGCCGAAGCACTCCAATAACCGCTCCAAACACAATGTCGCCGTCGTTTTGCCGGCCGTGTACTGAGGCATGCGCGTCGACGGGTTGCTCGGCGGCAGCGGTAACTTGGGCAGCATTTGGGCGCCCTTCTCCACAACCACTTCGAGGTGCCGCAGCTCGTCCAGCAGCGGAATAAGTACACCCTTAAAGATCAACCCCCAAAGACCAGCTGAAAACTTGTTGCCGTGCGTCTCCAACGCGTCAAACATGGCTTCCAAAGCTGCCAGCCGCACGTCCAACCGACGATCGGCAGCCAGAGTGGACAAGGCCGTCAAAACGGGCCACCACATGCGCGTGTGTGCAGCCGAGTCGTTGTACGCCACCTCGTTGCTTTGGATTTCTTCTTCTTGAGCCTCGACAGAACCTGTTCTCCGACGTGGGGACAACGGAGAAGGTGAGAGAACCTTCCTGCGCGGAGACAGCTCAGCTACTTCTTCTTCCAACGAACGCACGGACTCCTGCTTCTGGTAACGGATGGATGCGCGTTTAGAAGGCGATTGAACGCCGGCCGGATCGGTACTTGCTTCAGGATCTTCCACGACCTTGATCTTCTTAAAGCCTACACGTGCAGCCTGTTTGGCTGCTGCTGCGGCGGCGGCGGCAGCGGTAGGAGCAGCAGATGCAGAGAGGGACCCGGCAGTCTCGCGTGCCGTGAGCGGCTCAATGACCTCCCCCGTCGCGAGTTTCTCGATGCAGACACGACGCAGAAGCCCGATGCTGTCTACTCCGAGTTGAGTGAGCGCGAGACGCTCCTCCATCTGCCGTTCGACCTCCTCGCACCCGCAAACAGCAAACGCCAGCAAACATTCCACGGCGTCAACGAACACGTCCACGATGCAGTCAAAGTGGCGTTCCAACACGCCACGTGCGACTTGAAAACCAAGCAGAACCACGCGATCCTCACTCCCCGGCGCGTACGTTTCAGCCGCGATACGGAGTACGCCCCAGATCGTTTTCCAACCGGAGCGGATGTTCCCGACGCGTGCGAGCACCAGGTTCTCCACACAACGTAAGACGAGCTCGCGCGTCTCGAGAGACGTCGCGTTCGCCATGATAACTTCGAACGGCGCCAGGAACAGACGCTGGAAGTTGAAATCGCGCAGTTCCGCACGCTCCAGGAACTTCATGCTGAGCTGGCGCAACGAATCGATGGCGTACATGCCCACAGTCAGGTCCTCGTGACATCCGATCGTAGTGAAGTGTCTGGACAGCGTCTGCCACGTCGCCGCCCACACCATCCGGGACCGTGTGCGCATGTTCATGTCCGCCACTTCCACGAGCTTCTGCAGGCTGAATACGCGAGGAGGAGAGCCGCCCGCTGCGCCGGAAGGCCCGACACCAGAACACTCCGACAGCGACACGACGGTGAGCTGAACCACGAAGTCCTGCAGCGCTTGGTCACTGAGAGACACGGAGCTAGAGAATACGCGGTCGCTTGCGAGTTGGTCAATCTCGCTCAGCACACGAGCGGCGTTTTCATCCTCGATGGCTGCGCTCTGAGCTTCATCCAGCTCCGACCCGCTCCCACGGCCGCCGATGTCGCGGTGCGACGGGGATGGCGAAGAGAGCGACGACCCTAAGCCACTACGTTTACTGCCAGAAGCCGAGCCGAGCATACTGAACGACGGGGAGCTGCCACTGCTATTCCTCGAGCTGGAGTGGCTCATGCCGGGCGAAGGCTGTCGGTTAAAGTACGAGGAATCACCGGAGATAGATCCAGCTGCTGAGCGCTCGTGTAAGCCTTGAGCATGGGTCTGGATACGTGCCAACTGGGAAATCGCCTGCAGAACGTCATGCCACGAGTCCCCAAGATAGTTTCCTTCCTTGACGCTGATAGAGATGAGCGCCTTGATGGCCTCCATGTTCTTGGATCGCATGAGACGCGAGTTGGTCGTGTGGAGAGCTGTAAACTTGGCCAGCACTGTCACGAAGGCGTCTCTCTCGGCGGGCATACTCAATCTAGCAGACAGATGAACGGCGTGACGGAACGAGTCTAAACACAACTGGATCGCTTCGACGGACTCGGAGCTCTCGAACGTCACTGAGCAAGCAGCTAACAGTGGCGCCCAAAGCGTCTCGAACATGGGACGCACGTGCGAACGCTCGTTGTAGCCAGAAACCTCGTGGAAAGTGGATGCCAGTGGATCGGGAGTTAATAAAGATGAAATGCCATCACCTCGAGAGGGGGATGCCCCGGTAGATCCAGCTGAAGAAGGCCGGTTGCTACGAGGAGAGAGCGGGAACTGTTGCTGGGCCCGAGCTGACGCCGGTACTCGACGTTTAAAGAGCGCTTCAGACTGACGCACCATCGACTCGCGCTCTTTAATATATGCGTCACGCCTCATCCGGTCTGTAGCTGCATTGGAAGCTCCAAACAACGAGCTGGCCGCACTAGGAGCTGCTCCTCCACGTCGATTGCGGAAGTCATCGTCTTCCTTTAAGGAAATGGGCGTGGCCTTGATGCGGTCGAAGATAGCGCCCATGTAGTCTTCCGGGAGATCTTTACCGTCGTTAATCCCGCGGTTGTTCCGCAGGAAGCCAGCCTTGTCCATTTTCTTCTCCTCCGCGATGCTTGGGTTGTGCAAATCCGTCTGTAGCATGATGATAGAAAATGCCAGGATGAAGGCCGTGTCGGCGCTGGGGAAGAGACCAGGCGGACAGGCATTGAAGAACCTCTCCGCGAACTTCTCCATCATCCGGTCGATCTTCTGGGACTCACCTGGCAACCGGAAGCCGGCGAGGAAGTGGCGGATAGCGACGTCAATTTCCAAGCCCGTAAAGTCCAGCATATCCACGTACTCGTGCAGCACTTTAACACAAAAACCACCTTGATAATGAACGCCGTTTCCAAGGTAATCGCCCACCATTGTCTTGTCCAACTTGTCGTTGTGTGAGTGCAGGAACTGAGCTACATCACGAGGAGAACCTTCACCCATGTGGCCGTGCGCCACGAGGTACGCGACACCAGCGCTGGGCTTGACGTTGAACTTGAGGATACCTGTTGCCATCTCCTCTTGGCGCTTCTTCTTGCTCTCGAACGCCTCGACTGCCGACATCGTAGACGACACGACCGGGACCATGTCTGGTGGCGCAATGTTGTCTTCCTCTCCACCATTTTCGATCTCTCCTTCGTGCTGGGACGACTGGCGCTCTATCTCCACGAAATTCGCAGCTTTCTTCAGTGACGCAGTGGTGGCTGTAAGACACTCCAGCCCTTTCAGAGCGAGGGCTGCGTCCTGATGCTGCATCTTGATCCGTGCACTACTGGACAAACTGGCTACGTACTGCTGCGCGGCTGCGTCTTGAGAGCGTCCTCCCTTCGCGGCCTTAGCGAGTGCGTGCACGATCTGCTTGAACAAGTCGTTGGTGTTCCAGTCGCAGTCGTAGTTGATGAAAATCTCCCCAAGCGTCTGCGGATCGTCGCAGATCGCGTGCAGCGCCTCAAGAACCAACAATTTATGCTCGAAGCTTGCGTTCTCTGACTGCAACAGGCGCAGGAAGATACTGGTGATGAAGATGTCCAACTCCGTCTTCAAATGACGCTTGAAATTTCGTAAAAGAACGAGGAAAACCTGCAGAGAGAGCGACACGATCTGCGTGTAGTTACTCGTGCAGTTCTGCAGCAACGACTGGCACAGATACTGCCGAATAGCGTGCACGAATCTCTCCCCACGTCGAAAAGAGGGTCCAGCATTCTCCAAGATCTCCTTCACGAGCTCCAAGGACAGGATCTTGCTCTGGAACGCGAATGGATCTTCCGGATTCGCGCCGTTCCCTGCATTCCCAGCCATCGCACCATTCGCTCCATTAGCTGTAGGGGAATCATCAGCTACCGACCGCATGGAGATCCTGCAAAGCGACCGAAACAGCAGAAACGCGTCCTTATGGAGCACAGACGGGAACGCTGGGGCATTCACCGGTTGCGAAAGTGTAGCTACCGCTTTCACCTTTTTCGTTACAGTCGAAGACATCGATGTCTTCTCTGGGTGTGGAGTGTGGGGAAGTCCAAGAGCTATAGCAACGGACGGGTACCAAGCAGCGGAAGGTGCTGCACGCCGAGTCTTGGGGAGAATATCCTCGTCACTGTCGCTTTCACTCACTTCTTGGTGGTCAGGGACTTGATCCTGTTCGTTCTCTTCTTGACTTTGCTGTTCCTGTTTATCCAGAGCTTGTAACGAAGCTTTGGTCTCTTCCTCCACGCGCCGATCGAACGTCTCCATCCTCTGGAACACGATACTGATAATCTGCTGCAACGTAGCCTTCGCTACTGTCCGGTTCGTGGCGCTTTTACTGACCAGATGCACGTGGTAGCACGCTCGCACCGCTCGTAGAAGAGCATGTTCATGGACTTCACACGTCGGCGTCGTCACGGCCGTCAATAAAACTCGTAACACTTGAATCTGCACGCCTTCGTCCGGGTGGTCATTGCAGTCACACGCCACCTCGACGATACAGTCAATCAGTCTGTAATTATCTTCATTGTTGTCTTCTTCTCCCGCCTCTCGATTGCCACTGGCTGGCGTTGTCAGTCCAAACGAAGGTGCTTGACCTGATCCTGACCCATTTCCTGACCCAGACCCTAATCCCAGACCGAAACCTGACCGTCTACCAGAAGTCGACGAAGCGGCCGCAGCCTTTTGAACTAACCGGCGTCTGATCCCTTCGGGGATCGTACCGGCCTCTTTCAGGAAGCCAAAGGCCAGGAACTTCTCCATACAGTCCAGAGCCACCGCCACGAGCTTCGCATGGCGGGTCAGACACGCTAACAGGAACGGCTCGAAAGGTACCTCCAGTGTACCGGTACCATCCTGACTGGCAGCAGTAACTTTCGCTTGGGCGGCGTCCACCATGTCGCGTAGCTCGCGGTGGCTTCGGGTACAAGCCTTGCGTAATTTACCCAGGGATTTCAGCACCAGCGCCTCCATAACTGGTTACGTTAGAAAATTAAAAAATTAACCAGGTTAACCAGACCGAAAAGAAGCAGATACAAGCGCTTAGAGAGGGGGTAAAAGGCAGCAGGAGACGCTGTAGCTAGTGACGCAAGTGAAGAGCTTCCTGCACGTTTTGGCTCCCCCGTTTCGTCGTAAGGACGCGAAATCCTTCAACCGGTACTGATACCGAGAAACCGGTACTGATACCGAAATACCGAGATATTGACTTTAACAGGGGTTTCAAGTCGGTATCCTGTCCACCAGATCAAATCGGCCTCTTGTGATGGTCATGCAGAGGCTATCGCGTGGGCTGGGGACGGCCATTAGGCAGCATCTACATCGACCTGCTTCTTCTGTTGTATTTACTCGCGCTATTGCAGCTTCTACGGTCTCAAACGCTTCAGTATGGAGGGAAAACCACCGGTTTTTCAGTGTCGTCTCGGTAATTCAAGAACCGCGTTTGGCACGCCGTCGAGCCGAGAAGCAGCGTGTATCTGATGCTGTTGGGTCTTTGCAAGACGATTCAAGCTGTATAAACCCTACGAAGCAGCGTAAAGGCAAGAAAAATAAGTTTAACGTGCACCGATATGTTGTGCAGCAGCAAATGCCACTAGAAGACGTGCTGCCGTTGCTACAAAACGAAGTTCGCAGCAAGTCTTTGGCTCTTCCGATGGTTCGTCAAGCTGTGGACTCGTTTTACTTCCATTGCGCTCAACTGGCGGAGAGAAAAGGACTTTCGGACAACCTTCGAGAGCAAGTACTGCAGTATTTCGACCAAGAGCTGTTCAACGAGGAGGCAACGCCTTTCGTGCTTGGAAAGACGTTGAATGAAGCAGTTTTCAGCTCAGTGATCAAGTTGCACCTAGCTGGAGGGGACACGGAGGCTGCTTGGAAGCTCATTAACAAGCTGAGACGAGCGGTGAAGACAGGGAAGGGGGAGGCACCGAAGCTCCACTTCCGAACAGTAAGTCCCTTGCTCGAGCACGAATGCAAACGCAACCAGTTCGTGAGCGCGTATTCAAGGTGGCAGCAGCTGAAACAGTACGACGTGGAGTGGACGAGTGCCATGGAGGACGTCCTTGTGCAAATGGTCGTCTCGTGCATCAAGAACGACCAGCAGAAGCTGAACGAGTACACTGCTATGTCTGAGGACGACACGATCGAGTCGCACTTTCACGCACAAATGGGGTCGTTGCTGCATGATCTTCAGCTCACGTGTCGAGAAGTATCGCCTTCGAATGCCCAGCGACTGCTTCGGGCCTTCCGTGATGCCAAGTACACAGTGGAAACAGTACCAAGTGACACCCACATGCGACCCAAGTGCCCGTGCTGTGGTCAAGCGTTGATCAAGCTGGGGATGTCTGAACAAGAGCGTGAGTACATGTTGGCTGCGATTGAACAGCGTCGCACCAAGGTGGTCCCTGAGAGGACAGTGAAGGAGTTCTTGGACCCTTTTCGACATTGGTTGATGCTTCGTCATGAAACGTTCCAGTTGCAAACGTTGGCTGGGAGTGCAAAAGGCAGTAAACCCCTGCACTACGTGCTGGATGGACCTAATATCGCCTACATGAACCAGAACTTCGAAGCAGGAACGTATCGTTTGGACCAGGTGGATGCTGTTGCTAAGGAGTTGCAGTCTCAAGGACACCTCGTTAGCATCACGATGCCGGCTGCTTATCTTGCTGACAAGTTCGTGGTGCGTATCCGTAGCAAACACTACAGGACGATGAGTCGGCAGGGGAAATTCGTGACTCGAGAGCGGACCGCAGCCGAGAAGGCCATTTTGGCGCGGTGGAAAGACCAGGACATGATCTACAGCTGCCGGACGGACTTCCTATCGGACGACCTCTTCTGGCTGTACGCGAGCGTGCTCATGGGGCGTGAGGGCCGCGTGGTTACAAACGACCAAGGACGTGACCACGTCTTCGCTCTGTTGAATGGCTACAACAGTACCAGTGCCAAGGCTCGCACTCAGAAGAATGGCAAGAGGAGTGTGGTGGATGCTGCTACACAAGCACAAGGCGAAGGCTCGGCCCCTTCCATCTCAATGGACCTCGTCGCGCGTTGGAAGGACATGACGACCGTGAACATCGAGATTCAGCACGAAGAGTCCGCGCACAACTCGTCCGACTGGACGAATCTCATTCCGATTGAGGACATCGCTCTGCTCCACCCGCTCCCGTTCTCCCGTGTGCCACAGGTGACAGCTCCGCAGCACTTCCACTTCCCTATCGCAGAGCAGGCGAATCAGAACGAACACCCGAATCAAACACAAAGCCAACGGAAACATACGCGATGGCTCTGCGTGCATCGAAACGACCTCAAGTAAAGACGAAAGCTCCGGCATTCTATAGACTTTGTACGAATGGTATATTGACTTTTGACTTGGTCTTGCTTAAGCGTAGACGCACTTGCCGTTGTCGCACTTGAAACCCGGGTCGCAAGCAGAGATGAAGAGGCTGGTGGCCGGGTTGAAGCACTGGTTGTTGCTGGGGGCACGGCACTCAGTCTCTCCACGAGGACAGTACTGACCCGAAGGACAGGCCTTGTAACAGATAGCTCCGTTGTCAGACTGCTCCACGTTGTGCACACGGAGGTGGACAGAGGCCTGTTCCTCGGCGGTGGTCGACTGGAACAGGCACGCAGTAGCGACGAAGGCGGCAGTGAAAACGGTTGAGAACTTCATTGCTTCAGGAGGTTGGAGGCTTGCTGCTTTGGAGGCGAATTTGGAAATGACAGTCTCCACTCAAGGCTCGAGCTTTCATCGACGCAGGATAAATCAGGGGTCTCATTTCGTGCTTGCCTTGCAAATCCTTGACACACCACTTCGCACCTTCGAGAAGAGGATCGCAAATTTCAAGAATTGTGCGTTGAAACTCATTGTATTTGCTTCTGGAAGCCGTGACAATGAATCACGAGTTCTGGAGCTCTCGCCGGGAGCCAAAAGCTGCGTGGTTTCAATACCATTGATGGGGTGTAGCAATATGTACATTTATGTAAACTCAGCGAGGTTAGAGCAAAACATGTTGCAACATTTTAACACATAATCCTACAATACTTTTTCCGCTGTGCAGCATTATCGCAAGGCTGATGCTGTCCTAAAGGTGTGTCATAACGAGAGCCGGAAGTCGTAAAATCCGAAATTGAAACTGTTGCAACACCGGAAACGTGAGGTGGTAAAACCTTTTCATGACGATCAATTAACGACAATACTTAGTTGATACAAATGCGACTTGTATTGCCAGACTGCTCACTAAAGAGCTTATATGGACATAATGGAGAAAAGGAGACTACTGCGTCTGGCTGCCTCGGAATCGTCACGTGACTTAATTGTACACACACTTGCCGTTGGCGCACTTGAAGCCTGGGTCGCAAGAAGGGATGAAGAGGCTGGTGGCCGGGTTGAAGCACTTGCCGTTGTCGGGCTTGCGGCAGGCAGTCTCGCCACGCGGGCAGTACTGGCCGGACGGGCACGCCTTGTAGCAGATCGCGCCGTTGGGGGCCTGCTCCACGGTGTGAACGCGGAGGTGCACGGAAGCCTGTTCCTCGGCGGCCGAAGGCTGGAGCAGGCACACGACGGCGACGACAGCGGCAGTGAAGACGGTGGAGAACTTCATGATGATTTCAAGTGGGGAAGCTGCTGGTTGAGAGGCGAATCCGGGAATGAACCGAAAAATCAGTCCGAGTGGCTTTCAAATCCAAACGCCAGCGATCGTCATGCAAATACTCAAAGCAAGATCTCGGAGCGGATACTTAAATCAAGTGTTTTGGGAAACGAATCATGGCTTCATATTGAACCAATATTTATTGACCTGGGAATGATATGGAGATGCAGGTGCAAATGCAATGGCGGTGGCTTGTTGTTGGCGGATGTAAAATGGTGGTGGATGGATTGAGATGATCCAAGCAATTTCGGTGTTGGAGGGAGTGCATGATGCAGCTCGTTGTGGTGATCGAGCTTTGAAGGCGTACTTAAAATGACTCATCTGAGTCAGTTTAAGTTCGTATGTGATTGGCTGAGATATCTTGGATTATTTCCTAGAATAGGTTTTATGAACTTAATATGGGAGATATCCTAGCTTAGGAAACAACACGTGGGTTCATTTTTTTCCAGGAGAACGATCAATTGAAAGCGCATTATTTTTCCAGGAGAACGAAATTTATGTAGCGCAAGGCTATATCGCTAAAGATCAGTTCCTCTCATTTGACCGAAATTGGCTGTACGGGAAAACCCCCCCTCCCTATTTCTCTGACACGAATCGTCGCACTTGCCGTTCAACGCCAGCTCATTCACTAGTACGGACGTCTGTTCCAGGAAAAACTTTCACCGAAACTCCAGCGTAGCGTCCGTGGACAGTTTGAGCAACGGCCATTGAGCTATCTGGCAGGATATAGTGGCAGGCAGCATGGGTCTTGCCACAATGTAGCAGCTACATGCAGCGTCACTACTGGCGACGTCCAAATGAATTGCCCAGCAACTCGCTGGAATCTACCAACGTAGCTTCAACAAAGTTACTTCAAGCTGAACTGAGGCGTTTCATTTGCTCAGTGATCCCCATTTGGCACCAATTCCTCCTTCCTGCAAGTAAACCAGAAAATCTTGGCGAGGTATCCCATAGAGAACCCCGAACTTCTCACGAGTTATGTTATTTTGTCGGGGTAATCGTTGGAGTCGTTGGCCATGTAATAATCTTGAACACGACAAATTGGTGTGCATTACATGGATTGCTCGAAGAGGGTTGGAATCTGCCCCGACTGTGTACATTACTTCGCGACATTTTGGTTTTCCATAATCAACCCAAGTGAAAAAATCCCTCCGCTTTTCTTTCTATCCTTCAAGGTCATCAACCATTGGACAATAATCCTCCAGTTGTCTGATTAGAGTCTTCCCACCTACACATCAAGCAGCTGGTCTCCTTCACTTTGCCGTTCGCCCAGCTTCATTCACCAAAAACCAACAGCCCACCTCAACCTGCCAATGTCCCGCCGACAGCCTTCGAATATGCGCAGACGCACCCATACCGGTATCATCTCAGCCACTCCGGCCTCCTCAGCCAAGAACCGCCGTTACAGCCTGGACCAGACCGTCTCGACGGTCATTTACTGCGAAGGCTACGCGCGCATCAAGCGGCGCAATGTATTAACGTGGACCACGCGCTTCTTAGTGCTCAACAATACGGAGCTGCTCATTTTCCAGAACAAACAGGACGCCAGCTACCGCCGTAACGTCCTGGAGACGTTAGAGCTTGTGAGTGGTCGCGTGGCCCCTAAAAACGACCTGAGCATTGAGCTCACATTCACGGACGGACGAGATATGATAGCGCGCGTGTTCAGTCGTGGCGACCAGGCTCAGTGGGTCTCGGCCTTCTACCAGTTGGCAATGCGCAGCGAAGTCCGTCGCGTCAAGAGTGCGTCCATGGAGGACCAGGGCGACGCAGCTGCGGTTGAGAAACGCCGTGTTTCATTCTTCGGCAGTGTCTTGGTGCGCACCATCCCAACCGTTCCGGATGATCAGGTGCCGGAGCTCTTTTACAGCAAGAAAGACGTGGAGAAGTTCTCGGAGCAGGCTTCAAGTCTGCTGAGCCGCACGGAGGACGCCATGTCGTCCGTCTTCAGGAAGCCAACGCTTCCGTGGCGCCGCCAGGTCGTCTAAGACAGCTCCCGATCAGGTTCTCTGATATGTTCTCTCTTTCGCTTATTTATTAGCAGCCGCGTTCCGTTAGGGAGAGCGCGAATGGTATCGTGTGGTACTTCCTGCGTGTTATAAGACCATTACATAATGAACATTGATGCCTACCTTCTGCTGTGTGTTTGGAGCCGATGCAGAGACCGCTTGGCACCAAACAGCGCTTGAGAAACAGCCGAGATGACAATGCTCGTCATTGTAGGAAGCTATTTAATAGCAGCACGCGTCGAATTCTTCGGGTGTCACCCACTTCTGGTGTTGGTGGAACGCCGCATGCGGCTATCAGATAGCCTATCTATCAATGCCTCGAGTGCAATCGCAACCCAGGTGCATAATGTATCATACATGTTCGTGCTGTGGTCGAATACACAGACCAAACGACTGTGGAAGATTCGAAACCAAGTGTTCGTGCTCTTCATTTGTGGCCAAGAGCTTACCATGCGGTCGTCGAGCAGAGGCTGTCGGCTAGACCACATCCGAGCAGCTCTTGTGGACACGCCCTTTCTGAGGCATTTCACCACGGACACAGCTTTCGACCATTGTATTTGAACTAGTCACTATTTCGTAAATATGACGTATTGTGTCCAGTTCCAATGGTCCGATGTGAAAGTTCAGCTTTTGCCCGTGTGACAAAACCGAGAGGAAAGTCTGCTTGGTAGCTCCGCTCATTTCCTGTTTTACTCACTTGGAAGCGTATCGACAATGAAGTTCTTCAGCTGCATCACTATGGTCGTATTGGCGCTCACAGTTGCCGCTTCCAGCGCCAACAATGTCGAAGAGACCGGCGTGAAGGCTCGCCACATGCTGGCAATGGGCGACGAGTCCGTCATGTTCGCACGCGGCTCGCTGCGCAAAGAGGAGGAAACGGACTAAAGGCTCCGAGAATGATTACAGACCACGAACGCAGAGCTACAACGCCGAGCAAGCAGGACGCAGAGACTTTGACTCCCTGGAACTTCGAGTTCAGGTCACCACTACCAACGGCTTGAGACCGTACGAATCTCCCGAGACGAAGCAGACGCTCACTGCGCAAATATGAATCCGGCAAGCTGTAACCATATAATCTATTGTTCGCATTCGTGGCACTCGTCGTGTTGTTGGTTCAATTGGTTCAATTGTCGTTTCGTGTATCGTAGCGACGAGGGAATGCGGTCGAGTCGTAGGCCTGTAGCTGGTCGTGCTTCACAAGGTGAACGGATGCGTCTACTTGATCCGATTTTGGAAACCGGAAATCCATTTACGGCTTCCGATAACCTCCCGCACGGAGCCTTAAATCAACTCAAAGTAACATCCTCAGAGCCCGCGCGTCACAAAGAGCGCTGCATCCAGGAACAAAACACTCGGGTTCAGCACCACCTCCACACTAAGATGCCGACCATTTTGTCGGCAATGGGAACAATTCCAACCTGGAGTTCAGCGTCTCGTTCACCAGCTCCATGTGTTGCTCCTCCGTCGGCGGTTGAAGACAAGCGCCTCGCAGCTTCCGGCTCGGCACCACTTCCTTCATTCCATAAGGTCGTTCATTGCTTTAGCTCTTCATCCGGCTGTGACCGCAGAGCCCAGCTGTCACAAACAACAAACAGCGAAAAACGTGACAGCTCGGGCGCCGAGTCGGGCCGCTTGAGCTGCATGAAAGGCACGTGGACTCCACGGTGGAGTCCTGTCAATGTGGATCTCGACCCGACGCAAGCGGCATTTTGCCACTGCGGCTGTTGACTCACGTCAAATCGCACGAACACCGCCTTGGCCAAATTGACTGCCGAGTTCCGCCGTGGCTGCAACAAAACGACAAGAGAGCAAGTCTTTGGGGTGTGACGGTGCAATAGTGCCCCTCCGACGCTGTCGCGACCTTACCAGAGGACAGATGCTGACACGGACGTGGTGCTGGTGGCCGTGAGGCAGGAGGGGTCAAGTGTGCCACAGCCGCCGAGCTCAAATGTTATCGACCGTTCGAGCAGCAGACGGCGAGCTCTTGACGCTGCTGTTCGGACAGAGCCTTGGGCTGCTTTGATTTCATTCTCCAATTGGCCTTCTCCGCACACAGTCAAGACCAACAAGAAACTATGCGCCTGTATCACGCCCTTCTTGTGACTGCGGTCGCGCTGCTCGCCAGCAACGTCTCCGCCGGCTCGGTCGATTGCGCCATGACCCCTGGCGAGATTGTAGAGTCCTCCAGCGGTTCAGCACCCAAGGACTCGTTCGACGGCTTCGACTCGTCCAACGACTCTCCAATCCAGCAGGGATCCACTACCAGCTCCGACGTTGGCTCCAGCCAGGAGGTGTCGTCTGCCAGCGGTTCGTCACCCAAGGACTCGTTCGACGGCTTCGACTCGTCCAACGACTCTCCAATCCAGCAGGGGTCCACTACCAGCTCCGACGTTGGCTCCAGCCAGGAGGTGTCGTCTGCCAGCGGTTCGTCACCCAAGGACTCGTTCGACGGCTTCGACTCGTCCAACGACTCTCCAATCCAGCAGGGGTCCACTACCAGCTCCGACGTTGGCTCCAGCCAGGAGGTGTCGTCTGCCAGCGGTTCGTCACCCAAGGACTCGTTCGACGGCTTCGACTCGTCCAACGACTCTCCTATCCAGCAAGGCTCTGACGTCGGTGCGAGCCAGGGTTCTGCCCCTGACACCCCGATTCAACAGGGCTCGAACGTCGGTGCGAGCCAGGGATCCGACCCGAACACCCCGATTCAGCAGGGCTCCGCGCCGTCAGACGCCTTTTTCACTAGCAGCTACAACGGCCCCACCCCTGACTTCCCTGAGTACGGTAGCAACCAGGGATCCCCCACGGACTCCCCAATCCAGCAGGGCTCGGATGTTGGCGCGAGCCAAGGCTCCGCTCCTGACTCCCCTACCCAACAGACCTCCACTACTTCCTCCGGTAGCCAGGGACCGGCGACGGATGCTCCTGTGACCCAGGACCCCACCTCTGACTCTGGAGTGGAATCAGCTTCGGCTTCCGCCTCCGCTTCGACCTCTGACGACATCAAGCAGGGCATCGTCACTCCGGCTGGCCCTGCCGATGAAGATGACGACGATGCTTCCCAGAAGACTGACGTCGCTGGGGAATCCGATATCAACTTCCAGTCCACTCAGGTCCCGACGACCACTACCCGCGCTCCTACCGTTGCCTCGAGCTCCAGCGCCAGTGGATCCAGCTCCAACAACTCCACCACGGCCGCCACCACCAAGCCGTCGACTTCTTTGGGTGACAACTCGAAGCTGTGCGCCAAGCCTCGCATTGAGATCACGAAGGTTGACGTGGGTGTCACCGTGGACGCCAACGAGGACGAGGTGGCTCTCAAGCCGGTCGCCATCGCCGCCATCCCGTCGGGCGGTTCTCGCATCGCCTTCCAGAGCGGTGACAGTATCATCGTTCAGGAGCTGGATGCCACCGACAAGCTTGTGAGTGGCAGCACCGTCAAGGTTCCGCTTCACGACTTCGCCGACATCTACGCCGACGAGAAGGGGTTCGTGATCCTCGGAACGAGAGACGCGGAGGGTGGAGGCACCCTCAACTGTGGTAACCCGAGCAACTTGTGTGGATCGGCTCCCAGCCCGGCCGTGCCTTGCTACGATATGTTCATGGTTCGCTACGACGGCACGAAGGAGTCATGGGCCACCAAGCTGACGTCGTCCAGCGCGTCGCTGCCGCCCTACTCGACGGGCAAGACCGGACCCGACGTGTACATGATCTGGTGGTACGCTCACCACGGCCGTATCGCGTTCGACGGCAAGAACTGGGCCGCGTACTTCGGCGCCGCCATCTCGACGTCCGAGGGCGGCTGCATCAACATCCACCAGGGTGACCGTATGAAGGTGGTGGACGCGTCCGGCAAGATCACGGCGAACGAGGACTCGTTCGACTGGGGCTGCTCGCACTCCGGCTACGAGCGCGTCACGTACGACAACCGCACGGACAACTTCGCGGCCATCTGTAAGACGGACAGCAACAACCGCATCATGCCGCCCAAGGACTGGGGCACAACCATCTACCCGGTGGACCTGGCCGCTTCGAACCTGGGTGACATCGTGCCGAGCGGTGCGGCGTCCAAGTACTGGGCGACGGTGAGCAACGGCAACGGCGACAACGCCAAGGTGCACCTGATCCACTTCGCACTGAACGCTGCAGCCAGCGACGACATCACGCTGGGCGGCACGGACGCGAACGAGCGCGCTCCTCACCTGGCGTCGATCGGCAACGGCGGTCTGCTGGCCATGTGGGAGGGCAGCTCGTCGGGCGGCGACCTGGCTGAGGGTGGTGACCGCACGATCTACGCGCAGGTGCTGGACGCGTCGACCGGCAAGTCTATCAGTGAGAAGGTGACGGTGGACAAGTCTGTGGTGGGCAACCGCTACCAGGCTCTGAAGTCGTACCCGGACGGCAGTGTTGCGTACCTGTCGAAGGGCGCTTCGGACACCTCGTTGCAGGTGGTGCGCTTCTACGGTTGCTAAGAAATCGGAGAACGGAATCCGATACGTACATCATTAATATGTTTAGATGTTCAGACTTTGAGCAGAAATTTGTTGCTTGACCTACCGGTATAATGAACCTTGACGTTGAAGTCAATTTGTGTCATTTCGTGTTTTTTGTCACCAAATCACGTCGGGTTTAACAAACTCTGCGCTAGTCCCACAAAATCATGTACAAGAGTTGAAGTTACATCAGATAACAATTCCACATCCAATGTCACCGAAGGCCGCTGTGTATGTGGCGGCGACGCGGCAGCACGTGGGGAAGACCAGCACATGCATCGGCCTACTGCAAGGCCTGACGTCACGCCTGGACCGCATCGGCTTCCTCAAACCTGTGGGGCAGGAGAGTGTTGCTGTAGAAGGCGGCTCCTTGAGGGTGGACAAAGATGTCGCAGTGGCTAAAGGTACAATCATTTGAGGTCTACACAAAACTGAAAATACTGGACTTTTTAACTGACAGTACCGTTATGATTGTACCAAATACCGGTTTTTGAATGCAGAGGTATTCAAGCTGGACACGTGCAATTACGCGGATATGTCCCCAGTGGTTATCATGCCTGGATACACCAAGCGTTTTTTGGATGGACATATCACAGTGCAAAGCCAATTGGACAAGATCCACACGAGTTTCAAGCGCATTTCGGCAGCTAATGAGGTAAATTTGTCGTTTGAGAGCAGTTATACCGGTGAAATTTGTGCTTAAAGGCGCGTTTTATTGCTGTTTAGTTCACTGTAGTGGAAGGCACAGGACATACAGGAGTGGGGTCAATTGTGGACTGCAATAATGCTCGGATAGCTGCCGAATTGGGCGTAGACATGGTTCTGGTGGCTAATGGGGGATTGGGCTCAGCTTTCGACGATCTGGCACTTAACTATTCCATGTGCAAAGCCCACAATGTTAACGTTCGAGGGGTTATTTTGAACAAAGTACGGGAAGACCGAGTGGATATGGTAAGAGAGTACTTCCCCAAGGCCATGAAGCAATGGGGGGACAACATACCCCTGATTGGCGTGGTTCCGAACCTACCTGCGCTGTCAAACCCAAGCATGCTGGACTTTGAAGGGCTGTTCAGTACACAAATGCTGACGTCGAGATCGAGACGCTTCCAGCAGTATACCAAAACTACTCTCGTGACTGCTGGGCTTCGACGGTTTTTGGCAAAGCTCACGGACCCTGAATTCGATCACTCGCTGTTCGTCACGCACGTGTCTCGGAACGACATCATCTTAGGCTTTCTCTCACATGCTCAGAACTTCGAGCTCACGACGAAGAGACCTTACGGCGGTGGACTGATCCTGACAGGCTCGCCGTCCGACGACCAGCCGCAGGAGTACATTACGAACATTGTCAAAAACGCACACACTCCCGTGCTTTACGTACCCATCACAACATTCGAGGCGATGGAAAAGATCACGCATTTCACCGGTAGGTTTGATTGAAGCACGAATTCTACACGTTCTAACGTTTGTTTTTTTGCTGTAGCGAAATTCAATCCGACAGACGAACAAAAGGTCCATGCATGTGGAGAACACTACGCCAACCACATCGATTTTAATGCGATTCTTGCGAGATAGACACTCCGTATTAGATACGACAAGGGTGGGCAAATTGTCGGCATGAACAAGTTGAAGTCGGTTAACTTCAACTACAAACACTTTATGTACACCACACCATTATTTTCTTTGAAAACCGGTTTTTCACTTTTGAAAATACTTTCGTGGACGAAAATGGCAGATATCTCGACCGTCGCCGTGCGTGGCGTGACCTTCGACCTGGACGACACGCTGTGGTGTGGGAAGACCGTTATCCGTAAGGCTGATGCGGCCTTCCACGCGTACTTAGCGCAGGAGACGCCGCAATTGGTGGATCAGTTCCCTCCCGCGGCTTTCAATGCTTTGCTCGTGCAGTTCCAACGCGCACTGCCGGACCATGCGCACGACTACACCTTTCTTCGCAAATACACACTACGTCACTGTGTAGAGGTGTGTGGAGCTCAAAATTTGCATCTCTACGACCAAATGAAGCTCGAGGCGTTCGTGGACGCAGCGTTTCAAGCCTTTTTAGTGCCGCGCAGCCAACCGGAGCTGTTTGATGGAGTGGAGAACCTGTTCCGGGGCTTAGAACGTGAGATTAGGCGCTCAAATGGTGAAATCGACATCAAGTCGCCTATTCTGGGGGTTATCACCAATGGAAACTGCGAAATGGGCGCTTTGCCCAAGTATTTCCAGGACCACATGCACTTCATGATCTCTGCGGAGCTCGTGGGATCAGCCAAACCCGGCCAAGCTATCTTCGATGCGGCGGTGGCCAAGTTCCCAGCCTCCTACAGTCGACAGCACCTCGTGCACGTCGGTGACCACTACGAATGCGACGTGGAGGGAGCTAAGCGGGCGGGGATGAAGACGATCTGGGTCAATGCACATTGGACGAGGGCTGACGCATTGACTCGCGATGAGTTATCGCAAGAAGATGCACAGCGTTATCCAGCTGCAGATGCTATTATCAAGGAAGTGAACGCTGTGCTTCTAGTTGTGGAACGTTGGAACTCTCTTGCTAATCAGGTATGACTACTGGTTATGTACGGGAGAAAATCTAATGGCACTTTGTACTCGTGTATTCACTCACATCTAAATCACTCACACATCCATATCTTCTTAGCAACCGTAGAAGCGCACCACCTGCAACGAGGTGTCCGAAGCGCCCTTCGACAGGTACGCAACACTGCCGTCCGGGTACGACTTCAGAGCCTGGTAGCGGTTGCCCACCACAGACTTGTCCACCGTCACCTTCTCACTGATAGACTTGCCGGTCGACGCGTCCAGCACCTGTGCGTAGATCGTGCGGTCACCGCCCTCGGCCAGGTCGCCGCCCGACGAGCTGCCCTCCCACATGGCCAACAGACCGCCGCTGCCGATCGACGCCAGGTGAGGAGCGCGCTCGTTCGCGTCCGTGCCGCCCAGGATGATGTCATCGCTGGCCTTGGCGTTCAGCGCGAAGTGGATCAGGTGCACCTTGGCGTTGTCGCCGTTGCCGTTGCTCACCGTCGCCCAGTACTTGGACGCCGCACCGCTCGGCACGATGTCACCCAGGTTCGAAGCGGCCAGGTCCACCGGGTAGATGGTTGTGCCCCAGTCCTTGGGCGGCATGATGCGGTTGTTGCTGTCCGTCTTACAGATGGCCGCGAAGTTGTCCGTGCGGTTGTCGTACGTGACGCGCTCGTAGCCGGAGTGCGAGCAGCCCCAGTCGAACGAGTCCTCGTTCGCCGTGATCTTGCCGGACGCGTCCACCACCTTCATACGGTCACCCTGGTGGATGTTGATGCAGCCGCCCTCGGACGTCGAGATGGCGGCGCCGAAGTACGCGGCCCAGTTCTTGCCGTCGAACGCGATACGGCCGTGGTGAGCGTACCACCAGATCATGTACACGTCGGGTCCGGTCTTGCCCGTCGAGTAGGGCGGCAGCGACGCGCTGGACGACGTCAGCTTGGTGGCCCACGACTCCTTCGTGCCGTCATACCGGACCATGTACATGTCGTAGCACGGCACGGCCGGGCTCGGGGCGGCGCCGCATAGGTTGCTCGGGTTACCGCAGTTGAGGGTGCCTCCGCCCTCCGCGTCTCTCGTTCCGAGGATCACGAAACCCTTCTCGTCGGCGTAGATGTCGGCGAAGTCGTGAAGCGGAACCTTGACGGTGCTGCCACTCACAAGCTTGTCGCTGGCGTCCAGCTCCTGGACGATGATACTGTCACCGCTCTGGAAGGCGATGCGAGAACCGCCCGACGGGATGGCGGCGATGGCGACCGGCTTGAGAGCCACCTCGTCCTCGTTGGCGTCCACGGTGACACCCACGTCAACCTTTGTGATCTCGATGCGGGGCTTGGCGCACAGCTTCGAGTTGTCGCCCAAAGTAGTCGACGGCTTGGTAGTGGCGGCCGTGGTGGAGTTGTTCGAGGTGGTGGGAACCGAGTTGGAGCTGGACCCACTTGCGCTTGAGCTTGACACAACCGTGGGGGCGGTTGTGGTGGTCTTGGGCACTTCCGTGAATGTTAGAGAATTGTCAGCGTCGCCGGCTGTGGAAGACGCAACGTCAGTGTTCTGTGACGCATCAACGCTGGATGGAGTGTATGAGTCAGAGGCTGAAGTGTCGCTCTGCTGAGTGTCGTCGTCGTTAGAGGTGGAGGCCTCGCTGGCACTGACATCCGAGGCAGCAGTGGAGTCCTGAGTCACCGGGGAGTCAGTGGATGAACCGCTGGCGGCGTACGAAGAGGAGCCAATGGGGGCGTCAGTTGTAGCACCCGGTGCCTTCGTGACAATGGTACACTTGTCAGCGACAGCGAACTCCTTGTTGCTAACGAGGAGAGCAACAGCGGCGGCGAGCAGAACGTTATACAGACGCATGCTTGTTTGTTTCTTGGTCTTGCTTGAGCCGAGGAGGTTGTTGCTATAGAAAGCCAATTGGAAAATGAGGAGAAGACCAGCCTTCGAACAGCCATAGCGTTGTGGTAGCGAGTGCATTTACCATTTGTAGGAGCGGAGGCGTCATGCACAAACAGTTTTTCACTAGTTACAGATGTAGGGATGGCGTACCCCGAAACGACCCCGCTGCTACGTCCCCACTTCACCAACTTTACAAGCTATCTGTTGGATTTGGAAGTGTTGACACTCATACCTAGTCTACATCAGTACAGTTCCAGTTAAACACCTGTACGTAGCACACGTCAGGACAGATGACATGTTGCCCCGAAACGTGACGCACCCAATCCAATTTTCGGAATCAGAGAGCAGCTCTCGGGTGTTTTGTTGCCATGTTGTGCGATTTGCAGTTCCGTCGTCAAGCTCAAGCGATCAATATCGTACAGTCGCTGCATCGAGAGCTGCAATGTTATCATTGATAGGACCTTTCATCACTTGATAACTTATCAAGTGATGAAAGGTCCTGCAAGGCAGTTCAAGCAACTTTGCAGCCAACCTCAAGAAAGGAAGACATCGTTTCACTGTTTGTGGTTTGGATTTCGCCAGCTGTAGTTCGGCAGGGACAGCCGGCTGAAAATGAAAAAATAATTTGCAAACATCAGTTTGCACTTATGGATCTGTCGGGCACCATACCTTCGAACAGGAAAACAGCAACGCACAAGTGGCAATGATAAAGTGTCAACAAACTCTACAGAAACTTCATGCAAGAACCTAAAACACATTTTGAGTTCTTGTTCGGATGAGCCTTCACATGGTGTATTTTTACGATCTGGGTAATGTACTTTCAATCTATCTACCCAACATTTCCAGGCATCTTCGACAGCGATTGCAGAAGTTTCATCTCTACGGTAACTTAGCAAGGAAAAAAACGCACCACCTTCACGGACGTATCGGTCTTGCCCTTCGACAGGTACGCAACACTGCCGTCCGGGTACGACTTCAGAGCCTGGTAGCGGTTGCCCACCACAGACTTGTCCACCGTCACCTTCTCACTGATAGACTTGCCGGTCGACGCGTCCAGCACCTGTGCGTAGATCGTGCGGTCACCGCCCTCGGCCAGGTCGCCGCCCGACGAGCTGCCCTCCCACATGGCCAACAGACCGCCGCTGCCGATCGACGCCAGGTGAGGAGCGCGCTCGTTCGCGTCCGTGCCGCCCAGGATGATGTCGTCGCTGGCTGCAGCGTTCAGCGCGAAGTGGATCAGGTGCACCTTGGCGTTGTCGCCGTTGCCGTTGCTCACCGTCGCCCAGTACTTGGACGCCGCACCGCTCGGCACGATGTCACCCAGGTTCGAAGCGGCCAGGTCCACCGGGTAGATGGTTGTGCCCCAGTCCTTGGGCGGCATGATGCGGTTGTTGCTGTCCGTCTTACAGATGGCCGCGAAGTTGTCCGTGCGGTTGTCGTACGTGACGCGCTCGTAGCCGGAGTGCGAGCAGCCCCAGTCGAACGAGTCCTCGTTCGCCGTGATCTTGCCGGACGCGTCCACCACCTTCATACGGTCACCCTGGTGGATGTTGATGCAGCCGCCCTCGGACGTCGAGATGGCGGCGCCGAAGTACGCGGCCCAGTTCTTGCCGTCGAACGCGATACGGCCGTGGTGAGCGTACCACCAGATCATGTACACGTCGGGTCCGGTCTTGCCCGTCGAGTAGGGCGGCAGCGACGCGCTGGACGACGTCAGCTTGGTGGCCCACGACTCCTTCGCTCCGTCGTAACGTGCCATGTACATATCGTAGCAAGGCACGGCCGGGTTGGGAGCCGATCCGCACATGTTGCTCGGGTTACCGCAGTTGAGGGTGCCTCCACCCTGTGCGTTCCTCGTTCCAAGAATGACAAAGCCGTTCTTGTCCGCGTGAATATCAGCGAAGTCGTGAAGAGGTACCTTGACGGCGGGACTGCTACTCACGAGCTTGTCGTTGGCGTCTAGCTCACGAACAACGACGTTGTCACCGCTCTGGAAGGCAATGCGAGAGCCACCCGAGGGAAGAGACGCGATCGCGAGGATCTTGAGAGCGACCTCGTCCTCATTGGCCTCAACGGCAGCACCGACATCGACGTCGGTGATGCGAACGCGGGGCTTGGCACAGAATCCGTTCTTCGTGGTAGCAGCTTCAAGACCGTTGGTGCAGGCCGCAAGAACGGCAACGGTGGTGGCCATCAAAAGGTGATACAGACGCATGATTTTAGTGGTTGTCTTGAAGTGTACAGTGCTTCCGTTTAGTAAATTGGAAAGTGAGTAAAAGTGGCATGGAACGAATTAAACGGCCACTTGTGAGTGGGGCATGTTTACCCCGTTCGTACAAGCGATGGCATCACGGCAGGAAGGATAACCGGACTCCAGATGGAGTGGCGTGCCTATGGTCGAGGCCTGGTAATGCACCAAGCTTCATCAATTCGGTGGCGTCTTTTGTGGGCCGATCACGAGCTGGGGTACACTGACCAGCTGACCGAAAGGTCTGGCTAGAGTTCGAGAATGATGGAGGAGGGTGCTCCGAGTGGTTGGTTCTGGTTCATGTGCTCTTCTTCTCAGGTGCATGTACTAGGAAAAGCTACAGTGTAATGTGCTGTGGTAGCGTGAGCCTCATGATGAGGCACCGGAAGCTGACTCATGTCCTGGCATTTGCAACGTGCCGACCGACCGTTTATGCAGGCCTCATCAAAGACCGAGAGCAATCGTATGTATTTCGCTGTTTGTGGGGCCCAGTCAGTTCTGCGTTTCCAGCTGCCGGTGCGTCAATTGTAATTCCTTTCGTGACATGATCGCACTGCGATTCACAGGTCCTGTCTGGGTTTGAAATAGGAACAGCAACACTGCTGGCAACAGTACGATGCAGCGCGCACTACGCGTGACGTGTACTGCAGTAGTTGATCCTCCAAACTTGGAAGTCGCTCCCATGAACGTTTGGCATTGTGCCGGTGTCGATAGATAGTTGTCTGTCACTGTGGGCATACAGTACTGCATCTCATATGTCGCCAAATGTCCAAGCTGTACGATCTGTTGGATTTCAACAACTGTACTTTACCGGTAATCTCCTTTCGAATCGAGACTTGATGTATCTACGGTTACCTCAGCTGATGACTATTAATGCTTGTCCTTCACCTGACTGTAATACATGTAACGAGAAGCACTTAGGCGTTACCAAAACACGACCCCCCTCCTCAGGGGAGTCCCCTCCCCTCCGCGCAGCACTTTTGGGCCACCAGATTGCAAATTACTCCCGCGTTTCAGCCAGCTGTGACTGTAGCTACCAGCCGTGTCAACGATTGCCCTCATTGGCGACAGTCGCCAATGCTTCTTGACGTTTATTGATGTTTGTCAATCTCCGAAGTTGGCAGATGCTGGAAAAGAAGGAGCAACTTATGGTTGTTGCAAGGGCGAGAAGACGACAACATCAAGACCCGCGCTACAAGTTGTAGTACAACGGCCAAAAACTACGTTGCTACACTGTCTACGGTAATTAGTCTGACCGAGACTATTTTGTGTGTATGGTTTCTCAGGTCATACACATTAAATAGTCTGACACAGACTATTTAAGTGCTAAGACTATTTATGAATTTCGACTGGTCACAAAAAATACACAAAACGTGAGACTCGAACCATCAAACCTCAGCGTGGAGGGTCGTCGCTCAGACGACTGCTCCAACTAAGACTAATTTTTCGTTCTTTCCAATGTTTATCTACGTTATCTATTTAAAACGTAAGTGGAGGGAGCGTTACGGCGCTCTACCATCCAGTCCTTCACCCCTACCACCGAAGCGGAGGTAACATCAGACACCTGTTGCTATAGCTTCTAATGATTCTGGGTTGTATATGTACTTGCACTTGGTCGGCACTCAAAACTAATTGTTGTGAGAAAGAAAAAGTAATGGGTGACTCGAACCTAGCCGTACTGAGTACCAATGTGCATTCTTACCCACACGGCTCAGGTCAGACTATTTATGAACCTGTGTTGGTCAGACTATTTATGAATCTCGATATTTTGGCTAAACAATAAATAGTCTGACCTAGACTATTTTCGCACCTAGACTAATTACCGTAGACAGTGTACAGGTACAGCTGGAGCTCATGAACCGCTTGCACGAATAACGCTTTGTCCTCGCACCTTAGACTGTTCGAATGAAATGCGTCAAGTGCCTTCGGATCATTTTCCAATTGTCTTTCAACGGCGACAACCTCCTCCGCCCACGCAAGACCAAGAAACAAACCACCATGCGTCTGTATAACGTCCTGATCGCGTCCGCCGTCGCACTTGTTGCCTGCAACGGCTTCGCTGCCGCTGACGAGAAGTGTACCATGGTGACCCCGGAGCCTGTTGTGCCCGATGTCACCTCTACCACGTCCAGCGGCTCGTCGCCCGACTCCACGATCCAGCCGGTAGGCTCGGACGTCGGTGCCAGCGACGAATCGTCCCCCGACTCTCCGATCCAACAGAGTTCGGACGTCGGTGCCAGCCAGGGTTCGTCCCCGGACTCTCCGATCCAGCAAGGTTCTGCACCGTCGGACGCCTCGTTCACTAGCAGCTACAACGGCCCCACGCCCGACTTCCCTGAGTATGGCAGCAACCAGGGATCCGCCACGGACTCTCCGATCCAGCAGGGTTCGGACGTTGGTGCCAGCCAGACCTCCAACTCGAACGGTGACGACACGAAGCAGGGTCTCCCCTCTGCCTCTGGTTCAGGCGCATCGCAAAAGACTGATGTCGCTTCCAATTCTGAGACCGCCGGCGACGCTGACACGTCACTGACGTTCACGGAGGTCCCCAAGACCACCACCGCTGCCCCCACGGTTGCTTCGAGCTCCAGCGCCAGCGGATCCAGCTCCAACTCCACCACGGCCGCCACCACCAAGCCGTCGACTTCTTTGGGTGACAACTCGAAGCTGTGCGCCAAGCCCCGCATCGAGATCACGAAGGTTCACGTGGGTGTCACCGTGGACGCCAACGAGGATGAGGTGGCCCTCAAGCCGGTCGCCATCGCCGCCATCCCGTCGGGCGGTTCTCGCATCGCCTTCCAGAGCGGTGACAGTATCATCGTCCAGGAGCTGGATGCCAGCGACAAGCTTGTGAGTGGCAGCACCGTCAAGGTTCCGCTTCACGACTTCGCCGACATCTACGCCGACGAGAAGGGTTTCGTGATCCTCGGAACGAGAGACGCGGAGGGCGGAGGCACCCTCAACTGCGGTAACCCGAGCAACATGTGTGGATCTCCACCCAGCCCGGCCGTGCCTTGCTACGACATGTACCTGGTCCGCTACGACGGCACGAAGGAGTCATGGGCTACCAAGCTGACGTCGTCCAGCGCATCCCTGCCGCCCTACTCGACGGGCAAGACCGGACCCGACGTGTACATGATCTGGTGGTACGCTCACCACGGCCGTATCGCGTTCGACGGCAAGAACTGGGCCGCGTACTTCGGCGCCGCCATCTCGACGTCCGAGGGCGGCTGCATCAACATCCACCAGGGTGACCGTATGAAGGTGGTGGACGCGTCCGGCAAGATCACGGCGAACGAGGACTCGTTCGACTGGGGCTGCTCGCACTCCGGCTACGAGCGCGTCACGTACGACAACCGCACGGACAACTTCGCGGCCATCTGTAAGACGGACAGCAACAACCGCATCATGCCGCCCAAGGACTGGGGCACAACCATCTACCCGGTGGACCTGGCCGCTTCGAACCTGGGTGACATCGTGCCGAGCGGTGCGGCGTCCAAGTACTGGGCGACGGTGAGCAACGGCAACGGCGACAACGCCAAGGTGCACCTGATCCATTTCGCGCTGAACGCTGCGGCCGGCGACGACATCACGCTGGGCGGCACGGACGCGAACGAGCGCGCTCCTCACCTGGCGTCGATCGGCAACGGTGGTTTGCTGGCCATGTGGGAGGGCAGCTCGTCTGGCGGCGACCTGGCCGAGGGCGGTGACCGCACGATCTACGCGCAGGTGCTGGACGCGTCGACCGGCAAGTCTATCAGTGAGAAGGTGACGGTGGACAAGTCTGTGGTGGGCAACCGCTACCAGGCTCTGAAGTCGTACCCGGACGGCAGTGTTGCGTACCTGTCGAAGGGCGCTTCGGACACCTCGTTGCAGGTGGTGCGCTTCTACGGTTGCTAAGAAGATATCCGTGTAGAGTAGACATGTGGGTTCATAGTTTTAGAGTTTCATGATGTTATCTCAGTCGACGGGGAATGATTCAGTTTTGCTTTTGAGTAAAAGTAGTAAAAAATATTGACGTTTCTGGATTCAGTACGGTTTAAGTGGCAAGATGCAGTGCTTTGAGAAAATGAAATTTATGATCTACTACGTAGTATAAAGAAACCTGAGAGGGGGGGGGGGAGAACAGGACTCCCACGTAGGATGCTTCTCTACTGATGACGATGGCGATGAGTGTCCGAATGATATCGAGTTAATTATTGCCAAGATCGCTTCAGCGACCATGATGTTCTTAATGCCGAAGGGTATTTAGTGGACATAATCCCTTAGGCCGCGTGGATGGAGCGCATGCTCGATTGAAAATAGTTTCCCCATGTGCACAACATACAACCCCCTTCTTAACCAGGTGAGCGCGAAATCCCTTGTGAAGCATATTGTTTAGGAACTACTTCAAGTATGTATTATAGTGAACTTTAAAAGTTTTTCCGATTTTATTTTCTTATGATAGTTCTCGTCTGGTGACCTTAATTATTCGTTAAGTCGGCACTCAATCTCCTCTAGTTCTATAAGTGGGGCAGGATCATATGACATTGATCCATAACCAGAGTGAAAGGCGAGAAATGAAAGTCAAAGTTCAACCGCAACACGAAGACAACAAGTCGCGTAATGAAGCCGAATACCAACCGTTGGAAACAGTTTATCCCGAAATATTGCTGTCAATGATTTTCTTCATGGCGATTTTTGTGTGTTCCATTAGATCTGTGCGGTACAGTCAACAGGTGTGCAGTAAATTTGGTAAACGACAAGCTACCGCTGGAATTTCGGCGTCGAACATCTCTCCTCGAACGCAGGCCGAGCAAATGGATCAAAGCAAGTGCTTATCTGGCCGAGATAGCATACGCAGCTGGACTGCGTATCGCCCAGATCATTAACCGAGCTCTGCCTGATTTGGCGAAGGAATTGCGCAAATGTCACCACTTGTACGCACGCGAAGACACTGCAAATGTAGTAGTAAGTGAATGTCAGAGTTTTCTAATCTCGAATGGTGTGAGTTCTTGGTCTGAGTTACAATAATCGTATTGTGTAATGTGCCTCACGTCGTGTGTTGCTGAGGACAGTCATCTGTAAGCCCACGAAAGACTCTGTATTATTTGCCCACCCAACATGATCGACAACCCCACAGATACACACACAACAAACAATTCGAGAAGAATCTATTATTTCCTTCAAATGGCAAAGAAATCACACGGTGCTTGTTCAAAACTGGACACATTCACAGCAGAATTGGCTTCTAGCGATGGTTCGCGTTCAATATCGCCATCCTTGCCGCCGCCTTAGCACTCTTGTCGCCACTGATGTACGCGTCACGCAAGGCAAGCAACGCTTTGGCCTTGGCTTCCGAGATATGCGACTGACCCATCGCAACTTTCCCATAAGTAGTTCCCCAACCTTTAGCAATCTTATTAAGCTTCCCCACTGTAGCGTCGGACAAAGGGCTGCGTTCTTCCGAGTCCTCTTCGTCAGGAGTAGCGAAACCACGTTCCTCCCAGTCCACGGAGTCCTCAGACTCGTCTTCTTCCTCCTTGATGGGGTACTTGTTACTCCTCAGAAGTCGCTGGCTCGGGCTGCTCTGCGCTACCTTGGAGATCTTGACCTGGTTGGACGTGGCAACAGCAGCCGTTTCGCTTGCGAAAAGCAAGGACACCGCGGCAACCACCAGAACTTGAGAGAGACGCATGTCGTTTGTTGTTTGGCTTGATGAAGAAGGCAAATTGCAAAGTGAGGATCGAGCTGCCCACAAGATTTTGGACAACAGTGCCCGCCACAATGTTGTACGTGCTTATACTTCGTATGTGACATACTATATTGACAAACGAACAAACGTTATCAAAGTGTTATTGGTTGATCCTGTGATAATAAGGATTTCGAAATCAACGATTTGAAAAATCCGACGCAACGTTACATTTGATGTCAGTGATATTGTCATAGGATCTACCTGTCCAAAATAAAGCATATTCCTTCGTAAAATGATAAGCTTAATGCGATACACCTCCTTGGACACCTTCTCTTTGAGTAACAGAAGAGGACGCTGCCAGACGTGCATCATTTCTCGAGCCTCACGTAGAAATTGCAATTATAAGACAGCTTGGGCCCCACATGGTTCACCACGTGATGGGGACTGTTACAATATAACGTTCCGAGTGTATTATACAATGTAAAATACTGTATGCATGTATTGTATAACGTTAATACTTCGAAGTACCAGCTATCGTCACATCGGAGATTATAACGGCTGTAAGTCGTGAGCAAGTTGATAACAGTAGGTATTTCCTATGTACAGTTTCGATTCTGCTTAGTCTACATAAAACGAGCATGAAATACCGAGCAATCGAAGCAAGATGCCGGAACTCAATATTATCATAATTTCAATAACCTTTGGTTGCATGGTGACAGCAGATGTCTTGAATCCGATATCAGCACATTGGAAGGATAACGCAGAGGTTCTTAAAAACCCACGCTGAGTTAACGCAGCTGGCCTGCGCAATACTGTTCACACCGTCGGGCTGAATAATTCTCGGCGATTCACATGAAACGTGGCGCACAGTGTGCGACTCGCAGTGCGGTCCGCACAGTGGTCTGGCTTCTAGGATACCATATCGGATTGGAGCTATCCTGGACAGTCCAGTGGACTCCAGGCAGGATAGCATTTTGGATCGACTGTACAACACTTTTTCCCGGCTGTTAGAGATTTCGGAATAAAATACGCGAAGTCATCGGTTAGCATCGAAACAGAAAAATAGTGCGGTGTTAACTAAATGTAATACCTGTACTTCGTGCGTAGTGGAGTCGAACTCGCAAAAAAACGGTGCTGGGATTTTGGGAGTGGGAGTGCTTACATTTTGGGAAATGGGATGCTTGTTTTTGGATAAGCCACCTCCGGAGGTGGCTTGTTTGGGAAATGGGATGCTTATTTCCAGGCTTGTCTATGTTTCTCCCTTGCTTGCACTTCCTCACCGTCAAAACTACTGGTACATACTTCCCTCAGTTTTAAACCGAAAGAGAAGTTCGGCTTCGCTGTCACTCTCGTCATCTCCCAACAGCTCCAAGTGACTCTTCATCCCCCCCCTCCTCCTAGATAGCGACGGCTAGCATGTTGGTGATGTCTCGAAGAAGGCGTTGCCGCTCACGCAGCCTTGGCATGATTGGTCTGTCCAGTACTAGGGAGGGAGTCGAAGGGGCCAAGTACTGCGTGCGCTTCGTGCTTGCCCGCCAGTGGAGCGCATCGTGTAAATCGTTGGGTTTCCTCTTGGTCTCTTCCGTGAAGGTTCTGTAGTTGTGAGCAAGCCGGATGAGCGTATCAACGTGTCTGCCGAGATGAAGGCGGTGTGCGCTGTGATGCTGGAAACCTCGGATGTCCCTGTGTACAACGTCAACCGGATGAGCGTATCAACGTGTCTGATGCAGGTGAACCCGGCAGACAAGACCCCAGAAGAGTCAAAGACCTGGTAGTCAAGCGGCTCACCGACGAGAGCGACTCGTTCAAGATCACATCCATGTAATTGCAGGAGTACGAGGGTCTCTCAGCTCCTGACAACGACCCGGTCGAAGCTCTACTCTTTGGTGAAGCAGTACGCTAATGTGGACGAGCACACGCTGCTAAACGATGTGTGCTGAGGCACCGGTACCATCGGTATTGCGCGTCCAAGGGCGTGGGTAAGGTCGTGGGTATCGAGGTCTGTAAGCCTGCTACTGACGATGCGTAGGTAAACGCTGCGCTTAATAATGTGAAGAACGTGACGTTCGTCAACTCCAAGGCTACAGACGCGATGGAGGACCTGCTGCGTAAGAAGCGCGAGGAGAACGAGAAGCACCTGAACATCGTCGTGGCCATCGTAGGCCCGCCACGTGCTGGACTTCACCACCTTGGCCTCCCACGGTCTCTCAATATAGTGCGAATACGAGTGCAATGTTCATTTTGTTGACTCCCCCATTTCATTCTAGCTTTGCTTGGATTTTGGGAATTGCGTTGCTTCGATTTTGGTAATTGCACTGCTCAGTTTTTGGGAGGTCTTTTTCAAGTTCGACTCCCCCTATTAATCAATTGTGTCACAACGCTTTTCTATTGTAAGCCAACTTCACAGGATCTCGCACGGATTACGTTGTACGTTTACCTTTGTCGCCCCCCCCCAACCGCTGTGCTCCAGTTGCTCAAAGCCGGCGCTCTGTCGATTCTCATCCTGGAGTCAATCTCCGATTTATGACGATCCAGTACAAAAAATGCGCATGTAAAGAGAAATCCTCAAATCAAACCAGAAATTTGCATTTGGTATCGGCTATGTCGAGTTCGTTCGGACAATGAGTTTGCGAAACTTGAATGTTACAGTAGTGATTGACCAATTAGAATTGATTTCAAAGGAGGTTTATCCAATTAAAGCTACATTATTTAATTGATTGGATGCGAACTATATCACTTGACGTTAACCGTAATAATGAGTACAAGGAAGCCCATGGGGCTAAACCAGAAAACAAAAACATACTTGTCCCTAAGAAATTTGACAGTGCGCTGTACTGCATGCTGGTATATGGAGATTGCCGGTGTTCGTATCTGGATCCAGCCAATGTTTATGGGGCGGAGGAACACAAACCTGACCTTAAACGAACTCGAATACGTGAACAGCAATCAGGTGACTTTTGTCCAGTTACACGAACACCTGGAGGAATGGGGGGCTACAGATTGTCTTGTGGTCTCCCACAGCTCGTACGTGGACCGAAATTTAAACCACCAAGACTGCAAACGCAGTGCCTGTGACTGCCTGCAAGTGGCGGCGTACACAACGGACATTGTGTACTCCTTCAGATTATTCTTTCCAAGTGAAAAAAAGCCAACAAGATATTTAGTAGGTACAAAGCCAGTGAATGTGTGGCACCGCATCGATTTGGGGACCCGCTGAGCACAATGCTCCTGAAACCAGCCCCACAAGCGGAATGGGACCGTGAACGGGGTGTCATGTATCGGCCTGGGGTGGCAGATGAGGAAGTGTTTAAGATTGGTATTGTCGGCGTGAGAATCGAGATGAGATCCAGCAACATAGATGATCTCTTTGTTGAGCACTCCCTCGGCCAGGTGCAAGTCGAAATCCGAGGAAGCCAACCATTGTTTGCAATCGGAACCTGCTCTAAAACCCAGATGGATAGAATACTTGCCAAATTCGGCCCCGGCAAATCTCCTTTCACGTACAAGAACATCCGCATGTATCTTAGGCGGTGGGAGTCAACTCCACCTGGGCGAGGCACCCCGGGCAGACTAGATCGCCGACGTGCGAATATACCGTCCCGTACCGCTGGTGATGATGGTGGACAAATCGAGCCTACGACTCAATCCCACGGATGGATTAGCGAGAGATATCTTGAAGATCGATTAGACCGGATGATCAGCTCCAGAACACAGACAATGGAACGCCGACTTGACCGCTTAGACCGCCAGCAGCAAGCCACCCAGCAACAACTAGGCGAGTTGACGGACACATGGCAATCGACAGTAACTGCCCTTGGGGGCAGGATTGAGCACCAGTTTCAAGCATTGGCGGACAAATTTCACAATTTTGGGGGAGGAGGCGAAGCGCACCAGTAGGTTGGCCCCCCAATGCATGGAATGCTGGTACTTAGTTCAAATTACGGTGGTTTCATATTATTGCTGTTCTGACTGTGTTACATTTGACGGGAGCCTTAGCGATGGACGTGGTGGATCGAAGTCATTCCTTGGCTACCTGTGGTGGTACATTGAATCACCGCGGCGCGAATTATACTGATGCCAGTGATTCGGGTGGAACGGACCATTCCGTGTTAGAGGATCGCTGGACAACTATGGGATATACCACACCACGAAACCAGCGTGGTGGTAGCCGCCACCGAAAATGGAAACCAGTACGATGTAAATTTTTGGGGGAGAACGAGCCGACTCGCAGCACTGTACTGCGAGCGGGATCAGCTGACCGTATGAGCTTTTGCTTTGCGGAGTGGACCCAGTCGCATGGTTTGGTTCCTACATTTCGATTTCGACATTTGTCCACGCATCGATTTACGTGTGAACGCGGTGGCGTCAAGTCGGCATTAGACGACATATATATCAGGTGAACATGAAACCCGTGTGCTGAAGAGTGGTATTTGGCTGGGCACGATACTCAGTAGTGACCACATTGGTACTCCGTTTGTGGTATTGAGGTGTGGCAGGGGTGAACGAATCTCAACCACACTGCTTGGTGTGCGTCCGATTAAAGTGGTCAATACGAGAACTGAGGAGATGGAGCAGCTATTTCGAGACCGCAAGTTAACATTGGTTGATGATATCGACCCTGACAATAGCACTGAGGAGGACATTCTAAACTGGTTGGAAGGTGCGATACAGAACATGAACGACTGCTTGACATCCGGAGCTCGGAAGTTGTGGGGAGTGACAAATCAATCCAAGCGGCATTTGGCCCGATCGGTATGCATTAAGTTTAGGAATTTGTTTAATGCGTACCTAAAATCGTCCTATTCCTAACGATGTGGCCTAATGATGGATTCCAAAAACTTAGCCTAAAACAGTGTGTAAAGACGCGGACAAGTGGCCTAATGACCTAAGCACCAGCACCGTAAGAAGTCACCAAAGCAACTTATTAGCAACTCAACAGCAACTTACACCCGAGCCCTAAACCTGCCAACCCCTGATTTGAGGGGCTAATGTCACTTACTTAGCACACCGCGCGAAGGCTTCGCTTCGCACGTCGATGCTAACTCGTTCTCGTTGGTCCGGGGGCTTTGACCCTAGTCTTGCAGCGCTACGCGCTGCGCTTGGTCTCGCCTGCCTTCGGCAGTCGACTTTTGGCGATTAGGTGTTGACTACCCGTTTTCTGCAATTTGGTTAAGAAAACTGTTTTGTAATTAGGCCAGTCCTAATATCAAAGGTCTAACACTGACCTAAACGTGTGTAAAGTACACAATATATTTAGGCCAATTTATTAGGAATAGGACGATTTTAGGTACGCATTAATTTCTCCCAAGTTTAGCAACCGTTGTATCGCTCAAGTTCGCAAGGTAGTTGAACTGCTTACCTAGTCTTCCAGAAGTGGAGGTCGAAAGCATACGTACAGCGGTGGCTTCAGTTCTGTGGTCCCGCTGGGTTCTAAACCCAGATCAGCTAGTTCCAGGCAGGGCTCGGAAAATACCATATCTTATTGTACGGCCTGCTAGCATCATCAGTAATAAGTTATTCAATACGCTCACGAACAATAGATAATTATTGTCAAATACAAAATATATTGGCAGCCTTACTTCTTGACGACGCAGGAACATCTCACATCTGCTGGTATACGTCCTGCACCATACCCATATCCCAATAGCTTCTGTTAGCACGTAGAAACATTAGCATTTCAAAGTTCACAGGCAACAAAGAAGCTCGTTGAGGCGTCAATACTAGCTTGGCCTGGGAGAAGAGCCTTTCACAGCGGTTGCTGGTAGGAGGTAGCTTCTCTAGGAGCTTGGAGTAGGAAGCCGATGTCTGCCTCCCTCTCGCCTTCTTTGCTCTTAGCACCGACGTAGCAAAGTCTTCCTCCTTCCCATCGTCATCACGCCGCTTGCGCTTTCTAGCAGAGCTTGCCAACGCCTCCTCCACCTCAAAGCGCTTGATTGCTTTGCGCTCACTTGCCGTCAGACTGCCAACCTCTCCATTAATGACCTAAAGACGTCCATAAAAATATCAGTAGCGTTAGTATTTCCACATACCGATAGTATAAATAAAATAAGAATAGTACCTTCACCGCGGCTGCTTCAAAAGTCGGGGAATGGACGATAGTAGCAGTCGCACTCAACTTAGCCTTGGTCGTTGGGAAGCGCTCCATGATAGAGTCAAACAAAGCTCGAACATCAGCTAGCGTCAGGTCCTCCAGCTGTAGCTTCAGCGTTACACTCTGAAAGACATTTAAATCTTTTAGAAGCGCCTCAATGCGTCGATGCATAGCCGCCTTAGGGATGAGGTCGAACACAGACTCCACGTGCTTGATGTCGTCCCGGAAACGGACATAGCGAGCTATCATCTCGAACGTGGAGCTCCAGCGCGTCACGTTTGGCCTTAACGGTGAGAGGGGTGTGTGTTCGCGCATAGCGGCACGGTTGTTGATCGTGCGCAAGGCCGCCATGAGCGCGCTGACTGCCTCGATCTCAGCCTTGTAGCTTTCCAAATACGCGTTTACAGCCAGATTAAACCGGTGCGACGCACAGCCAATCAGGGGAACGTCGAGACGTGTCGCAGTAGCTTGGTTTGTCGAACAATTATCACCAATCAAAAATGTCATCTTCGACGCTGATAGGTGGAAAATCTCACTGATTTTCTTGATGAAGGAACAATGTGATTGGGCCGTCAGGTCGCCTTCTTCCATTGGGGCGATAGCGAGCAGCACTTGCCTCAGCTGTCCGTCATACAAATACACTGCGTAAAGAGCCACGTAGTTCTCCAGATAGAACGTAGAAGCATCATACATGTAGCCATACTGCCCCGACATCTCGGCAGTAATCTTAGCCTCGACAGCAGCAACAAGTAAAGTCATGTATCGCTTGAGCGTCTTTGAACAGACAGGTTGAAGCTTCGACATGCCTCTAGTGAGAGGATCATCGACCTCGCTTAACGGCATATTACGGGAGACGACCCACTCGATCCATCGATACATGTTGGATGCGGTTGGGTTGACAAACCCAAAGGTCGCAAGCGAACCCGCCTGTCTGCTTTGATAGGACTTGTAGTCTTCAATGTAGCCGGGGTGCTTGTCCTTTAGATGGCTGATCAGATTTGCGTAGCCACTTGATGGGAGCTGCTTGCGCCGGGCGCTACAGTAGTTGCAAACAAAATAGTGGTCTGTGTCAGCAGCGAAAAAGAAGCGGCAAAGGTCGCTGTTGCGTGTAGTGCTCATTCTGAAGGGTTTTACAGTAGAGAGTACAGTTGAAACTGATAGCTTAGGGCTTAAACTTTGTACGAAGGTTGTTGTGTAGATGGCTAAGCGTTGTGAAGCTCTGAGCCATCCAACTACGGTTATGGGACCGTCAGTGATTGACTGAACCGTCCACAACTAGTATAATACTTCTAGAGTACTAATAGCAGTATATTGTGTTATTGTGCAATAATATCGCATAGTCATATTTTTCAATAGTTAATAATTCCGTACAAAAAATATGAATACTATTGGTACGGAATAATTTTTTTCCGAGCCCTGGTTCCAGGGTGTGCGCATGCTCCTGCGACTGTAAAACGCTATGGAATGCTGCAGGGAGCCCCTGTATCACTTGACTTACAGGATTGGCAGGAATGGGGAGGTGCAGTTTGCTGTCAGTAGCGCCGCATTATGCGCTGCCGCAGAAACCGGCGGCGGACTCAAAGTCAACTCCGTCATCAACAGCAGCGATTAGAATGGTTTACGGGTGGTGGAATACGACGATTCCTGCGCAGTGCATTAGGGAAGAATGTTCCCCCAGTTACTATACGAAGTGCACTGATCTCTGACGGCCATGAGAAACGTTACACGGAGGATAAGACCGAGGTACAAGCAGAACTCATTAAGCTATTGGATAATTGGATCCCACCAGAGGAGCAAACAGAGAGCCCACGATATCTTGAAACATTACACCCTGATGATGCCGAGAATCTACCGACCTACCAGACATTGAGCAGGGTGGTAGATACGCTCAATACTGGGGTAGACCCGAAAAACGCTGGAATAATTACTCATACACCAGTGCGATGCAGGAAGATATCGACAAACAACTGAAACAGCACGTAGCCCCAGGGTACGGAGGTGTATCGCAAGAAATGTGGATAGCGGCTCCAAAGTTGATCCAAGAACGTGAACGACGAGTAATCGAGCTCATTCTACGTACTGGTAAATCCCCACCTATCCTCAAGCGCAAGCAAATGATTTTCCTTCCGAAGGCGACTGCAATTGACCCTACATTGGACAATACAAAGGGGCTGCCACCGTATTACGGTCCAACCTGCACTTGCGAGCCAGTTATTCTTGGTAATCAAACGCTACGTTGAGCCCGGAATACCAATTAGTATTATGCAGCACGGATTTCAGAGAGACGTGCTCATCATCGTGCGTCAGGTATATCATGAATGACTTTACCAGTACCAGTCTTACCAGTAAACACTTTCGTCACCAGTGCCCTCTCCTGGATTCCTAATGCTGACGTGGTAATATCCAGTTGATCATCAACAAACAGAGTACTACCAATTGTAATACCCTGGTGATGATGGATGCTAATTGGGTCACGACATTCTGCTAATCGAGCTTGTAAACAGTCCATGTAACACGAAATGTGTAGAATCGATAGTATCGAACCTTGGCCAATTCCAATTTCTTGAGCCCCTGTTGAGAGCCAACCAAAAGCAGTGCGAACATTGATCGTTCCTGGGCCGAGAAGATCAATCATGAGTTTTCTTGGTGCTTCTGGGACACCGATGCCTCTGTAGATAAGATCCATACACCATCGCGGGATGCGATCGAAGCATTTCAAACACCATAATCAAAGGCTCCTTCAGTACCTTTAATATTTCTGTCAGAAGCCTGACAAGTAGGGATGCATCGATCACCGTTCGGTTGAGTTAAACGACGGCATGGGTGTACCAGTCTCACCTGTATGGCTACAGATGAAGGAAGAAGCAGAACGCATTCAGCACCATCACCTATCGCTTCTGCAGTTCCGATACATTGTAAACTACGTTTGGGTACCGAGGTTACGTTACCGAATGGTACTAGGTGGGGCCGTACGAGCTGCAGGGTTCGTCGATACATTTATCCGCCAAGTGGCACGGACTGTGCTGCGCCTTCCGCATCCTACACAAAAATCCGTGTATTATGATACATTGAATGGGCTCGGCTTACTCAGTTGCGAACTTGATGCTAATGTGCATCGATTCCAGGAGGATATTGAACACTCCAGACCTACCTGTCCATCATGCTCTCGTAGAAAGCCTTGAGATGTACCAGATTAACGCGGGGTTAACTGACAATTCACTCAGCATCCCCATCAAGCCTCCCGCCCAAGTTACGAGATGGATAGCTCGTCTCATTCAATTCGCAGCTACCCTACAATGTGACTGTGACTGGGTCCAGCCTCACGCCGCACACTCGGCACGGGCGAATGACCGTCCGCTGATGCCTGCCACCCAACGTGATCTACAAGGAACTCTAGTGGCAGTAAACTGGAATACGAAGTACAAGCTTCGGTTTGTCGGTGATATTCGCAGTTCGAAGAACTGTCGTTTGCCCACTGTTTTTGAACGACATGGAACGACATTCGAGCGACCTTCTACATAGAGGATGACATGGAACGACATTCGAGCGACCTTCCACTTACTCCACATCAGCGGATGACATGGAACGACATTCGAGCGACATTTCACATACTCCACATCAGCGGGTGATATGGAACGACATTCAAGCGACCTTCCACTTACACCAAGTCGTCCGCCTTGTCGTCCACAGACCAGAGCATAGCTCGTCGTCAACGTTAGTTTTAAAAAGATGTTAAGATCGTTAGTCACGTGTACAATACGTATCTGCTTGTTTCTCGGGTTGTTTCACGTCATGCATTTGCAACGCTATCGCTGTTTACGAACGATTTGGCAGCCTGACCAAGGCCCCCATCGGCTGCTCTTACTGAAGAGCAACGTTTGCAAGAAATATCTCGACGTACACCTCAAGCATTTCGTGACCACGTCCCTATGTGAACTTCGTGATAGTTTAAAAAAGATGTTAAGATTGTTAAGAGAAATAAAAAACGTAAGAAAAACAGTCGAACTGCGAATCCCTCGGGCAATCGCCCGGGTCCCAATCTGCACTGATTTTGGGACCCGGCTACTATCTCGAGAACAACTACAGAGGAAAGGATTGTGGAAAGGTGCGAAGTATTCGAAAGTTGACGCTTTATACGATCACTGAAAAAATCAGCTTACCATAGTTGGAACGATGCAGTTACGTGACCCAGTCGGGTGTTGCAAGGTCCCACCAGGGGCTGTACGCTACAAAATGCGGATAGGTGTTGGAGACTGGGTAGTGGCAGTATCGCTATATACATCTACCCCCGAGCCTTCTATCCATCATTTTGAGCTCGGGCACCGAGATATTGGAGACGCAAGGTACACTGAGCTCGGTACAGTAATCCCTGTTCGGTGGTGGCGTGAGATTCAAAGAAACAGCGATATATGGTACGAGCTCAAACACGTTCGTGATGTAGGCGAATTTGAAGCGGTTTGCGTACCAGTGACCCCAACGTATCTCCCACCAAGATGGCACGGCCGCGAATGGTGTTTTTGTAGCGGAACGATGGAAAGACGTTTTTCCGGAAGACTGGCTGCGCTGGTTTCCAGCTGGACAGCCTCCAGATGCGCAGGACTGCCGCCATCTGCGAACGAAGTTGGGATCAGCAAGATGCCGTTCAACAACAACTTCAAGTATGGCCACGGAGGCAGCCACGAAAAGCAACAGAAACCTGCTGCTCACTTTCGAATTTGCAAAACCAACCCGAAGTACCAACCAACAATCGATCTACCCAGAAGAGATTCCATGCCTGCGCAACTTATCCTACTCTTCCCCGAGGACGTCCCTCACGACACTCACACTTCACTAGCGGCACCAACTTATGCCGAGATATACGGCGACTCGGAACCCGAAAGAGTTCGCGAACGAACTCTTGCAGCCTCAGAAGAGGAAGCGCAGCCAACGCTGGACACCTGGCTACCTCGATCGTCCGCCTTCCGGCGTCTAGTGTGGGCGTCGGAGCAGGCGTCCGGTGGTGCAAGCAATCTCCTTCGGCGGGCGGTGGTACTCCAAGGAACAGGTGAAACGACTCACGGTCAAGTAATTGAGTACAAGGGATCGGAGGTGACGGTCCGCTCGGCATCCGGAGTCACCTCCGTCCCAGCAAGCACAGTAGACGAGATTGCCCCCGTCATTGCAATTTTGCTATACAAGGCGAACTCACGCGGTGCGCACAAGCGGACATCAGCAGCGCGCATGCGCTGATTCTCGACCGCCTCTTCGGGCAAAATGGAACAACTGCTTCTCGCTCGATTCGCTACTTGTTGAATGGAATCGTCCAAATAGCAACACTTCCTCGGTTATCAGACAAAATTCTCTGGAGGTGCCCTCGCACAGAATCGGACGTGACGTGCTCTATAGAGCATGTGATTAACTATGGGTACTACCGTGACGGAGGGAAAGCTCCTCCTGCTTCGGTTCGACTTGGCGAAACCTTCTGCAATGACCCGGCGAGCTCTCCAACCGAAGGTGACGAACGTCAGGAAATCACATCACGTACCCGCACGAATAGCGGCACGATCGACCAAGTCCCTCTGGCAGACCTACTTGACACATTGGACCAGGCTGCGGACCTCTCGATCCCTGGCACTGATCGGCACGAACAACAGGAAGGTGTGGATTACGGTAATGCCTATGAAAATGACAGCCTACGACAGGTGTCACCAGACGTGGCACTAAGAGACGGCGGTGCTGCGTCAGTTCCGGTGCGCATCATGACGGTGCTTGCAAACTACCCGGATCTCCTGGAAACATACGCGTCGCAACTCCAGCAGCTTGGCCCCGAACGTAAGCGGCCAAGGGTACAAGCCATATCGGACTCAGTACTAACGACGCCGCGCTACGAGGACGGCGGCGATCGCCGTCACAACTTTCGGCCGTCTCAAGGCCAACAAGCGGTGCGCGACACGATCACTGTTGTTGAACACAGAGGTAACTCCCCCGAACTATTTGTTGAACACGTTAGATCGTCCCATGTTACGAAGTTCCTGCCTCACCCAGCGGTGCTCAGCCGACTGTACGACTTTGATTTTGGTGTATGTGGATTGTCCATCCTTCACCCCCGCCGTTTCAACTTAAATGCTAAGCTCGACCACGCAAGACCGAACGCGGTCAATCTCAGCAACTTCTCGGTGAAAGTGTCGCTACCCAGTCTTCCAGTAAACCCAAGTCACGATAGTTTGTGCGATTCACTGAGTATTCTTGGAACGTGTGCAGATGAATTCTTCGATGCTCCAACTCGACGCCTTGTTACGACAGCAAAAGCCTTCTCTGAAGAGCCGAACGACTACGCCCATGGTAACCTGACGAAGTGAAGGCCGTCGCGTTCTGGTTCAGCAACATGTTGGGGACACACCGTCGTGCTACGGGATTTGACATCAGTCATGGCACGTCCACGCGCTCAGAATTGCCCCATCGGTTCTGCATGCAAGACTCAAAGTTGAGTGGAATGCTATTGAAACTATCGAGAGGACGCGGCTACCGCTACTTCTGAACATGATTCAACAGGGGGTCACGCATCACTTTCGGCCAGTACAGCCGCCCAACAAGGGCAACCTCACTTCAAATCATAAGTCCGCTCGGACGTGGAGCAATGCACTCAAACGAAGTGTCCGTGAAGGTCAAGACGCGGGAACGTACTTAGTAGTGGACGATGATGCCGCTGCGCCATGGCAAGACGTCCACATTAGCCCATTTGAATGTGCCCGAAAGCTGATGCAGACCCTAACGTCGAAGCGAGAGTCATTCACGACCTCTCCTACCCGTCTGGTAACTCGATCCACAGCTCGTCAGATCCAGGTATTCTACCAGAATTACAGTACGAACACGTACACCAGCTCGCACGAAGGATACAAGAGCTCAAGGCCCGAAAATCATTTTGTCGAGTAAAACTCAAGCGCGGCGACGTCAAATCGGCCTTCCGTAATGTTCATGGCAGCTCCGAAGTGTGCGGCAGATTTGCAGGTGCTCTTCCCGATGAAAGAGCGGTGGTAATCGACCTGGCACTACCGTTTGGCTGGATGGGGTCCCCAGCTTACTATGGCGTATTCGGAGGTGTAATAACCCACTTCGTTCACAACGAGAGTCCGGCTAGTCTGGACCCTAGCAACACGGACTGCGAGCCATTCTATTGCTATACTTGGGTCGATGACCATGTATTAGCGGAAGAAGACCGGGGAGACCGACTGGAATTATGCGAGGCAGCACTACGCCTCGCCATACTAGCTGTTCCTGGCCTCGCTCCATCAATGAGAAGAAATTTACAAGATGGTATACCCGATTGCGGGCTCTGGGACTGAACTGGGACGCCGAACTACGCAGTATGTCGATGCCCGAAGTGAAGATCGCGAAAGCTCTCCTTCGCGTGCAAGCGATGCTGCGGTGCAAGTCGGCGACGCGGACACAACTGTGCAAACTATTGGGACCCCTACGCCACGTGTGTTCGTGTATCCGATCAGAAAAACCGTTGTTCTAACGCATTGCATCTCTCCATAGGCGAGTTCCTCGCTGGGGCAAGATCACCATATCTGAAGGTGCTATTCTCGATCTGCAGTGGTTTTAACATATCCTACAACATAGTCGGCTTCGCAGTGTTCCCCTTAAGTTCTTTGGAAATCTCCCTGTACCGGACGTCCATCTATACATGGATGCCAGCGACTCTGGCCTCTGTGCTCTCCATCCAGCAAAATACGAGTATATCCGCCTTCAGTTTGACGCCGAAGAACGCCTTCTTATCTGACAAGGAAGACTGTCGATCAATATCCGCGAACAACTCGGTGCTGTACTTACGCTACTATGCAGGGGCCGCGAGTGGTGTCCTCGCGTTACATCCGAGGTGTTACACGTACGCAGCTGGACCGATAATCGCTCCGCAGTAGTTTGGTGCAACAATCTCAATAGTCGCGAACCTCTGGCACAAGAACTGAATCGAGTGTTGGGAGCGATTGAAGCACAGTGGGGGCTGCATGTGTCCGCCGATCATTTACCTGATGCAGTAAACACGATGGCAGACTTGGGTTCTCGTGCATGGGACGGACACCGACTAACAGAATGGCGATTGCTAACCAAAACTTGGACGCAGATACCAATCTCCAACGCTATACGCAAGATTTACTTAGCGAAATGGTCCGCCTTCAACAGCGCTCCATCGCTGAATCCTCTCAACGTCAACACAAAGGAACCTGGTAGCAGTGGAGGACGTTCTGTGCGCGCCTCGGAGTGTCAAGCTGACCCCGTAGCGAGACCCGGAAACACATTCGCTACTACTGGTTGTCTTCGCCATTCATTGCTGGTCCGGAGGAAATCAACACGGCAGGACCTCGGCCAGCACCATTCAATCTAAACTGTGCCACATCCGCTGGTATCATCGGGCATTTGCCGGATTCGACCCTCAACTACGACCGAACCACGCCCTCGCCATTGCTGGAATGCGACGAACAGGCCCAGCAACGAGTGACGAGGTACCGTCACGCGGCAAATGCTCGAGTGGACCATCCGCCACCTGGACTTCCAACAGCCCCAGCACCGCGTTCTCGCAGGGGCTCCGATGCTGGGCTTCATTTTTCTACTCCGGAGCGCGGAATACCTAGCTGTCAAGGGCCGAAGACGTATATACACCCTGCAAGTACGCGATGTGATCCTCCAAGATGAGCTTGGACTCCAAACATCAAGTCTGCACACAGCAGTAGCCGTGGAAATCACATCGCGAGGGCAGAAGAATGACCAACAAGGTCATGGAACAAAACGAGTGCTATCTCGTTCAGGTCATCGAGCTCTGTGTCCAGTTCTTGCAGGACGACTGCTAATGGAGAACGCAAGAAACCTGCAATTACGGCCCGATGACCCAATCTGCTCAATCAAGGCGTCGACAATGCTGCCCGCCGAAACAATGTCTAAAGTGCTGCAAGTTGCAACCAAAGCAACGGGGGAAGATGTCACGCTCTTCTCCTGTTATTCGCTACGACGCGGAGGAGCAACAGCCCTGCTTTCAGCGGGCGTCGACAGGACCGCAGTCGTGCTACACGGAAGGTGGAAGACCGACTCATACCAGCGATATACGTATACACAAACGAGTCGACAAAGCACCTTGCCGCCCATATGGCATTCGGGGTCTCTAGCACGGTTCAGCAAGCTGTACCGCGGCAGTGAACGCTTGGGGCACACGCTCCATGAGCGCGACTCGCATGCCGATGCTACAACGCACTTGCTGCTCCAATACATTGCTGTTTGAATCCCCCTGCCTTGTTCAATATGCTTTTAACGCTCAATTACAGCTAGTACTGACGTTGAAAACGGATCATTCTATGGACGGACACAGTTGTGGATGGTGTTCAGGGGTTAATGAGAGAGGTGTCGTTGGTGAAGCTCTCGCGCGCAGTCGACTTCGCTATGAGTCTACACTAGCTACTGGACAACCAATACAGCTAGCTACGGCGTGTACGGAGTGCGGCCGACACCGTGGGGAACAATGATGTACAGAGTGTGGAAAGTGGCATCACCACAACTGTGTTCCGGTATGCAACCGTGGGTGCAATGAAGACCCTGTTAGCCATGTGCGTCAACGCTGTCTTCAATATACCTGGAACCCAAGTACTGGAGGTATTGCTATACAAACTGGTGACGGCAGTGTTGTCGGAGCTAATACAGAAACAGCGGAAGAGGGATGGGCCATGGAAGCAGTGGGTAGCTATACCGTCATGTGTCAGCTTCGTGTCCACCGGGCAGATATAACGTCAACGAGGTGTGAAATTTATGCACTACTAGCTGGAATTACGCTTTATGGCGACGCTGGTGAGCAGATCTGTGACAACAAGAGTGCCATTCATATTCTACGAAAGGCGCGTGCATATGCAAATGGTACACTGACCACCATTAAGTCCGTGATCCTCGATTAAGTCACTCAGTAAGGCTATGAACGAGTCGGGATCTTTTGAAGCGCTATGGGTACGGTCGCATAAGGAACACGAAGGCACTAACGGTGATCTGTTGCGGCAACGGCGGCAATCCCTCGCGTGTGTGGATAATGCCGCGAAAAACAGTCTACAGCAGGAGTTGTGTCGCGAAGTCGGTGAAACTTTTGCCGCGGTGCAAGGGGGGCGTACAGTGAACCAACGGGCGACAGTACTGAGGGTTCTCAGTAGTCGCCGGTTGTGGCGTGTGATACCTTGTGTATCCTCGTTGGTTCGTTGTCTGAGGAATATGACACCTCCCGGGTCAAGTGTTGTGGGGTGAAGATTGGGGGAGCTCCGTGCGAGGCCAGCGGCGACGACGTTCGAAGCCTTTGCGGGGTCCTTCTGGAGTCGGAAGCCCTGAGAACCACAAGTGATTCTCAGAGTGTGTAGTCAAAGAAAACAATGAAGAAGTCCAATAACCAAGTACTTGAATATCGCAAATTCAGCACCTGGTGGCTTAGACTTAGAAGATAACCAACAATTAACAGAGTTCAATACAAATATACAATATACACAACCGTCACTTATTCTTTCCTGGCCCTTGGACGGTGGGCTAGTACTTCCAGGTCAACTGGGTATGTGTTTCAGACCCCTGGTCTGTCTGAAAACCCGTTCCTTTCGCGCACCACCCTCTAATATATAGAGGGAAATAAACCAATACAATCGGTTATATACAACAGTCAATCAAGCGTCCTGAGAGCGACTGTCTAGCTCCCAGAACCTGTCCAAACGAGCAATATGAAATGGGCTACCGTTAGAGACAAGACAAACGACCCAACTAGGAAATGGAATAGGCGGGTCACTTCAGGTCTCTACGTTACGCTGATCTCCGCCTAAAGGGGTTGGAAGAAGGCGAGAGATCACGTAACACCAAACCTTGTTACGGCTGTATACACAGCAGATGGAACTCGGTAGCTTGTGCTTCACGAGGCAAATTGAACTCTATTTAACATTTGTCTTCTGTCATATCTTCTTCAAACACACACTTCGATCTTCTTCTTGGTCTTCTTTCTGGGTACATTGCAGTCAGTCTTCGTATCTCAGGTTGTCTTGGTTTCATTATGTTTCAGGGAATCTTCACTTGGTCTCAGTATTGGAGTCAGTGCGGCAGATCTTGATGAGTGAGCACGATGAGGCATCATTATGTAGCCTTCAGGTTGCGTGTCACTTGATGGCAGACTGGATTCTCCGGGTTGACTTGGACTCAGTATGGTGAGGCATCGACTTCACTGGGTACATGTCTGGTATGCGATCTTCTGGCTCTGGCATTCATCTTCAGAGCGGTGATCATCATGCTTCTCAGACTTGGAGGCTTGATCTTCAGACATGTAGCTTAATTCCCAGGGGTGTAGAGCTTTGCTCGATACACATGAAGTCTTGAGCGTCAACTGGAACATACTTGGGCTTATTAGGGATGCTTGGGACTTGGGGTAATCATCGTGTGAGAGGTCTGGGATCTTTGTCGGTCATCACTCTGGCATTGGTCTTCAGAGTGGCATTTCTCAGACTTCTGGTTCTCAGACTCAGAAGCTTGATCCTCAGACTTGAGACGATGATTCCCAGGGTGTAGAGCTTCAATGCTCAATACACGCAAAGTCCTCAGGGGTGTCTTGGGTAGGCGACGTATAGCACGGGACACTTGGGCACTTCGGGCCTCTTGGGTCTTGTGGGTCTTGGTTGGGATCCTTGAACCGTCAATCGTCGCTCATGGGTGTAACGGGACGAGGTCTCTCAGGGATACATTCAACCTGAGAGACTTTCCGCCAGAACTTAGGCACTCGTCGTCGGGGAAAGTCCGGTGGTTGGACTGAGTGCTAGTATGCCCAGACTTGTGCACAGTCCTGGGTAGCACTTCCAACCCGTTGGGCCCCTTTACAAACAGGCGAAGGATGAATCCACAAACCAAAGTATTACACCACAGAGCCGGTACATATCAGCCGCGTCCCAGCCCCCCTTTCTCCCAGAAGCCAGTATATCCACACACACATCACAGAGAGCCAGCGACCGTTCGCTCGAAAACCGGAAATAGCAATCTCACAACCGCCCCTCCTGGTCACGATCCATCAGTGAGGAAACTTCTCCCAAACTGTGAATCATGGCCAGGCCTCAAAAACACAGAGAACGTCGGTTCTCAGAGCGACGGGCTGCGGCCACCCTTTGTCAGTTGCCAAGTTTTCAGAGCCTCTGGTCCCCTGTCTCCCTAGCCAATCGAAATCCATCCATCATAAACTCCAAACTCCAACGAGAAACATCCACGCGACTCTTGCGCCCACATTCTCCAAAAAACTTCAAAACCATCATGTCCGACACCTTCGCGACTCGTTCAAGTGACGTTCCTTCTTCTTCTTCGGCCGGCAACGCCTCAGGGGATGCCCCTGCTTCGGCAACGGCGTCCTCTCTTCAGGGTGGCGGTGATGGCACAGCTGTCTCGCCTGGTGGCAGCTCAAGCGCCCCAGCCCAAACGCCAGCGTCTCCTCGGGACACAGTGACCGACACTCGTAATGCTGACCCCGTGGTGGCTGCGCATGAGGTGCCTCACATGGTGAGCATCTCCGATGTTGACGCTCTTCTCAACAGGGGGCTTCTGACGGAGGTTGGCACGGGAGCTTCTGCAGTCTTGCGTCCCGATGTGCCCGCGAACTGGGCAGCCATAGTTCCACGGCATGAAGGTCCTGTCTTCTTGGTCGGCGTACCAGCTCGAGCGACCGACATCCGCCAAGGGAAGCATGTCTCCGACAGCTATGGAGGACCGAGCTGCATGGTGGGGTACCAGTACCTCTCGCGTGACGATGTGGACGAGCTCGAGCGCGTCATCCCCGGGTTCACTGAAGACGACATCTTACGACCACGCTCGATGGCGACGACTCCTCGGGATCTTGACGCAAGCCTGGGCTCCATTACAGCACAGCGTGAGCTGATGTCTCTCTTGGCTCATCTCCCTGTGGACAGGCTGGCCGAACGTGTTTTCAAGACTTCAGGCTTCCTGAAGATCATGGCAAGTGCGCATCGTCGTCTCCGGGAACAAGTCGAGGCCCAAGGAGCTACGGCGATGATCGACGCCGCAGCTGCTCAAAGCCGATGCGATGAACTCACCCGTGAATGGCTCTTCAATTGCGACTTCTGGCACCGTGAGGTTGGCCAAGCTCTGAGTGCCTCTGATGAAGTCGAGAAGCGTCTGAAGTCCGAGATGCAAGATCTCAAGACCCGATACCAAGACCACATCGACTCTCTGGAAACTGACAAGGCGGAGCTCAAGGCCCGACTCACTGACGCTGAGGCGCACATTCGTCTCCTGAACGACCGTCCAGTAACGAAAGCCATCGACACCTGGGGCTTCGCTGAGTTTCTTCAGAAGAACGCTGATGTTTCTGGTAATTGGGACCGCCTTCACGAGCTGCTGGAGTTCTATCAAGACAACGCCACGGTACCTTCGTCGTGGGACACCGTCATCAACATTACTTCTCTGGACAAGCGTCGCGACCCGGTCCCTGACTTCAAGGAGGCCTTCGAAGCGGCGACGGCGGCGTCTAAAGTTACTGCTACAGAGAAACCTCCGGTGGTGCTCGACCTGACGCGACCTGGCACGTCATCCAAGTCTGGAAAGTCTCCGCCCAAGTCATCTAAGTCTTCGTCCGGGAAGCAGCCACGAGCCAAGTCTACTGGGAAGTCCAAGCTTCAGAAGCGATCGTCTCCACCTAAGGTCCAGCGTCGCCCAAGTCGGCATACTCCAGGGAAAGATTCTGTGCGCAGGGCGGGTGAGAAAACCTCCGTCCCTAAGAAGAGCGTTCACACAATGCTTCCTGGGAACGTGGTCTGGAAAGAAGTTCGGCCAGATCTTCGGCAGGCACTTCTGGCAGGGATCAAGTACGAGAAAGCCATGGACTGGCTGAGTTCTGATCGCGCGTGTCATGGCCTCTTCCGTGAACCTCAGTTGGTGAAGATGCTCGTCAGTATGATGTACTGGCGGCGTCTGGATGCGACTCCGTGGCCCAGCTACGTCCCTGAGGTGTATTACAAGATGGCTGACGAGCGCTTGGATCGACTCCTGAACCTCGACCAGCTAGCACCTTCTTGGGAGCCTCTAGATGCTCACGTGCCTTACCCGGATGAAGACGTGGAGTCTACGGCAGACGACACCGCGGCAGACCCTGACTTTCAAGCGCCGCCTTCCGATGGATCTCCTTCAGAGGACGAGGATGGTGACGAAGGGTCTGACAGTGGCTCTGAGTCTGATGGTCACACTCACAAGGGTTCCAAGCGTCCTCGTAGCCAGAGCAGTTCTGACACAGATGCTCCGCCGCCGTCGTCCAAGAGAACTAAGATTTACAAGAGAGCCTCGTCGGGACATCGGCGCCAGCAGACTACTCGCCGCCAAGTCACTAAGAACCCATCTTCAGGGTCATCTTCGCGCCGTCGTTCGCTGTCGCACAAGGCGTATGATTCTCTGACGGTGGATGAACTTCAGGTCGTGGAAGTTCCTGACGACAGTGTTCTCTCGTGGCTTTACTTCGGCGTCCGGGTGCAACGGGTCAGCATCTCCAAGTCATCTCTTGGGCAAACTGCCGGCTTCCCTGAGTATGAGATCCACAAGCACGCGAGTGAGTTGGTCAAACGTCGTTGGGACCCCCAGGAGTACACCGCGTTGCTGAGGATGGACCCGACCCCTGGGATTACATGTTTCAGAATCGCATTCAGAACTTCCACTTCCACAAGCGGAATTCTTTGAGTTCAGCGGCCCGGGAACTTGTCGACTCGTTTGTGACCTGTATGCACAAGCATGCTCAAGCGTTCTGGGAACGAACTCACTGGGTCACAATAGATGTTGACGCCGACGCTCGTTCCGCAGATCTCTACAGTCAGCGTGCAGCCCGTCGGAACGCTCTTCTTCGACAATACCGCAAGTTGGTCAAAGAGTCTCAAGCGTGCAAGACCTTCCCAGAAACTCTCTTCTACGAGCCGGGCATCTGGACTCTCAGTGACAAGCTATGTCCGTGGATCTGGCAAGACCCTCACGTAGCTGATCTCGGTGGCCCAGACCCTCTCGACTTGGACGAGCAACTGGAAGAGCTGGATGACGAAGAACCCGCGCGTACTCAATGGGCCACTGCGCTTGCTGACTCTGTCTGGATGAAGTTCGTCCCGGACAGCCTGAAACAGGAAGCAATTCCTTCAGCAAAGCGCGACTCCAATCCCGTGACTCGCCAGACATTCTAACATCCAGGTGTCAACTTCTTCTGGGAATCTCATCTTCGTTTCTAGTCATTCATCTCGCAGCGTAACCACAACCCAATACAATTCCCAGTCGTAATTTTCATCACCAGTACCCTCGAGTATCATCATCCCATTTTCAGTGTAGCTTGCATCCATCAGTTCCCCACGATAATATCCATAGTGTCACTTAACCATTCGAAATTTCACAAGTCACTCTTAGCATCAAAACGTTCTCCCCAGCCACTTCTCCATCAACAGTCTGAAAGACACTTCTCTCAAGCAGGGAACTCTGAAAACGATTGATCTTCAGAATCTCTGAGGTCTCGGAAATCATCTTCAGACTTCTGAAGAAAACTGTGACGTTAAACTCTGGGGTGGTCGTCTCCAGCTTGCATGGCTTGGAAACGGGCCCTTGCTCGCGCACTTTGGTTGAACTCGTACAGCAGGGCTCCACAGTTCAACTTCGACAACGGTAGCCACTCGGTTTCATCGTACCCTTTCCACTTGACGAGATATTCGCGAAGTCTTTTGGACGTTCGGGTTCGCTTAGTCCATCGCGTGTCCAGGATCTTCTCCACTTCGTACTCATCATTTTCGGAATCAGGCTCCCAACTGTCTTCTGGAAGTAGCGCTGTATCGAAGTCATCACCCTCAACAATCGTCAGTTCCATCGTGGGCCTTCTGGGGAACACAGCCCTGGGTTTCAGTCGGCTTACATGAACCCAAGGGTTCACGCGATAGCCCGAGCCTTCGACCTTGAGCCTTACACGGAAATCGTCCAACATCTCTTCGATTTGAAATGGTCCATGCCACATGTGTGCTAGCTTGCGGCTCAAGCCCGTTTGTACTTTGGGGATATAAAGCCACACAGCATCACCTACGGCGTACCCAGACTTCAGTCTCTCTGAGAGTTCGTTCCACTTCCGAGTCTGTTCCTCAGAACGCTTGAGCTTCGCTTTCTTCTGCAAATCTTCAGCACACGCCTGAGCATAGCTGTAATCACGTTGCATCTTTCGGCGCCACTCATATGCGGTTCGTTCTTGGACAGTTGAAGGTTTTGGGCCAAGCATCGCTGACACAGTCCCTTGAGCATCCCATCCGTGTACCAAGTAAAACGGTGTTTCCAGACGTGTTGCATCAAAAGACGTGTTTAGGGCAAACATCAACCGCTCAGCATGGTCATCCCAGTCACTTTGGTCAGCTTCTGCGACATAGGCTCTGATGCTCCGAATCACCGTTTGGACGGATCGTTCCTGCTGGCCATTGGCTTGCGGACGGTAGCCCAGAGTAGCCCGTTGCCTGCTTCCCAGAAGCTCTCGAAAGCATCTGAAGACCTCGCTCATGAAACGGGGATCTTGATCATGTCGCATCAAAGAACTTGCTCCAAAGTGCCTGAAAACCGTTTCTTCGTAGGCCTCGGCCACATCCTGGGCGGTAGTGATACTCATAGGTTTACACATCACATACCCTGAGAACATGTCTTGGAACAGTAGGAGAAACGTGTTACCCCTTGCGGACTTCGGCATGTGCGTCACGAAATCCATGGACACCACTTCGAAAGGTCGACTGGGCTCGATATTCCCAGGCGAAGGTCCAGGATTCGGGGGACGCCCCTTGCCACTGGCACAGTCTACGCATTCTTTGACGAATCGTTCAACGTCAGCGTACATGCCCAACCAGTAGAATTCAGAGATCAATTTCTCAAAAGTCCGCTTGATCCCCTGATGACCACCTTGATAGTCTTCATGGGCATAATGCAACAAGTCGAGACGCAAATCACTGGGAACCACAAGTCTGAGTTCATCAACGTTGTCCCTCGGGCGTTCCCTGGTAGCACGACTCAGGCGGTATAGTACATTCCTGGAATCCAAGACGAAGTCTTCAGCAATTCTCGCAAGCTTTCTGGCTCGGGGACGTGGTAGGTCTCCCACGTCACCCTTTAGAAACTTGATGAGTTCAGCCAGCTCCGGGTCTTGGTCCTGGTGTGCTTTGATCCGCCTCCATCGTTCCGCTTGGAACTCAAGCGGTCCCATAGGATCTCCGGGGAGCTCTTCATTCTGGGCTTGCGCACGAGTTACAGCAATCAGCACCTTGGCCGCTAATGGCAACGGGGCACACGCTGATCCAGGGGTTGGTTCTTCAGTCGTGTGATTCTGGGACTCATGAGTCTCTGAGACTTGAGCGTTGGACTCTTCAGGGACATGGGGCTTCATCAACTTCTCGTGGATCTTGGACACCAGACGTAAGTGAGTAAACTCCTCAGCGTCCTCGACTTGCCATGATCTACCTATAACCAACGTCTTTGACGTGAGGTAATCTGCTGCCTGGTTGTATTCCCGTTTCACATGCACCAATCGCAGAGTCCGGAATTTGTCTCTCAGAGATTCAAACTCCGCCAGACGTCGTTGCAAGTACGGCTGATTGCAGTTGATTATGCCTTGGGCCTGTTGAATGGCAATGCGCGAGTCTCCAACAACCACAAGTTCTTGGATCCCACGCCTCAGAGCCATCTTCAGCCCATTCACAAGCCCGCAATACTCAGAGTCGTTGACTGTGACATCTGTCAAAGCGTAGCCTTGAGCTTCAAGAACATTCCATCCAGGAAGTTCCCAGAGTATGCATCCGCAACTCCCAAGGCGCGTCGACGTCTTTGCGGCTCCATCGAAACTCAGAACACATCCGCTATAGTCAGCTTCCAACATCTCCACGCTAATCGGCGCTGGAGGTTTGACGCGCCCCTTGGCCGGAATCAAATTCTCAGAGACCTCATCAAGATGTTCTCTGGGGGTAATTCCGGCTCCTAATATGGCGGGGAGGCCGTCTTCATCCCGTTGGATCCTGCGAATTTCCAAGTTCCAGTGGGATAACAGTAGGCCCCACTTGACACTTCTGCCGTCCGCAGAACTCGAGGTCAATAGCCACTTCAGGACTGAATAGCGAGTATACACAATGATCACTGGGCTCGACTCAACCAAGGCTCTGAAGTTTTCCAGAACTCTGAGAATCGCGACAACTTCCTTCTCAGCAATGTGGTATCGTAGTTCGGAGTCATTCAGCACACGTCCTGTGAAACGAACCGGGTGGATTACCCCATCGTATTCCTGACCAAGGACTGCGGCTGCAGCCCACGGGTTTGCATGCGGAATGATGACAAACGGCTTCGAACGATCCGGATGTCTGAGAAGCGGCGTCGATACGATCTTGAGTTTCAGAATCTCGAAGGCTTCCTTGGCACGGGCCAAGTCTCTCCCGGCTCGGATCTGTTCATCTGTCAACTCGTACAGCGTAGCAGCGATCACGGGTAAGTCCTCAATAAACTTGTTGTAGTAATTCAGACTCCCCATGAAGCTCTGTACGCCCTTGAGTGTCGACGGGAACGGCAAGTCTTGGACTCCCTTGGCAATCTTCGGAGTAGCTCTCAGTCCTTCAGCACTAATCTCATGCGACAGGTACGGGATTGAAAGTTTTCCGAATTCACTCTTGGGCAAACTCACAGAGATGTTCCAATAACGCAGTCTGAAAAGCAGAGCGTTCAGGTCCTCACAGAGTTGGTCCCACGTTGGAGCACCATGTGCGATGTCATCGATGTAGGAACTTCGACCCAACACCGGCCCAATGAAAGACGGGATAGGGATATTCCTTTGGAAAACGGTCATCTGTTCTGTGAGTCCGGTCGGTTCCGACTTTGAGACATCACTCTCAGAAGGCGCTAGGGGACTCTCAGACTTCCGAGGCGCCAGCTTCAGGAAATCCAATACGTCAGTGTCAACATCTGTTTCCTCTTCAGGTGACAGCCGTACAAAACCCCACAGACAATTGTCCAGCATCGCTTGATACACTAGTGGAGCATTCTTCAGACCGAAAGGCATTCTAACCCACTGGAAATGTCCGAATGGGCAGATGAAAGCAGAGATTAACCGAGCACGTTCCGTCATTTTGACAGCCCAAAAACCACTTGCCATATCCAAACTCATGAACCACATCGCTGACTCGAATCCAATCAAGAGATCATCAATCAGCGGTAACGGGTAATGCGACAACTGGATAAAGCCATTCACCACACGATAGTCGATGCACATCCGGATATCAACACCGTTCTTCTTCAGAACAATCACAATCGGCGATGCCCAGGGGCTATTCGAGTACTCAATCAATCCGGTTTCCAAGAGCTTCTTAAGAAGTTCATACACCTTCACCATGAGATGTGGTGCGACAGATCTTGGACGTTGGGCAACCGGTTTAGCGTCACCTACATCGAGATCACAGACCACGCCCCTTGCCGGTGCGGGTGCAGCATTCCCATCTCCCAGAAAAATCTTCCTGTGGTACTTCAGAATGTCTCTGAGTTTCGACTCCATCTCTGGTGTCGTCTTCCCCGGGACTCCGACATCTGCGGTGTCAATGTCGCACTCTGGAGTGAGTTCTTCGAGCTCAGGCAGCATAACTAACTGGTCTCGCAACTGAGCCAGGAGTTCGGTTCCTTCTCGCATATAAACACCAGGTTCTAAGTCCAGATCTTCGTTCGTAACCCGCATACACCGCTCATACTCCATTCGTAACTTCTCTACCGGGGTCCCAGGCATGCCCGAGATTGGTATGTCCCACGATTCATCCGTCACGTCCGGACCATCAGCAATCTAATCACTCTGAGACTCTGAAGCCGAAACTGAGACGTCGTCAGACTCTTGCAACTCACTTAAGGAGCCAGCAACTCCGTTTTCCAGCGCTTCTCGTACCTCGAGGTCAGGGAACGTGTCCAAATCACTGGTATCAACACTCACATCCCTTATCAGCAGCTCTTTCTTTTCTTGAGGATCATCTGTTTGCGTGGAGACGTCCAGAGCAAAACGGACACGTTTCGTACGGGTAGCCACGGAGGGTCTCACAAATTGAACGCGGGCGTTATCCATTCTCGAACGCTGCAATATCTTGGTCGGCCACGGATACACGGGGTGATCCACACACGGAGGTTGCGGCATCAGGGCTTCCAAATCGGCCTCATGCTTCAGACGTCTCTTAGTTTCAGGGGACGGGGTGTTCTCCAAAATGAGCACCTCCCAGTCACGATAAGCAGCTGAGCCTGGCCTCACAAAACGACCATGTCTCGGAAAGAATCCATACTCCACAATCCTTGCAACGTCTGAGAACTCGTTCACCCAAGTGTTCTTGTCGGAGATGTTCACGACTCGGACAGCGACCGGCCATGACCGGGCTGCATAAATCAACTGGGTCACCCAGCGATCTCCTCGTCCAGCCCACACAACTTCACGTTGCGGATTCGTGGGTCCATAGTCAATCTTGACGATAAACCCCTCTCCCGGACTCAGAAGTACAGCTTCGTTTGGCCTAACGGCTCTGTTTCGCCCGATATGGTCACCAGGCTCCCAACTGCACATCATCACTACGACTTCGTCTGGAAGTGATACCAATCCTTCTCGAACACTGATCGTCAGACCAGCGGCAAACATGAATCCCATTCCTAGAAGCACATCAATTCCTTCACCGATATTCGCAACCCAAACATCCACAATGTAAACCACTCTCGGCCCAAGGGTAAGCTTGATCTCAGCGCTGGCGCCGATATACGTCGGAACTCCTCCCATCCCAGACACCTTGGTTTGTTTGTGCGACTTGAGTCTGAGTCCGAGCTTACGCGCAAAGTCGTAACTCAGAATGTTGATAGTCGCACCTGTGTCCAGGAGAATCTTGGTCCGATGATCGTTTACAGCACCATGTACCATCACCACGTCGCGTTTCGCGGGGTCGGGATAATTATCCTCCCACCAGCCATAGCATTCGCCATCCTTCAAACGAAATTGAATAGTATCGTCAGAATTCTGGTCCTTGTCTTCTACCATTTCTGGTAACACAGTTCCCAGACTTGGTCGTTCAGGGAGCATGGTCGGTCCTTGGGTTAAAGCGGTCATACATTGTTCGTGGTTATCTTGAGTTGTGGTTTTCAGCTCAGGCCCTACGTACACTAGAACACACAACTCTGGGGTCTTACCTAGCCCGGCGCGTTTCGGATCCCCATCCGACGGGCTTATTGGTTTGACTGTTTCCCAGAGTTCGCCTCATCACCCAGGAGTTTCTCCAAGAGGTGATCCGGCATGTCCTTTAATACGCCTTGACGAGCCAATTTTTTCAGGGATTCCAGAGTCTTCAGGTCTTCACACGGTCTTCCGGGGTGCAGTCTTCCGCATATTTCACAGGGCGGTACACGACACATCCGGGTCGGATGTCCTTTCTCCAGACATCGGTCACATGTTAAGTCTCTCCAGCAATCTTCTTCGGAGTGGCCAGAGCGATGGCATTTTTCGCAAAACTTGTTCCAGTAACCAGCATTGTCACGGCGCGTCTGGTTAAACCCTTGACTTGACGATCCTGTTGGAGACTGAGGTGGCGGGCGCCATCCCATGTTGTCCATCACTCGGTATACTTCATTCGTCAGAGTCTGGGTCCAGTCTGAGTTTCCGGTAGAAAGAGTAGCTGCCGAAGTATTTCCAGTCATCTGAGCTGTACTCTCAACACGACTGGATCCTGAGGTCGTTGTCTGATGTCTGGAGTTCTCGCTTTGGGATCTGGAACTATTACTGTTCCTCTGATACTCTCGATGATCTCCAGAGTCGCTATCTTCCGAATCCTCAGAGTCGACTTCTTTAGCGACATAAGTCCTGTGCATGCGCTTGGGCTTGAATTGTCCTCGCGGAATGTTATCCGCTCTGAAGTCCCGGGGCTTGGTAGCAGTTGTGTCACGATCTCCAGTTCTCCAGACTTCCTCGTCTTGCAGTATGGCATACTCCAGGTCAGAGATACTCTTGAACCTCTGTCCTTGCAAGGAGGTTTTCAGACGCGGATCATTCAGCTTGGTGATGAAACGCAGAACATGTTTCTCCAGACGCTTGGACGACTTCCTGAAATCTATATCAGCCTTCCCAGCTGCAGAGTTCAGGCGATAGAAGAATTCCAGAGGAGTCTCGGAACTCTTCATTTCCATGGTGAAGTACCTCTCAGAATAGGACGATCTTGCTTTGCAATAGCGTCTCTTGAACTCAGATGATAACTCTTTCCAATCACGGGATACACTCTTCGGCAACTGGTTAAACCAGTCACGGGCAGATGTTGGAAGCTTCAGCTTGAGTTCTTGAATCCGAGTCTTGGTACTCCAACCTCCCTGAGAAGCCATGTTTGTGAATTTCTCCCACCAGTGTACTCGCTCTCTCAACGTAGCTCTTGGGTCAAACTCTCCTAACGTGTTAGAGTTGGTGAACGGTCGGAATGAGAGCAACGTTGTTCCTGACTGTGCGGAATTCGCAGCAGTGAGGTTCACGACTTCTCCTGGCTCTGAATCCTCGGACGAAGAACTCTCAGAGTCTGAACTGGAGTCATCAGATCCTCCACCAGGTCTGGGGGCTCTCCCATGGCGTCTATCACGGCGTGGAGCGCGGCGCTCTTCACCGGAGCGTCTAGCATCATCATTCTGCCTGGAATCTCGTCGTGGAGTCGTCCTACGCTTGGTATCCGTCTTGTCCTCAGTGTTATGCGTTGTCTGGGGTGCCTGCGTCGTCGTAGCGCTTGCGGCAGCGGCGCCAGGCCTCTCAGCCTTCACTCTTCCTCCATTAGTGGCGTCGGAAGCGGGGACTGACTGTTGAATGGTCGATCGCCGTCGAAGTGACTGCTGGAGAGCCGGTGAATGCGACATAGGTGCAACCCTACCCCTGATTACGTCATTTCTGATTTCTGACCCAGATAGTGGGTGCGAAGTTGACGTAATCTCAGATAGTGGGTGTGAAGTTGCAACTTCAGGGTTCACAGGATCGGATGCCATGGTTGCAGTTGCCCAATCAGGGGAAGCGACTCCTCGGACTCCTTGAACCTGGGACAATGTTGCCCGAAGGTTACGCAATTGTCCGGCCTGGAACTTCTGAACGTTCTGAGAAGCTTCTTTCACCTGGTCGCGTTCTGCTTCCACTTCCTTCACTCGTCGATGTAGCGTTTCCATTTGCGAAATCCAGTCACGTTTCATCTCGTCTGCCGAGCGTGCATGTTCGGCTTCGACCTCGGCTTCCCGCTGTTTCCATCGGTCCGCGTACTCCGACTCCAGGCGCTGTTTCTCAGACGTTTGAAGCGCAGTTCTTAGACGTTCAACTTCCGAAGAAGGTTCCGACACTCGACTTCTGCGTTCTTCCAAGTCTTCAGCGCGCCTTTGAGCTTCCAGCCTCGCGTTCTCCGACTCCAACAGCTTATCCGTCAGCGTTTGAATCTGACGGCGTGCTTCTAAGTCGCGTTGTTCACGATGCCGTTCACGTTCCATGGATGCTAAGCGTTCCTGCGCCAAGAACTCCATCTGCGCCTGTTCCATCCGTGCCTGCCACTCCTGCTGCTGTCGCATCACGTTCAACTCGATTTGGGCAGGCCCTGATCTCTGGGAACCAGTGACTTCCGACTTCAGCCGACTTGACGCAACGGAGCTCGAGCGCCTGGAAGACAGTCTCTGGGATTTCTCACTCCTCACATCTCGACGATGCTTGTCGTGACTCGCCCCTTGACTTGAGACTTCAGATGTTTGAGCTATCGGTGCAAGTGTTCTGAGACCCAACTGCAATGGTCTGGGAATCATGTGATCGTCAGACACTGGACTTGGAGTTTCGGGCTCTGCTTCAGTCATGTCAACGTCCTCTTGTTCCACCTTCACGGGCAGTGTGGTCCTGGTCACTTGGATGCTCATTTCATTCCCGGCGGTGATTGTTCCCGCACCAGTTTCCTGAGCAACGAATGCCAAACCTCCTCCCACAAAGGGCATATGTGAAGACGCCCCTCGACCCACAGACATCATGGACTCTTCCGAAGAACTTCCTCGCGACGTCTGGAGCCCAGACGACGGATCGTCCGAAGTCCTTGATGTACCAATGACACTGGGGATGCTTGCAGCCATCGCAGGGGTCTGGAGATCACTACTCTGATTCTCGGAACTGAGCAATGAAGATTCCCAGCGAGTACTCTCGGAACGGCTTCCATACACAGGAAGAGAAGTCAGCGACGGTGTCGACATTATCGACGGAGTTGACGGGGCCTGTAGACGTGGCGGTCCATGCTGCAGGCGCTTGGACTGCGGCAGTTCTCCACTGGCAGACCCATCAGAGCTGTGTGTCACTCTGAGTCCGGTTACTCGGAGTCTCAGGATCAACTGTCGGCCCCGAAGGTCAGCTTCCTTGTCCCTGAGTGTGTCATTTTCGGCCTCCTGGCTTGGCGTTCCTGGCAGCCTGGTGTACGACAACTGGTCAGTCACCGCAGCCCACTCGACAAGTTCCAAGGCAAGCCTGCCCTGAAACTCCAAAGCGATAGAACGCATGAGGACGTCGGAGACTCTCGATGCCATACTGTCAGACCACTTCGGGATCAAGTTCTGGAACTCGAACCCAGCCTCGAACAACATCGTCTGGAGAATGGAGACACACTCAATGGGAGTCAGCATGCCTACTGGAATCTCAGCATACGTCAGGTCTTCGACTAGGCCAAAGCTGTGTCGTCTCAACCCGAGCTCGGATATCCAAGATTCTTCAGGGCTAGCGGCGGAGTACCTCCACTTCACGTAGTCTCCAGTCATGGCAGCCGCCTTCTGAAACGCGTTAGCATCTGGCTTCGGCGTCGGCCACGCATAGTCCACGTTTGGTGGTATAATCCTCCAGCGCTCTCGCTCTTCCATCGACGAAGCTGGTGATGAACATACTTCACAGCGCGTTCACCGTCCAGGGAGTCAACCTTCCCAGAGTCATCCGACGGTGTCTTCAGCGAATCACTGGATCGCATCATCGCGTCTTCCGTCAACAGGTCGTCAGACTTCACAGTCTGAGCCTTCTCTTCCACAAGTCCGGGTTCTGGCTTGACCTCCACCTCAGACTTTCCCGAAGACGTCGATGCAGACCGCAAGTCAATCTCCGGGGGCTCAACCAAATCGGCGCCTCCCTCAGACGCCTCATCACCACCCTCAGGGGCGGTGGCCTCTGCGACATCAGATTCCTCGACATGCGAAGAACTGCCTTGCGAACCTTGGTCACTGGAAACGGCGGGCGCTCCCTGGGATTCCGGTTCAGCAGCAGGCTGCTCCTCGACGGCAGACTCTGCGACGCTCACACTCTCGGCTGCCTCCTTCTCGCGTGCAGCCTTCTTCCTCTCGCGTGCCGCCCTCTTGACAGCATCCAGATCAGGCTGCTCCTCCGGCGGCAACCCTTGAAGACGTTTCGATTGCCGTGTTACCACGGCACGACCACGACCGCGTCTTCCTCCTCGTGTAGTTCCAGGCGAAGCCATCTTGGTTATCGACACTTGACAGGAACTCCTCATCTCTTCAACACTTGAATCCGGTGATATCACGATACTCAAGTCCGGGCACGCGCACCAGTTGTCGCGAAGTCGGTGAAACTTTTGCCGCGGTGCAAGGGGGGCGTACAGTGAACCAACGGGCGACAGTACTGAGGGTTCTCAGTAGTCGCCGGTTGTGGCGTGTGATACCTTGTGTATCCTCGTTGGTTCGTTGTCTGAGGAATATGACACCTCCCGGGTCAAGTGTTGTGGGGTGAAGATTGGGGGAGCTCCGTGCGAGGCCAGCGGCGACGACGTTCGAAGCCTTTGCGGGGTCCTTCTGGAGTCGGAAGCCCTGAGAACCACAAGTGATTCTCAGAGTGTGTAGTCAAAGAAAACAATGAAGAAGTCCAATAACCAAGTACTTGAATATCGCAAATTCAGCACCTGGTGGCTTAGACTTAGAAGATAACCAACAATTAACAGAGTTCAATACAAATATACAATATACACAACCGTCACTTATTCTTTCCTGGCCCTTGGACGGTGGGCTAGTACTTCCAGGTCAACTGGGTATGTGTTTCAGACCCCTGGTCTGTCTGAAAACCCGTTCCTTTCGCGCACCACCCTCTAATATATAGAGGGAAATAAACCAATACAATCGGTTATATACAACAGTCAATCAAGCGTCCTGAGAGCGACTGTCTAGCTCCCAGAACCTGTCCAAACGAGCAATATGAAATGGGCTACCGTTAGAGACAAGACAAACGACCCAACTAGGAAATGGAATAGGCGGGTCACTTCAGGTCTCTACGTTACGCTGATCTCCGCCTAAAGGGGTTGGAAGAAGGCGAGAGATCACGTAACACCAAACCTTGTTACGGCTGTATACACAGCAGATGGAACTCGGTAGCTTGTGCTTCACGAGGCAAATTGAACTCTATTTAACATTTGTCTTCTGTCATATCTTCTTCAAACACACACTTCGATCTTCTTCTTGGTCTTCTTTCTGGGTACATTGCAGTCAGTCTTCGTATCTCAGGTTGTCTTGGTTTCATTATGTTTCAGGGAATCTTCACTTGGTCTCAGTATTGGAGTCAGTGCGGCAGATCTTGATGAGTGAGCACGATGAGGCATCATTATGTAGCCTTCAGGTTGCGTGTCACTTGATGGCAGACTGGATTCTCCGGGTTGACTTGGACTCAGTATGGTGAGGCATCGACTTCACTGGGTACATGTCTGGTATGCGATCTTCTGGCTCTGGCATTCATCTTCAGAGCGGTGATCATCATGCTTCTCACACTTGGAGGCTTGAACTTCAGACATGTAGCTTAATTCCCAGGGGTGTAGAGCTTTGCTCGATACACATGAAGTCTTGAGCGTCAACTGGAACATACTTGGGCTTATTAGGGATGCTTGGGACTTGGGGTAATCATCGTGTGAGAGGTCTGGGATCTTTGTCGGTCATCACTCTGGCATTGGTCTTCAGAGTGGCATTTCTCAGACTTCTGGTTCTCAGACTCAGAAGCTTGATCCTCAGACTTGAGACGATGATTCCCAGGGTGTAGAGCTTCAATGCTCAATACACGCAAAGTCCTCAGGGGTGTCTTGGGTAGGCGACGTATAGCACGGGACACTTGGGCACTTCGGGCCTCTTGGGTCTTGTGGGTCTTGGTTGGGATCCTTGAACCGTCAATCGTCGCTCATGGGTGTAACGGGACGAGGTCTCTCAGGGATACATTCAACCTGAGAGACTTTCCGCCAGAACTTAGGCACTCGTCGTCGGGGAAAGTCCGGTGGTTGGACTGAGTGCTAGTATGCCCAGACTTGTGCACAGTCCTGGGTAGCACTTCCAACCCGTTGGGCCCCTTTACAAACAGGCGAAGGATGAATCCACAAACCAAAGTATTACACCACAGAGCCGGTACATATCAGCCGCGTCCCAGCCCCCCTTTCTCCCAGAAGCCAGTATATCCACACACACATCACAGAGAGCCAGCGACCGTTCGCTCGAAAACCGGAAATAGCAATCTCACAGTTGAGCGCGTCGTACTCCTCGTGGCTCCAATTTGACAGTTTCTTGCGCGACAACGAAGGCCGGCCGGTTATCGGAAATACGCTTGGCTATCTGTATGAACGGGTGAACGCTGTAGTGCGAAGCAGCTGGATAGCCAAACAATCGCATAAACCACCTTCACGACGCATGGTAACCCCTGATGAGCTTTTAATGATCTATAACGAAGGCTGGACAGAAGCAAGCAGGAGATTCTACTGGAGGGCGAGAATGAATTTGCTACACACCAAAGCGGTTAAACATCGGTTTGATACACGGTGGTCAGATTCGTGTGTACTGTGTGACGATGGGTGCACGGGTAGCCAAGACCAGGTCTCGGCGATCAGTCCTGCGTTGAAGTTACTGAGTTAGACGCGAGTGAGACTTACTACAAGCTGGGCCAGCAACATCTACTACCGGACCAAAGTATCCTCATCCCAACTATTGGCCACCATATTGCGATGGCGGTGGGTGGCGCGACTAGAGAATGGCGGTCGAGACGCAATAATACGCAAACATTATGGCGTCCAATGGTCCGAATAGGAGACGGTCTATGGGCTCATGACCAATGGCTCGGGGAACCCGCTGTATTGGCTTCAGACCCGCATTTTCTGTTCGCTATGAATCGTGAACTTCACCGCCAAGCTCAAATGAGCCACCGAGGGGAGGGGTGTATTATCCCAATGCACTTGGTCGACGCGGTAAGATTTTGCAGTCCAGGAGTGGGATTCTTCCAGGCAACGTTCACCGAATGGGTACCAGGTTGGTACAGTGCTACATTCGAGGGCGACGTCACCCAAAAACGATTGCCTGGTCTGCGGGACCTCCATCCCCAAAGCTGAGGCGGGCGCGTGGTGGGTTGATGATACATTTTGCGGACGATCTGAGCAATGGTGGCACCGTTTTATCCGTAAATATGAACGAGAACTGTTAGACGATATCCCTGTATATTGGGTTTCAACCGACTTTGGATCACCAGGTCATATGCACCTGGAGGCAGTTGGGTGTGTTTGGCTGCTGAAGGTGCCCACACGTCAGTTGCGAATGCGAACGGTCTTTAGTATCATACAGTCAGTATTGCACGAACGGTACACCAAGGTTTTCAGGAGCAACAAAAGCGCTATTCTCATCGGTGTCATCGCGCGTCAAGCACGTGAAATTGCACGACAATCTCGTCCCATTTGGGAGATGACCCTAACGCAAAGCTATAAAGTCGACTGGTTAATTCTGAAAACGGCTGACACCGAAGGTACAACTCGTCAAAGACAACACCCCGTATTTGATTGGTTCAGCCATACAAACGACATAATGTTGCAGCTACGTTGGTGGGCCACAGTTCGCAACCAATTGGACCGTCGTGGACTTGCTGTCTACGACGTCCCAATGGGATGGAAAAGGTACCCGACAATGATGTAACATGGTCAGAGGCGCTAATGCTAACCTCACACAGTGTCATCTCTCTCCACCGCGCCGTCTTCGATGGTATTTGGGCGACATTACGCGAGTACTGGAACAAAATCTGTGCCAAGAATGCGATAGCAGCACGGCGAGATCGTGATACGCTGTTACAAGATGTGAATGCTGGGATAAAAGCACGGAGGCCACAGTGGAACCGCAAACAAGAAGCAGTAATTGAAAGGAAACTGGACGTTCGCAAGGACTAGTTAGCAGCAAGAGGCGCCACGTGGCACCGACGGAGAATGAGGAGTCTTGCGGGAGGCAGATAGTCGAAGGGAGCATGCATTTTTTTCATTTATGTGGGAACACAGTTCCCATCAGCGTTACTGACACGTAACTGGGTCCTTATCGCGGGTACGTATCCGTAGGCGAAGATACAGCTGAGCGCGTCTTCGGGTGTAAGTAGCCGACTAAACCGCAATAAATTTAAATTTAAATCGGATAAAATATATGTAGTATAATAATAATTGTGATATTCTGCTGCGGAATAACGGAATATTGTGAATAACAGGTTTCCATAAAATATTCAATATCTATCGTGACCATTATTGGCAAAAGTAAATCAGGTTGTCTATGTGCCAACAGGTGTGCAGTACATTTAACAAATGCGCAGTGGCAAACATTTCAGTGTTGAATATTGTCCATGTTTGGTATATTTGCAGCTCGTCATACGTCCCCTCGAACGTATGCCGAGCGGATGGTGTTGTGGTTGCACTTCGCCGTCACTTCGTCTGGGTTTCTGCCTTTGGGTACGCGTCTGGAGCACGCGGTTGGTGCGTGGCAAGCGCGTGCCTTAAAAGGCTATAACTTGAAGTGGGCCGAAATGGAGCGAAATGATTGGCTCAAACGGTGATCATGAGATCGGGACACGTGTTGATTGACGGGACAAGCATCCCAAATTGACAGAATATGTATGATTTGCATACTTTTTCAAATGCTTTGTAGTGAAGATAGGAGGAGCAATGCATATGTAGGAGGGAAGGAGCTACCAGCTTCAAACAATTAAGTCAATCTCACTTCCGGACTTATATTCCAACACTCACTACACTACCAAGCTTCGTTCGCTATTCTCAATTGGTTATGAGCCCAAGCTACGCCGACAACATCGACAAGCTCGTGGAAGATTATTACTTCCACTGGGATTTCAACATGTGGATGAAGCTTGATCGGAAGGGTCTGCACCCGCAGATCATCGCGCCCGAGTTCGACCAAGCGAGTGATCGCTCCATGGCGGAATGAAAGACCAAGGGTCTGAAGGCACTTAGCGTTATCGCTGGAGACGTGAGTCTCACGTACCAAGTTTACACCCGTGGAGCACTGACTGCCGCTGAGGCGTGGACGATGCTCGAAGAGCACTTTAACAAGAAGACGCTCAAGAACCGGCTTCTCGTCACCAAGAAGTTGAACAACTTCAAGATGGAGCCCGGTACCAAGTTCGCTTCCCACGTCGATCAGTTCAAGGAGATCGTCCTCCAGATGGAGACGATCGGTGAGACTCTGGACGAGACTCGCCAGCTCGTGTTGCTCCTTGGTAGTTTTACGGAACGAGTACAACTTGTCTTCGAGAAGTCCAACCTGAAGGACCCAACGTGACGTTGGTCTACGCGATCCAAGCCCTCTCTGGTGTTCAAGCCTCGGATGAATCGTCATCGGTACAAGAGAAGGCTTTCGCAACGAAGAAGAAGGACTTCGGCGGCTCAGGTGCAAGTTCGCACATGACCAGTGTCCGGGACAAGTTCGTGTCCTTGAAGGAACTGAAGACGCCAGTCCGCATCACGATCGCGGATGGCACGAAGATCGACGCCGTTGAGAAGGGCACCGTCGGTATGAAGCTGATGGACGGAACGTCTGTCACGCTGTCGGACGTTTGGGACATACCGGAAGTTGAAGGAAGCCTCATCTCGGTGTCGAAGCTAGCCGAGAAGGGCGTCGGATCGCAGTTCAGCAAGGACAAGTGTGTCTTTAGCTTTGGTGGTGCTACCGTCATGGAGGCGAAGCGCTGTGGAAACATCTACAAGTTGAAGACAGTGAGGGACGGGGTGTGTCATTCTGCAACGACCACTCGTAAGGAGCCATGGGCTGTTGTGCATGCCCGACTTGGCCACATCCCGTACAAGCGCTATGAGAAACTACTGACCATGGCAGAAGGAGTGCCTCGCATCACGGGAGAAGTCCACGGGGACGACGGGAGCGCAGGCTGCTGCATGGGTAAGATGAAAGCTGACTACTACCAGAGATATCCGGAGAAGCTCGTCAAGAGTGTTGGTGTGCTTGACCTGGTGCACTCGGACGTAATGGGTCCGATGCAAACCAAGACACCTGGTGGCTGTAGGTTCGTGGTGACCTTCATTGACGACTACTCACGCCACGTTACGGTCTACTTCATGAAAGCCAAATCGGAAGTACCGTCGAAGTTCAAGACGAACAAGGCCGTAATTGAGAACGCGACAGGCAAGACAATCAAGCGCCTGCGCTCGGACAAAGGTGGTGAGTACACTGGTCGCCCGTTCAAGAGCTACCTCAACCACTGTGGCATCAAACATGAGAAGACGGCGCCGTACACATTTCAGCAGAATGGACTGGCTGAACGGATGAACCGAAGCCTTGTGGAGATAGCTCGCTGCAAGGTCTACATGAGAGTGTTGACAGAACGTTGTGGGCTGAAGCGGTTAATACTGCGACCTGGATTATCAACCTGATCCCCACCTCGGTCAATGTGAAGACACCCTACGAGATTGTGAGTCATTCCAAGCCACAACTCAAGAACGTGAAGGTGTTCGGTGCACTGGGATACGCTCATATCCCCAACGATGATGATAGAACGAGGGCAAGCGGCGCGAGTGGAAGCGTCCGACTTCTCGTTCATCGCAACGGGTGCGATGACCAAGAGCGAATGGCTCAACGACTCAGGTGCAAACTCGCACATGACCAGTGCCCGGGACAACTTCGTGTCCTTGAAGGAGCTGAAGACGCCAGTCCGCATCTCGATCGCGGTTGGCACGAAGATCGACGCCGTTGCGAAGGGTACCGCCGGTATGAAGCTGATGGACTGAACGTCTGTCACGCCGTCGGATGTCCTGTACATCCCTGAATTTGAAGGAAGCCCCATCCCGTTGTCGAAGCCGGCCGAGAAGGACATCACCGCGCAGTTCAGCGGATCATCAACCGGATCCCCAACTCGGTCAACGTGAAGCCAACCTACCTGATTGTGAGTCGTTCAAGCCACAACTCAAGAACGCCAAAGTGTTCGGTTCACTGGGGTACACTCACATCCTCAACGAGAAGCGCCGCAAGCTGGATGCAAAGGCATTCAATTGTCGGTTGCTGGGATACGAGGATGGTGTCAAGGGGTATATCGTGTACTGGATTTGTCAACTGGATAGGTGCAAATCGTGCGCATCGTGAAGTTCATGGAGACGGCCGACCCTGCCGGCATCATGACTCGTGTTGATGCCGACGAGGACGAAGACGCATTAGCGCCAACCCTGCAGAAAATGGCGTTGAGCGACTCCACGCAAATCGTCTCCACCGATGTTGGAGTTGCTGATGTTATCCCACTTCAACGTGGCGTAGACGTGGATACTGCGATGGTGCCATACGAATCGACATATCCTATGATCACTCGTTTACGTGTTCGGCACATTGACGAGGCATCGGATCCTGAAGAGGCAAGCACAAGAAATAAGCAGGTCATCGATGATGGACAAGCGCCAGAAGCTGATGCAAGAGCGAACGAGGTCAAGTAGTATCGAGCTCGCCATTGTTGAGAGTGGACAGCTGGTGGCTGCCACCAAGGAGGTCCCGAAGACGTATGCAGAGGCGACTACAAGTGCAGACCAAGGCAACTGGTAGAAAACGATTGCAAGTGAACTTAAGTCGATAACGGACGGTGCCTGGAAGTTGGTGCCAAGACCTACGCACCAGCGCCCGATCAGTTGACACTGGGGGTTTGCGTTGATGTGCAACGAGAAGGGAAAGTGATTCGACAAGACACCAAGGGTATTCACAACGACAGGGGATTGACTATGAAAAGACGTATGCGCCTGTGGCTTACCTGAATTCGATCCGAGCGGTGCTGGCCAAGTGTTGTGCTGAAGGAATTGAGATCGAGCGGTTTGGCGTGGATACGGCGTTCCTTTACGGCAAGCTCGAAGAAGGGGTCTATATGGAATTGCTAGAAGGTCTTCGGGAATTACTAGCGCTGGCTAGACCTAAGGTGAAATGAGGTCGTCTGCATGCTATCTCGAAGTATGTACGGACTCAAGCAGGCGCCTTGTGTTTGGAACGAGACAATCGACAACCATCTCAAAAACGTGGGATTCAAGGCTGCTGATGCTGATACCCAAGGAGTGAAGGATACGACGAGTGTGTCGTATTTCTTTACGTAGACGATATGCTGATTGCGTCCTGGGACAAGGCCATTATAGCGTTGGTGAAGGCTGGTATTGCTGAGTAGTTCCGGATCAAGGACCTCGGACGAGCACGCTTCATTCTTGACATCGATATCGACTACGACATGGAGCGCAGAACGTTGGGCATCTGCCAGCGAACCTAGACTGAGTCGTTCATCAAGAAGTTTGGTCAAGAGGACGCAAAGCCAAGCCTGATACCACTGAATCCGTGTCTTCACTTGACTAAAGAGGACGGGCCGCAGGTCGATGAGGACGAGGCCAAGATAAAGTCGAATCCGTACCGATCGCTCATCGGTAGCCTCATGTACCTGGCATGTGAAACGCGGCCTGATATCTCGGTTGCAGTGGCAAGTTGCGTTTCTCCCTGGAAAAACCTGGTGAGAAACACTAAAATGCTGAAATCAAGGTGGTGCGGTATCTGTTGAAGACCAAGGACGTGGGCATCGTGTTCGATGGGTCGCAAGGAACAGAGCTCGCCGCCTACTGGGATGCAGGCTGGGCTGGCAACTGCGACGACAGACGCTCCGTTAGCGGGACAATGCTCATGATATGTGGGGCCACACCTGTAGTTTGGCGCTCTATTTTTCAGAAGGCTGTCGCCCTAAGCTCGGCTGAGACCGAGTACATGGCTCTGAGTGACTGCATCAAGGAAGTGGTGTGGATGCGACTACTTCTCAAGGACATTGGTGCAGGGCAAGTGGGGGCTGCGGTGATCTACGAGGACAACCAAGATGCCATTGTGGCTTGGAATGACTCATAATCGCGTAGGGTGGCTTCACATTGACCGAGTTAGGGGTCCGGTTGATGATCCAGGCCGCAGTATTAACCTCTTCAGTGTCGCGAAGCCGGTGAAGCTTTTACCGCGATGCAGGGGGGCGTACAGTGAACTAACATGCGACAATACTGAGGGCTCTCAGTAGTCGCGGGTTGTGGCGTGTGATACCTAGCGTATCCTCGTTGGTCCGTTGTCTGAGGAATATGATACCTCCCGGATCAAGTGTTTTGGGGTGAAGGTTAGTGGAGTTCCGTGCGAGGCCAGCGGCGAAGAAGTTTGAAGCCTTTGCGAGGTCCTTCTGCCCTGAGAACCACAAGTGATCCTCAGAGTAGGTAGTCAGAGAAACAGTGGAGAAGTCCAATAGCCAGGCACGTGAATATCACAAATTCAGCACCTGGAGGATTAGACTTAGAAGATAATCAACCAATTAAAAGAGTTCAATACAAATGTACAATATACACAACCGTCACTTATTCTTTCCTGGACAACAGTCAATCAAGCGTCCTGAGAGCGACTGTCTAGCTCCCAGGACCTGTCCAAATAAGCAATTTGAAATGGGCTACCGTTAGAGACAAACGACCCAACTAGGAAATGGAATAGGCGGTTTCTACGTTATGCTGGTCTCCACCTAAAGGGGTTGGAAGAAGGCGAGAGGTCACGTAACACCAAACCTTGTTATGGCTGTAAACACAGTAAATGGAACTCGATAGCTTAAGCATCACGAGGCAAATTGAACTCTGTTTAACATTTATCTTCTGTCATATCTTCTTCACATACACACTTCGATCTTCTTCTTGGTCTTCTTTCTGGGTTCCTTGCAGTCAGTTTTCGTATCTCAGGTCATCTTGGTTTCATTATGTGTCAGGGAGTCTTCACTTGGTCTCAGTATTGGAGTCAGTGCGGCAGATCTTGATGAGTGAGCACGTACAGACGTCATCATGGAGTCTTCAAGTTGCGTGTCATTTGATGGCGGACTGAATTCTCCTGGTTGACTTGGACTCAGTATGGCGAGGCATCGACTTCACTGGGTACATGTCTGGTACGCGATCTTTTGGCTCAGGCATTCATCTTCAGAGCGGTGATCATCATGCTTCTCAGAGTTGAAAGCTTGATCTTCAGACATGTGACTTAATTTCCAGGGTGTAGAGCTCTGCTCAATACATACGAAGTCTTGAGCGTCAACTGGAACATACTTGGGCTTATTGGGGATGCTTGGGACTTGGGGTAATCATCATGTGAGAGGTCTGGGATCTGTATCGATCTTCACTCTGGCATCGGTCTTCAGAGTGGCATTTCTCAGACTTCTGGTTCTCAGAGTCAGAAGCTTGACCCTCAGACTTGAGACGAGGATTCCCAGGGTGTAGAGCTTCAATGCTCAATACACGCAACGTCCTCAGGGGTGTGTTGGGTAGGCGACGCTCGGCGCATGACACTTGGGCACTTCGGGCCTCTTGGGTCTTGTGGGTCTTGGTTGGGATCCTTGAGCCGTCAATCGTCGCTCATGGGTGTAACGGGACGAGGTCCCTCAGAGATACATTCAGTCTGAGGGACTTTCCGCCAGAAGTTAGGCGCTCGTCGTCGGGGAAAGTTCGGTGGTTGGATTGAGTGCTAGTATGCCCAGACTTGTGCACAGTCTTGGGTAGCACTTCCAACCCGTTGGGCCCCTTTACAAACAGGCGAAGGATGAATCCACAAACCAGAACAATACATTACAGAACCGGTAACATATCATGCGCGTGCGGCCGCGTCCCAGCCCCCCCCCTCCCCCTTTCTCCCAGAAGCCAGTATATCCACACACACACACAAATCATAGCGAGCCAGCGACCGTTCGCTCGAAAACCGGAAATAGCGATGTCACATCAGCCCGCCACTTCCTGTCGAGGCTCTCATGATAGAGCATGAGGCGAGCCATCTCCATGAGGCTACGGTTCATCCGTTCAGCCAGTCCATTCTGCTGAAATGTGTACGGCGCCGTCTTCTCATGTTTGATGCCACAGTGGTTGAGGTAGCTCTTGAACGGGCGACCAGTGTACTCACCACCTTTGTCCGAGCGCAGGCGCTTGATTGTCTTGCCTGTCGCGTTCTCAATTACGGCCTTGTTCGTCTTGAACTTCGACGGTACTTCCGATTTGGCTTTCATGAAGTAGACCGTAACGTGGCGTGAGTAGTCGTCAATGAAGGTCACCACGAACCTACAGCCACCAGGTGTCTTGGTTTGCATCGGACCCATTACGTCCGAGTGCACCAGGTCACTCTTGACGAGCTTTTCCGGATATCTCTGGTAGTAGTCAGCTTTCATCTTACCCATGCAGCAGCCTGCGCTCCCGTCGTCCCCGTGGACTTCTCCCGTGATGCGAGGCACTCCTTCTGCCATGGTCAGTAGTTTCTCATAGCGCTTGTACGGGATGTGGCCAAGTCGGGCATGCACAACAGCCCATGGCTCCTTACGAGTGGTCGTTGCAGAATGACACATCTCGTCCCTCACTGTCTTCAACTTGTAGATGTTTCCACAGCGTTTCGCCTCCATGACGGTAGCAGCACCAAAGCTACACACTTGTCCTTGCTGAACTGCGATCCGACGCCCTTCTCGGCTAGCTTCGACACCGAGATGAGGCTTCCTTCAACTTCCGGTATGTCCCAAACGTCCGACAGCGTGGCAGACGTAAAGTCCATCAGCATTATACCGGCGGTACTCTTCGCAACGGCGTCGATCTTCGTGCCATCCGCGATCGTAATGCGGACTGGCGTCTTCAGCTCCTTCAAGGACACGAAGTTGTCCCGGACACTGGTCATGTGCGAACTTGCACCTCAGTCGACGAGCCATTCACTCTTGGTCATCGCACCCGTTGCAATGAACGAGAAGCCGGGCGCTTCCTCTCGGGTCGCTTGCCCTCGTTCCTCATGTACCTTCTTCTTCCGCCACTCGAACTCTCAGTGCCCTTGCTTCTTTGCAGTAGAAGTACTTGCCCTTGAAACGTTGCTTGCCTCTTCTTTGTGCCTCGGATTAATCGTCATCGGGTCAGGAGTTTTTTCCTGAGCCGATGACGATTCATCCGAGGCTTGGACACCAGAGAGTACTTGAATCGCGTAGATCAACGTCACGTTGGTCGTGTTCTCGAGTACAATACTGATCATCTTGTACTCGTCCGTTTGACTGCCAAGGAGAAACACGAGCTGACGAGTCTCGTCCAGAGTCTCACCGATCGTCTCCATTTGGAGGACGATCTCCTTGAACTGATCGACGTGGGAAGTAAACTTGGTACCGGGCTCCATCTTGAAGTTGCTCAACTTCTTGGTGTCGAAATGCCGGTTCTTGAGCGTCTTCTTGTTGAAGTGCTCATCGAGCACCGCCCACGCCTCAGCGGCAGTCAGTGCTCTACAGACGTAGACTTGGTACGTGAGATTCACGTCTCCAGCGATAACCCTAAGTGCCTTGAGATCGTTGGTCTTCCATTCCGCCGTGAACCGATCACTCACTTAGTCGAATTCGGGCTTTACGATCTGCGGTGGCAGATCCTTTCGAGCGAGCTTCATACACATGTTGAACTCCCAGTGGAGGTAGTTATCTGGTATACAAGTCCCAATACAAATTCCTATATAAATCCCAATTTGCAACGGACACAGTAACCCAGTCAATGCATATGCAAATCACCACATGTCGTGCAAATCGAAACCGCATGCCCAATCACATCTCACGATACAAAAGGATCCGCCAATCACATGCACTCTTTCGCTCCACTTCAATTGCATGCCTCTGAATGCACGCGCATGTAGTGTGCCCTGAGGTAGCATGTCAGTCGAGGTAGACGGCGAAGTGCAACCACAACAGTATACATCGGTAAAATCCGGCCTCGCCCAACTTTTTATACTATAATTATTAAATCCGAGCTCTTTTACAATTATTTTTCATGTCGGCACTCAATCTTCCCCCACTTATATACAACTACAGTAAAGGGGATTGAGTGCCGACTTGAAGAATGAGGAGAAAACTGCTTTAATGAAATAGAATTTGAAGAACGTTTTAAAGTAACAAGCCTCATTGTAATAGCTCCAAACGGTATGCTTCACAAGGCGCATGGACAGGTTTCGCGCTGACCTGGTTAAGAAGAAGAAAAGAAATGAGGTTATGCTGGTTGTTCTTGGCACGAACTGAATTATGGTACTGATTTTGATGAGATGTTGGATTTCTGAATTTTGATTGAATTTGAGAGTGCTGGATTTGATTTTGATCCCGCGGGGGATCGAACTCGTGCCAAGAGCATACTTCGTGGGACCCACTGGACCACCAGCGGCCCCTGACCTGGTTAAGAAGAAGAAGAAATGAGTTGATTAACTGGTTATGCTGGTTGTTGCTCTTGGCACAGACTGAATTACCCTAAGGTACTGAATTTGATGAGATATTGGGGCGAATAAGTGGGAATTGAGTCTTGAGTTTGCAGGCAGTTTGGAGTCGAACCTTACTCGCGGCTTTGCACCGACTGCGTCTTTTCCCAAAGGGCTCTAAGTTCGCGCCAAAATTGCAGTTCAAAACACAAACACCATAAGAGTAAAGTGAGCCTGAGTCTTGACAATCACTCTGCATTTTGACAGGAGATCGATCCTTTCCGCATTGAAGCGGTACTCAACACATGTGACGCGCTGTGGTGACGCGCTTTTTTTCAGCACTTTCCGGCTGCATTTTGCGCCAAAATGAATGAATCGATTTCGCACTTTCCGATGATACAATTTGAAGGTTTGCAGTTCAAAATGTCGCAATTGCGTCTGGCGCCACTGCGCTAAGTTCGCACACACTTTTTATTGTACTTTTTGGCTTCAAATTCAGGATTCAAAATCGCACTTATTCGCTCCATTGGATTTTGAATTTTGATTGAATTTGAGAGTGCTAACATCTGGATGTGATTTTGATCCCGCGGGGGATCGAACTCGTGCCAAGAGCATACTTCGTGGGACCTTTACCCACTGGACCACCAGCGGCCCTGACCTGGTTAAGAAGGGGATTGGATGTTGTAAACATGAGGAGACTATTTTCAATGCGCTTCATCCATGTGGCCTTTGGGACTCTGTCCAAAACCTAAATACCTTCTTGGCTTCATGGTTGCTGAAGCATTGACAATAATTAACTCGATATTATCCAGACACTACGTCATCTTCATCGGTATAGAAACATCCCACCTCGACGTCCACGGAGTCCTTGAAGTCATGTTCTTCCTCCCTCTCAGGTTTCCTCATAGAGCATAAATCGGATCGATAGCCCCACAGCCAAACACACAGCAAACAATTCGAGAACTCATCTATTATTTGCTTCAAATGGCAAAGAAATCACATGATGCTTGTTCGGGACTGGACATATTCGCAGCAAATATGGCTCCTAGTCGTTCGCGCGCAACACCTCTATCTTCGCCGCCGCCTTAGCCTTCTTAGAGCCACTGACGTACGCGTCACGCAAGGCAAGCAACGCGTCGATCTTGTTTTGCGAGATGGTTGACTGACCCATAGCAACTCTCGCATATGTAGTTCCCCAACGTGAAGCAATGTCATCAAGCTTCGACACGATAGCGCTAGACAAAGGGCTGCGTTCTTCCAAGTCCTCTTCACCGCGTTCCTCAAAGTCCACGGGGTCTTCAGACTCGTCTTCTTCTTCTTCCGTGATGGGGTACTTGTTACTCCTCAGAAGTCGCTGGCTCGGACTGCTCTGCGCCACCTTGGAGATCTTGACCTGGTTAGACGTGGCAACAGCAGCCGTTTCGCCTGCGAAAAGCAAGGAAGCCGCGGCAATCACCAGAATTTGAGCGAGACGCATGTTTGGCTTGATTGAAGAAAGAAAATTGCAAAGTGAGGATCGAGCTGCCCCGCAAGATTTTGGACAACAGTGCCCTGTTGCCACAACGTCCGCGATGCTGTACTTGTACAGGTTGGCTACGAAGATAATCAACTTTGTTGACCAATGGCAAACGTTATTAAAGTGTCATTGGTTGATCCTGTGATAATAGGGACATCTGGTGTCGTAGGATCTACCTGTCCAGAACAATATTTTCTTCGTAAAATGGTAAGCTTTTTGCGATACGCCTCCTTGGACACCTTTTTTAAAAGTAGCGTGAAGAGAACACCATCTTTCTCGAGTCTCACGTAAATTCTGCTCTTATCCTGAGATAGGAAGCAATTTATTACTGGCTTGCCAGCCCTAGGCAAAATACTCTCTATAAATTATGGGGTTCAATTACAGACTAAAACTGAATACTTTTGCTACTGTCCCCACCACCACGCTTATAATAGCAGATTTGACGTCAGACTCGAGGACGATGGTGGATGAACGTTTTGGTCAGTTGCAAGACCGAGCTCGTCTTCATTGTGGACGAAGTCTCCCACGAGTACAAGCCACGGCAACGCACATTTGGCGGCGTCCTCTTCACGCTACTTTTAAAGAAGGTGTCCAAGGAGGCGTATCGCAAAAAGCTTACCATTTTACGAAGAAAATATTGTTCTGGACAGGTAGATCCTACGACACCAGATGTCCCTATTATCACAGGATCAACCAATGACACTTTAATAACGTTTGCCATTGGTCAACAAAGTTGATTATCTTCGTAGCCAACCTGTACAAGTACAGCATCGCGGACGTTGTGGCAACAGGGCACTGTTGTCCAAAATCTTGCGGGGCAGCTCGATCCTCACTTTGCAATTTTCTTTCTTCAATCAAGCCAAACATGCGTCTCGCTCAAATTCTGGTGATTGCCGCGGCTTCCTTGCTTTTCGCAGGCGAAACGGCTGCTGTTGCCACGTCTAACCAGGTCAAGATCTCCAAGGTGGCGCAGAGCAGTCCGAGCCAGCGACTTCTGAGGAGTAACAAGTACCCCATCACGGAAGAAGAAGAAGACGAGTCTGAAGATCCCGTGGACTTTGAGGAACGCGGTGAAGAGGACTTGGAAGAACGCAGCCCTTTGTCTAGCGCTATCGTGTCGAAGCTTGATGACATTGCTTCACGTTGGGGAACTACATATGCGAGAGTTGCTATGGGTCAGTCAACCATCTCGCAAAACAAGATCGACGCGTTGCTTGCCTTGCGTGACGCGTACGTCAGTGGCTCTAAGAAGGCTAAGGCGGCGGCGAAGATAGAGGTGTTGCGCGCGAACGACTAGGAGCCATATTTGCTGCGAATATGTCCAGTCCCGAACAAGCATCATGTGATTTCTTTGCCATTTGAAGCAAATAATAGATGAGTTCTCGAATTGTTTGCTGTGTGTTTGGCTGTGGGGCTATCGATCCGATTTATGCTCTATGAGGAAACCTGAGAGGGAGGAAGAACATGACTTCAAGGACTCCGTGGACGTCGAGGTGGGATGTTTCTATACCGATGAAGATGACGTAGTGTCTGGATAATATCGAGTTAATTATTGTCAATGCTTCAGCAACCATGAAGCCAAGAAGGTATTTAGGTTTTGGACAGAGTCCCAAAGGCCGCATGGGTGAAGCGCATTGAAAATAGTCTCCTCATGTTTACAACATCCAATCCCCTTCTTAACCAGGTCAGGGGCCGCTGGTGGTCCAGTGGGTCCCACGAAGTATGCTCTTGGCACGAGTTCGACCCCCCGCGGGATCAAAATCACATCCAGATGTTAGCACTCAAATTCAATCAAAATTCAAAATCCAATATCTCATCAAAATCAGTACCTTAGGGTAATTCAGTCCATCCCAAGAGCAACAACCAGCATAACCAGTTAATTAACTCATTTCTTCTTCTTACCCAACTAACAGTAAATCTGGTTGTTTAACATGCAGTAAATTGAATAAAATTTATTATTTTTAGTGAATTTAATAAAATTTATTAGTTTTAGCATTTAATGCGCAGTGGCAACAGTTCGGTGAATCTACATACTATTACTGTAGGATAAGGAGTTATTTTCCCAACTGAATAGTTTACATCCCTAACCCTAATAGTAAAGGGGTGTAGTCAGACCAATCAAAAACATGTTGACGAATTTTTAGCCAATCATAATGTCTTCTAAAATTTCCCAACAATTTCCCAATTATTTTGGGAATCTTGACATATTATTCATTAAACGCCTATACAAAAATTAAGTTAGCTTCTGCCTGACTGAAATAATGCAGACGCTGCCAAACGTTCATCTATGCCATTTGAAAAGATGCAACGTGTAGCGAGAGGGCTGGACGTCCCTCAAGGGACTGCCGGGCAGGAAGCGGCAGCAATGAAATGCTTCGGAGAATTCCTTGCTCTGGGTAACATGGATGAGAGGTCGCTTGCTGACATAGCTAAGTCGTTGTCTACGCAAGACGCTTTGCCAAGTCAAAACTTTTACTCATTGCTAACTGCGTTTTCAATTTTTTTACAAACTAAACCCAGTGTACGAGGAGGCTATCTAGCGAAGGCTACTGCAATTAAATATATGTCACAAGTTGTGAATATGTTGAGAGAGCGGTTCCCTCAATATTTGTCTGACAGCAAAAGAATTGCCAAAATACGCGATAAAATGGCTGCTGCTATCGCGGAGCGGAACATGATGACCGGAATTCAGACTGGAGAAGCTCCTGGATGTACTCTCGACGACTTGCGTCTTCTGGTGCAGGAAACAGCTATTAAGGGGGTCGGATCAGGGTACAAAAGCTTACATGATGCGGCTGTACTAACGCTAATGTGGCACACATTTGGTCGTGCAATAGATACCTGCTTCTCAAGGAAGTCCCAGCTTTCAATTTCGGCCTCCGGGGAGCTGTTTTTGCGTGTTGCGCGAGTCAAGACCTCTGTCGTTCAGGGAATTTCTATTTACAAAGCAGCGGCGCACTGGGAGCAGTGTATGCTACATGCATTAGGAATGTTGTTCGCCGGTGCCTCGGAGCCTTCGAGCTTCGTTTTTCCGCTGATGCCACACGTCGCTGCATCTGATCTTCCAGGTGAGAAGACGTACAGCCAAGATGAAGCCATTGTCTATTGGGAGAGTCTAGAAGATGGAAAAGAGACCGTGGAGCCACATGCTAAGCGAGTTAGAGGAAGACCAAATGTATCCAAGTACGTCAATGACATCGTCAGTACGGTATCCGATCGTCTCATCAAGTCCGCTGCCCCAATGCCCGCCAAGATAACACCTGGCCTCAGCAGTCACTCGCTTAGGCGTGGTGCAGCGGCGTACGCGAATGCGTCACCTCAGCTAGCAATACAATGGATTTCTACTCGAGGCGCGTGGCTCCTGGACTCGCTGACGAAAGCGTTCGCGTATGTCGGCACAACCACGCGTGAAGACCAAAGCGTTGGTAAAATCCTTGCTGGCTACAAGGATCCACACCTGCCATGTCTCACGCCTTCTATCGCGTCACTGAAAGAACGGCTTCCAGATTTGGAGTATGCCCGGGTACTGGCGCTACGCTCCCAGCTTTTTAAGAATGTTTCGGGCTTCACAGACACGAGTCTTAACGTGGACGGAGCTGGCTTGGACGCGGCAATGGCGGCGCTTCTTATCCATCTGGAGGAGGTTTTAGCAGCAGTCACACAGGAGCAGAAAGCTTCTGGATTCACTTCACACTATTTGTACAGATTGCACGAAGCTCTGGATGCCACCAACGATAATCTGGGAGCGCGCTTGACCCTCGACTCTTGTGTCACCTGGGGGCGACAGCTCCGGACAGTGTGGGAGACCGACAACTACGCGCAACTTGGCAACGCAGGTGGTAGTGGCTCTGCTGTACTTGGTGCAGCGATCACGCAAATACTTTCCTCCATCGGAACGATGCAACAAACACTGCATAAGCTGGTCTCCATGCAGGAAGAGAAGTCGGCTTGTAACTGCACTGCTCATACCAATGATACTGGAGCTGACGACAGTTGTGTACGTGAACCCTCTCGTGAAGATGTCATCGCAGAATCTCACTCGCTCGCGGGATGCTGGTACAATTGGTATACGCTGGAACTGTGGAAAACTGCAACGGAAAAGAAACAGCAATTTGCACGTGCCGATCTCAAGGCGTGCGTTAACGTGATGATGATAGCAGCAGGTCGAGATATCAACGTACCTTCTCCACCATTGGACCGTGATGGAGTATCTTACCGTATGTGGAAGCAGGAGCTCTGGACGCTGGCAGAAGATCTGGACCGCAAGACCAACAAGGCGCTGGGCAACATTGACAGGAAGGGAAACTCTAAGACGGCAGGATCTTTGCGGAAACGCTGGAGAAAACTGAGGCTCAAACATCGACCGGAATACGACGCGCTTTGTTCTGCTTTTATCGCTCGCAAAGCAAGCAACAGCATTGTCGACCACTTTACACCCGATACGCACTTGTGGAGGCAAAAAGACTTGGAGTAGATCACGAGCTTTGTATTGCATACGTTTAAATAACACTACACATAAAAACATTAACAACACACAACGTAGCGTCTGCAGCTTGCTGCATTGCTTTAGTTAGTGTTAATACAAGTATTATTGCAAGCGACAATAGCTTACGCACCATTTCCCGAAGTAGATATATCCAACAGTCAGTCTTCTTCTTGCCAAAATGGTAGCGTATCCCCCGCCCTGCCGGGTTTTAGTCACGTCAGACGCTTCGTACTGTGGTTGGCGGCTTCTTATCGTAGTCAGACGAACGCTTGGCGACGTATACTGGAGTCTGGTAGAGCCTGGATCGGCGCCGAAGGGGGCCGCAGAGTTACCCGAACTGGCGGCGCCCTCACTTCGTTGGAGGGGAGCTTCTTTTGTGTCGCTCTGGTGGCTACCGATTAAAAAACCTCGAGAGGTTTTTCTCTCTTTGGACCCAATAATCACAGCATAGTTTTTTCAAGTGATTTGGGACTGATCAATTGCTACTGGCTATTTTTGTTTGGGACCACATTTGGAACTGGGCGATTAATGTAGTATGCAATCTTCGTTGTTAACATTTAGCTAAAAAAAATGCCAAAACGTTCTTTTCGCAAGTCTGGCTGAAATAAAAACAGCCCGCGTTATGAACTCACCTCTAAAATTACGACTCACACATACTCTACACGGATATCTTCTTAGCAACCGTAGAAGCGCACCACCTGCAACGAGGTGTCCGAAGCGCCCTTCGACAGGTACGCAACACTGCCGTCCGGGTACGACTTCAGAGCCTGGTAGCGGTTGCCCACCACAGACTTGTCCACCGTCACCTTCTCACTGATAGACTTGCCGGTCGACGCGTCCAGCACCTGCGCGTAGATCGTGCGGTCACTGCCCTCGGCCAGGTCGCCGCCCGACGAGCTGCCCTCCCACATTGCCAGCAGACCGCCGCTGCCGATCGACGCCAGGTGAGGAGCGCGCTCGTTCGCGTCCGTGCCGCCCAGCGTGATGTCGTCGCTGGCTGCAGCGTTCAGTGCGAAGTGGATCAGGTGCACCTTGGCGTTGTCGCCGTTGCCGTTGCTCACCGTCGCCCAGTACTTGGACGCCGCACCGCTCGGCACGATGTCACCCAGGTTCGAAGCGGCCAGGTCCACCGGGTAGATGGTTGTGCCCCAGTCCTTGGGCGGCATGATGCGGTTGTTGCTGTCCGTCTTACAGATGGCCGCGAAGTTGTCCGTGCGGTTGTCGTACGTGACGCGCTCGTAGCCGGAGTGCGAGCAGCCCCAGTCGAACGAGTCCTCGTTCGCCGTGATCTTGCCGGACGCGTCCACCACCTTCATACGGTCACCCTGGTGGATGTTGATGCAGCCGCCCTCGGACGTCGAGATGGCGGCGCCGAAGTACGCGGCCCAGTTCTTGCCGTCGAACGCGATACGGCCGTGGTGAGCGTACCACCAGATCATGTACACATCGGGTCCGGTCTTGCCCGTCGAGTAGGGCGGCAGCGACGCGCTGGACGACGTCAGCTTGGTGGCCCATGACTCCTTCGTGCCGTCGTAGCGGACCAGGTACATGTCGTAGCAAGGCACGGCCGGGCTGGGTGGGGAGCCGCACATGTTGCTCGGGTTACCGCAGTTGAGGGTGCCTCCGCCCTCCGCGTCTCTCGTTCCGAGAATCACGAAACCCTTCTCGTCGGCGTAGATGTCGGCGAAGTCGTGAAGCGGAACCTTGACGGTGCTGCCACTCACAAGCTTGTCGCTGGCATCCAGCTCCTGGACGATGATACTGTCACCGCTCTGGAAGGCGATGCGAGAACCGCCCGACGGGATGGCGGCGATGGCGACCGGCTTGAGAGCCACCTCGTCCTCATTGGCGTCCACGGTGACACCCACGTCAACCTTTGTGATCTCGATGCGGGGCTTGGCGCACAGCTTCGAGTTGTCGCCCAAAGTAGTCGACGGCTTGGTGGTGGCGGCCGTGGTGGAGTTGTTGGAGTTGGATCCGCTGGCGCTGGAGCTCGAAGCAACCGTGGGGGCGGCGGTGGTGGTCTTGGGGACCTCCGTGAACGTCAGTGACGTGTCAGCGTCGCCGGCGGTCTCAGAATTGGAAGCGACATCAGTCTTTTGCGATGCGCCTGAACCAGAGGCAGAGGGGAGACCCTGCTTCGTGTCGTCACCGTTCGAGTTGGAGGCCTGGCTGGCACCAACGTCCGAACCCTGCTGGATCGGAGAGTCCGTGGCGGATCCCTGGTTGCTGCCATACTCAGGGAAGTCGGGCGTGGGGCCGTTGTAGCTGCTAGTGAACGAGGCGTCCGTCGGTGCAGAACCCTGCTGGATCGGAGAGTCCGGGGACGATTCGTCGCTGGCACCGACGTCCGAGCCCACCGGCTGGATCGTGGGCGACGAGCCGCTCGAAGTGTAGGATGACGATCCGCTGGGCGTGGCAGAGGTGACATCGGGCACAACAGGCTCCGGGGTCACCATGGTGCACTTCTCGTCAGCGGCAGCGAAGCCGTTGCAGGCAACAAGTGCGACGGCGGACGCGATCAGGACGTTATACAGACGCATGGTGGCTTGTTTCTTGGTCTTGCGTGGGCGGAGGAGGTTGTCGCCGTTGAAAGCCAATTGGAAAATGATCTGAAGGCACTTGACGCATTTTCATTCGAACAGCCAAAGGTGCCGGCCCGGCAAAGCGTTATCGTGCAGACAGTTCAGGAGCTCCAGCTGTACCTGTAGCAACGTAGGTTTTGGCGGTTGTAGCGCGGGTATTGATGTTGTCGTTTCGACACCGCTACAACCATAAGTTTGCTCCTTCTTTTCCAGCATCTGTCAAGTTCAGATCTTCGGAGATTGATAAACATCAGTGCAAGGTCAACAAGTTTTGCCAATGTGACGCGCGGCGACCCACAACTTCTTCTCTCTCTAACCTTCACCCAGGGCAATCGCTCCTGGTGAAAGTGCTCTACATGTAACATAAATCTGCGTAATTGTGTTGTTAATCCGCATGCAGTTTAGTTCGCAGTATTATTTGGGTAACTAAATGTCTATCGAGTCACGGTACCGGTAGTCCCTGCAAACGTTGACGCGGCTGGTCTCCACGGGTACAGCCGGCTAAAACGTGGGATCAGGTCACGTTAGTTAAACTTTGTTCTACCGGTAGACAAACTGGTAGAAACGCCACGACAGCTGTCCGTCAAACCGGCAATTCCCAAGCATGTGATTTTTTTTAATAAAACATGAACTGTTGTTGGGGGGGGGGGGGGTCGAACCAGGCAAAACAATCAGTTGCTAAGGTTTTTTTATAAGTACTTGCTTAGAAAAAAAAACCACCTCGAGAGGTGGCTTGTATTTTATCTAATCATTAGCAATTTGATCATCCCCTCCAGTTAGTTCTGGTCACAGAATCGCGGGGGCTTCAGTTGTGGATCGTAGGTGCTATTCACGGCACGGGCGGTAGACTTGCTGTCGGGAGTCGGCCTTACTGGCAGTACTGCTCTAAAGAGTGCACCTCTACGTCCTCCCCGCCGTTTTCGTCAAATACATGTATAGCTATCGCCAGGACATCATGGGGCTCCCGTAGGAATCGCTGGCGCTCGCTCGTCAGACAATGGCATCGTCTTGGGCACAAAGTTTTATCAATATCAACAGTTTCGTACTTAAATGAAGTTATAGTTCGACTCCCCCTACATGTGGTAACTAGCCGAGCGCCACCCGCTTTGCGGGTGGTAAAGCATGTTGGGTTGGAACCCGTGGGGCTCACTGTTCCAGCTCGCCCCACTACTCATCAGCGGCGCCACACCTCCGGCGCGCGCCGTGGCCGAGGCTTTTTTAGCCAATCAAATCGCGTATAGCGATCACCGTTATGATGGGCTATATTTGTAATTTTAGTATTCCTGAGGGCAGTCACAACAATAGGTCGATGTTATATAATAGGTGGGACTGCATGTAAAAGTGTGGTGTAGCCAAGGCAAGTACACAGGTTTATGCGCTAAACCGTTGAACGGACGGACATTCAGACAGACAGACAGACAGACAGACAACGTACTGGTCTACTGTGTTTAGACTAGCCGAGCGCCACCCGCTTTGCGGGTGGTAAAGCATGTAGGGTTGGAACCCGTGGGGCTCACTGTTCCAGCTCGCCCCACTACTCATCAGCGGCGCCACACCTCCGGCGCGCGCCGTGGGCGAGGCTTTTTTAGCCAATCAAATCGCGTATAGCGATCACCGTTTTGGGCTAGATTTGGCTAGATTTGTAATTTTACTATTCCTGAGGGCAGTCACAACAATAGGTCGATGCTATATGATAGGAGGTATTGCATGTAAAAGTGTGGTGTAGCCAAGGCAACTCCGTAGGTTTATGCGCTGAGACGTTGAACGGACCGACGTTCAGACAGACAGACACGGGACTCTACTACGCGGCGTAGACTAGCCGAGTGCCGCCCGCTTTGCGGGCGGTTTGGGCACGTTTGGTCCCAACCCGTGGAGCTCGCTGTTCCAGCTCGCCCCACTACTACGCAAATCCCGCCTTCGCTTCGCTCGGCAGGGGTTGGAGCCTGACTACATGAATGGTGCCAATCTGTGGTCGCTGTTTCAGCTTCTCTTCCACCACTCCATGGCCCCCACCTCCGCTTCGCTCGGTGGGGGTAAATACGTACATTATCAAAGACCAATTCATATGCACAGTGAACATGTATTTTTTGTTATGAAAAATGTAGTGTCTCCCTTCTTCCTCCTGCTTACATCTCGAATATCTGTCGGTAGACTATATTCTGCGTATACGCGCCGTCGTCTTCCACGTGCTCTGGATACTCGATCATCACCTTGAGTCTCGACCGCGCCGTCACTCTCGACAGCGCCACATACAGCTGTCCGTGGGAAAAGCAAGGGCTTGACAGATACAACCCCAAGTTCTGCACCGTTTGGCCTTGGGCCTTGTTGATCGTCATGGCAAACGCTGGTTGCACCGGAAACTGCTTTCTGCGTAGACGGAAAGGGAACTCCCGCGTGTCCCCGTCACTGAGGAACACAATCCGCGGGATGAAAACATCCTGGCCATGGCGCTCACCTGTCATGATAGTCGCGTGGATCACATGTGGCTTTAGCTCAACAACACGAAGGCGCGTTCCGTTGCACAGTCCTAGGTTGGGGTTCAAGTTCCGCATCATCATGATCGGCGCACCCTTCTTCAGAGTTAACTTGTGTGGTGGGATACCGTTCATGTTCACTGAATGCAGGAGCTCTGGCTCGAAGTAGTCCGCGTCACCGTCGTTATCCACAGAATCGTTGGACAGGTACTCTTGGGCCTCTCCTTCCAGCTTATGCGAGACGGCCTCGTTGATGCGATGAACCATCATGTTCGTCGTCGTCAAAATCGTGCGGCTGGCAAAGTACTCGTCCGTGGCGACCTCTGGGTTGTTGATGTCTGCATACATCTCTTCAATGATACGCCGTAAGCCCCTGGGAGTGGCGCCTGGCCGAATCTCTTCGTCTTCTTCCGGTTCCTCATCTGGCTCGTTCTCAATCAACATGTCGTTCGGAATCTTCATGAAGTCTGCCCCTAACTCCGGATTGACTTCGTGTCTCCCTTCGCCCACCTGAAGAAGAAAGTCGGAGAAGGCTGTAAGTTCCTCTGCGGTGGTTTCGTTGGCAGCAGATCTCACTCGCATATTCTCCGTGAGATGAACTTGTTCGAACTTGTTCCACAGCTCCGAAGCCTTAAGACACGCATTGATGGTGTCCGCAGGTGTTCCCTGCACTACCACCGGAAGAATCTGCCTGAAATCACCCGAAAGCACCATTACTTTTCCTCCAAAAGGTTCGTCGTTATCCAGGATATCACGTAACGAACGGTCCACAGCTTCGAATGCGTGGCGATGGGTCATTGGCGCTTCGTCCCAGATGATCAAGCTCGCTATCTTGATAAGCTCCTTCAGTGGGGAACGCTTGTTGATTGAACACGTCGACTCCGCGTTCAACTTCAGCGGGATCCGGAAGGTAGAATGCGCCGTCCGGCCTCCCATTAACAGAAGCGCCGCAATTCCGCTGGACGCTACTGCAATGGCAATTTTCCCAGATAAACGCACTTTAGCGAGGATATGCTTGAGCAAGGTCGATTTCCCAGTACCTCCAGGACCGTTCACAAATAACAACTTGTTGCCCACCGAAGATCCCTCGACGGCTGCCATGACTTTCGCGAAAATAGCTTGTTGGCAATCATTGAGTTCATCTTCATGCTCCACAATGTCCTGGAGCATGTGATAGTCATACGCCACGCTCTCGCGTTCAATGAGACTATTATCGGCCTGTAGTGCTTCTCGAAGAAGTAGATCTGGGAACTGGTCAAGTTGCGGCAGATCAAACTCAGATACCGCTTTTCCGCTTACTTGAAGCAACTCGTTCAGACTCTTGAGTGTGTTGAACATCACCAAGTTGTCCTTCGCCTGACCTTCCATGGCGCGGAATCGGCGGTTGAAGTCCTCGGACAGTGCTTCGTAGAACTGATCCCATAGCTGACGCACCTGTGCAACCTGAGAGTACACCAAAAGCGTAGCAAAAAGCTGACGCAACTGATAAGCCATCTGGAATGTCGCGGCTTCCTCCATACAGGCTGCCCACTCCTCGTCGTTCTCGAGATATCCCAAGCGTACTGCCGCGTCCTTGTACGACCCACAGACGACGCCATCCACAGTTCGAAGGTCCACAAAGGAAGTAGGTCCTTTCCGGTGACATAGCAACACGCGCAAGTAGAATCTCTCCTCGTCTCTTGGAGACACGTGCACCATGCGTCCTAGCGCTGCTTGGTACTTCTTACGGCGCACCCATATCTTGTGTTTGTCCCAGCGGAAGTACTTAGGGATATCCTGGTACACAATTGTCTTGGCTACCTGGTCCTCGGGGGCTTCACTCGCGCATATCTCGAAGAAGGCAGTAAGCTTAGTGCGCTCATTACGGTCGATGACGCGTTCGGGGTCGTCAGTCTCCCGAAAAATCACCATCTGCTCGCCTTCGAGGTGCACCGTTAACAGAAAGACCGCGTGGGTCTTTCCCTGAACAACGTGGCCGAGGAGACGCATGCACGCCTCAACCGGAGAGATGTACCGCGCGGTTAAGTATCGAATGATCTCGTTGGGCTCTCGTCTGTTAACAGTAGCTTCGCCTGGCACCGCCTCCACTGTAATCACTGCCCTGTCGGATCCCTTGTAGACGTATTTGTACAGGTACTTCACCACCGAGAGCGCCGTGCATATTTCAATGTTGATGTGGCAATTGTACTTCTGTGAAAAATACGGGTTGTACGGCACCACCCATTGATTCACCGTAGCGTTATCGTACTCTTTCCCTTTGAAGATAAGCACTCCTTCCGGTCGACGTCGGCGTCTGTATTGCGGGAATCCGTCATCACTGACCCGCGTCGTTTCCGCCAACGGTTTCGGGTAACCCTTTGTACACTTGCCGTCCTTCATACATACACATGACGGGTTTGCTGCGCCGCAGGGCCCATGCATCATGGACGTCATGACAGTTTCAAAAAGGCCCGGGTTAGTCTCAGGATCCGGTATTTCCGCCGACACCATTTTGTCAATAATCTGTCTCGTGCGGGGTTTGTCCTCGTCAGCCAAGATGACTAAGATGTGGGCATGCGGAAGACCACGTTTCTGAAACTCCACAACGTAAATCCGTGCGGCAACTTTTCCAAGTACGCCCTCGTCCAAGTCTTTTAAGTGAGCAGCCAGCTTCTGCTGCCATACCCTCGCGACGATGTCTGGGCGGTCTTGGGCACTCTGGTTTGGATCGGTAATCTTCTCCTTGATCTCTTCCCACGTAGGATTGCAAGTCATCGTATCGAAGATGTCAGGCTTGCCGTATTCCCTAACGATCGCCATGGAGTCTTGGTAGGATTGGTACATCTGGCGCGGGCTTCCAGAATGCGAAGACGGCAGGATGACCTTCTTACCGACCTGATTGAGGAAGTGTTTGTTCCTGGCTCGATCTGGATGAGCCAGTTCTCCAGTGCCACGATCATATTCCGCCAGGAGCCCTTCGCCATCGCCCAAGATGGTCCTGGCTTCCTCCATAGCTTCATGTAGGTACGCGTCCCGTAGACCATTGTATTGGTAAGCACGAATCTCCTTCTGGTGAGTTGCAATCCAGCGAAGTTCTTCTTGTTCGCACTTGGCTCTCTGGTCCACACAGTACTGCTGAAAGAGACGTCCTCCTTGATGCAGGGCTGCTTGGTCGTCGTCCTTCTGGAATAACCGATACGCCACGTGCTCGCGCAACGCCATCTCTCGTTTATTTCTGCGCACTACATCGCCTTCGTATGTATCCGTGTATGTCCACCCCAGTTCTCCATATGGAAGAAGTAACGGATACTGAAGGGGGTCGTAGATAGCACGCGTCTCGTAGAGACGCATGAGGCTTCTGTCCTTTGTGTACACCAAGAGGTCTCGAGGCTGCGCGAGGTTGCCGTCTTCAATCATCGTGGCAGCCACTTCAGAAACCGTCGGCAGATTTTCCGTTCCAGGTCTCGACGGGTTGTTTTTCAGGCGGAATACCAAGTCGATCGGTTGCTGCATATCGTTTTGGCGCACCCTCTCACCAAACGTGAGGAACTGCTGAGCGAACGGGTTGTGCCTTTCCATCATCTGTTCAATGTCTAACAGAGCCACGGGATCCAGATCAGCGAATATTCCCCTACGTCTCTCTGCGCGACGCTGCATATCTGGATCAACGATATAGATCTGCGCAAACTTTGGTTCCGTCCTCCGGCCGGTTTGGCGATCTATGTATGGCAGCAACGAACCCAGGTAGTGGCCCATAGCGCCTTGGATCCGGTAGGTGTACACGCCACGTTCTCCCGCCACGCTGTTGTCCTGGTTAACTTGCTGAAATCTTCCTGTGGACGGACTTGATGCACCGATAGACGTAAAGGCAAATGCCTGGTTGTACGCCCGTACGTGCTTTCGAAACTCAGGGTCTCCATAAAGCTGAAGAAGTTTTGCTGGCGCTGGAGCCAGAGGTGGTAGTTTGACTTTCCCCTCGAGACAACAGCCCACCTTACTTTCACCAGGCCATTTCCAAGCGTTGCAGTGGGCGCACACTGTAGTGGGAGGAAGCCTGTGGCGCCTAGTCTCTTCATCAATATCCGGACCCGTGACCATTGACGGGCGGAAGTCTTCGTGGTTCGCAAGGGCGTCGCGGTGACGGGTAGTTCGGCGGCGTTCACGAACACGCTCTCGCTCCTCTTCGCGTTCTTCCTCCGTTTGCAGTGCCCTTCTAACCTCGTGGCGCTCTCGGTCGCGTTCACGTTGCGCCTCACGCTCCTCATCGGTCTGTGCCATTCTTTCATTTGTCCGACGTTCACGATCGATTTCACGTTGTACTCCCCGCTCCTCTTCGGTCTGTAATTCCCTTGCGGTCGCCCGACGTTCACGATCGATTTCACGTTGTACTTCCCGCTCCTCATTGGTTTGTGTCATTCTTTCATCTGACCGGCGTTCTCGATCTATTTCACGTTGTACTCCCCGTTCCTCCTCTGTTTGTAGTGCCCTTGCAATTGCACGGCGTTCTCGGTCAGTGTCACGCCCCTCCTTGTGTTCATTCTCAGTCTGATGGGAGCGACGAAGAGCGCGGGCTTCAGTGTTTCGTTGTCGTTCACTGTCTTGTTCTTCCTGGGAGAGTTGGGAGCGCCGTGTTGCTTGTCGATCACTGTCAATTTCAAGTCCAACATGGCCCAGAAGGGCTCTTCGGGTTTGCTGCGCAATGCGGTTCCGTTCACGATCAGCCTCCACTTCTTCAGCTCTTCTCCGAGCCCTGCGTAGCCTCTTCCGTTCTGCATCCCTCTTCCGAGTGCGTTCGCGTTGGGAAGAGCTCATGTTAGCTCGTCGAGCTCGGGCTCTCTCTGCATCACGCATCCTTACTGCCGCAGCACTGGAGGTGTTCATAGTTGGAGCCGCCACCAAGCCTACAGGTACTGTCGGTACTCCAGAAGTCACGATGGAATCATCGCCAACCAAAACGTTATTCACCCGTTCACGGTGCAAACGCTGTCGTTCCGCGTCGCTCAGATTGGTATGCTGCATGGAAACAACTCCGTCTGCCTCAACTGTACCTTGTTCAGTTTCGCGTGCAAGTAGGGCTCTCAATTCTTTGTTGAGCTTGTACTTTCGGCTCGAAAGTCGACTCAGTCGACGCTTCTTACTTGCATGGTCATCTGGTCCTTCGGGGACACCATTCACCCGTTCGTTTTCGCTGATGTCCGCTTCAATCTCCTCGCGGGTTCTTATTCGTCTGACACGAACCATGCCTGCGAACACGAAACAGAGTAACGTGACGCGTTAGACTTAACGTCCAAGTACACTGTATGAAGCAGTAGTTGTGTGTTTTGGGTCTTCGACTACTCGGGTGATGCCAGCTCCCATCGAAATTAACACCGATCACTTTCCCACAATCAACAGACTTTACAATCTGGTGCGGTATTCGTTGCAAAATGTGCAGTCGGTAAGTCAGGGTTAGAGCGCCCGAGTAGTACTCTGTTCTTGGTGCGATATCCTTGCCCCGCCCAGGTTTAACCGACCCTGATTGGTTATGGCACGGCTCAACTGGCTGGCCGCAGCTTGGATTGTGGCCAATAGGCGGGTGCTATTGTGCTCTCGCGCAGAGTGGGCGGTGGGTCGAAACCCCTTAGCACAGCACGCCCCGACGCTCTTTCCCTCCCCCTCTTCCCTCCTTTCCACATTGCGTCGGGCTAATACGTTTCCAAGCTACGCCGGGCGTTTTCACACACCCTGCCAGGATCCTCGGACTATCTGTGCGTCGCCGTGGTGGTCGTTACAGCTAACTAACATGCATACACGCAGCGTACCTTGTCCGTGTTGCCACCGCCGCTTTCGAAAAGGGCGCAAAGTGTATATGAGTGTATGCCACATAATTTAGGTAAGCCACAAAAATCAATTTAAAACTCTTTTTTAGCTAATCAATTTAAAGCTCTTTTTCAGCTAATCAAATTGCGTTTAGCGATCACCGTTATGGGCTAGATTTGGCTAGATCTGTAATTTTACTATTCCTGAGGGCAGTCACAACAATAGGTCGATGCTATAGGATAGGAGGTACTGCATGTAAACGTGTGGTGTAGCCAAGGCAAGTACACAGGTTTATGCGCTAAACCGTTGAACGGACACACGACGGACAGACGGACAGACGAACAGACACAGGACTGCACTACGCGGCGTAGACTAGCCGAGTGCCGCCCGCTTTGCGGGCGGTTTGGGCACGTTTGGTCCCAACCCGTGGAGCTCGCTGTTCCAGCTCGCCCCACTACTACGCAAATCCCGCCTTCGCTTCGCTCGGCAGGGGTTGGAGCCTGACTACATGAATGGTGCCAATCTGTGGTCGCTGTTTCAGCTTCTCTTCCACCACTCCATGGCCCCCACCTCCGCTTCGCTCGGTGGGGGTAAATACGTACATTATCAAAGACCAATTCATATGCACAGTGAACATGTATTTTTTGTTATGAAAAATGTAGTGTCTCCCTTCTTCCTCCTGCTTACATCTCGAATATCTGTCGGTAGACTATATTCTGCGTATACGCGCCGTCGTCTTCCACGTGCTCTGGATACTCGATCATCACCTTGAGTCTCGACCGCGCCGTCACTCTCGACAGCGCCACATACAGCTGTCCGTGGGAAAAGCAAGGGCTTGACAGATACAACCCCAAGTTCTGCACCGTTTGGCCTTGGGCCTTGTTGATCGTCATGGCAAACGCTGGTTGCACCGGAAACTGCTTTCTGCGTAGACGGAAAGGGAACTCCCGCGTGTCCCCGTCACTGAGGAACACAATCCGCGGGATGAAAACATCCTGGCCATGGCGCTCACCTGTCATGATAGTCGCGTGGATCACATGTGGCTTTAGCTCAACAACACGAAGGCGCGTTCCGTTGCACAGTCCTAGGTTGGGGTTCAAGTTCCGCATCATCATGATCGGCGCACCCTTCTTCAGAGTTAACTTGTGTGGTGGGATACCGTTCATGTTCACTGAATGCAGGAGCTCTGGCTCGAAGTAGTCCGCGTCACCGTCGTTATCCACAGAATCGTTGGACAGGTACTCTTGGGCCTCTCCTTCCAGCTTATGCGAGACGGCCTCGTTGATGCGATGAACCATCATGTTCGTCGTCGTCAAAATCGTGCGGCTGGCAAAGTACTCGTCCGTGGCGACCTCTGGGTTGTTGATGTCTGCATACATCTCTTCAATGATACGCCGTAAGCCCCTGGGAGTGGCGCCTGGCCGAATCTCTTCGTCTTCTTCCGGTTCCTCATCTGGCTCGTTCTCAATCAACATGTCGTTCGGAATCTTCATGAAGTCTGCCCCTAACTCCGGATTGACTTCGTGTCTCCCTTCGCCCACCTGAAGAAGAAAGTCGGAGAAGGCTGTAAGTTCCTCTGCGGTGGTTTCGTTGGCAGCAGATCTCACTCGCATATTCTCCGTGAGATGAACTTGTTCGAACTTGTTCCACAGCTCCGAAGCCTTAAGACACGCATTGATGGTGTCCGCAGGTGTTCCCTGCACTACCACCGGAAGAATCTGCCTGAAATCACCCGAAAGCACCATTACTTTTCCTCCAAAAGGTTCGTCGTTATCCAGGATATCACGTAACGAACGGTCCACAGCTTCGAATGCGTGGCGATGGGTCATTGGCGCTTCGTCCCAGATGATCAAGCTCGCTATCTTGATAAGCTCCTTCAGTGGGGAACGCTTGTTGATTGAACACGTCGACTCCGCGTTCAACTTCAGCGGGATCCGGAAGGTAGAATGCGCCGTCCGGCCTCCCATTAACAGAAGCGCCGCAATTCCGCTGGACGCTACTGCAATGGCAATTTTCCCAGATAAACGCACTTTAGCGAGGATATGCTTGAGCAAGGTCGATTTCCCAGTACCTCCAGGACCGTTCACAAATAACAACTTGTTGCCCACCGAAGATCCCTCGACGGCTGCCATGACTTTCGCGAAAATAGCTTGTTGGCAATCATTGAGTTCATCTTCATGCTCCACAATGTCCTGGAGCATGTGATAGTCATACGCCACGCTCTCGCGTTCAATGAGACTATTATCGGCCTGTAGTGCTTCTCGAAGAAGTAGATCTGGGAACTGGTCAAGTTGCGGCAGATCAAACTCAGATACCGCTTTTCCGCTTACTTGAAGCAACTCGTTCAGACTCTTGAGTGTGTTGAACATCACCAAGTTGTCCTTCGCCTGACCTCCCATGGCGCGGAATCGGCGGTTGAAGTCCTCGGACAGTGCTTCGTAGAACTGATCCCATAGCTGACGCACCTGTGCAACCTGAGAGTACACCAAAAGCGTAGCAAAAAGCTGACGCAACTGATAAGCCATCTGGAATGTCGCGGCTTCCTCCATACAGGCTGCCCACTCCTCGTCGTTCTCGAGATATCCCAAGCGTACTGCCGCGTCCTTGTACGACCCACAGACGACGCCATCCACAGTTCGAAGGTCCACAAAGGAAGTAGGTCCTTTCCGGTGACATAGCAACACGCGCAAGTAGAATCTCTCCTCGTCTCTTGGAGACACGTGCACCATGCGTCCTAGCGCTGCTTGGTACTTCTTACGGCGCACCCATATCTTGTGTTTGTCCCAGCGGAAGTACTTAGGGATATCCTGGTACACAATTGTCTTGGCTACCTGGTCCTCGGGGGCTTCACTCGCGCATATCTCGAAGAAGGCAGTAAGCTTAGTGCGCTCATTACGGTCGATGACGCGTTCGGGGTCGTCAGTCTCCCGAAAAATCACCATCTGCTCGCCTTCGAGGTGCACCGTTAACAGAAAGACCGCGTGGGTCTTTCCCTGAACAACGTGGCCGAGGAGACGCATGCACGCCTCAACCGGAGAGATGTACCGCGCGGTTAAGTATCGAATGATCTCGTTGGGCTCTCGTCTGTTAACAGTAGCTTCGCCTGGCACCGCCTCCACTGTAATCACTGCCCTGTCGGATCCCTTGTAGACGTATTTGTACAGGTACTTCACCACCGAGAGCGCCGTGCATATTTCAATGTTGATGTGGCAATTGTACTTCTGTGAAAAATACGGGTTGTACGGCACCACCCATTGATTCACCGTAGCGTTATCGTACTCTTTCCCTTTGAAGATAAGCACTCCTTCCGGTCGACGTCGGCGTCTGTATTGCGGGAATCCGTCATCACTGACCCGCGTCGTTTCCGCCAACGGTTTCGGGTAACCCTTTGTACACTTGCCGTCCTTCATACATACACATGACGGGTTTGCTGCGCCGCAGGGCCCATGCATCATGGACGTCATGACAGTTTCAAAAAGGCCCGGGTTAGTCTCAGGATCCGGTATTTCCGCCGACACCATTTTGTCAATAATCTGTCTCGTGCGGGGTTTGTCCTCGTCAGCCAAGATGACTAAGATGTGGGCATGCGGAAGACCACGTTTCTGAAACTCCACAACGTAAATCCGTGCGGCAACTTTTCCAAGTACGCCCTCGTCCAAGTCTTTTAAGTGAGCAGCCAGCTTCTGCTGCCATACCCTCGCGACGATGTCTGGGCGGTCTTGGGCACTCTGGTTTGGATCGGTAATCTTCTCCTTGATCTCTTCCCACGTAGGATTGCAAGTCATCGTATCGAAGATGTCAGGCTTGCCGTATTCCCTAACGATCGCCATGGAGTCTTGGTAGGATTGGTACATCTGGCGCGGGCTTCCAGAATGCGAAGACGGCAGGATGACCTTCTTACCGACCTGATTGAGGAAGTGTTTGTTCCTGGCTCGATCTGGATGAGCCAGTTCTCCAGTGCCACGATCATATTCCGCCAGGAGCCCTTCGCCATCGCCCAAGATGGTCCTGGCTTCCTCCATAGCTTCATGTAGGTACGCGTCCCGTAGACCATTGTATTGGTAAGCACGAATCTCCTTCTGGTGAGTTGCAATCCAGCGAAGTTCTTCTTGTTCGCACTTGGCTCTCTGGTCCACACAGTACTGCTGAAAGAGACGTCCTCCTTGATGCAGGGCTGCTTGGTCGTCGTCCTTCTGGAATAACCGATACGCCACGTGCTCGCGCAACGCCATCTCTCGTTTATTTCTGCGCACTACATCGCCTTCGTATGTATCCGTGTATGTCCACCCCAGTTCTCCATATGGAAGAAGTAACGGATACTGAAGGGGGTCGTAGATAGCACGCGTCTCGTAGAGACGCATGAGGCTTCTGTCCTTTGTGTACACCAAGAGGTCTCGAGGCTGCGCGAGGTTGCCGTCTTCAATCATCGTGGCAGCCACTTCAGAAACCGTCGGCAGATTTTCCGTTCCAGGTCTCGACGGGTTGTTTTTCAGGCGGAATACCAAGTCGATCGGTTGCTGCATATCGTTTTGGCGCACCCTCTCACCAAACGTGAGGAACTGCTGAGCGAACGGGTTGTGCCTTTCCATCATCTGTTCAATGTCTAACAGAGCCACGGGATCCAGATCAGCGAATATTCCCCTACGTCTCTCTGCGCGACGCTGCATATCTGGATCAACGATATAGATCTGCGCAAACTTTGGTTCCGTCCTCCGGCCGGTTTGGCGATCTATGTATGGCAGCAACGAACCCAGGTAGTGGCCCATAGCGCCTTGGATCCGGTAGGTGTACACGCCACGTTCTCCCGCCACGCTGTTGTCCTGGTTAACTTGCTGAAATCTTCCTGTGGACGGACTTGATGCACCGATAGACGTAAAGGCAAATGCCTGGTTGTACGCCCGTACGTGCTTTCGAAACTCAGGGTCTCCATAAAGCTGAAGAAGTTTTGCTGGCGCTGGAGCCAGAGGTGGTAGTTTGACTTTCCCCTCGAGACAACAGCCCACCTTACTTTCACCAGGCCATTTCCAAGCGTTGCAGTGGGCGCACACTGTAGTGGGAGGAAGCCTGTGGCGCCTAGTCTCTTCATCAATATCCGGACCCGTGACCATTGACGGGCGGAAGTCTTCGTGGTTCGCAAGGGCGTCGCGGTGACGGGTAGTTCGGCGGCGTTCACGAACACGCTCTCGCTCCTCTTCGCGTTCTTCCTCCGTTTGCAGTGCCCTTCTAACCTCGTGGCGCTCTCGGTCGCGTTCACGTTGCGCCTCACGCTCCTCATCGGTCTGTGCCATTCTTTCATTTGTCCGACGTTCACGATCGATTTCACGTTGTACTCCCCGCTCCTCTTCGGTCTGTAATTCCCTTGCGGTCGCCCGACGTTCACGATCGATTTCACGTTGTACTTCCCGCTCCTCATTGGTTTGTGTCATTCTTTCATCTGACCGGCGTTCTCGATCTATTTCACGTTGTACTCCCCGTTCCTCCTCTGTTTGTAGTGCCCTTGCAATTGCACGGCGTTCTCGGTCAGTGTCACGCCCCTCCTTGTGTTCATTCTCAGTCTGATGGGAGCGACGAAGAGCGCGGGCTTCAGTGTTTCGTTGTCGTTCACTGTCTTGTTCTTCCTGGGAGAGTTGGGAGCGCCGTGTTGCTTGTCGATCACTGTCAATTTCAAGTCCAACATGGCCCAGAAGGGCTCTTCGGGTTTGCTGCGCAATGCGGTTCCGTTCACGATCAGCCTCCACTTCTTCAGCTCTTCTCCGAGCCCTGCGTAGCCTCTTCCGTTCTGCATCCCTCTTCCGAGTGCGTTCGCGTTGGGAAGAGCTCATGTTAGCTCGTCGAGCTCGGGCTCTCTCTGCATCACGCATCCTTACTGCCGCAGCACTGGAGGTGTTCATAGTTGGAGCCGCCACCAAGCCTACAGGTACTGTCGGTACTCCAGAAGTCACGATGGAATCATCGCCAACCAAAACGTTATTCACCCGTTCACGGTGCAAACGCTGTCGTTCCGCGTCGCTCAGATTGGTATGCTGCATGGAAACAACTCCGTCTGCCTCAACTGTACCTTGTTCAGTTTCGCGTGCAAGTAGGGCTCTCAATTCTTTGTTGAGCTTGTACTTTCGGCTCGAAAGTCGACTCAGTCGACGCTTCTTACTTGCATGGTCATCTGGTCCTTCGGGGACACCATTCACCCGTTCGTTTTCGCTGATGTCCGCTTCAATCTCCTCGCGGGTTCTTATTCGTCTGACACGAACCATGCCTGCGAACACGAAACAGAGTAACGTGACGCGTTAGACTTAACGTCCAAGTACACTGTATGAAGCAGTAGTTGTGTGTTTTGGGTCTTCGACTACTCGGGTGATGCCAGCTCCCATCGAAATTAACACCGATCACTTTCCCACAATCAACAGACTTTACAATCTGGTGCGGTATTCGTTGCAAAATGTGCAGTCGGTAAGTCAGGGTTAGAGCGCCCGAGTAGTACTCTGTTCTTGGTGCGATATCCTTGCCCCGCCCAGGTTTAACCGACCCTGATTGGTTATGGCACGGCTCAACTGGCTGGCCGCAGCTTGGATTGTGGCCAATAGGCGGGTGCTATTGTGCTCTCGCGCAGAGTGGGCGGTGGGTCGAAACCCCTTAGCACAGCACGCCCCGACGCTCTTTCCCTCCCCCTCTTCCCTCCTTTCCACATTGCGTCGGGCTAATACGTTTCCAAGCTACGCCGGGCGTTTTCACACACCCTGCCAGGATCCTCGGACTATCTGTGCGTCGCCGTGGTGGTCGTTACAGCTAACTAACATGCATACACGCAGCGTACCTTGTCCGTGTTGCCACCGCCGCTTTCGAAAAGGGCGCAAAAATGTATTTTGAATAAATAAAATTAAAATCTTTTTCAGCCAATCAAATCGCGTTTAGCGATCACCGTTATGGGCTAGATTTGGCTAGATCTGTAATTTTACTATTCCTGAGGGCAGTCACAACAATAGGTCGATGCTATAGGATAGGAGGTACTGCATGTAAACGTGTGGTGTAGCCAAGGCAAGTACACAGGTTTATGCGCTAAACCGTTGAACGGACACACGACGGACAGACGGACAGACGAACAGACACAGGACTGCACTACGCGGCGTAGACTAGCCGAGTGCCGCCCGCTTTGCGGGCGGTTTGGGCACGTTTGGTCCCAACCCGTGGAGCTCGCTGTTCCAGCTCGCCCCACTACTACGCAAATCCCGCCTTCGCTTCGCTCGGCAGGGGTTGGAGCCTGACTACATGAATGGTGCCAATCTGTGGTCGCTGTTTCAGCTTCTCTTCCACCACTCCATGGCCCCCACCTCCGCTTCGCTCGGTGGGGGTAAATACGTACATTATCAAAGACCAATTCATATGCACAGTGAACATGTATTTTTTGTTATGAAAAATGTAGTGTCTCCCTTCTTCCTCCTGCTTACATCTCGAATATCTGTCGGTAGACTATATTCTGCGTATACGCGCCGTCGTCTTCCACGTGCTCTGGATACTCGATCATCACCTTGAGTCTCGACCGCGCCGTCACTCTCGACAGCGCCACATACAGCTGTCCGTGGGAAAAGCAAGGGCTTGACAGATACAACCCCAAGTTCTGCACCGTTTGGCCTTGGGCCTTGTTGATCGTCATGGCAAACGCTGGTTGCACCGGAAACTGCTTTCTGCGTAGACGGAAAGGGAACTCCCGCGTGTCCCCGTCACTGAGGAACACAATCCGCGGGATGAAAACATCCTGGCCATGGCGCTCACCTGTCATGATAGTCGCGTGGATCACATGTGGCTTTAGCTCAACAACACGAAGGCGCGTTCCGTTGCACAGTCCTAGGTTGGGGTTCAAGTTCCGCATCATCATGATCGGCGCACCCTTCTTCAGAGTTAACTTGTGTGGTGGGATACCGTTCATGTTCACTGAATGCAGGAGCTCTGGCTCGAAGTAGTCCGCGTCACCGTCGTTATCCACAGAATCGTTGGACAGGTACTCTTGGGCCTCTCCTTCCAGCTTATGCGAGACGGCCTCGTTGATGCGATGAACCATCATGTTCGTCGTCGTCAAAATCGTGCGGCTGGCAAAGTACTCGTCCGTGGCGACCTCTGGGTTGTTGATGTCTGCATACATCTCTTCAATGATACGCCGTAAGCCCCTGGGAGTGGCGCCTGGCCGAATCTCTTCGTCTTCTTCCGGTTCCTCATCTGGCTCGTTCTCAATCAACATGTCGTTCGGAATCTTCATGAAGTCTGCCCCTAACTCCGGATTGACTTCGTGTCTCCCTTCGCCCACCTGAAGAAGAAAGTCGGAGAAGGCTGTAAGTTCCTCTGCGGTGGTTTCGTTGGCAGCAGATCTCACTCGCATATTCTCCGTGAGATGAACTTGTTCGAACTTGTTCCACAGCTCCGAAGCCTTAAGACACGCATTGATGGTGTCCGCAGGTGTTCCCTGCACTACCACCGGAAGAATCTGCCTGAAATCACCCGAAAGCACCATTACTTTTCCTCCAAAAGGTTCGTCGTTATCCAGGATATCACGTAACGAACGGTCCACAGCTTCGAATGCGTGGCGATGGGTCATTGGCGCTTCGTCCCAGATGATCAAGCTCGCTATCTTGATAAGCTCCTTCAGTGGGGAACGCTTGTTGATTGAACACGTCGACTCCGCGTTCAACTTCAGCGGGATCCGGAAGGTAGAATGCGCCGTCCGGCCTCCCATTAACAGAAGCGCCGCAATTCCGCTGGACGCTACTGCAATGGCAATTTTCCCAGATAAACGCACTTTAGCGAGGATATGCTTGAGCAAGGTCGATTTCCCAGTACCTCCAGGACCGTTCACAAATAACAACTTGTTGCCCACCGAAGATCCCTCGACGGCTGCCATGACTTTCGCGAAAATAGCTTGTTGGCAATCATTGAGTTCATCTTCATGCTCCATAATGTCCTGGAGCATGTGATAGTCATACGCCACGCTCTCGCGTTCAATGAGACTATTATCGGCCTGTAGTGCTTCTCGAAGAAGTAGATCTGGGAACTGGTCAAGTTGCGGCAGATCAAACTCAGATACCGCTTTTCCGCTTACTTGAAGCAACTCGTTCAGACTCTTGAGTGTGTTGAACATCACCAAGTTGTCCTTCGCCTGACCTTCCATGGCGCGGAATCGGCGGTTGAAGTCCTCGGACAGTGCTTCGTAGAACTGATCCCATAGCTGACGCACCTGTGCAACCTGAGAGTACACCAAAAGCGTAGCAAAAAGCTGACGCAACTGATAAGCCATCTGGAATGTCGCGGCTTCCTCCATACAGGCTGCCCACTCCTCGTCGTTCTCGAGATATCCCAAGCGTACTGCCGCGTCCTTGTACGACCCACAGACGACGCCATCCACAGTTCGAAGGTCCACAAAGGAAGTAGGTCCTTTCCGGTGACATAGCAACACGCGCAAGTAGAATCTCTCCTCGTCTCTTGGAGACACGTGCACCATGCGTCCTAGCGCTGCTTGGTACTTCTTACGGCGCACCCATATCTTGTGTTTGTCCCAGCGGAAGTACTTAGGGATATCCTGGTACACAATTGTCTTGGCTACCTGGTCCTCGGGGGCTTCACTCGCGCATATCTCGAAGAAGGCAGTAAGCTTAGTGCGCTCATTACGGTCGATGACGCGTTCGGGGTCGTCAGTCTCCCGAAAAATCACCATCTGCTCGCCTTCGAGGTGCACCGTTAACAGAAAGACCGCGTGGGTCTTTCCCTGAACAACGTGGCCGAGGAGACGCATGCACGCCTCAACCGGAGAGATGTACCGCGCGGTTAAGTATCGAATGATCTCGTTGGGCTCTCGTCTGTTAACAGTAGCTTCGCCTGGCACCGCCTCCACTGTAATCACTGCCCTGTCGGATCCCTTGTAGACGTATTTGTACAGGTACTTCACCACCGAGAGCGCCGTGCATATTTCAATGTTGATGTGGCAATTGTACTTCTGTGAAAAATACGGGTTGTACGGCACCACCCATTGATTCACCGTAGCGTTATCGTACTCTTTCCCTTTGAAGATAAGCACTCCTTCCGGTCGACGTCGGCGTCTGTATTGCGGGAATCCGTCATCACTGACCCGCGTCGTTTCCGCCAACGGTTTCGGGTAACCCTTTGTACACTTGCCGTCCTTCATACATACACATGACGGGTTTGCTGCGCCGCAGGGCCCATGCATCATGGACGTCATGACAGTTTCAAAAAGGCCCGGGTTAGTCTCAGGATCCGGTATTTCCGCCGACACCATTTTGTCAATAATCTGTCTCGTGCGGGGTTTGTCCTCGTCAGCCAAGATGACTAAGATGTGGGCATGCGGAAGACCACGTTTCTGAAACTCCACAACGTAAATCCGTGCGGCAACTTTTCCAAGTACGCCCTCGTCCAAGTCTTTTAAGTGAGCAGCCAGCTTCTGCTGCCATACCCTCGCGACGATGTCTGGGCGGTCTTGGGCACTCTGGTTTGGATCGGTAATCTTCTCCTTGATCTCTTCCCACGTAGGATTGCAAGTCATCGTATCGAAGATGTCAGGCTTGCCGTATTCCCTAACGATCGCCATGGAGTCTTGGTAGGATTGGTACATCTGGCGCGGGCTTCCAGAATGCGAAGACGGCAGGATGACCTTCTTACCGACCTGATTGAGGAAGTGTTTGTTCCTGGCTCGATCTGGATGAGCCAGTTCTCCAGTGCCACGATCATATTCCGCCAGGAGCCCTTCGCCATCGCCCAAGATGGTCCTGGCTTCCTCCATAGCTTCATGTAGGTACGCGTCCCGTAGACCATTGTATTGGTAAGCACGAATCTCCTTCTGGTGAGTTGCAATCCAGCGAAGTTCTTCTTGTTCGCACTTGGCTCTCTGGTCCACACAGTACTGCTGAAAGAGACGTCCTCCTTGATGCAGGGCTGCTTGGTCGTCGTCCTTCTGGAATAACCGATACGCCACGTGCTCGCGCAACGCCATCTCTCGTTTATTTCTGCGCACTACATCGCCTTCGTATGTATCCGTGTATGTCCACCCCAGTTCTCCATATGGAAGAAGTAACGGATACTGAAGGGGGTCGTAGATAGCACGCGTCTCGTAGAGACGCATGAGGCTTCTGTCCTTTGTGTACACCAAGAGGTCTCAAGGCTGCGCGAGGTTGCCGTCTTCAATCATCGTGGCAGCCACTTCAGAAACCGTCGGCAGATTTTCCGTTCCAGGTCTCGACGGGTTGTTTTTCAGGCGGAATACCAAGTCGATCGGTTGCTGCATATCGTTTTGGCGCACCCTCTCACCAAACGTGAGGAACTGCTGAGCGAACGGGTTGTGCCTTTCCATCATCTGTTCAATGTCTAACAGAGCCACGGGATCCAGATCAGCGAATATTCCCCTACGTCTCTCTGCGCGACGCTGCATATCTGGATCAACGATATAGATCTGCGCAAACTTTGGTTCCGTCCTCCGGCCGGTTTGGCGATCTATGTATGGCAGCAACGAACCCAGGTAGTGGCCCATAGCGCCTTGGATCCGGTAGGTGTACACGCCACGTTCTCCCGCCACGCTGTTGTCCTGGTTAACTTGCTGAAATCTTCCTGTGGACGGACTTGATGCACCGATAGACGTAAAGGCAAATGCCTGGTTGTACGCCCGTACGTGCTTTCGAAACTCAGGGTCTCCATAAAGCTGAAGAAGTTTTGCTGGCGCTGGAGCCAGAGGTGGTAGTTTGACTTTCCCCTCGAGACAACAGCCCACCTTACTTTCACCAGGCCATTTCCAAGCGTTGCAGTGGGCGCACACTGTAGTGGGAGGAAGCCTGTGGCGCCTAGTCTCTTCATCAATATCCGGACCCGTGACCATTGACGGGCGGAAGTCTTCGTGGTTCGCAAGGGCGTCGCGGTGACGGGTAGTTCGGCGGCGTTCACGAACACGCTCTCGCTCCTCTTCGCGTTCTTCCTCCGTTTGCAGTGCCCTTCTAACCTCGTGGCGCTCTCGGTCGCGTTCACGTTGCGCCTCACGCTCCTCATCGGTCTGTGCCATTCTTTCATTTGTCCGACGTTCACGATCGATTTCACGTTGTACTCCCCGCTCCTCTTCGGTCTGTAATTCCCTTGCGGTCGCCCGACGTTCACGATCGATTTCACGTTGTACTTCCCGCTCCTCATTGGTTTGTGTCATTCTTTCATCTGACCGGCGTTCTCGATCTATTTCACGTTGTACTCCCCGTTCCTCCTCTGTTTGTAGTGCCCTTGCAATTGCACGGCGTTCTCGGTCAGTGTCACGCCCCTCCTTGTGTTCATTCTCAGTCTGATGGGAGCGACGAAGAGCGCGGGCTTCAGTGTTTCGTTGTCGTTCACTGTCTTGTTCTTCCTGGGAGAGTTGGGAGCGCCGTGTTGCTTGTCGATCACTGTCAATTTCAAGTCCAACATGGCCCAGAAGGGCTCTTCGGGTTTGCTGCGCAATGCGGTTCCGTTCACGATCAGCCTCCACTTCTTCAGCTCTTCTCCGAGCCCTGCGTAGCCTCTTCCGTTCTGCATCCCTCTTCCGAGTGCGTTCGCGTTGGGAAGAGCTCATGTTAGCTCGTCGAGCTCGGGCTCTCTCTGCATCACGCATCCTTACTGCCGCAGCACTGGAGGTGTTCATAGTTGGAGCCGCCACCAAGCCTACAGGTACTGTCGGTACTCCAGAAGTCACGATGGAATCATCGCCAACCAAAACGTTATTCACCCGTTCACGGTGCAAACGCTGTCGTTCCGCGTCGCTCAGATTGGTATGCTGCATGGAAACAACTCCGTCTGCCTCAACTGTACCTTGTTCAGTTTCGCGTGCAAGTAGGGCTCTCAATTCTTTGTTGAGCTTGTACTTTCGGCTCGAAAGTCGACTCAGTCGACGCTTCTTACTTGCATGGTCATCTGGTCCTTCGGGGACACCATTCACCCGTTCGTTTTCGCTGATGTCCGCTTCAATCTCCTCGCGGGTTCTTATTCGTCTGACACGAACCATGCCTGCGAACACGAAACAGAGTAACGTGACGCGTTAGACTTAACGTCCAAGTACACTGTATGAAGCAGTAGTTGTGTGTTTTGGGTCTTCGACTACTCGGGTGATGCCAGCTCCCATCGAAATTAACACCGATCACTTTCCCACAATCAACAGACTTTACAATCTGGTGCGGTATTCGTTGCAAAATGTGCAGTCGGTAAGTCAGGGTTAGAGCGCCCGAGTAGTACTCTGTTCTTGGTGCGATATCCTTGCCCCGCCCAGGTTTAACCGACCCTGATTGGTTATGGCACGGCTCAACTGGCTGGCCGCAGCTTGGATTGTGGCCAATAGGCGGGTGCTATTGTGCTCTCGCGCAGAGTGGGCGGTGGGTCGAAACCCCTTAGCACAGCACGCCCCGACGCTCTTTCCCTCCCCCTCTTCCCTCCTTTCCACATTGCGTCGGGCTAATACGTTTCCAAGCTACGCCGGGCGTTTTCACACACCCTGCCAGGATCCTCGGACTATCTGTGCGTCGCCGTGGTGGTCGTTACAGCTAACTAACATGCATACACGCAGCGTACCTTGTCCGTGTTGCCACCGCCGCTTTCGAAAAGGGCGCAAAAATGTATTTTGAATAAATAAAATTAAAATCTTTTTCAGCCAATCAAATCGCGTTTAGCGATCACCGTTATGGGCTAGATTTGGCTAGATCTGTAATTTTACTATTCCTGAGGGCAGTCACAACAATAGGTCGATGCTATAGGATAGGAGGTACTGCATGTAAACGTGTGGTGTAGCCAAGGCAAGTACACAGGTTTATGCGCTAAACCGTTGAACGGACACACGACGGACAGACGGACAGACGAACAGACACAGGACTGCACTACGCGGCGTAGATTGTTTGTGCACGGCTTTGCTTTTTTTTTTCCTGCTCATGTCGTATGTTCGACCCCCCCCCCTTAGTTTTAAAAACATGAGCAGTTGTACAAGCATTTTAATAATAGTTTTAAAAATATGAACTGTTGTACACTCATGTTTTCAAAATTATTAAATGCTTGGGAAGTGCCGGGTTTAACGAGCATTGACAACACAATTACGCAGATTTATGCTACATGTAGAGCACTTTCACCAGGAGCGATTGCCCTGGGTGAAGGTTAGAGAGAGAAGAAGTTGTGGGTCGCCGCGCGTCACATTGGCAAAACTTGTTGACCTTGCACTGATGTTTATCAATCTCCGAAGATCTGAACTTGACAGATGCTGGAAAAGAAGGAGCAAACTTATGGTTGTAGCGGTGTCGAAACGACAACATCAATACCCGCGCTACAACCGCCAAAACCTACGTTGCTACAGGTACAGCTGGAGCTCCTGAACTGTCTGCACGATAACGCTTTGCCGGGCCGGCACCTTTGGCTGTTCGAATGAAAATGCGTCAAGTGCCTTCAGATCATTTTCCAATTGGCTTTCAACGGCGACAACCTCCTCCGCCCACGCAAGACCAAGAAACAAGCCACCATGCGTCTGTATAACGTCCTGATCGCGTCCGCCGTCGCACTTGTTGCCTGCAACGGCTTCGCTGCCGCTGACGAGAAGTGCACCATGGTGACCCCGGAGCCTGTTGTGCCCGATGTCACCTCTGCCACGCCCAGCGGATCGTCATCCTACACTTCGAGCGGCTCGTCGCCCGACTCCACGATCCAGCCGGTGGGCTCGGACGTCGGTGCCAGCGACGAATCGTCCCCGGACTCTCCGATCCAACAGGGCTCAGACGTCGGTGCCAGCCAGGGTTCGTCCCCGGACTCTCCGATCCAGCAGGGTTCGGACGTCGGTGCCAGCCAGGGTTCGTCCCCGGACTCTCCGATCCAGCAGGGTTCGGACGTCGGTGCCAGCCAGGGTTTGTCCCCAGACTCCACGATCCAGCCGGTGGGCTCGGACGTCGGTGCCAGCGACGAATCGTCCCCGGACTCTCCGATCCAACAGGGCTCGGACGTCGGTGCCAGCGACGAATCGTCCCCGGACTCTCCGATCCAGCAGGGTTCGGACGTCGGTGCCAGCCAGGGTTCGTCCCCAGACTCCACGATCCAGCCGGTGGGCTCGGACGTCGGTGCCAGCGACGAATCGTCCCCGGACTCTCCGATCCAGCAGGGTTCTGCACCGACGGACGCCTCGTTCACTAGCAGCTACAACGGCCCCACGCCCGACTTCCCTGAGTATGGCAGCAATCAGGGATCCGCCACGGACTCTCCGATCCAGCAGGGTTCGGACGTTGGTGCCAGCCAGGCCTCCAACTCGAACGGTGACGACACGAAGCAGGGTCTCCCCTCTGCCTCTGGTTCAGGCGCATCGCAAAAGACTGATGTCGCTTCCAATTCTGAGACCGCCGGCGACGCTGACACGTCACTGACGTTCACGGAGGTCCCCAAGACCACCACCGCCGCCCCCACGGTTGCTTCGAGCTCCAGCGCCAGCGGATCCAACTCCAACAACTCCACCACGGCCGCCACCACCAAGCCGTCGACTACTTTGGGCGACAACTCGAAGCTGTGCGCCAAGCCCCGCATCGAGATCACAAAGGTTGACGTGGGTGTCACCGTGGACGCCAATGAGGACGAGGTGGCTCTCAAGCCGGTCGCCATCGCCGCCATCCCGTCGGGCGGTTCTCGCATCGCCTTCCAGAGCGGTGACAGTATCATCGTCCAGGAGCTGGATGCCAGCGACAAGCTTGTGAGTGGCAGCACCGTCAAGGTTCCGCTTCACGACTTCGCCGACATCTACGCCGACGAGAAGGGTTTCGTGATTCTCGGAACGAGAGACGCGGAGGGCGGAGGCACCCTCAACTGCGGTAACCCGAGCAACATGTGCGGCTCCCCACCCAGCCCGGCCGTGCCTTGCTACGACATGTACCTGGTCCGCTACGACGGCACGAAGGAGTCATGGGCCACCAAGCTGACGTCGTCCAGCGCGTCGCTGCCGCCCTACTCGACGGGCAAGACCGGACCCGATGTGTACATGATCTGGTGGTACGCTCACCACGGCCGTATCGCGTTCGACGGCAAGAACTGGGCCGCGTACTTCGGCGCCGCCATCTCGACGTCCGAGGGCGGCTGCATCAACATCCACCAGGGTGACCGTATGAAGGTGGTGGACGCGTCCGGCAAGATCACGGCGAACGAGGACTCGTTCGACTGGGGCTGCTCGCACTCCGGCTACGAGCGCGTCACGTACGACAACCGCACGGACAACTTCGCGGCCATCTGTAAGACGGACAGCAACAACCGCATCATGCCGCCCAAGGACTGGGGCACAACCATCTACCCGGTGGACCTGGCCGCTTCGAACCTGGGTGACATCGTGCCGAGCGGTGCGGCGTCCAAGTACTGGGCGACGGTGAGCAACGGCAACGGCGACAACGCCAAGGTGCACCTGATCCACTTCGCACTGAACGCTGCAGCCAGCGACGACATCACGCTGGGCGGCACGGACGCGAACGAGCGCGCTCCTCACCTGGCGTCGATCGGCAGCGGCGGTCTGCTGGCAATGTGGGAGGGCAGCTCGTCGGGCGGCGACCTGGCCGAGGGCGGTGACCGCACGATCTACGCGCAGGTGCTGGACGCGTCGACCGGCAAGTCTATCAGTGAGAAGGTGACGGTGGACAAGTCTGTGGTGGGCAACCGCTACCAGGCTCTGAAGTCGTACCCGGACGGCAGTGTTGCGTACCTGTCGAAGGGCGCTTCGGACACCTCGTTGCAGGTGGTGCGCTTCTACGGTTGCTAAGACGAGATCAATCTCGTTTTTTTCTCGATGAGAGCTAGAAACATTGTTGTGTGTACGATGTAACATCATAGATGTTAGACTGCAAGCTGGATAGAATCTTGCTTGAGCTTATATGTGAAGAGATCATATTCCTTTAGATTTCACTAAGTACCGTTATAGCGCTGGTCTCGCCACTGTAGACTACAGGATAGATAGTAGCATCCTGCAATACTACTTGTCGATGACATGGTAAAGCAAAACGCATTTGATTCCTAAAAGCTTGCGGACACAAGTACACATCTATACGCTACAACACTCGAGATCTTAGCATCCGAAGAAACGCACAACCTGTACGGACGTGCTGGTCGTACCCATGGACAAGTACGCCACGCTACCGTCCGGATACGTCTTCAACGCCTGGTAACGGTTGCCGATTACCTTGCTGCTCACTGTGATCTTCTCACTAATCGCAGAGCCCGTCGACGCATTCAGGACCTGAGCGTAGATCGTGCGGCCACTTGATTCGTATTCAAGGTCACCGCTGGTCGAGCTGCCCTCCCACATAGCGAGCAGACCACCGTCGCCGATAGAGGCCAGGTGCGGCGCGCGCTCGTTGGCGTCCGTCCCGCCCAAAATGATGTCGTCGCTAGCAGCCGCATCCATGGAGAAGTGGATCAAATGTACACGTGCGTTGTCCTCATCACTGTCGGACGAACTGTTGCTAACTGTGGCCCAGTACTTTTTGCTGGTGGAGTCGCTGTCTGGCACGATGTCGCCCAGGTTAGCAGCGTCCAAATCTACCGGGTAGATCGTGGTGTCCCAGTCGTTTGGCGGCATGATGCGGTTGTTACTGTCCGTCTTACAGATCATCTTGTAGTTGTCCGTGCGGTTATCGTACGTGATACGTTCGTAACCAGAGTGTGAGCAGCCCCAATCGAACGAGTCCGTGTCCGACGTGATGGAACCCGTGGAGTCGACAACCTTCATGCGGTCGCCCTGGTGGATGTTGATACAGGAATCTTCCGACACGGACAGTGCACAACCAAAGTAGGCAGCCCAGTTGGAGCCGTCGTATGCCAGACGGCCATGGTGAGCATACCACCAGATCATATACACCTCCTCACCCGTAGCAAAAGTGGAGTACGGCGGCAGCGACGAGCTCGAGGACGTTAACTTTGTGGCCCACGTTTCGGTGGATCCATCGTAACGGACCAGGTACATGTCGTAGCAAGGGACGGCGTCACTGGGGGCAGAGCACAAGTTGCTCGGACTACCGCAGTTCAGGGTGCCTCCGCCCTCCGCATCTCTCGTACCGAGCAGCACGAATCCATCATCGTCGGCGTGGATGTCGGCGAAGTCCACAAGTGGGACCTCAACGGCAGCGGTGCTGCTCATGAGGGCGTCATCGGAGTCAAGTTCACGAACGATGACGTTGTCGCCGCTCTGGAAGGCGATGCGTGAGCCGCCCGAAGGTAGCGACGCAATAGCGACGACCGTGAGCCCGGCTTCATCCTCGTTGTTCTCGACCGTCTCACCAACGTCAACCTCCGTGATACGTACACGCGGCGTGCTACAGAACCCGGAACTCGACGAAGCAGTGGAAGAAGTGGTCGTAGTGGACGTTGAGCTGGCGCTAGATGCTGTAGCTGCCGAACCAGTTGTTGACGTAGCAGTTGAAGCGGTCGTCGTACTTGACGGCACTTCTGTTGTGTTAATCGTGGGGTCGGCATCGGACGCCGTGGAGCTGGTGGCAGCCGAAGCATCAACTGCCGAAGTCGCATCGTCCTCGTCGGAGGTTGTGGCTTGGCTGGCATCTACAGTTGACGCAGTGGTTGAAGCGTTTGTGTCGAAGGCAGCTTCAGCACTGGCGGAGGCGACTGACGTATCGACGTCAGATGTAGCGGTGGACGTTCCTTCGACGTAAGAAGACGTCGTGGAGGCCCCTGGAGTGATGGTGGCTGTCGGGGCCGTCTTGATGGTGCACTTTTCAGCGGCGATGTCGCTGATGGCCAATGCTGAAGCCGCTGCCACCAGTAGAACCGAGTAGAGACGCATGTGACTTGTTGCTGGAAGGTCAATTGGAAAATGAAGACGAAGAAGCTGCACATACGCATTAAGTCTCATCGACAAGCTCATCATTGTTGTTCCTGCACCTCCATGCAAAGAGGTCACTCGTGGATACCCCATGAGTCACAGCTGGGCGGCGTACCTTTGACGAGGCCATCATAACGGATCAATGTTCACCGATTTCGTACACTGCGTCGACTTCCATTGCTCGCAGGCCAATAATGTTCATCAGCGCCGTGCTTCCGGGCCAGCATCTGCGCTCTCGCCGTTCCGAGAGAATCTTTTGATAATGACTGGAAGCACTTCGACATCTCTAAAGACATCGCTGGAACTGATGATGCCTATGTACGACGGTGGCGAGGCGATAACTAGCCCAAAGCACTGTCGAATTGTCAAGTCGGAACTGCAGCGGCGACTGACTCAAGCCTCGTGCGTCACGATTCCAGACTCAAATGTTCCAGCGCTACTAGAACAGGACCAATCTGTTTGCAGTGGGCACAGCGCACGAGGTCGTTTGATAACGTCAAAGTGAAAAATCTCGCAGGGGTCAATGAGACGCGATGTAGACTACACTGCACGCAGAGGAGCGCAGTGCACTCTGCAACCCCCGAACAGGATTTGAATGCAGCGATCCTTTTTATCAGCTCGAGTGATGCCAAACTGTTGGCGTTCGGCGTAAGCTGTGCAATACCTGTGTATCCATTCCTGAAGAGCAGACGCCATCCTACAGTATTGTTGCGCCTTTGCTGACTCAGTTGGAGCTAAGCATTTAGAAACGCTTTCGGCTTGGAGAACCCGAGTCTTGAAGCTCATCAAGGAATCGACAAGGCACCCAGTCTGCTGTTTCACAGGCACCGACATCTGAAAACCCACGCAAAACAACTGAGAAGAACACTGACACTGCTCTAGTAAAAGCGAGCCTGGGGTACAATTAGGCCCTGAGCAGAATTATAAAATATAAAGATTATAAATGATTTTACTGGGATAGCCTGATAGGCTGGACAGCCCAAATCGGATTAATGTGAAGCCGGTTACTGAAGCCGGTTTTTACACTGCGGTAGAATACCGGTATCTCAAAATTGGCTTAGAGCTGTCAATCATTGACAAAATGCTGTAAATTGAAGGAATCATGCTTGATCCAGGATTGATGGTGAAAACGGTCGTCGTTTGTCTGTCACGTCGATGCAGGTTCGAGCAAGCCCCATGCGACAAAGAGTATGGAGCGGAGACGAGCGTCGCTGGATCACGAAGATCGTGGAGACTGCGCGGCTGGCCAACTGTCTGTTGGTGCTGGCGAAGGAGAGGGAGCATCTCGACCGAGGGGGAGGCGTGCTCACCGGCGCGAGGGGTAAACCAGCGAGGCTTTGGCGGAGGAGAGACGTCTGAGGAGAAACGCTCAGCAGAGAGAGAGGCGAGCTCGCCTGCGCAACTAAGAAAACAGTGCGGTTGCTGAAATTTGTGGTAGCCAACGTCTCGCCGAGGAAAGGCGTTTAGAGAGAAATGCTCAACAAAGGGCGAGACGAGCTCGCCAGCGTAACCTGTAGCTGCTCCATTACTACTTAGACCTGCGACCCATCCGGCTTCACGGGAAAACGCTCGACCTGCGTCAGCACTTCACTTCAGAAGAAGATATGGCTAATACTGCTGATGTTGTAATGACAGCACTGACAGCGTCTGATAAAGACATCAGGGGACATTTCAGAACCGAGCGAACATGAGGTGGAGCTGCCAGATATCGATAGTCCGTCTATAAGTGACAGGGAGAGTATGGACGTTAAATCGGGTCCAATACCTTCGCGGTCGGTTGCTCGTTCACGAAGAAGCAGTGATCCAGTGGCAAGAGAGGAGAAGAAAGCGGAGGCGCCTCCTTCACCAGCACGGAGTGACATGTCGTTTGATTCCGGTGGATCGCTGCATGGGTCTGTGGATATGAACGCTGAATCAAACATAACGATGCGTGATCGTCGTAAGAAATCAACAGGGAACGATGCAGAGACCGACAGGCAAGTACGGGTATCGAACGAATCCGCCTACAACCGACAACTCTATCCAGAGCTTCTTGATTCATCATGCGAAACATGCGCTGCCCTTCACCACTACGACTCGACGTGCAGGAGTGGAAAGTTCACCCGTTGCTAGTCCGGACCAGCTTCCGATGATCGCGCGTGTAAGTTTGAGCGTTTTTGCCGGCGTCATGAGCGGGCAACTGTTCTTCCTGGCTGCTGTTATGCGGATCGTTCACGATGACGGAGCGAGCCGCATCTGGTCGTTCCCGTTGACTTACGTTTGTATCGTTGGCGCCGTCGGAACGACACTTTTCGGACTGTATTTACTGAACGAAGCACTTGCTATTGAAGACGCCGTGGTGGTCATTTACCTGTACGAGGCGAGTTACATCGTGTCTGGTGCGATCTCGGGTCTCTGCTTCTTCCGGGACATGAACCACTTGGCTACGTGGCATTATGTGCTTTATTCGCTCAGTCTTGCGCTGATTTGTTGGGGATCTACATTGTTGCGCAGCGATCACTACCGGAAGTACCGGAAGATGAGGAGTAATTGCTGCCACTACTGGCTCCGCCCTCGGCGGAAGATGCGTCAGTCGAGAGGATCTTCCAACAGGCTTCGTATTACGCTCGCAGGGCTTCGTATTCCGGTCCATCGATGCTACACGTCATCCGCCTTGGGAATGACGACACAAACACGCCCAAACGGCGCAAGTCAATGCCATTTACGTCAGGTAAATAAGCAAGGATTCACTGTTTTGTCCGTAGCTTAGTTTTCCCCATAGCTAAAGATCTTTTTATTAACTTCCATTTTGTTGCAATCTTAACACATACTACGTAGTATATTATCAGTCGTAGTCGAAAAAGTTTTTTTTTCACAAACTACCAAACTAGCAATCGCTTCTCACAACAATTAAACTAGTGCTTCGATCGACTCATTCAAAGCGACGACGGGAATGGCGGTCTACATCAGACTCCGAATATTTCCTTTTTAAGTTATTATCCAGCTACGTCAATCATCAACTGTATCGGTCACTCAATCAGCATAACTCAATCAGTAATTTAAACCGGTCACTCAACCTGATGCAAACCTGGCATTCAGCGAATGTATTTATGTAGCTGTCAATCAATCTTTGTTATTATTGCGGAGGCCCTCATGCCGCACTCTGAATTTTGCAGCAACTTCATCAGTCCAACACCAAAATGAACGGCGCTCCTGCCCATACCGATCTCGGTGCAGGCGAAAATGGACGCGGTCTCGATGCGGACGGGGTGACCTACATTCAAGACAGCGTCGATCGTGTGGAAGCCACCGAACAAAGAAAGCATTATCGTCCAAGAACGCCGTCGAGATATCGTTCGGGTTGGGTTCAGAAATACATCAAGCTCCTTCTCTGCCGTTTACCCCCCAGATCTCAGCTATTCGTCTTGTCGACATCGCTGGCCTTCCGAACGGATCCGTGGTAACTGCAGTCGCGGATGTGCATGTGCTGGGGGCTGTAAAGCGTCTTGTTGTTATGAAGGGGAGGGCGACCGAGAAACGAGACCTCCTGCTGGTTGACGATACTAACTTTCAACTGGTCTGTGCTACTTGGGGACAGCTAGCTCGGGACCTCGGCGACCTGCGTGAAGGAAGCGTTATCGTTTTAAAAAACGTCATTATTGACTCGTATAATAACGTCCGCTCGACTTCCATCGGTGTCGGGTCTGATATTTTGCAAGACGCTGTCCTAACCCGTGTTGATGAGCTACGTGGATGGTACGGTGCTGTATCACCCGACCAGGCATTATCACCTCTCGCCTCGGCTTAGGCCCCTTCCCCCTTAATATTGTTAATGCATTTTCCGTCGATTTAGTGCTATCCCAGCCTACGCTCCAGCCCTAGTCTCAATACTAATGTAAACTTACTCAATAAAGGCAACTATATTATACAGGTAATCAGTTTTGAACAATTGAAAAAGTACTCATCAAGCAGTGTAGAGGTGACGAGTATCCATGCCGGTGTCCGAACTGACAACCCTTGGCTCGCAGCGGGGCTCTCAGCAAGGTGTTAGCTTCGGTCGTGGCTTGCAGAGGACCTTCGCCTTCTTTGGCAAAAGAAAGAGTAAGATGTATTTGCTACTACCTCTGTGCGGAAAATACTGCACCTTTCAAAAAAAATTGCGCATAGCTCCGCCTCGTTGTTTTTGGCGGTTATAAGATATGCAGAGGTACCGACAGGACGACGATTACAAGAAAAGAAAAGGTTCTAGCTCAGAGGGCGAGGGTGGAGGTTTTCGTCGTGCAGCGGAGGAACAAGTGGTGGTTGTGCAGGTGGTGAAAGAGTATCCAGCGCGGATAGTTTAGCCATGCCAAAGTGGGCGCTAACGAGCGTCTGGGTATCACAGGGTAGGCTGATTGGTAACGTGCCGGCATTGGTCAGCTTGTCCTTATACATGTCGTACATAGGATCAAAAAAGTGGTCTCCGTCCCTCGCTTGCTTCACGTGCTCGACGCAGTACTTTAGGCGGGATAACTGGTGGGCCGGCGAAAGTAATGGCCGGGTTTGACGCAACGCCCTACGGAGATACCCCTCCTTTAGAAGCCGCTGGACGAGGTACGAGCCCACGGTACTTTCAGCTCGAACTCAACGTTGGTTTTCGCGATCGTCCACAGGAACCTCGGCCACACGCTTGCATAGCGCAGCACGATCCAGCTTCTTTCTCCCCCGAGCGCTCTTCCTGGACTTGACTACCGCTGCGACTCGATTTGTCATCGAGCTTATGCCTCTTTCCCAAATTCGAGCAACAGTGAACCGACTAATATGAGTTAAGGCAGCGGCTTCGACGATATCTCCACGCTGGAGAACTCCTCGAGTGCTCCGAAGCAGCAGTGACTCCCAAACCGCTTGTCTTTCTTCGTCAGTCGCCTCCATCTTGTCTTGGGGGGTGATCTTTTGAAATGAGGTCCGGAATCCAGACCAGACTCCTGTGGCAGATTGGCGGGAAATTCGAAATTCAAATCAAATCACTTTTGCAAGGGTATTGCTTTGGATAGACTGTAATATTATTGGAAACGTGCAGTATTTTCCGCACGGAGGTAGTAGTTAATATGTAGTTGTTCAACCTGCGAAAGGTTTGAAATAGAAAGCTTGGTCTCAACTCCTGCACGACAACATGACATCCGTCTGGACCGTAGCCATCCTGGCAACGGGCTTGTTATTCACCCCCATGGCTTGTGTCGTTTAGCAAGGAAAGAGACGTCGGATGTTCACTCTCTGTTGGGTCGCTCCGTAGTCGAGTGTCACAGTTCCATTGTCGTGGACTGCCACCACTGAGTAGGGGCCTTTGGCCACATGGCGATGTTTGCTTCTGCGATCTTTCGCTGCAATTCGGATCATCACCAGATCTCCTGGATGGTAGAAGTGCTCCAACCGCGAGTCATTCTCACGGTCATTGTCTTGTAGAATCGCTTCAAATCTGCGCTTCGTCAGATAGCTCCAGTTCGTCTCATGAAGCTGCCGGGTAATTAGGTCTTGCCCAAATACCAAATGTGCCGGTGTCGTCCCCAAAATTGTGTGGTAACTTGCACGTACGGCGAAAGCAGCATACTGGATCACTTTTCGCCAATCTGAATTCGGGTAGCAGCGAATGCAATTCCCAAGTACTAAGTGTACTCGTTCGCATACAGCATTGGCTTGAGGATTCTTCGCCGATACTGGTTTCGGCTTAATTCCATAGCTTAACAGCATTTCATGGAACTCCGAAGTGTTAAACTCGTTCCCTTGATCAAACACGACCTTCTTCGGGCGAGGGTATCGACACAGCCACGTAACATCAAAGTTTTCTGCTGTCAGTTTACCGCGGTTGTTCTTCTGGATTGAGACTTCCAACCATCTTGTAGCCTCATCGATCACGGTCAACGCATAGTACCGTTCATTCCCATAAGGACCAATTGTATCCACGTGTACCACATCGAAAGGATCAACTGTCCGCATATTCCTTGGGGGTAATTTGCCGTATTTCTGCGGACCACCATGCAATTTAGCTCGTTTGCAGGTAAGGCATCTTTTCGAGTAATCCGCAATTGTCTTTGCCATACCCGACCAATAGAAAAACGACTTCATGGTGCGAAATTGTCGCTTTGGCCCCGGATGTATCAACTGAGCGTGATACCACTCCACCAATTCTTGGCGTAGCGCAGTAGGAATAACTACCCGCTTCTGGAACGTCAATAACCGGGCCCCCATAATATTCTGGATCGTATAGTCGGGATTATTCGTGCCATTCATACATGCTTGGATCACACTCTGCGTAACTTCGTCTTCCACTTGGTGTTGCTTAATGTACTGTCCTTCAAGTACACATTCCACTGGATCAACAAGCAAAGCTTCCACTTCTGCATCTCCATTAACCTCCTCGTCATACGACATTCGAGAGAACGCGTCTGCTGCCACATTGTCTTTCCCTTTGACGTACTTGCAGGTAATCTTGTACTCCGACAACATTAATTTCCACCGCTTTATCCGCAATGAATTCTCTGTGGGATAAATGAGATTTTTGTGGTCCGTGTGCACCACAATTGGAAACCCCAATAACATTGTCCTGTACTCCTTCAGAATTTCGACCACAGACAGCAACTCCAAGTCCGTTGTTGTGTAATTCTGCTGTGCTCTCGTAAGGCTTCTGGAGTAGCACGCAATTAGCTTTCCTTGTTGCTCAATGAGTCCTCCCAACTGCTTTCCACTTGCGTCCGCATAGATGTCAAATGGCTTTTCAAAATCCGGAAACGTTAACAAGACAGCTTTGGCCAGTGCCCTCTTAATCTCTTCGAACGCGGTCTCTTCAATCGACGTCCAGTGATATGTGGCTTTTGGTGATGTCAATTGCGTTAACGGCTTCAGAATTGCAGACTTGCCTGGCACCATTTCTCGATAGTAGTTAATCATTCCCAGGAATCTGCGCAGTTCTCTCTTGTTCCTTGGCCTTTTAATCTGTAGGATCGCCCGGATCTTTTTCTCCTGTGGCCTTATGCCGTCTGCACTCACCGTGAAGCCGAGATATTCTACACTCGGGCAGAAAATGTGGCATTTCTTGCCGTTGAGGGTTACGTTGTACTCCTCCAATCGAGTAAACACCACTCGTAGATGCTCCAAGTGATCTTCTGCGGTTTTTGAGAAAATGAGGATGTCATCCAAGTAGACGATTACAAAATCTAGTTCCCCCAGAATTCTTGACATACACGCCTGGTACTCATCTGGAGCTGTCGAAATTCCCATTGGCAGCCGCTTGTACTGAAATTTACCAAATGGGGTGCAGAAAGCAGTAAAGCGTCTGCTTCTCTTGGCCAGTTGCCTCGCATAATATCCCATGTTAGCATCCAGAGATGAGAAGAACTTCGCTCCTCCCAGGCGGATTAATACCTCTCGAATCAACGGTACATAATACGGATTGCGCTTCAAGAACTTGTTCAAAGCTCTGAAGTCTGTCAGCAACCGAAGTCGTCCATCGAGCTTCTTCAAGAAGAAAGCAGGCGACGCCCACTCACTATCAAAGATCTGCTCTAGCACGTCCAACTCAATTAATCTCTGGATCTCCTTCCGTGCAGCATCTTCTTCACTTCTTGCAATAGAATACGGTCTTGACTGTATTGGTGTATACTGCTCTGAGATCGGCAATATGTAGTCTGGGAACTTCATACGCCCCAAATGTCCATTGTAGAGCTTCTCGAATCGGTTTAGCAGCTCTAGAAGCTGCTCGTACGTCTCTTGATCAATATCAGCCGTACCCACCATGTCATTTGGCTCCACTGACGTGTCATTAATTTCTTTCACCTCGTTCTGCACGTCCTCATGCAGTGGCCTCTCCACGGACTCTCTCTCGCCCATGTTTAGATTCACCGTGTTGCCATTCCACTCCACAATTCCATCACGGAAGTTAACAATCATTCCCAGTGCCATTAACCCCTCGGTTACCAACGTCGTAAGTTACGACTTTGATAAGGGCGAAAGTCGTAAGTTACGACGTAGTTAGAGGCTTCAAATAGAAAATGGCTCGAAAAAAGAGGGCACGATACTTTAATCAAGTCAAATTTTGTGGCAAAAAAGTATAAGCTGAAAGAGGTCGATTTGGCAAGATGCAAAAAAAGGGTAGGGAATGGGTAGAAGTGGGGCACCGATCAGATTGCGAGTTGATCGAAAAGGGACGGTTGGTTACTCACCAATGGTGAGTGGGCCCCATTTCATAATTTGCCACGATGGCTAGAGTTCGATGCAGTCGCTATTCAAGCTGTTCGTTTTGTGTCGGCCAGGCAAGACTGGCATACGCAAGCCGACACGTCCTGTGATGCTCAGTCATCAAGACGGCGGCGCAGACCATGAAGAGAAACACCCTGCTCAGCAACCAGCATTTGTGCGAGCTCGACGGGTTGCTCGTTGGACTGCAGATCATTTTCTTTATCGTAGTCCATATTCTGTTGCACAAAGCACATCAAAACCATTATCATAGCCCATGTTTTGTTGAAACACATGTAGAATTGATGTGCAAGAAGACATCTGCTATCGACAAAGAACGGGTTGGAAGTCGTAAGTTTTGGTTTTCCAGGATACGACACGGTCCCAAAGTCGTAACTCTTACGACGTAGCTCAAGAAAACCTGTGGTAGTTTATAGCAAGAATCCATTGCTTCTAGACATGGAAAAGGCACATCAATACAAACACTTATACTAAAACGAAGTCGTAAGTTACGACGTAAATTAGGCCGTTTCAGCACTGGATTTCTGGTAACCGAGGGGTTAACAAATCGCGGCCAATTACCATATCGTCCTTAGCTTCCTTTATGACAGAAAATGTGTGGGTAATGCGTGTCCCGTAGTTCAAATCCATGAATCGGAACATGACACGGGTTGATCCTGCTGCTTCAACATAGCCATCCACTTGCTCATAAGTCAATGCAGAAGGTGCCAACTCAAAGCCCAGCTCTTGATTTGCCTTCAACAGAGCCGAGTTAATGTAGCTCGTACCACATCCTGTATCCACTAACGCCACACGTTCTTCCTTTGTCTTAGATAGACGCACTCGTAGACGCATCGGTCTCCTCTGAACAGGCCCACGATCCTTTAAAGCCGTTCCAGCTATTTTGCCTTCATCACTGAAAGAATCTTCAGACTCCCAGTCCTCTGTGACCGTCTTTCTCTTCTTCTCCGTCTTCTTACCGGACGTGGACTTGCAACCGCCTTTTGAGGCGTTCTTCTTCTGCGTGAAGCACTCGCTATCACTATGCGAGCTCGTCTTGTGTAAACTACACCATTTGTCCCCCTTCTGCTTCTGGGACTTCTGCTGAGACTGATTGCCTCCCTTCTTGGATGCTTTTCCGTCTTTATGATTCTTGTCGCCACCATTCTTGCCACCAGCCTTCTTCCAGCTCTTACCACGCCGTTCTAAACCTTGTCGCTTCTCTGACTGCCCCAGCCGCTCAAAATACTGAACTGTCTTGGGCATTGAGTCCAGATACACTCCACTACGCTCGTACGCTGTCTTCCACTCGTTCGGCATAGCTCTCTTAAATGTGCGGATCAGCATCTTCTCATCCAAGTCCAGAGCATTAGACGGAAGGTTTGAGAGCATGCGCGTTATCTGCCGCATTCTCTGATGGCATTCAGCCACCGTCTCTGTCTTTTTCTTCGCAAAGAGAAACAATTCCTCCTCCAGTCTCTCGTGATACATGCTCGGCACGAACATGTGACCCCACGTCTTGTAAGCAGCCTCAAACTCATCCTTGTCGTCCACATTGACCTTGTCCGAAGCCGTCTTCCAGGCACTCAATGCCTCATCATCTAGCACCAAGTTCAGATGGAGCGCCTTCTCTTCGGAAGTCCACTTCTTCACCTGGCTAACGTGCTCGAACTGCTGAATCCAACGCAGCCATTCTTGCGCCGCTCCTCCACTGAATCGAGGGATATTGATTTTAATGAACTCTCGTTCATGACCCGTTGTCTTCTTCTTGGTTGTGACCTGGAACGTCACAGATCTCGGCATTTCCTTGCCGTCGTCGCTCATCTCCACTTGCCTATCTTCCTTGCCTCCACAAGGTTTGAGATATCTCAAAGTGACAACCCTTGGCTCGCAGCGGGGCTCTCAGCAAGGTGTTAGCTTCGGTCGTGGCTTGCAGAGGACCTTCGCCTTCTTTGGCAAAAGAAAGAGTAAGATGTATTTGCTAGTTAATATGTAGTTGTTCAACCTGCGAAAGGTTTGAAATAGAAAGCTTGGTCTCAACTCCTGCACGACAACATGACATCCGTCTGGACCGTAGCCATCCTGGCAACGGGCTTGTTAGAACGTATCCGATAGAGCCACATCACGGTCAAAGTTAACGTTCGAACAGTGTAAAGCTCCGCCCCACAAGACCTTTTATTCCTGTATTTGCTTCCTCTGAATGATGCAGCTGTACCTTGTACTTACGGTCGTTGGAGCTTTGCTCGCCACGACTGGAGACTTTGCTCATGCTGCTGCTTGCAGAACCAAACCCATGGCACCTTCAATTCCGTCTACTACCGACGCATCGCTCTCCTTCGACAACTTAACCCCCAGCGCCGCGGCTGACGCCGACGGAAGTGCCAAACAGGAGACAACCGACGCACCAGCAGCCCAGACAACAGACTCTCCTGCTTCACCGACGGATTCTTCGACCGGGTCTTCTATTGCGGAAACATCTACAGCTGCGTCGGATTCGTCGGGTGCCTCGACACCTTCTGCCGCGACGAATTTGAGCACCAGCACAACGACAGCAGACAATTCTAAACTCTGCGCCAAGCCGCGCGTGGAAATCACCCAAGTGGATCTCGGTGTGGCCGTCGACGCGAACGAAGATGAGGTGAACTTGAAGGTCGTGGCCATCGCGGCATTGCCGTCGGGTGGCTCTCGCATTGCCTTTCACAGCGGCGACAACGTCATCGTCCAGGAATTAGACGCCAGCGATAAGCTCGTGAGTGGCAGCACCGTCGAGGTTCCGCTTCACGACTTCGCCGACATCTACGCGGACGAGAAGGGTTTCGTGATCCTCGGTACGAGAGACGCTGAGGGAGGGGGTACACTCAACTGCGGGAACCCGAGCAACCTGTGCGGCGCCGCTCCGAGCCCGGCCGTGCCGTGCTACGACATGTACATGGTCCGGTATGACGGCACGAAGGAGTCGTGGGCCACGAAGCTGACGTCGTCCAGCTCGTCGCTTCCTCCATATTCGACAGCAGGTTCCGGCGCAGACGTGTACATGATCTGGTGGTACGCCCACCACGGCCGCATCGCGTCGGACGGCACGAACTGGGCCGCGTACTTCGGCTGCGCCATCTCTACGTCCGAGGGTGGCTGTATCAACATCCACCAAGGTGATCGCATGAAGGTGGTGGGTCCGTCGGGCAAGATCCTGGCGCAGGCGGACTCGTTTGACTGGGGTTGTTCGCACTCCGGTTACGAACGTATCACGTACGACAGCCGTAAGAAAGGGTACGCGTCGATCTGTAAGACGGACAGCAACAACCGCATCATGCCGCCGAACGACTGGGGGACGACGATCTACCCGGTGGACCTGGCGGCCGCGAACCTGGGCGATATCGTGCCAAGCGGCGAATCGTCCAAGTACTGGGCGACGGTGAGCAACGGCGAAGGAGACAACGCGAAGGTGCACCTGATCCAGTTCGCCATCAACGCCGCGGCCAGCGAAGACATCACGTTGGGAGGAACAGACGCGAACGAGCGTGCTCCACACCTGGCAGCGATCGGCGACGGCGGTTTGTTGGCGATGTGGGAAGGCAGTTCGTCCGGTGGCGACCTGACGGAGGGTGGATCTCGTACGATCTACGCTCAAGTGCTGGACGCGTCGACGGGTAAGAGTGTGAGCAGCAAGGTGACGGTGGACAAGTCTGTGGTGGGCAACCGGTACCAGGCGTTGAAGAGTTTTCCTGACGGCAGCGTGGCGTATTTGTCAAAGGGGACGACGGACACGTCGGTGCAGGTAGTGAGATTCTACGGTTGCTAAGCCGTGAAGATCTGTGTGTGCTGTTGTTTTAAAGATGAATGTAATGCGTTCATGAAATGTAAAACTTCTCATTCCTGGGCTTGTTGACACACCTGCGCTAGTCTCAAAACTCGAAACAAGCTACATGTTCGTTCGCGGATCCTTCTTACCTGGGCGAGGTTGGCAGCTACCCAGACTGCTGTTTCGTAGGAATGTGCGACGGCAGTGATCAAGTCAGAACCAGCCAATCTTCATCTTTTTAATACAATGTATGTACAACCACCAAGCTGATCTTTAAGTCGGCGCTTCAATCTTCACGTTGCAGATCAGAACACCAAAGTGCGAGCCAGCAACTTGATCGTCAAGTAAAAGCGAGACGTTTCCATTTATGCGGCATGTTGGTACTCTCGCTGAGCCTCAGTAGGTAACTTTGCTGATAAGCTGCAACCAATTGGTATTTAGCGTGTACACATCCAAGGCTCATGCACCAATTTCTGTCCTCGAGCTCTCTACAACGAGCATTGAGTCTCCGCTACGTTGGTCCACAACCGTTTTGACTCGCTGAGTTGGGCATTGGCGTCCGGACCTTTGGACCTGATCGGGTAGGAACCGCCAGCGCTCGAACAGCAAACCACGTCACTTCTTCTCATTCCTTCTCTTGCCATCAACCAACAATGCGGCTGAGCCACGTAATAATCGCAGTGGAAGTCGCTCTGCTCGCTGGGAGCAATGGCGTCGCTGGAACTGGCACTGTCGATTGTCCCGAAGGCCCCGGTTCATCGTCCGCTTCGTGGTTCCCGTCGTTCTCGTTTAACTGGAATACCAGCGGATCACAGACCCCCGGAACGCCTGGAACAGTGACCGGTTCGTGGCCTTCTTGGCCTTCATTTGATGGTTGGAATTGGGGATCGTCACAGACCGGCACTGCCGGATGGCCCTCTTGGTTTTCTTTTGATCACTCTACACCGGTGGACACCGGCGGTTCTAGCGCTGAACAGCAGATCCCAACAGCTCCGACGGTGCCAGAGACTCCAGCTGCCGAAACACCTGCCTCCCCTGACGAGCCAGAGGTTCCTGCTGCCGAGACGTCGCCTGAGAACCCTGCAGCTCAAACAGAAGTGACCGACGCTCCTGCAGCTGAGACGACGGACACACCAACCAATCCTGCAGCTCAGACCGAGGTGACGGATACTCCAGCTACTCCGGCGACCGACGCGCCGAAGACTCCAGCTCTAGAACCAACTAGCGCTCCAGAGACGCCAGGGGTCCAACCAACGACTGCCCCGGAGACACCTACTGTGAAGCCAACAAGTGCCCCTGAAGCTCCGGCGACTGACGCACCAACTACATCGGATTCGTCGGGTGCCTCGACACCTTCTGCCGCGACGAATTCGAGCACCAGCACAACGACAGCAGATAACTCTAAACTCTGCGCCAAGCCGCGCGTGGAAATCACCCAAGTGGATCTCGGTGTGGCCGTCGACGCGAACGAAGATGAGGTGAACTTGAAGGTCGTGGCCATCGCAGCGTTGCCGTCGGGTGGCTCTCGCATTGCCTTCCACAGCGGCGACAACGTCATCGTCCAGGAATTGGACGCCAGTGATAAGCTTGTGAGTGGCAGCACCGTCAAGGTTCCGCTTCACGACTTCGCCGACATCTACGCGGACGAGAAGGGTTTCGTGATCCTCGGTACGAGAGACGCGGAGGGAGGGGGTACACTCAACTGCGGGAACCCGAGCAACCTGTGCGGCGCCGCTCCGAGCCCGGCCGTGCCGTGCTACGACATGTACATGGTCCGGTATGACGGCACGAAGGAGTCGTGGGCCACGAAGCTGACGTCGTCCAGCTCGTCGCTTCCTCCATATTCGACAGCAGGTTCCGGCGCAGACGTGTACATGATCTGGTGGTACGCCCACCACGGCCGCATCGCGTCGGACGGCACGAACTGGGCCGCGTACTTCGGCTGCGCCATCTCGACGTCCGAGGGGGTTGTATTAACATCCACCAAGGTGACCGCATGAAGGTGGTGGGTCCGTCGGGCAAGATCCTGGCGCAGGCGGACTCGTTCGACTGGGGTTGTTCGCACTCCGGTTACGAACGTATCACGTACGACAGCCGTAAGAAAGGGTACGCGTCGATCTGTAAGACGGACAGCAACAACCGCATCATGCCGCCGAACGACTGGGGGACGACGATCTACCCGGTGGACCTGGCGGCCGCGAACCTGGGCGATATCGTGCCAAGCGGCGAATCGTCCAAGTACTGGGCGACGGTGAGCAACGGCGAAGGAGACAACGCGAAGGTGCACCTGATCCAGTTCGCCATCAACGCCGCGGCCAGCGAAGACATCACGTTGGGAGGAACAGACGCGAATGAGCGTGCTCCACACTTGGCAGCGATCGGCGACGGCGGTTTGTTGGCGATGTGGGAAGGCAGTTCGTCCGGTGGCGACCTGGCGGAGGGTGGATCTCGTACGATCTACGCTCAAGTGCTGGACGCGTCGACGGGTAAGAGTGTGAGCAGCAAGGTGAATGTGGACAAGTCTGTGGTGGGCAACCGGTACCAGGCGTTGAAGAGTTTTCCTGACGGCAGCGTGGCGTATTTGTCAAAGGGGACGACGGACACGTCGGTGCAGGTAGTGAGATTCTACGGTTGCTAAGCCGTGAAGATCTGTGTGTGCTGTTGTTTTAAAGATGAATGTAATGCGTTCATGAAATGTAAAACTTCTCATTCCTGGGCTTGTTGACACACCTGCGCTAGTCTCAAAACTCGAAACAAGCTACATGTTCGTTCGCGGATCCTTCTTACCTGGGCGAGGTTGGCAGCTACCCAGACTGCTGTTTCGTAGGAATGTGCGACGGCAGTGATCAAGTCAGAACCAGCCAATCTTCATCTTTTTAATACAATGTATGTACAACCACCAAGCTGATCTTTAAGTCGGCGCTTCAATCTTCACGTTGCAGATCAGAACACCAAAGTGCGAGCCAGCAACTTGATCGTCAAGTAAAAGCGAGACGTTTCCATTTATGCGGCATGTTGGTACTCTCGCTGAGCCTCAGTAGGTAACTTTGCTGATAAGCTGCAACCAATTGGTATTTAGCGTGTACACATCCAAGGCTCATGCACCAATTTCTGTCCTCGAGCTCTCTACAACGAGCATTGAGTCTCCGCTACGTTGGTCCACAACCGTTTTGACTCGCTGAGTTGGGCATTGGCGTCCGGACCTTTGGACCTGATCGGGTACAGTAGGAACCGCCAGCGCTCGAACAGCAAACCACGTCACTTCTTCTCATTCCTTCTCTTGCCATCAACCAACAATGCGGCTGAGCCACGTAATAATTGCAGTGGAAGTCGCGCTGCTCGCTGGGAGCAATGGCGTCGCTGGAACTGGCACTGTCGATTGTCCCGAAGGCCTCGGTTCATCGTCCGCTTCGTGGTTCCCGTCGTTCTCGTTTAACTGGAATACCAGCGGATCACCGACCCCCGGAACGCCTGGAACAGTGACCGGTTCGTGGCCTTCTTGGCCTTCATTTGATGGTTGGAATTGGGGATCGTCACAGACCGGCACTGCCGGATGGCCCTCTTGGTTTGCTTTTGATCACTCTACACCGGTGGACACCGGCGGTTCTAGCGCTGAACAGCAGATCCCAACAGCTCCGACGGTGCCAAAGACTCCAGCTGTCGAAACACCTGCCTCCCCTGCTGCTCAGACAGAGCTGACCGACGAGCCAGAGGTTCCTGCTGCCGAGACTCCCACTTCGCCTGAGAACCCTGCAGCTCAAACAGAAGTGACCGACGCTCCTGCAGCTGAGACGACGGACACACCAACCAATCCTGCAGCTCAGACCGAGGTGACGGATACTCCAGCTACTCCGGCGACCGACGCGCCGAAGACTCCAGCTCTAGAACCAACTAGCGCTCCAGAGACGCCAGGGGTCCAACCAACAACTGCCCCGGAGACACCTACTGTGAAGCCAACAAGTGCCCCTGAAGCTCCGGCGACTGACGCACCATCTACGTCGGATTCGTCGGGTGCCTCGACACCTTCTGCCGCGACGAATTCGAGCACCAGCACAACGACAGCAGACAATTCCAAACTCTGCGCCAAGCCGCGCGTGGAAATCACCCAAGTGGATCTCGGTGTAGCCGTCGACGCGAACGAAGATGAGGTGAACTTGAAGGTCGTGGCCATCGCGGCGTTGCCGTCGGGCGGATCTCGCATTGCCTTTCACAGCGGCGACAACGTCATCGTCCAGGAATTAGACGCCAGCGATAAGCTCGTGAGTGGCAGCACCGTCAAGGTTCCGCTTCACGACTTCGCCGACATCTACGCGGACGAGAAGGGTTTCGTGATCCTCGGTACGAGAGACGCGGAGGGAGGGGGTACACTCAACTGCGGGAACCCGAGCAACCTGTGCGGCGCCGCTCCGAGCCCGGCCGTGCCGTGCTACGACATGTACATGGTCCGGTATGACGGCACGAAGGAGTCGTGGGCCACGAAGCTGACGTCGTCCAGCTCGTCGCTTCCTCCATATTCGACAGCAGGTTCCGGCGCAGACGTGTACATGATCTGGTGGTACGCCCACCACGGCCGCATCGCGTCGGACGGCACGAACTGGGCCGCGTACTTCGGCTGCGCCATCTCGACGTCCGAGGGGGGTTGTATTAACATCCACCAAGGTGACCGCATGAAGGTGGTGGGTCCGTCGGGCAAGATCCTGGCGCAGGCGGACTCGTTCGACTGGGGTTGTTCGCACTCCGGTTACGAACGTATCACGTACGACAGCCGTAAGAAAGGGTACGCGTCGATCTGTAAGACGGACAGCAACAACCGCATCATGCCGCCGAACGACTGGGGGACGACGATCTACCCGGTGGACCTGGCGGCCGCGAACCTGGGCGATATCGTGCCAAGCGGCGAATCGTCCAAGTACTGGGCGACGGTGAGCAACGGCGAAGGAGACAACGCGAAGGTGCACCTGATCCAGTTCGCCATCAACGCCGCGGCCAGCGAAGACATCACGTTGGGAGGAACAGACGCGAATGAGCGTGCTCCACACTTGGCAGCGATCGGCGACGGCGGTTTGTTGGCGATGTGGGAAGGCAGTTCGTCCGGTGGCGACCTGGCGGAGGGTGGATCTCGTACGATCTACGCTCAAGTGCTGGACGCGTCGACGGGTAAGAGTGTGAGCAGCAAGGTGACGGTGGACAAGTCTGTGGTGGGCAACCGGTACCAGGCGTTGAAGAGTTTCCCTGACGGCAGCGTGGCGTATTTGTCGAAGGGGACGACGGACACGTCGGTGCAGGTAGTGCGATTCTACGGATGCTAGACAAGACGAGTCGAGTTGTAGCTGTTGAAGAATGAGTTCGTCTATAAGCTCATAAGTGTTTAATGAACAGTACTGTGTCGTCGTGTTTTGCTAGTCTAACGTTCAGACTCTGAACAAAAGTACACCTTAAACTGAAAGACTGTACAACGAAGTTTATGATGTTGTATTGTACTTAAACGCATTCCATGAGCCGTCTCGCCACCGATGTGGGTCAGGAAGTTTATATCGTAGACGTGACAAACCATTCTGTAATACAGACTGTATGGATACAGTACAATATTCTAACTTGTTAGGTGGCGTATACTACAGTACATGTACTTGTTACACTGGAACTTACAGTTCATAAAATACGTTTCCCATATTGATCTGTTGGCTTTCCGAAACCAAAAGGAATCAGATGGATTGTCCTTTGAAGTTTGAGTCTTACCGGTACGTACTCTGATGTACACCCTCCTCATACACTGTACATCTGTGTGTCAACCACTACGCTGTAGTGACTACAGTTTGAAAATGCATCATGCCGTCTCGTGGTTAACTCAACAATGCTGATTCAGCATCATTCTTGCCAAGACAAGCAAAGTTGGCATCAGTGTTTCCTGCTCACCATCACGAACATTATCACACAACGGCTCTTACCCATCGACTAATTCCTGTAAGCTCTGGAGCGACGGGTAGCCACTCGCCTCTCAGCCCAGTCCGTAATCGTCACCGAAGAGCAGAGGTACACAAGACGCCTGGACGATGCAGCTCCAACACGTAATGGTGATGGCTGCTGCCGCTGTACTTGCGTGTTCCGACGGTCTCCAAGTCGCCCCGGATTCGGCAACGTCCACTGCGCTGCGTGCGCCTGCTGAAGCCCGTTACCAGCCTTACGTTGAAGGCAAGACCGACCGGTTTCTGATAACTGAGACGAAGAGTGACGCGGCGACGAAGGCTCCGACTGGTTATGAGTTTTCAACGCTGCAGGAAGAGAACGACGTTCTGCAGGAGGAGTACGAAGACAGTGAGAGTTCGTCGGCTGACGGTTCAGAAGACGATGAGCGGCTCTTTGGAAGGAAGAAGAAAAGGAAAAAACGCAAGAAACACAGAGCGACGGAAACCCCAACGCCAACTCCGACAGCCACACCCGAAGGAAATGCCACCGCGACTCCTGAACCGGGAATGGCACGTGCTCCTGCTGCTAGAACGCCAACACCGACCGAGGAGGTTGAAGGCCTCGAAGCGTTCATTGCATGGTTTGATAGGCGATTCGGTGATTAATCGCCAGTACTTCTCTACCAGGGGGCCTTGTATACCAACCACGAACGTTTCCAGCGCAACATACACGTGCCCTTGTACTTAGTGCCGTCATAACATTGTATAAATAATATATAATTATGTCGGCTCAACGGGCTACGGGATCGAAAAGCAGTACCCATCGATGTACGCTGGCATTGCGTAAATCGTCGTGCATGGAATCGTTCGCAAGCTCTCACACAACCCACCAGTATCGTCGCTTGAATTCGTCGTACCGGTAAAAGCAATGGCAAGTCTTGATTCGGGACTCGTCAGATCAGGAACGGTAGGATCGGACTCTGGTGGCGGTTGAGCCTCCTTCATCTTCAAATGCGCCTTGCAACAACCTCGAAGCTGCACGAATTTCTGGCATCCTGGAAAGCTGCAATATCGCCCACCCCCGTGTGAGAGACACAAACCCTTGTACTGCGCCAATTTGCCGCATCCTTCGGCGTCACATCTTCGCCCTCCACCGTGAGCGACACACATCCCACGGCTCTGCGCCAACTTTGTGCAGTTTGGTCCACGGCAACGGACGCCTCCTCCATGAGCTTTGCACAACCTGCGGGTCTGAACCTGCTTGTTGCACTCGGGTACACTACATCGGGCAGCTCGACGTCGACGCTTTACTGGTGGCATTCTTGGCAGAGTTGTGTTCTTTCACTGGTAAAAGTGAAAATGACAATGCTTCGAGAATTCAACCAAACAGAATTGAACACTTGAGCGTCACGTGCCACGTGATGCTCGAACTCCCCAGTACAATCTTACCATCACGCAAGCTTTTAACACGACCAGACTAAAAAAGGTTCAACATCCAAGTGTTAACCCTTTCATAAAAGCAATTATTGATTGTTAATCTAAACCAAAACATTAATGGCAATTATCTTTTTGAAAAAAAACCAATTTTGCACAATAGTCGACTATGAAACAATTTTATTAAGGAAATCACAATTAAATGTCTACCACATAATTGATGTATCAAATGTGTAGCCTCAGTTTCACTCAAAGCAGCGAATATGATGAGCGAGATGGACCCGCCGCCGACGTCTCGCCTGCGTCGACGCAGCTTCTTCGAGGGAATGGAGAGCGAGGGCACAACCACCGAAAGCATCACACTTAATGAGAGCGATTTGACGTCTGCAGCGTCAGCTTCAGGTTCGCTCAGTGACGGGGAGAGCTACAATTCCGCTAATTCGCCGCTAAAAGCGGGTAAAGTGAGTCCTGGCAAACAAAACGGAGCTAAAACATCAAGCGAAGATCAAGAATTGCTGTTTGGGGCTAAAAATAGCTCACTCTTACAGCGACTGCTTAAGTTGCTTCAACACTTGTGGAGACGAGTAACAACTTGGCTTCAGTTGCTCTATGTTGCTTGGGCCGCTAAGTTCCCTACTGCAGCGTCCAAGGTCGAAGAATGGAGACAGAAGACTTCCTGGCTGTTTATTGGACCAAAAGAATGGATCAAGAGGTGGAGAGGAGATCCTACAGCTCCAGTGAAGTACTGGGTTTACCCCACTCAATGGCTCACGTACGCTAGCATCAGTCTTGTGTTGCTGCAGTTGATCATCTACTGGAAGTTCCAGACTGTTTCTTTCGATCTGAGAGTCCACGAGTGCGTGTTCAGAGAGAGATTACTGGCTTCAGCTGATCTTATGTTGCCCAACGCAGTACCAAGCCCTCACGTGCAGCCTGGAGCAGCAGCATTGAGATTTTTGGAGCGTCGTTTCGAGCAGCAGTACAGCCCAGGAGCTAGACAACCAGGACAGGCAAGACTTCCCTGGACGTGTCTCGCAGTGATACCTACGGGCAGTGATAGTGCCATGTCTCAAGCTACGGAGTTGGCGTTCCTGTGGCCCCGCAGTCAAATTGTAGCTGCGAGTGCTCACTCGAAGATGGCAAGTCGAATTCATGTAGCGGTAGGCTCAAGCCCGCTTGACAGAGCATCGGAGACTCAGAGTGCAGCTGCCGGAGTGTTTGCGGCCTTGTTCCCGTTGAGTGCCATGCGGCCAGCGCTCTTTGCCGCGAGATTCCCGGACCTGGTGCTGGTAAAGACGGAGTTCGCACTTCGACAAATGCTCAAGTTTCGGCAGGAGAGACAGGAAGAACGAGACCATAGAGGAAGAGCAGGTGTCAACGCGCTGAATGCGTTGGGACGGACGTCACAGGTGGATTTGGGCACTCCTGACCTCGCAGCGAGCCATTTTGGCGTTTACCTGCTGAAAACCACAGTGCCGGATGTGTACAACCGACACATCCGCAAGAAATGGGATGAGTTCTTGCACGTCGTAGTGGTTGGCGACGCAGACAAGAAGCAACAGTTCACGGAAGAGCTGCTAGCTGCTTGGGTCGCTCACCCAGAGTGGCCGATGCTCCACGTCCGTTTCCAACGCTCATTAGCTTTGTGTGGGTCATTTCAGCGGGTCTTGAGCAGTATGTTGAAAGACTACGAAGCCGATGCTGAAGCAGCGGAAGCGGCGGAGGCTGCTGACCCTGACCGAGCCGCTGAAGATTGGCTTGAGCGCCTGGATAGTCCTAAGAAACCAGCGAAGAAGACGGCGAAGCGTCAGAGTAACATCGACCTGGTGTGTGAAGAGGAGGCGAACTCGTTAAAGGAGATTGTGAGGCTCAAGAACACCATCGGCACGCACTTGTTCCCAGTTCCGCCGGAGGTGGAGAAGTACGAGGAAACACTACTGGAGAGTTTAGCGGTGGGCGCTGTTACAGTGACGTACAACACGCCAATCATGCAGGAGTGGGTGCCGGATAGCTGTGGTCTGCGTGTCGGCTCTTTTGATTACGATGGACCAACGGACACTGGCGCGGCAGATGAAGACCCGGAAGTGGACACGAACAGTGAAGCAGCGAAGGCTAAGGTAGAAGCCGATGGCGTCGGAGAACGAGATAGTGCTGCGCTTGTGAAACTACCGTCGGTACACGTAGCTTCCAGCGAGATCGAACATGCCATTGAAGAGCTACTGACGTTGGATCGAGTGAGTCGAGTGGCAGCTGGACGAGCAGCTCGTGTGCACTACCTCCGTATGCGCACCCACTACTTATCAGCCGTCGCGGCGCTGGATGCTGCCGTTTGTGACGGAGACAGCGACGATATGGCGGAGACTCAGAGTGAAATTGGACAGCATAGACGCAGGAAGGTCGAAGTGGAGACGTTGCGAGCATTCTTGTACTAGTACAATTACACGGCGAACAGCAATAATTCGAGATAATTACACAATTGCATGGAGATCTCCCCATTTAGGATAGAAGAATGCCAACATTTCCTGGTTCATGTATTACAGCTAGCGATTAACACAGAAATGTGCCGGTAGATCCGATTCTCTGATGCCAAAACACCTTGTTCTTGTACCTCAACTGCACAGAAGCTTTGCTAAAGTGTGGCGTGTTGAAGCCCGTTGTGTGGTTGTTGCCGTATTGAATACGTTCAAATGTTCTGTATATTTGTTGATAGGCCAAGAAAAACGGCAACAATATCGCGAGATTTGACTTTAGAATTCACCTTTTGTACCGGGCATGCCTGTACGCTAGTGTAGATTTCACTCTCGTTGATCAACTTGATGCGTTTGACCGGTTGTCACTACGTGACCACTCACGTTGTTTACTCCGTTCGTGTAAACTCTTCATTCCTCAATTCACCCAATTGGTAACTTCTTTCCAGGATGCGCCTGCACGTATTATTGGTGCTTCTAGCCGCTTTTGCCGCTACCAACGAAGCCGCACCAGTCCCAAAGGACATTCAACTCAAGAATGTACTTGACACGGACCGAATCCACTCGTCGACTGCCACTCACACCGCTACAGGACGGAAGCGACTTTTGCGCACAGGAGACACAAACGACGTTGTATACGTTTATGATCCAGCCAACCGAGACAGCCAGAACTCGGTGTTCATGGAGGCCAAACTCCACAAGGCACTAACAAACCCCAGAAAGACGAAAAAGCTGTACGAGCAATGGTACAACAGCGGCTTCTCGCCGAAAACAGTGGCAAGTGGACTCAACCAGGACGAAAACAGGGAGCTCGACGATCTGTATAAGAAGCTTGCTAAGGGTTATGCCGCCTATGCCAAGGAGAGGCACTCACAACAGTAGATAAAGGAATTAGGACTAGAGTTTTTACCCGTTGGAAGGTAGTTCTAGTTGACAACAATTACTTTCTTAGCCGAAATAACCGGAATAATCGACTGTATTTCTGCACATTACCACTGGAAATCAGGAGAGATCAACGAGCGCTCGAATATACGAGACGCATTTTCCAAGCTTCCGACGAGTTTGAGTATCGGAGTCAACATGTCTGACGCTGTAGTGATGCTGGTAATACGCCCATACCCGCTATCCCACTCGAATGTTGTCGACCCTTCCAAGACAATTCGTTCACCCAAAAGTCTTCTAGCGAGTGACAATGCCTCTTCCCTCTTGTCTGTTGCGTTTACCCATAAGTGAGGGAATACGCTGCACAGTGTCCGCTCCGTGATCGTGAGGCTGGTGACAGTGGTGGCCACTACCAAACTATCGGAATGTTTGTCAAAACGCTCAAGCTTGACTTCGACGCCCGAAAACCAGCAAGAAAGCCGACCCCACGCATCAACGAGTGCTTCTGCCCCCCGTCTTTCTTGACCGGATCGCACGTTTGGATCCATCGTGGCTCTCACAAAGTCCAGCTGAACCATTGGAGTCAGCAGGTCGAGTGGTGGAATGCCGTAGCGAAAGAGGCGGAAGAACTCAACCACAACAGACCACACATTGTTCTTTGTCGGGATACAGGACACGATGTCACTACGACGTTGCTCGATTGTACGGACTTGTACTCGTAGCTGGCGAGTGTCTTCCTCCAGTTGGATGGCCCATTCTTTCTGTCGCTTCCTGAGTCGTACCATGCCTTCTCGATGTCGTTCACGCTGCGCTTTCTTTTTTAGTTGCCGTCTTGCCTCCTTCTCTTCGGTGTCGGTGGTTGCACTGGAGGTTGATGAATAGACGTATGACTTCGGTTCTGCCGCTAACGTCATCAATCTTGTGTCCACTTTGGCGGTGAAATGTGTCCTCACGTCCTGGAATGGACTTAATCTTTCATGATGTGACGGCCATAACATACTTCTGACGCGATGGACATCACTCAGCGGTCTGCCACGTGGCTGCACGTGGGCGATTAAGATGTCATCAAGGTGGTCGTTGTTGGGCGGCTGGAGGACGTGCGAAGTCATTAAGGACTGGCTGAAACACTAGGCGGCAAAGGTAGAATGGCACTTATAGCGATAAGAGCCAAGGTGATGAGTTACTGGTAGGTTATTAGGTACAGTCGATAGTTCAAAGTCTTACCGCGAACAGAAAGTCGAAGGTCAAATCCACGAATGTGCTTGAGAAATGGCATGACGGATCATCAGGTGACAAAGGTCATGGACATAATCACTGATCACTGACCAGTGATCAGTGATACCGGTACCTAAATTAGGTTACCGTACATACTGAACGGGTGGTAAGACGCCTGGACACACTGCCAACAAAGCGAGTTCACGTGTAGAGCGAGGCAGAGTAGCTTACTTTGCATACTTTGCGTGGTATTTCTTCTTCATCCGTTCATCCAAATGGCTACTACATGTAGTTTTCCTTACTTCACTTCTACTACTGTAGTATTTGGTTTGTCGAGCACGTATATTTCCTGGAATTTCTAAGTCAGAATGACGCAACCATCATCCCTGGTTATTGTCGGCAACATTACCACCAAAATCATTGGGATTTGAGGAGCCTTTCCACCTACCACACAGGAAGTGGTAAATTGATGAGTAATCTACAGTTATAGCGTACATATACCTGTATGCGCTTGCAACGTTACAGCAACTTCGATTACGTCCAGTACATGTAGAACAGTACAGGATAACAGCATAGTCCAGCACAATAGGGTATTACCGGTACACTTCCAAGTTCAACACCAAAACCAATCTGTACAAATCAAACATTTTTATATTCGTGTTCTTCTATATCACGAACGAAACTTATAGAAATCATACGCAGCTATAAATGTATCTATGCGAACCTATGTAGGGAGCTTGTCCACCATCCAGCTGGCTGTTACCTTTCGAATTGGTCAGTCTTCGTGATACATTTGCTGGTACACAGACGTCCCGCTTTGTTCCTGGAGATGTGTAGGCGACACGCACGGGTTACCTTTGCACCAGGTCATTCTGACTTTTACCACCCAACACGCAAGCTGAACCACCGAAGCCATGTCGACAATCGCGAGCCACCAAACACCACCGCAGTGCAGCGTGCCAGAGTGCACTGAGCAAGTGTATGCTCGCAAGTTGTGCAATGCACACGGAAGAGGGAAGCGATGCCGAGGTCCGAACTGTGTCAAACTGGCACAGAGTCGAGGTTTCTGCGTCACCCATGGAGGCGGCCGCCGCTGCTCGAACACCAACTGCCCCAAGCTCGCGCAGTACAAGGGACTGTGTCTGGGACATGGCGGGGGTCGCCGTTGCCGCGTCCCCAATTGCCATAAGTTCGTTCAGATCCGCGGGTGCTGCAAGTCTCACGCGAAGCTCCTAGAGATGGCACAGTCTCGGACTTCGCCTGAGCCACCGTCGGGTGACTATGCCAGCCCCGAGGTATTTCAGGCGTTCCAACCCAGTCTCCACTCATCCGTATCAACCTGTTACTCGTCGCCAGTAGAGTACAGAAGTGATACTTTTTATCACTCTCCTGCCATTGCCCCGACCGAGACCCGGATGGTCAAGGCTCCAAGCTACGCCTCACCTGTGGAAATTCAAGCCGCAGAGATTACAGAGGCGATACCTTCACTCGTTCTGTACCGTCCCCTTTGCCGACAACTGTACTGCCAGCCAAGACTTTTACAGGGCAGTAACTAGTTCTTCATCTTTGCTCTCTCGTCTAGTAAGCTGTAGCACTTCCAGTGGTATAAATTATCCCGTGTAATATCACATCATTTACCGTCAGTGGTTGTTATCCTGACGGTATTTCCCGATATTTGGTTCGTGCGTCAGAGGTGTCAACAACGCCCGCATTTGTAGATAGGAGACACCCGTCCACAACCGATTTGGAGAACACCAAATTGCAGATGACAGGGACATTCCATGTATTATCGATGCCTATGGCAATATTTAAAAAAATAAATAGAGTAGCTTCTTTGCAGGATACGTCAGCACTACGCGTTTTTAGTGCTGCTAACCACTTTTGCCACTACCAACGAAGCCGAACCAGTCCCAAAGGATACTCAACTCAAGAATATACTCGACACAGACCGAATTTACTCGTCGACTGCCACTCACACTACTTTCTTAGCCGAAATAACTGGAATAATCGACTGTATTTTTGCACATTACCACTGGAAATCAGGAGAAATCAACGAGCGCTCGAATATACGAGACGCATTTTCCAAGCTTCCGACGAGTTTGAGTATCGGAGTCAACATGTCTGACGCTGTAGTGATGCTGGTAATACGCCCGTACCCACGATCCCAATCGAATGTTGTCGACCCTTCCAAGACAATTCGTTCACCCAAAAGTCTTCTAGCGAGTGACAATGCCTCTTCCCTCTTGTCTGTTGCGTTTACCCATAAGTGAGGGAATACGCTGCAAAGTGTCCGCTCCGTGATCGTGAGGCTGGTGACAGTGGTGGCCACTACCAAACTATCGGAATGTTTGTCAAAACGCTCAAGCTTGACTTCGACGCCCGAAAACCAGCAAGAAAGCCGACCCCACGCATCAACGAGTGCTTCTGCCCCCCGTCTTTCTTGACCGCATCGCACGTTTGGATCCATCGTGGCTCTCACAAAGTCCAGCTGAACCATTGGAGTCAGCAGGTCGAGTGGTGGAATGCCGTAGCGAAAGAGGCGGAAGAACTCAACCACAACAGACCACACATTGTTCTTTGTCGGGATACAGGACACAATGTCACTGCGACGTTGCTCGATTGTACGGACTTGTACTCGTAGCTGGCGAGTGTCTTCCTCCAGTTGGATGGCCCATTCTTTCTGTCGCTTCCTGAGTCGTACCATGCCTTCTCGATGTCGTTCACGCTGCGCTTTCTTTTAGTTGCCGTCTTGCCTCCTTCTCTTCGGTGTCGGTGGTTGCACTGGAGGTTGATGAATAGACGTATGACTTCGGTTCTGCCGCTAACGTCATCAATCTTGTGTCCACTTTGGCGGTGAAATGTGTCCTCACGTCCTGGAATGGGCTTAATCTTTCATGATGTGACGGCCATAACATACTTCTGACGCGATGGACATCACTCAGCGGTCTGCCACGTGGCTGCACGTGGGCGATTAAGATGTCATCAAGGTGGTCGTTGTTGGGCGGCTGGAGGACGTGCGAAGTCATTAAGGACTGGCTGAAACACTAGGCGGCAAAAGGTAGAATGGCACTTATAGCGATAAGAGCCAAGGTGATGAGTTACTGGTAGGTTATTAGGTACAGTCTATAGTTCAAAGTCTTACCGCGAACAGAAAGTCGAAGGTCAAATCCACGAGTGTGCTTGAGAAATGGCATGACGGATCATCAGGTGACAAAGGTCATGGACATAATCAGTGGCCAGTGACCAGTGACCAGGTGATACCGGTACCTAAATTAGGCTACCGTACATACTGAACGGGTGGTAAGACGCCTCGATACACTTTGCCAACAAAGCGAGTTCACGTGTAGAAGCAAGACAGAGTAGCTTGCTTTGCATACTTTGCGTGGTGTTTCTGCTTCATCCGTTCATCCAAATGGCTACTACATGTGCACTTCTATTGGTGTGTCTAGCACTTATATTTCCTGGATTCTCTAGACTGAAAGTCAGAATGACGCAACCACCCTCCCTGTTCTAATAACAGTGTTACAGACTCCGCCCACAAACTGAAAAGGGTGGACCTTCAAAGTTCCCCCAGGTTATAAATTATGTACCGAATATGTAATATCGCAAGCAAATGTCTCACATTTATTTGTCAAATTATAACGTCGCTCATTCTCACTTGGTGTCGACGCGTGGGGGGAGTGTTGTTCTCCTTCTCCTCTGAAAATACAATCCCGCTCTTCATAAAGCAGTGGCGAATTGTCTCTGGGGTGATATCGTCCCATGCTTCGTTAACCCACTTCATTCCTTGCAATTGGTCAACGTAGTAGATACCCTTTCCCTCCGGAGCCTTGTGTAGCATCGACTTGTCAGCATATCGCACGCCAAACTCATGTGCCTATCGCGATAACCACTCTTGGCTGCCGCAATACTTCCGGCGTCCATTGGCTGAAGATATGATGTAGTGTTTGGCGGCAACTTCTGCACAGTGATGTTGGTGAGCTCACCGCTGGCTCCCCATAATACGCTGGGCCTTCTTTGTAATGAGCCGACGAGAAAGACAGACATGAGCACTCTGACACTCCATCACAAACTCGCCAAGCTGGATCTCAAGCTCCGGGCAGCGTACACGAGATATCCGTCCTTTAGCGGTGGTAGCAGTTTGAAGCTTAGCCTTGATGGTGGCTGCGTCCCGCAGGACTCTAAAGGTTGTAGCATCGGCTGGAGGATGCGAAAGCCCAAACGCGTGTAGCGCCCAGCGCCCCAATTCGGACAGTGTCAGGGAGGGACAGCGGCAATGTTTTTCAATAACCTTGCACTTCTGGTTGATAGTTAGCCAGAGACCTTTTGTGCCTTTCGTCATGTTCTGCTCAGCTCGAAGACGTGCAATGATGCAATTGGCGGGAGAATTTGAAATTAAAACAGTTAGTGTGACCCACATTGGCGTGAGACAGACACCACCTCCTGAATATGCTTAGCCTGATACAGCCGATTTTGAAAGGTTATAAGTGGGAGGTAGTTTTCAGTTTCTGGGCGGAGTCTGTACATGTATTAACGGCAACCTTACCACCAGAATCATTGTGATTTGAGGAGCCTTTCCAGTGGAAATTCCACCTACCACACTGGAAGTGGTCAATTGATGAGTAATCTACAGTTATAGCGTACACATATACCTGTATGCGCTTGCAACGTTACAGCAACTTCGATTACGTCCAGTACATGTAGAACAGTACAGGATAACAGCATAGTCCAGCACAATAGGGTATTACCGGTACACTTCCAAGTTCAACACCAAATTCAATCTGTACGAATCGGACATTTTTATATTCGTGTTCTTCTATATCACGAACGAAACTTATAGACATCATACGCAGCTATAAATTTATCTATGCGAACCTATGTAGGGAGCTTGTCCACCATCCAGCTGGCTGTTACCTTTCGAATTGGTCAGTCTTCGTGATACATTTGCTGGTACACAGACGTCCCGCTTTGTTCCTGGAGATGTGTAGGCGACACGTACGGGTTACCTGTGCACCAGGTCATTCTGACTCTTACCACCCAACACGCAAGCTGAACCACCGAAGCCATGTCGACAATCGCGAGCCACCAAACACCACCGCAGTGCAGCGTGCCAGAGTGCACTGAGCAAGTGTATGCTCGCAAGTTGTGCAATGCACACGGAAGAGGGAAGCGATGCCGAGGTCCGAACTGTGTCAAACTGGCACAGAGTCGAGGTTTCTGCGTCACCCATGGAGGCGGCCGCCGCTGCTCGAACACCAACTGCCCCAAGCTCGCGCAGTACAAGGGACTGTGTCTGGGCCATGGCGGAGGTCGTCGTTGCCGCGTCCCCAATTGCCAGAAGTTCGTTCAGATCCGCGGGTGCTGCAAGTCTCACGCGAAGCTCCAAGAGATGGCACTGTCTCGGACTTCGCCTGAGCCACCGTCGGGTGACTATGCCAGCCCCGATGTATTTCAGGCGTTCCAAACCAGACTCCACTCATCCGTATCAACCTGCTATTCGTCGCCAGTAAAGTACAGAAGTGATACTTTATATCGCTCTCCAGTCATTGCCCCGACCGAGACCCGGATGGTCAAGGCTCCAAGCTACGCGTCACCTGTTGAAATTCAAGCCGCAGAAATTGCAGAGGCGATACCTTCAGTCGTTCTGTACCGTCCCCTTTGCCGACAACTGTACTGCCAGGCAAGACTATTACAGGGCAGTAACTAGTTCTTCATATTTGCTCTCTCGTCTCGTTAGCTGTAGCACTTCCAGTGGTATAAATGATCCCGTGTAATATCGCATCATTAGCCGTCAGTGGTTGTTATCCTCACTAACCCTACGGTATTTCCCAATATTTGGTTCGCGCGTCAGAGGTGTCAACAACGCCCGCATTTGTAGATCGGAGACACGCGTCCACAACCGATTTGGAGAACACCAAATTGCAGATGACAGGGACGCGTCGACGCCTATGACTTGGTTATCACCTCCCAACCACCGGAAGAAATAGCTCACGTTGTTTACGTCGATCCTTTTCACTCCACAAAGGTAACTCCTTTCCAGGATACGTCAGCACAACGCGTTTTTAGTGCTTCTAGCCGCTTTTCCGCTACCAACGAAGCCGAACCAGTCCCAAAGGATACTCAACTCAAGAATTTACTCGACACAGACCGAATTCACTAGTCGACTGCCACCCACACCGCTACAATTACTTTCTTAGCCGAAATAACCGGAATAATCGACTGTATTTCTGCACATTACCACTGGAAATCAGGAGAGATCAACGAGCGCTCGAATATACGAGACGCATTTTCCAAGCTTCCGACGAGTTTGAGTATCGGAGTCAACATGTCTGACGCTGTAGTGATGCTGGTAATACGCCCATACCCGCTATCCCACTCGAATGTTGTCGACCCTTCCAAGACAATTCGTTCACCCAAAAGTCTTCTAGCGAGTGGCAATGCCTCTTCCCTCTTGTCTGTTGCGTTTACCCATAAGTGAGGGAATACGTTGCACAGTGTCCGCTCCGTGATCGTGAGGCTGGTGACAGTGGTGGCCACTACCAAACTATCGGAATGTTTGTCAAAACGCTCAAGCTTGACTTCGACGTCCGAAAACCAGCAAGAAAGCCGACCCCACGCATCAACGAGTGCTTCTGCTCCACGTCTTTCTTGACCGGATCGCACGTTCGGAGTCATATTGGCTCTCACAAAGTCCAACTGAACCATTGGAGTCAGCAGGTCGAGTGGTGGAATGCCGTAGCGAAAGAGGCGGAAGAACTCAACCACAACAGACCACACATTGTTCTTTGTCGGGATACAGGACACGATGTCACTATAACGTTGCTCGATTGTACGGACTTCAAGTCGTAGCTGGCGAGTGTCTTCCTCCAGTTGGATGGCCCATTCTTTCTGTCGCTTCCTGAGTCGTACCATGCCTTCTCGATGTCGTTCACGCTGCGCTTTCTTTTTTAGTTGCCGTCTTGCCTCCTTCTCTTCGGTGTCGGTGGTTGCACTGGAGGTTGATGAATGGGCGTATGACTTCGGTTCTGCCGCTAACGTCATCAACCTTGTGTCCACTTTGGCGGTGAAATGTGTCCTCACGTCCTGGAATGGGCTTAATCTTTCATGATGTGACGGCCATAACATACTTCTGGCGCGATGGACATCACTCAGCCGTCTGCTACGTGGCTGTACGTGGGCGATTAAGATGTCATCAACGTGGTCGTTGTTGGGCGGCTGGAGGACGTGCGAAGTCATTAAGGACTGGCTGAAACACTGGGTAGCAAAAGGAAGAATGACACTTATAGCGTTAAGAACCAAGGTGGTGAGTTACTGGTAGGTTATTAGGTACAGTCTATAGTTCAAAGTCTTACCGCGAACAGAAAGTCGAAGGTCAAATCCATGAGTGTGCTTGAGAAATGGCAAGACGGATCATCAGGTGATAAAGGTCATGGACATAATCAGTGGCCAGTGACCAGGTGATACCGGTACCTAAATTAGGTTACCGTACATACTGAACGCTGGTTATTGTCGGCAACATTACCACCAAAATCATTGTGATTTGAGGAGCCTTTCCACCTACCACACTGGAAGTGGTAAATTGATGAGTAATCTACAGTTATAGCGTACATATATACCTGTATGCGCTTGCAACGTTACAGCAACTTCGATTACGTCCAGTTCATGTAGAACAGTACAGGATAACAGCATTGTCCAGCATAATAGGGTATTACCGGTACACTTCCAAGTTCAACACCAAATTCAATCTGTACGAATCGGACATTTTTATATTCGTGTTCTTCTATATCACGAACGAAACTTATAGACATCATACGCAGCTATAAATGTATCTATGGGAATCTATGTAGGGAGCTTGTCCACCACCCAGCTGGCTGTTACCTTTAGTAGAATTGGTCAGTCTTCGTGATACATTTACAGGTACACAGATGTCCCGCTTTGTTCCTGGAGATGTGTAGGCGACACGTACGGGTTACCTGTGCACCAGGCCATTCTGACTTTTACCACCCAACACACAAGCTGCACCACCGAAGCCATGTCGATAATCGCGAGCCACCAAACACCACCGCAGTGCAGCGTACCAGAGTGCACTGAGCAAGTGTATGCTCGCAAGTTGTGCAAGGCACATGGAAGAGGGAAGCGATGCCGAGGTCCGAACTGTGTCAAACTGGCACAGAGTCGAGGTTTCTGCGTCACCCATGGAGGCGGCCGCCGCTGCTCGAACACCAACTGCCCCAAGCTCGCGCAGTACAAGGGACTGTGTCTGGGCCATGGCGGAGGTCGTCGTTGCCGCGTCCCCAATTGCCAGAAGTTCGTTCAGATCCGCGGGTGCTGCAAGTCTCACGCGAAGCTCCAAGAGATGGCACTGTCTCGGACTTCGCCTGAGCCACCGTCGGGTGACTATGCCAGCCCCGATGTATTTCAGGCGTTCCAAACCAGACTCCACTCAACCGTATCAACCTGCTATTCGTCGCCAGTAAAGTACAGAAGTGATACTTTATATCGCTCTCCAGTCATTGCCCCGACCGAGACCCGGATGGTCAAGGCTCCAAGCTACGCGTCACCTGTTGAAATTCAAGCCGCAGAAATTGCAGAGGCGATACCTTCAGTCGTTCTGTACCGTCCCCTTTGCCGACAACTGTACTGCCAGGCAAGACTATTACAGGGCAGTAACTAGTTCTTCATATTTGCTCTCTCGTCTCGTTAGCTGTAGCACTTCCAGTGGTATAAATGATCCCGTGTAATATCGCATCATTAGCCGTCAGTGGTTGTTATCCTCACTAACCCTACGGTATTTCCCAATATTTGGTTCGCGCGTCAGAGGTGTCAACAACGCCCGCATTTGTAGATCGGAGACACGCGTCCACAACCGATTTGGAGAACACCAAATTGCAGATGACAGGGACGCGTCGACGCCTATGACTTGGTTATCACCTCCCAACCACCGGAAGAAATAGCTCACGTTGTTTACGTCGATCCTTTTCACTCCACAAAGGTAACTCCTTTCCAGGATACGTCAGCACAACGCGTTTTTAGTGCTTCTAGCCGCTTTTCCGCTACCAACGAAGCCGAACCAGTCCCAAAGGATACTCAACTCAAGAATTTACTCGACACAGACCGAATTCACTAGTCGACTGCCACCCACACCGCTACAATTACTTTCTTAGCCGAAATAACCGGAATAATCGACTGTATTTCTGCACATTACCACTGGAAATCAGGAGAGATCAACGAGCGCTCGAATATACGAGACGCATTTTCCAAGCTTCCGACGAGTTTGAGTATCGGAGTCAACATGTCTGACGCTGTAGTGATGCTGGTAATACGCCCATACCCGCTATCCCACTCGAATGTTGTCGACCCTTCCAAGACAATTCGTTCACCCAAAAGTCTTCTCGCGAGTGGCAATGCCTCTTCCCTCTTGTCTGTTGCGTTTACCCATAAGTGAGGGAATACGTTGCACAGTGTCCGCTCCGTGATCGTGAGGCTGGTGACAGTGGTGGCCACTACCAAACTATCGGAATGTTTGTCAAAACGCTCAAGCTTGACTTCGACGTCCGAAAACCAGCAAGAAAGCCGACCCCACGCATCAACGAGTGCTTCTGCCCCCCGTCTTTCTTGACCGCATCGCACGTTTGGATCCATCGTGGCTCTCACAAAGTCCAGCTGAACCATTGGAGTCAGCAGGTCGAGTGGTGGAATGCCGTAGCGAAAGAGGCGGAAGAACTCAACCACAACAGACCACACATTGTTCTTTATCGGGATACAGGACACGATGTCACTACGACGTTGCTCGATTGTACGGACTTGTACTCGTAGCTGGCGAGTGTCTTCCTCCAGTTGGATGGCCCATTCTTTCTGTCGCTTCCTGAGTCGTACCATGCCTTCTCGATGTCGTTCACGCTGCGGTTTCTTTTTTAGTTGCCGTCTTGCCTCCTTCTCTTCGGTGTCGGTGGTTGCACTGGAGGTTGATGAATAGACGTATGACTTCGGTTCTGCCGCTAACGTTATCAATCTTGTGTCCACTTTGGCGGTGAAATGTGTCCTCACGTCCTGGAATGGGCTTAATCTTTCATGATGTGACGGCCATAACATACTTCTGACGCGATGGACATCACTCAGCGGTCTGCCACGTGGCTGTACGTGGGCGATTAAGATGTCATCAAGGTGGTCGTTGTTGGGCGGCTGGAGGACGAACGAAGTCATTAAGGACTGAATGAAACACTAGGTAGCAAAAGGAAGAATGACACTTATAGCAATAAGAGGCTACGTGATGAGCTACTGGTAGGTTATTAGGTACAGTCGATAGTAAAGTCTTACCGCGAACAGAAAGTCGAAGGTCAAATCCACGAGTGTGCTTGAGAAATGGCAAGACGGATCATCAGGTGATAAAGGTCATGGACATAATCAGTGGCCAGTGACCAGGTGATACCGGTACCTAAATTAGGTTACCGTACATACTGAACGCTGGTTATTGTCGGCAACATTACCACCAAAATCATTGACTTGTGTCGGGATCCTGTAACACAGATTGGTAACGCAATAATATTGGAATTTGATTGGCTAAAACGATCGTTTAATGTTGTCATTTGAAAAAGTGCGCAGTGGATATCAAGTGCATACATGAAGGTAATCTGTTACTTTGTGTTACAAGAGCTATCTTCTAACACGTTTCTTTGCTTTTCTTTTGCGGAAGGGTACAGCTCGCGCCTCCGGATTACTGTCGTGAATTGCCTGTCTTATACGGCGCAGTGTGGTCACTGCACGTTCAGGTCGCTGCTTTTCTGGGTGTGCTGGCATCTTCCTTGGTACGTCAACGATTCCTTCGCGGTACATGCGATCAACCTCCTCCTGTGTAGTGGGGCGGAAAATGCTTTGCTGTGTGTCCCGCTCGACACCAGCCACTATGTGGCGAACTAGAACAGTCCACTCGGAGAACATCTTTCGGTTGGCTTTCGTGAAATCCGACGGCTGCAGACCTAAAGTGATCTTCGCCAGCTGAGCATACAAAGAGTAAAATAATGGCTCCTTTCCTGGTCTGCGTGAGCGTCCCGATTAGTCATCCTCTGCCTCCACTCTCAGAGCCAAAGTGGGCCTCGCCAGTTGAGCATACAACGAGTAAGATAAGGGCTCCTTTCCTGGTCTGCATGAGCGTCCCGATTGGCCATCCGCTGCCTCCACTCTCTTGAATCCTTGGTATTGTGTTTTAAGGTCATCTAAGTATTCACTGGGTAAATCCAAACGCTTCTGCCGATACACGTCCTTTACAGCACTTCTGTAGCCACTTAAAGTGGGCACTTTGAGTTTTCCCTCGTTAATTTTGTACGGAAGGAAGGCTTCAAAGTGTTGCGGTGAAAACACGGTCAGGTTTAAGCTTCTGTCCTCGCAAAAGAAGGTGTCTGGTGACGGCTGCGACGCGTGAATCCACTTAGAAACCACCTTGAGGTAGCTTTGGTAGGCCTTCTTTGTATTAGTTGACGTGCACGCGCTCCGGGCCTGGTCTCCGCTGCGGTTTCTTCTCATTGTCGTTTGTCTAGCCGCGTCCTCCATGGAGGCGTCGACTGTAGCCGCATCGTGGTCGCTGCTAGACACATCTTCTTCACTGACAGTGAGGCATTTGGTGGCTCCACAGTTGCTCATTTTTATCCAATCAAATGCGTGTTAACGCGTAACACGCTTAGGTTACGGATTCTGAAATCATAGCGTTGATGGTAACTTGGCGTTTGTATTGGTACAATAAATTGCTCGTCAAAAACGATTGTAAGAAATCGTAACTCATCTGTGTTACGCTGCCTCAGAATTACCCATAGTGGGGTTACTATAGTTGGAGAATGTGATTTGAGGAGCCTTTCCACCTACCACACTGGAAGTGGTAAATGGATAAGTAATCTACGGTTATAGCATCCATCTATACCATCTACGCCTGCATGCGCATCAGCAACTTCGATTACGTCCAGTAGAACAGTACAGATTGAACTTAGGGGTGGCCCTATTGTGCGAGACTATGTTGTTATCACCAAATTCAATCGGTCGTAAGAATCAGACAAACGTAGATTAACAAAATGACCGGACACCTTTATATTCGTGTTCGCCTAGATAAAGATCACGAACGAAGCTTATAGACACCATACGCAGCTATAAATGTATCTATGCGAACCTATGTAGGGAGCTTGTTTACCATCCAGCTGGTTGTTACATTTCCAATTGGTCAGTCTTCGTGATACATTTACAGGTACACAGATGTCCCGCTTTGTTCCTGGAGATGTGTAGGCGACACGTACGGGTTACCTGTGCACCAGGCCATTCTGACTTTTACCACCCAACACACAAGCTGCACCACCGAAGCCATGTCGATAATCGCGAGCCACCAAACACCACCGCAGTGCAGCGTACCAGAGTGCACTGAGCAAGTGTATGCTCGCAAGTTGTGCAAGGCACATGGAAGAGGGAAGCGATGCCGAGGTCCGAACTGTGTCAAACTGGCACAGAGTCGAGGTTTCTGCGTCACCCATGGAGGCGGCCGCCGCTGCTCGAACACCAACTGCCCCAAGCTCGCGCAGTACAAGGGACTGTGTCTGGGACATGGCGGGGGTCGCCGTTGCCGCGTCCCCAATTGCCAGAAGTTCGTTCAGATCCGCGGGTGCTGCAAGTCTCACGCGAAGCTCCAAGAGATGGCACTGTCTCGGACTTCGCCTGAGCCACCGTCGGGTGACTATGCCAGCCCCGATGTATTTCAGGCGTTCCAAACCAGACTCCACTCATCCGTATCAACCTGCTATTCGTCGCCAGTAAAGTACAGAAGTGATACTTTATATCGCTCTCCAGTCATTGCCCCGACCGAGACCCGGATGGTCAAGGCTCCAAGCTACGCGTCACCTGTTGAAATTCAAGCCGCAGAAATTGCAGAGGCGATACCTTCAGTCGTTCTGTACCGTCCCCTTTGCCGACAACTGTACTGCCAGGCAAGACTATTACAGGGCAGTAACTAGTTCTTCATATTTGCTCTCTCGTCTCGTTAGCTGTAGCACTTCCAGTGGTATAAATGATCCCGTGTAATATCGCATCATTAGCCGTCAGTGGTTGTTATCCTCACTAACCCTACGGTATTTCCCAATATTTGGTTCGTGCGTCAGAGGTGTCAACAACGCCCGCATTTGTAGATCGGAGACACGCGTCCACAACCGATTTGGAGAACACCAAATTGCAGATGACAGGGACGCGTCGACGCCTATGACTTGGTTATCACCTCCCAACCACCGGAAGAAATAGCTCACGTTGTTTACGTCGATCCTTTTCACTCCACAAAGGTAACTCCTTTCCAGGATACGTCAGCACAACGCGTTTTTAGTGCTTCTAGCCGCTTTTCCGCTACCAACGAAGCCGAACCAGTCCCAAAGGATACTCAACTCAAGAATTTACTCGACACAGACCGAATTCACTAGTCGACTGCCACCCACACCGCTACAATTACTTTCTTAGCCGAAATAACCGGAATAATCGACTGTATTTCTGCACATTACCACTGGAAATCAGGAGAGATCAACGAGCGCTCGAATATACGAGACGCATTTTCCAAGCTTCCGACGAGTTTGAGTATCGGAGTCAACATGTCTGACGCTGTAGTGATGCTGGTAATACGCCCATACCCGCTATCCCACTCGAATGTTGTCGACCCTTCCAAGACAATTCGTTCACCCAAAAGTCTTCTAGCGAGTGGCAATGCCTCTTCCCTCTTGTCTGTTGCGTTTACCCATAAGTGAGGGAATACGTTGCACAGTGTCCGCTCCGTGATCGTGAGGCTGGTGACAGTGGTGGCCACTACCAAACTATCGGAATGTTTGTCAAAACGCTCAAGCTTGACTTCGACGTCCGAAAACCAGCAAGAAAGCCGACCCCACGCATCAACGAGTGCTTCTGCTCCACGTCTTTCTTGACCGGATCGCACGTTCGGAGTCATATTGGCTCTCACAAAGTCCAACTGAACCATTGGAGTCAGCAGGTCGAGTGGTGGAATGCCGTAGCGAAAGAGGCGGAAGAACTCAACCACAACAGACCACACATTGTTCTTTGTCGGGATACAGGACACGATGTCACTATAACGTTGCTCGATTGTACGGACTTCAAGTCGTAGCTGGCGAGTGTCTTCCTCCAGTTGGATGGCCCATTCTTTCTGTCGCTTCCTGAGTCGTACCATGCCTTCTCGATGTCGTTCACGCTGCGCTTTCTTTTTTAGTTGCCGTCTTGCCTCCTTCTCTTCGGTGTCGGTGGTTGCACTGGAGGTTGATGAATGGGCGTATGACTTCGGTTCTGCCGCTAACGTCATCAATCTTGTGTCCACTTTGGCGGTGAAATGTGTCCTCACGTCCTGGAATGGACTTAATCTTTCATGATGTGACGGCCATAACATACTTCTGACGCGATGGACATCACTCAGCGGTCTGCCACGTGGCTGCACGTGGGCGATTAAGATGTCATCAAGGTGGTCGTTGTTGGGCGGCTGGAGGACGTGCGAAGTCATTAAGGACTGGCTGAAACACTAGGCGGCAAAAGGTAGAATGGCACTTATAGCGATAAGAGCCAAGGTGATGAGTTACTGGTAGGTTATTAGGTACAGTCGATAGTTCAAAGTCTTACCGCGAACAGAAAGTCGAAGGTCAAATCCACGAATGTGCTTGAGAAATGGCATGACGGATCATCAGGTGACAAAGGTCATGGACATAATCACTGATCACTGACCAGTGATCAGTGATACCGGTACCTAAATTAGGTTACCGTACATACTGAACGGGTGGTAAGACGCCTGGACACACTGCCAACAAAGCGAGTTCACGTGTAGAGCGAGGCAGAGTAGCTTACTTTGCATACTTTGCGTGGTATTTCTTCTTCATCCGTTCATCCAAATGGCTACTACATGTAGTTTTCCTTACTGCACTTCTACTACTGTAGTATTTGGTTTGTCGAGCACGTATATTTCCTGGAATTTCTAAGTCAGAATGACGCAACCATCATCCCTGGTTATTGTCGGCAACATTACCACCAAAATCATTGGGATTTGAGGAGCCTTTCCACCTACCACACAGGAAGTGGTAAATTGATGAGTAATCTACAGTTATAGCGTACATATACCTGTATGCGCTTGCAACGTTACAGCAACTTCGATTACGTCCAGTACATGTAGAACAGTACAGGATAACAGCATAGTCCAGCACAATAGGGTATTACCGGTACACTTCCAAGTTCAACACCAAAACCAATCTGTACAAATCAAACATTTTTATATTCGTGTTCTTCTATATCACGAACGAAACTTATAGAAATCATACGCAGCTATAAATGTATCTATGCGAACCTATGTAGGGAGCTTGTCCACCATCCAGCTGGCTGTTACCTTTCGAATTGGTCAGTCTTCGTGATACATTTACAGGTACACAGACGTCCCGCTTTGTTCTTGGAGATGTGTAGGCGACACGCACGGGTTACCTTTGCACCAGGTCATTCTGACTTTTACCACCCAAGCTGCACCATCGAAGCCATGTCGACAATCGCGAGCCACCAAACACCACCGCAGTGCAGCGTGCCAGAGTGCACTGAGCAAGTGTATGCTCGCAAGTTGTGCAATGCACACGGAAGAGGGAAGCGATGCCGAGGTCCGAACTGTGTCAAACTGGCACAGAGTCGAGGTTTCTGCGTCACCCATGGAGGCGGCCGCCGCTGCTCGAACACCAACTGCCCCAAGCTCGCGCAGTACAAGGGACTGTGTCTGGGACATGGCGGGGGTCGCCGTTGCCGCGTCCCCAATTGCCATAAGTTCGTTCAGATCCGCGGGTGCTGCAAGTCTCACGCGAAGCTCCTAGAGATGGCACAGTCTCGGACTTCGCCTGAGCCACCGTCGGGTGACTATGCCAGCCCCGAGGTATTTCAGGCGTTCCAACCCAGTCTCCACTCATCCGTATCAACCTGTTACTCGTCGCCAGTAGAGTACAGAAGTGATACTTTTTATCACTCTCCTGCCATTGCCCCGACCGAGACCCGGATGGTCAAGGCTCCAAGCTACGCCTCACCTGTGGAAATTCAAGCCGCAGAGATTACAGAGGCGATACCTTCACTCGTTCTGTACCGTCCCCTTTGCCGACAACTGTACTGCCAGCCAAGACTTTTACAGGGCAGTAACTAGTTCTTCATCTTTGCTCTCTCGTCTAGTAAGCTGTAGCACTTCCAGTGGTATAAATTATCCCGTGTAATATCACATCATTTACCGTCAGTGGTTGTTATCCTGACGGTATTTCCCGATATTTGGTTCGTGCGTCAGAGGTGTCAACAACGCCCGCATTTGTAGATAGGAGACACCCGTCCACAACCGATTTGGAGAACACCAAATTGCAGATGACAGGGACATTCCATGTATTATCGATGCCTATGGCAATATTTAAAAAAATAAATAGAGTAGCTTCTTTGCAGGATACGTCAGCACTACGCGTTTTTAGTGCTGCTAACCACTTTTGCCACTACCAACGAAGCCGAACCAGTCCCAAAGGATACTCAACTCAAGAATATACTCGACACAGACCGAATTTACTCGTCGACTGCCACTCACACTACTTTCTTAGCCGAAATAACTGGAATAATCGACTGTATTTTTGCACATTACCACTGGAAATCAGGAGAAATCAACGAGCGCTCGAATATACGAGACGCATTTTCCAAGCTTCCGACGAGTTTGAGTATCGGAGTCAACATGTCTGACGCTGTAGTGATGCTGGTAATACGCCCGTACCCACGATCCCAATCGAATGTTGTCGACCCTTCCAAGACAATTCGTTCACCCAAAAGTCTTCTAGCGAGTGACAATGCCTCTTCCCTCTTGTCTGTTGCGTTTACCCATAAGTGAGGGAATACGCTGCAAAGTGTCCGCTCCGTGATCGTGAGGCTGGTGACAGTGGTGGCCACTACCAAACTATCGGAATGTTTGTCAAAACGCTCAAGCTTGACTTCGACGCCCGAAAACCAGCAAGAAAGCCGACCCCACGCATCAACGAGTGCTTCTGCTCCACGTCTTTCTTGACCGGATCGCACGTTCGGAGTCATATTGCAAAGTCCAACTGAACCATTGGAGTCAGCAGGTCGAGTGGTGGAATGCCGTAGCGAAAGAGGCGGAAGAACTCAACCACAACAGACCACACATTGTTCTTTGTCGGGATACAGGACACGATGTCACTGCGACGTTGCTCGATTGTACGGACTTGTACTCGTAGCTGGCGAGTGTCTTCCTCCAGTTGGATGGCCCATTCTTTCTGTCGCTTCCTGAGTCGTACCATGCCTTCTCGATGTCGTTCACGCTGCGCTTTCTTTTTTAGTTGCCGTCTTGCCTCCTTCTCTTCGGTGTCGGTGGTTGCACTGGAGGTTGATGAATAGACGTATGACTTCGGTTGTTGGAAAAGCAAAGTTCAACTCAGCAGTTACGAGTTGAAGTTGAAGTTCTCTGGTCTCGACATCGGTATCGAGTGAGCAGACATCGACGGAGTGCGCTACTGGCTCGTGATGACTGCAGGAAGAGAAGGAGTGACGTAAGAGAGCTCACTCGTTAGTTGTGGAAGCCGCCAGGTAAGCAAGCGAACGAAGCAAGCGGCGGAAACAGTGCGGCACCGCAACGAACGAAAGCAGCTCGTGCATTTGGCTACATAAGAACGATGACGTCAGGGATGAAGGTGACGGCATTGTTCATGGACGTACAGCGATCGCAGTGACAGGTGAGCAGCTAGGTGAGAGATAGATGTAGTGAGCGATGAGCTAGCAGTTGAATTTCACTTTCAGTTTTACCATCAACTCATCAAGTGGTCATCTACTCGACAGCAAACCTCTCGCGGTTCCTGAAAGTGCAACAGGTTCTGAGCCCAAACCGCCGCTGGTCAAGCAGAAGACCTCGTCGATGTCCGTCACAGGCCGACTCGACTTCACGGACCTTGATAGTCCTCAAGCCATGCCGCCTGCCGCGAGGGCAGAGCGAGCACACCGAGCAGCTCTACGCAGTGTTCACAGTGAACTGCGCGGCCAACGAAATTTATTCGTCACCTCAGAACGGCCTAGGCATCCCACCACCAGTGGAAGCGATAGGGGATCCACTCCAGTCGACGCGCCCCCAATATCGGGTCTGTCAACCCACAGCACCCAACTGTCCGTAGAAGACATGATAGCTGTACTTAAGCATCGTCTGGACGACGCCATGGAGCTGATAGAACTCCAGCAAAGAGTGATCCGTGATACCAAGTTGGCTACCATGGTATACGGATCATCCGACCAACGAACCGAGCAGACACGACAAACTATTACCGATGAAGAGAAGATCAAGCAGGACGCTAGGCCATGGGACGCCGGCTCAAATTCGGAACCACATTCTGGCAGCGATGAGGGAGAAACGTCTAATGCCGAGCTGCGTCCCGTCCTGCAGAGCCTGCCATCTAGTCCTTCAAAGCCACCTCAGCCAGCGCAACCCACCTCTCAGTCCGCAGATCAAGAACAGAACCCACCTTCTTCTATAAGCGCAAGCAGTTCAACACCAACGACAGTGAAACCTCCGAAGCTCAAGGACATTCACTGTCGTCGGTTCGATGGAAAGGAAGTGTACCCGGGCTTAGGTGCGGGCGTCGAGGACTTCCTCAACGAGTTTGAGGGCGCCGTGAAGATGGAACGATTGCTAAACAAGTCGTCTTGGTCAAGCGAGCTAAAGGCTTCAGTGTTGGGAACCTTCCTGGAAGGTGAAGCGAGCCGATCCTACCACGAGTTTGCGCAAGGCGAACGCGATGTCACCTACGAAGAGCTAGCGGTTCATATGAAGAAAGAATTCGGCTGCCAGCTAAGCCAATACGACCTTGCCAGACGCCTCGATACCAACAAACGCTCGGGCGACACGTGGAAACAGTACGTCACTTACCTCAAGTTCATCGAGCGTCTGATGGTTGGGGACAGGTCACAGTTGCTGCTCGAGACGATCTGCAACAATGCATGCCCTGAGCTGAAGTCAACACTTCTCAGCAAAGTGGACGAAAGAAGCACCAACTATATGGCAGAGCTGGATAAAGTGGTTGACCTACTGATACGGCTGAAGGGTGATGGCCGCCGAGTTGGACAACCGAAACAGGGAAGCCGTACCAACAGTCAGCCGCAGCAAAAGCAAGTGTCGCAGCAACAAAATCAACAAGCAGGGACGACTAAAAAGCAGATTGGTGGTCGTACCGCCAGTGACCAGCAACCCAAGAAGCCACAACACCACCAACAGCAGCAGAAATTGCAGAGCGGGCATGCACAAGCAAACGCTGGTGAGAATGTCATTACTTGCTGGAACTGCGGCGAGGTTGGTCACACGTCGCCCCAGTGCTCCAAGCCAAAGAAGAATCAGTCGGCTTCAGCTCGCCAAGCTCAGCGTCAAGAAGACGAGGATTCAGATGAAGACAACAGCACAGATCTCTGGATGGCTACGAGCATCGGCTCTGAATCAGCACCAGCCACGACTAATTGGTTGATCGACTCCGGTGCTTCGCACCACATGTGTTCCGATGCGGCTATGCTGTTCGGTATTTCGCCTTCGACTCTAAAGATCAAAGTGGCGAATGGTGGACTGCTTTACGCAAGTGCTAAAGGCAGCTGTATGCTCCGTGTCCGCAGCAACGGCGTGAACAAAGCCGTACTCCTTCACGAAGTACACCACGTTCCGGGATTGGACAGAAATTTACTATCCGTCACTGAACTAAGCGAGCATGGCATCACTACGACGTTCGGGTCGTCCCAGTGTAGCTTAACAAACCGAAGGGGTGAAGCCGTCGCGTCCGCTGATCGTCAAGGTAAAATGTGGATTTTACGTGGAGAAACTGTAGACAGCGGCACTGACGCCATGGCGTTGTTCGCTCAAGTTCCCAGAGCAACATTGCAGCAGTGGCACGAGCGACTAGGACATGTGAACTTTCAGGATCTACTGCGAATGCACTCAAAGAACTTGGTGGCAGATATGGATGTCGTGTCAAAGAAGCTACGCTTCTGTTTGTCCTGTGCGGAGGCCAAGCATACCAAGACCAAGCAACCAACCACGGATACATCAGCGTCTGCTCCTACGGATGCGATTGGTGCAGTGCTCGGTGTAGACCTAAAGGTGGATATGCTACCAGACAGGAACGGGAACAAGCACTTGCTCACAATTGTAGACTACGGATCGAGCTACAACCGCGTGTACTTGCTGCAAAAGAAGGACGAAGCTGCCACTCATCTGATGAACTTTGTACCTGAGTTTGAGCGGCAATTTGGAGTTTCAGTAAAGGTTATCAGGTCCGACGGAGGTGGTGAATTTCTAGGGCGCGAATATCTCGCCTACTGCACCCGCCATGGCATCAACCAACAACAGACTCTTCCAGATAACTCAGCGTCGAACGGTAAAGTCGAGCGGATGCACAGGACTCTGATGAACTCGGCTCGCGCGATGTTATGGGCTTCCGGCCTTCCAGAACGCTACTGGGGAGACGCCGTAGTGTACGCCTCGTACATTCGAAACAGACTACCGACAAGGGCGAATGCAGATCACAAAGCCCCATTGGATGTACTCACGGGGAAAGCACCAAACGTCCGTCACATTCTGAAGTTCGGTTCCAAATGTACCGTGCACGTTGCGCACAAGACGGCAGCATCGGTGAAGCGCAGAGCGGAGAAGGCGGTGATTCTTGGTGTCTCAATGAAGAAGAAAGGTTACCGACTGCTGACCCCACGCACGAAAACGATCGTCGTTAGTGCCGACGTTCAAAATATCGACAAGCTGGATGTTCGTGAGCACGGAACCCAAAACATTCTCAACGAGCTGAACGAAGAAAACATCGCGGCACCAGAGCATCGTGGGTCTACGTGCGTCATCGCAGCCAACCCTCAGAAACCCACATCCGGGCCTTTAAAACGAAATCGGAGTGTTAATCTCTCAGATGCGTCAAGTGACAGTGGCGAAGACGAATTCTTCGGAAATCCGATCAGTGGTGGTGCCATACGCCGCGTCTTTGGTTCACGTAAGAAGACGAAACGCCAAGACAAATTTTCGCTCACTCGAGAACTGATTGATGAAGTTGCTGGTTCGGCAACACTCGTCTTGTCGACGGCCATGGCAGCAATGGTGACTCCCCGGGATATCACGGAGGCTCAACAGACACCGGAGTGGCCACAATGGAAGGCAGCCATCGAAAAGGAGCTGAAGGATCTTCAGGCTAATGGGACTTGGGAAGTGGTGAAAACACCCGCAGGTGCGAACATGGTGTCTTCAAAATGGGTATTCAAAATCAAGTTTGATTCGCGTGGCGAGCTCGAGCGCTTTAAGGCCAGGTTGGTAGCCCGAGGGTTTTCTCAACGCTCAGGAATCGACTTCGAAGAAACCTACTCACCGGTGCTAAAGATCACCAGGTTGCGGTTCCTGGTTACCCTGGCAGCGCAATGGAAGCGACGATTTCGGCAGGAGGATGTTCCCAACGCCTACGTCAAGGCCTCACTGGATCGCCCCATTTTTATGAAGCCACCAAAAGGAACACCATGCTCCGATGACACCGCATGGTTGTTACTGAAAGGGCTGTATGGGCTAAAGCAGAGCGGTCTCCTTTGGAACAAGGAGATGAATTCCTTCTTGCTGTCGCTGGGCTTTTCTCGGTCCAAGATGGACCCCTGCTTGTACTTCCGTCGCCGCAATGGTAAATTGACAGTCCTCGGCCTATACGTCGATGACGTGGTCGTCGTAAGCGAAGACAACGATCACAGCGACTGGACCATGCTCAAGTTGGGCGAGAAGTTCGATATCGAAGACCTAGGAGATGCCGCCAAGTGCCTGGGGATCTTCATTGAGTACACCAAGAACTGTATCCTTCTCCGTCAACCGGACACTGTCGAGGAATTGCTAACCAACATGGAGATGGCATCGTCCAAAGATGTGCGCACGCCGACGGAAAACACAAAGATGTTCGACAACGATGTGATCATGGAGCAAAGTAGTTTGATGCGGAAAGCCATTGGATCACTGCTATGGGTTTCAAACTGTACGCGTCCTGACATTACTGCAGCAGTGAATTACTTGGCTAGATTCGTGGCCCGACCCCGCTTGAGTCACTGGCAAGGTGTAAAGCGCGTGCTGCGTTATCTCCGCGGCACCACGGACTTCGGCTTATTCTTCAAGAACGGTCAAGGCACTGGGTGCAAATGGACGGCGACAATCTACTCAGATGCGGACTGGGCAGGAGACGCGACTAACGCGAAATCAGTCTCCGGTACCGTGCTAATGCTGAACGGAATTGTTATCGCATGGGCCTCCAAGAAGCAGACCTCAGTTGCTCTCTCTACTATGGAAGCTGAGTATGTAGCCGCAGCCATGTCAATGAAGGACGGAATATGGGTGAAGCAGCTTCTCGTTGAGATCGGGCTATGGACGAAGGCCCAAGCCGTGCTGCTTCTCGTCGACAATCAATCTGCTATCAAGGTCATGGAGAACGAGATGTCCAACAATCGCAGCAAGCACATCAACATCCGTTTTCATTTCATCCGAGATGTGATCAAGCGCGGTGACGCAGTCGTGCGATACTGCCCCACGCAACAGCAACTCGCCGACATTATGACGAAGCCACTTCAACGTGTGAACTTCGAGCGCCTGCGAAGCCAGCTTCATTTGACGAGGCTGAGTTAGCCTTTGAGAGGGGCTGTTGGAAAAGCAAAGTTCAACTCAGCAGTTACGAGTTGAAGTTGAAGTTCTCTGGTCTCGACATCGGTATCGAGTGAGCAGACATCGACGGAGTGCGCTACTGGCTCGTGATGACTGCAGGAAGAGAAGGAGTGACGTAAGAGAGCTCACTCGTTAGTTGTGGAAGCCGCCAGGTAAGCAAGCGAACGAAGCAAGCGGCGGAAACAGTGCGGCACCGCAACGAACGAAAGCAGCTCGTGCATTTGGCTACATAAGAACGATGACGTCAGGGATGAAGGTGACGGCATTGTTCATGGACGTACAGCGATCGCAGTGACAGGTGAGCAGCTAGGTGAGAGATAGATGTAGTGAGCGATGAGCTAGCAGTTGAATTTCACTTTCAGTTTTACCATCAACTCATCAAGTGGTCATCTACTCGACAGCAAACCTCTCGCGGTTCCTGAAAGTGCAACACGGTTCTGCCGCTAACGTCATCAATCTTGTGTCCACTTTGGTGGTGAAATCTGTCCTCACGCCCTGGAATGGGCTTAATCTTTCATGATGTGACGGCCATAACATACTTCTGACGCGATGGACATCACTCAGCCGTCTGCCACGTGGCTGCACGTGGGCGATTAAGATGTCATCAAGGTGGTCGTTGTTGGGCGGCTGGAGGACGTGCGAAGTCATTAAGGACTGAATGAAACACTGGGTAGCAAAAGGTAGAATGGCACTTATAGCGATAAGAGCCAAGGTGATGAGTTACTGGTAGGTTATTAGGTACAGTCGATAGTTCAAAGGCTTACCACGAACAGAAAGTCGAAGGTCAAATCCACGAATGTGCTTGAGAAATGGCATGACGGATCATCAGGTGACAAAGGTCATGGACATAATCACTGATCACTGACCAGTGATCAGTGATACCTGTGATGCCCGGGCTGTAGAGTGTTGGTCGTAGGAGAGTGTAGGTCACTTGGAGAATGTAGGTCTTCTTAGTAGTAGGTGTTGGTCTCGAGGCTTGGGGGGTAGCTGGTATATTTTAAAGTGAATTCCTACTTCCAAATGCATGCCTGCCTGTGCTCCTAGGCGAGCACAGGGGCTTCCTTCTTGACTACTTGTTTTTGTATCCCTACCCTCGTGTCTTTTTGTTTTCTTCTTTTCTCTGTTTCTTTTGCTTTTCTTTTCTCTTATATGTATGTTCATTGAAACTAAATGTGCCGTCACTGCTGCTGTTGGCCTTGAAGGCAACGGTAGCAGCGACGTGAGGCCTCTGGCTGCGAGCAAGCAAGCCAGAGCCTTTGCACCCAAGCTCTCTGGCTTGCATGCTCAGCAAGCCGGAGGCGGGTATGACATCTCCCCCGGGCTGATCTCGCCTTGGCGGAATTGAAACCCTTCCAGGAGTTGACGCCAATGCGAAACGTGTTTGATATCCGCTTCGCGCTCCCAGGTCGCTTCATGCTTTGGCAACCCGTGCCACTTCACGAGCCATTCTCGCTTGCGGCGTCTGGTCCTTCTCTCCATAAGATACTCAATGATGTAGAGCTCTTCTCCCGTCTCGTCGTCCAAGATCAACGGTACAGCTTTCGGAATTGGGCGATTGGGAAAGTCAGTAGTGTTCGTCAGATAATGAGACAACAACTCCACGTTAAACGTTGGATTGAGTCTCTTCATTGACAACGGCAGTTTCAGCTTTGCCACGTTGTCGTTTATCATACGTTCAATCTCGAACGGACCGACTTTCTTCGCAGCTAACTTCGCCTTCTTCAACTCCGTGTTCTTGTTGACGGTCTTGAGTGGTAAGTTCTTCGTATCAAGTAACACTAGGTCACCTTCTTTGAACACCACTTGTCTGCGCTTGCGATCGTAGTACTCCTTCTGTCTGTCTTGTGCTTCTTTCAAATTCTTCTGGGCACGTTCTACGATCTCCTGTCGTTCCTTAGCAAAGTTCTTTGCGTACTCGGCGAGTGTGATGTCGTCTTCCTTACGCAATAAATCTTTCATCTCTTCTGCCACAACGTTACAAACTTTGCGGCCTGTGTCGACTTCAAACGGAGCTAATTTAGTCGACGCGTTTACCAATGTCGAATGAGCATACTCAATTGTCCCGAGATGCTTCACCCAATCATCTCCATGATACGACACCATGCATCTCAGTGCATCTTCGAGCACTAGATTCTGACGCTCTGTCTGACCATCAGCTTGAGCTCGATGGGCCGTAGTCATACTCAGTTTGACACCCATCAGCGTCATCAGTGACTTCCAGAAGTCCGAAATAAACTTTGGATCTCGATCACTAATAATCACTTGCGGTAAGCCATGGTGCCTGACAACAGCATTAAAGAAAACTTCAGCTGTGTCCTTTGCATCAGCAGTCGTATAGGTCGGTGCATACTTCGGACGCTTAGACAATTTGTCTACTGCAACGAAAATCGCATCGTACCCTTCTGACGCTGGTAAACCTGTAATGAAGTCCATAGACACCACTTCCCAACATTCCAATGGAGCTGGAATTGGTATCAGCAGACCTTTCTTTCTCTGACTGCTGGACTTCCATCGTGCGCACGTTTCACAAGTACGCACATACTCTCGGATATCTTGATCCATCGTTGGCCAATAATACCATTGCGCAGCTTTTAGATACGTCCGTCTGCTCCCAGGATGTGCAGATGTATTGCCATCGTGGAACTCAGTGATGACATCCGTGCGAAGTTTCTTGGAGTTAGGCACACACAATCTGTAGACAGACTCTCCTTGCTTCTGTTTGAAGAACAGAAGACCATTATGCTTTACGAACTTTTCCTTGTCTGTCCCCTTCGACCACTGTTCTTTGAATACAGGATCGGACGCGTACCCTTGTTGAAACGCTTTCTTCGTCTCCGATCCCAAATGAGATGAGACGAAATGGTAATCGACGGTGTTGATTTGCTGCTGTGGTACACCAATAGGACGACTCTCCCCCTGCAAATCGACATCGTCGAGTAACAGGTGTAAATCATCGGCTGATTGATGCTTGAACCATATGATCATGACCATGTGATGCCATCTTGGCACAATCCTCGTCACAGTCATGGACTTCATAGGTTACATCAGGCAACGGCGGTTCTTTATCCTCTTCCGTATCCTGTCCATCCGGTGGAGGACGAGATAGTGCATCTGCAACTACATTCGCTTTGCCCCTAACGTGGTGCAATGTGAACGTAAATTGCGAAAAATGCGTGAGGAACCTAGCCATCTTTGGAGACACTCGTGGATGATGCAACATCCAGGAACATGCCGAATTGTCCGTATACACGTCAAACGGACGGCCATGTAGGTAGTGTCGCCACTTCTCCGTAGCCACTTTAATAGCTATGAGTTCTTTCTCATGCGTCGGCCAGCCTCTTTCATGTCGATCCAACTTCTTGGAATAGAACGCAACTGGATGATCTTCATCGCCATACTTTTGCGATAAAACTCCTCCAATGCACTCTCCAGAAGCATCTGTTGTTACAACGAACGGTCGCTCAAAGTCTGGTAACTTTAGCGTGGGCGCCTGTTGCAGCGAAACCTTGAGATGCAAATAGGCTTCTTCCACATTCTTAGACCACAACCACGGTGTGTCTTTCTTCGTTAATTCCCTCAACGGACGTGCAATCTTTGCGAAATCGCATATAAATCGCCGATAATACCCTGCTAAACCCAGAAAGCTCAATAGCTCCTTTCTGTTCGTCGGAGTTGGGTACTTCGCGATTGCCTCTGTCTTCCGCGGGTCCACACTTACGCCTGCTTCAGACACCACGTGTCCTAAGAATGCCACTTCTGATTGTCCAAACGAACACTTAGACAAACGAGCGTACAGTTTCTCTCGGCGCAGCACTTCACACACTGCACGCAGATGCTCTGCATGCTCTTCCATACTCTTGGAAAAGATGCAAATATCATCCAAGTACACGACAACAAAATCAAACTTGTCGAAAAGTGTACGCATCAGACGTGACCATGTGCCTGGCATTCCTGCCACTCCCATAGGTGCTACACACCATTGGTACGTCTCCTTGTGCGTGCGGAACGCTGTGTATGGTCGACTTGATTTTACCACTATCATTTGATGATACCCTTGCGCGAGATCAATCAAACTGTACACGACACACCCTACCATTTGGTCGAATAACTCTTCGATCAAAGGCAGCGGAATCTTTGCAATAACCGTCACCTGGTTAAGGTGTCGGTAATCAAAGACCCATCGTAGCGGAATCTTCGTATTCCCACTACGTAGCCAGTCTGCTCTCTTTTGCATCACCCCGGTTACGGGATCCTTCTTCGGAATTGCGAAAATGTTCGAAACCCACGGGGAATTTGATACTTCTATCCATCCTTTCTTCAATTTGTCCTTGACAAACTCTTCGAACGCATCCTGTTCCATTTTTGACATACGAAACGGTGCTCGGTTACTCGGCTGAGCTCCTTTCTTCAGTGTAATCTCAAAGTTGACTGAGCGCGACGGTGGTAAACCGTCTGGCAACTGTTCAGGAAACACATCCTTGAACTCCTCAGCAACTACCTTCCGAATAGGTTCAGGGATTGCTTCGACGTCCGCTACAAGTTGAACCTTGACACGGAACACTTGTTCGTATTCTCCAGACTTCAGGTTGTCAGAGAATTCTGGTCCATCAACATCGTTGAACTGGAACTTCTCTGGAATCTGAACTTCGTGCGTTTGCCAGTTTATTTGAGGATTCAAGTCCTCAAACCAGGGTTTCCCAAAAATAACATCATGAGAATCTGGCAACTTCCATTCCACGAACTCCATCGCTGGAAAGAAATAACCATCCATGCTCACGGGTGCTTCAACGTGCTTGACATCCGTGGCCGGAGTCAATGTTCCATCAAAGCGCTGAGCCTGTAATCTTCTGGACAGTAGCACGTTACTCGCCATCCCTGGCTTAATCATGTTCGTGCTAGCACCTGTGTCCAGCAAGATTCGGACATCCCTGCCGTTGATACGGCCTTTCTTGATAAACAGATTACTCTTCTGTTCCGACTTTACAGCGTTGACTTTCATAGTCACCTTGGTTGGTCGCGATTCTGGCGTTTCCAACTCCTCCTCTGCGGATGGCATCGCATGCTCTTCCGCCTTTGCTTCAGGTCGCATCGCATGCACACCTGTGACGTCTACTGGCTGTGATCCGCACGAACCAGTCTCTTCTGACGCCGCTTCTGTAGCGCTGTATGTCGCCTCTACCTTCTTTCGGATGTCTTTTACGGTTTTCAGTAGCTCATCTGCTTCATCTTTGACGTCAGCTACATTCATCGTTACACGATCCATGACGACGGTATCCACTTGGTCGTCATCTTCGAGAACCATGTTCATTCTCGGCTTCTCGCGACGTTGGCCATTATTCGCGTTGTTGTACCGCGTGTTGTTGTACCGCGGTGCATTCCTTCTGGCACCAAACGTCTGTTGCGGCTGCATCGGACATTGGCGAGCCCGATGTGCGGCACTCCCGCACCTGAAACATAAGTTTCGGCGCATGCACTCTTCCTTCGATGGTACCCTTACGTTGTCGATCTCCATCGGCACTGGGCCATCGTTCTGATTCTTCGATCGCTTGCTATCGTACGACCGATACCTTGGTTTATCGCGGGCGTTGTCCGAACGTCCTCGATGCGCGTGAGACCGATCATAGTCGAGCGCTACTGTAATAGCGTCGGTCAACGTTGCACTCCTACGGTACTGGACTTCTTCGCGGATACTCGACGACAATCCACGTAAGAAATACATGATCTTGTCCAGCTCACTCATTTCCTTGACTTGAGTAATCAAGTGCCTGAACTTGCTGATATAATCAGGCAAGTCCTTGCAATGACGTTCCTTCAAGTCGTTCATCTGATCTCTTAGACGTTCTTGCAAATCTGGAGGGACAAACTCCTCCTCCAACTTGCCAAAGAAGTCTTCAACACTCTGCACCTCGCCCTTCTTGACGATGTACCACTGCGCAGCTCCATCCTTCAACGACCCACCCAACACTGCCAAAATACGTCCTCTCAAATTACTATCTTTCCAATCAATGCCCTTTGCTAAAAAGTACTGTTCCACTTGCTCCCGGTATAACTGGAACGATTCCCTGAGTGTTCCTCCGTAGCTGGGCAATTTAATCCCATCCAGCTTGAGCTCCGACAGCTGCCGTGACTTACGCAGCTCGTCGATAAGTTGTGTTTGCTTCTCCATGGCCGCTAGCATACTGTGCATAAGCTGTGCCGAGTCTGCCATGGCTGATAACCTTGGTACTTGATACTTGATACCGGTTGGAACAAACTAATTTCTACAGGCACTGACTAAAAGATAATAAAGAGAAAACCTGTTAAAGAAAATAGCCTATGCTACTTCCTAATTTGGCGGGGTTATTCCTTTTTGGAGGTCCTGACCTTCTTCGATGACGTTGAAGAGGTCGATGACGATTCAGAGGTTGATGACGAGCGAGCGATTAAACGCGTTGACGTTTCTCGGTGGTCGCTGTGCTTGAATTACCAGAACTATATACTGACTATACCGGCTGGTTTGAGACTTGCTCAAATTTAATAGCAGTGTAGTATTGAAGAACGGCAACTACTTATAGCTAGAAAGCCTTCGCCGGGGCTATATGTGAAACAACACACCACGATCACCCACCAGCTAGTGCTCACTGTCAGCTTGTGAAGTGACTTTGATTACCCTTAGGCAACACTTAGTCACAAACACGTGATTCGATTTGATCACACGGATGTGACACGTAACCGAATCTATAGCCTCCCCTTGGTCTTGATGTTGAAGTCGTGCAGCGACGAGCCCTCTCCCCCGGAAGTGCTACCAAATGTGATGCCCGGGCTGTAGAGTGTTGGTCGTAGGAGAGTGTAGGTCACTTGGAGAATGTAGGTCTTCTTAGTAGTAGGTGTTGGTCTCGAGGCTTGGGGGGTAGCTGGTATATTTTAAAGTGAATTCCTACTTCCAAATGCATGCCTGCCTGTGCTCCTAGGCGAGCACAGGGGCTTCCTTCTTGACTACTTGTTTTTGTATCCCTACCCTCGTGTCTTTTTGTTTTCTTCTTTTCTCTGTTTCTTTTGCTTTTCTTTTCTCTTATATGTATGTTCATTGAAACTAAATGTGCCGTCACTGCTGCTGTTGGCCTTGAAGGCAACGGTAGCAGCGACGTGAGGCCTCTGGCTGCGAGCAAGCAAGCCAGAGCCTTTGCACCCAAGCTCTCTGGCTTGCATGCTCAGCAAGCCGGAGGCGGGTATGACAATACCGGTACCTAAATTAGGTAACTGAACCGACAACAACCAGGGAGAATGGTTGCGTCATTCTGACTTTCATTCTAGAAAATCCTGCTCGACAAACCAAATAGAACTGCAGTAAGGAAAACTACATGTAGTGGCCATTTGGATGAACGGATGAAGTAGAAATACCAGGCAAAGTATGTAAAGCAAGCTGCTCTGTCTTGCTTCTACACGTGAATTGTTGGCAAATTGTGTCGAGGCGTCTTACCACCGGCAACCTTACCACCAAAATCGTTGTGATTTGAGGAGGCTTTCCACCTGCATGTACCACACTGGAAGTGGTAAATTGATGAGTAATCTACAGTTATAGCACCCCATCTATACCATCTATACCTGCATGAGCATCAGCAACTTCGATTACGTCCAGCAGAACAGTACAGATTGAACTTGGAGGTGTACCGGTAGTACCTATTGTGCGGGACTATGTTGTTATCACCAAATTCAATCGGTTGTAAGAATCAAACGTAGATTAACAAAATGACCGGACACGTTTATATTCGTGTTCGCCTAGTTAAAGATCACGAACGAAGCTTATAGACATCATACGCAGCTATAAATGTACCTATGCGAACCTATGTAGGGAGCTTGTCCTCCAGCTGGCTGCTACCTGTACCTTTAGAATTGGTCAGTCTTCGTGATACATTTACAGGTACACAGACGTCCCGCTCTGTTCCTCGAGATGTGTAGGCGACACGTACGGGTTACCTGTGCACCAGGTCATTCTGACTTTTACCACCCAACACGCAAGCTGCACCACCGAAGCCATGTCGACAATCGCAAGCCACCAAACACCACCGCAGTGCAGCGTACCAGAGTGCACTGAGCAAGTGTATGCTCGCAAGTTGTGCAAGGCACATGGAAGAGGGAAGCGATGCCGAGGTCCGAACTGTGTCAAACTGGCACAGAGTCGAGGTTTCTGCGTCACCCATGGAGGCGGCCGCCGCTGCTCGAACACCAACTGCCCCAAGCTCGCGCAGTACAAGGGACTGTGTCTGGGGCATGGCGGAGGTCGTCGTTGCCGCGTCCCCAATTGCCAGAAGTTCGTTCAGATCCGTGGGTGCTGCAAGTCTCACGCGAAGCTCCTAGAGATGGCACAGTCTCGGACTTCGCCTGAGCCACCGTCGGGTGACTATACCAAACCTGAGGGATTTCAAGCGTTCAAACCCAGCCCCCACTCATCCGTATCGACCTGCTACTCATCGCCAGTAGAGTACAGAAGTGATACTTTTTATCACTCTCCCGTCATTGCCCCGACCGAGACCCGGATGGTCAAGGGCCCAGGCTACGCCTCACCTGTGGAAATTCAAGCCGCAGAGATTGCAGAGGCGATACCTTCACTCGTTCTGTACCGCCCACTTTGCCGACAACTGTACTGCCAGCCAAGACTTTTACAGGGCAGTAACTAGTTCTTCATCTTTGCTCTCTCGTCTAGTAAGCTGTAGCACTTCCAGTGGTATAAATTATCCCGTGTAATATCACATCATTTACCGTCAGTGGTTGTTATCCTGACGGTATTTCCCGATATTTGGTTCGTGCGTCAGAGGTGCCAACAACGCCCGCATTTGTAGATCGGAGACACGCGTCCACAACCGATTTGGAGAACACTAAATTGCAGATGATAGGGAAGCGTGTGAACGTTCCATATACTATCGATGCCTATGGCAGTATTTAAAAAAAAATAGAGTAGCTTCTTTGCAGGATACGTCAGCACTACGCCTTATTAGTGCTGCTAACCACTTTTGCCACTACCAACGAAGCCGAACCAGTCCCAAAGGATACTCAACTCAAGAATGTACTTGACACGGACCGAATATACTCGTCGACTGCCACTCACACCTCTTCAATTACTTTCTTAGCCGAAATAACCGGAATAATCGACTGTATTTCTGCACATTACCACTGGAAATCAGGAGAGATCAACGAGCGCTCGAATATACGAGACGCATTTTCCAAGCTTCCGACGAGTTTGAGTATCGGAGTCAACATGTCTGACGCTGTAGTGATGCTGGTAATACGCCCATACCCACTATCCCACTCGAATGTTGTCGACCCTTCCAAGACAATTCGTTCACCCAAAAGTCTTCTAGCGAGTGACAATGCCTCTTCCCTCTTGTCTGTTGCGTTTACCCATAAGTGAGGGAATACGCTGCAAAGTGTCCGCTCCGTGATCGTGAGGCTGGTGACAGTGGTGGCCACTACCAAACTATCGGAATGTTTGTCAAAACGCTCAAGCTTGACTTCGACGCCCGAAAACCAGCAAGAAAGCCGACCCCACGCATCAACGAGTGCTTCTGCCCCCCGTCTTTCTTGACCGCATCGCACGTTTGGATCCATCGTGGCTCTCACAAAGTCCAGCTGAACCATTGGAGTCAGCAGGTCGAGTGGTGGAATGCCGTAGCGAAAGAGGCGGAAGAACTCAACCACAACAGACCACACATTGTTCTTTGTCGGGATACAGGACACAATGTCACTGCGACGTTGCTCGATTGTACGGACTTGTACTCGTAGCTGGCGAGTGTCTTCCTCCAGTTGGATGGCCCATTCTTTCTGTCGCTTCCTGAGTCGTACCATGCCTTCTCGATGTCGTTCACGCTGCGCTTTCTTTTTTAGTTGCCGTCTTGCCTCCTTCTCTTCGGTGTCGGTGGTTGCACTGGAGGTTGATGAATAGACGTATGACTTCGGTTCTGCCGCTAACGTCATCAATCTTGTGTCCACTTTGGCGGTGAAATGTGTCCTCACGTCCTGGAATGGGCTTAATCTTTCATGATGTGACGGCCATAACATACTTCTGACGCGATGGACATCACTCAGCGGTCTGCCACGTGGCTGCACGTGGGCGATTAAGATGTCATCAAGGTGGTCGTTGTTGGGCGGCTGGAGGACGTGCGAAGTCATTAAGGACTGGCTGAAACACTAGGCGGCAAAAGGTAGAATGGCACTTATAGCGATAAGAGCCAAGGTGATGAGTTACTGGTAGGTTATTAGGTACAGTCGATAGTTCAAAGTCTTACCGCGAACAGAAAGTCGAAGGTCAAATCCACGAGTGTGCTTGAGAAATGGCATGACGGATCATCAGGTGACAAAGGTCATGGACATAATCAGTGGCCAGTGACCAGTGACCAGGTGATACCGGTACCTAAATTAGGTTACCGTACATACTGAACGGGTGGTAAGACGCCTCGATACACTTTGCCAACAAAGCGAGTTCACGTGTAGAAGCAAGACAGAGTAGCTTGCTTTGCATACTTTGCGTGGTGTTTCTGCTTCATCCGTTCATCCAAATGGCTACTACATGTGCACTTCTATTGGTGTGTCTAGCACTTATATTTCCTGGATTCTCTAGACTGAAAGTCAGAATGACGCAACCACCCTCCCTGTTCTAATAACAGTGTTACATGTATTAACGGCAACCTTTCCACCAGAATCATTGTGATTTGAGGAGCCTTTCCAGTGGAAATTCCACCTACCACACTGGAAGTGGTCAATTGATGAGTAATCTACAGTTATAGCGTACACATATACCTGTATGCGCTTGCAACGTTACAGCAACTTCGATTACGTCCAGTACATGTAGAACAGTACAGGATAACAGCATAGTCCAGCACAATAGGGTATTACCGGTACACTTCCAAGTTCAACACCAAATTCAATCTGTACGAATCGGACATTTTTATATTCGTGTTCTTCTATATCACGAACGAAACTTATAGACATCATACGCAGCTATAAATTTATCTATGCGAACCTATGTAGGGAGCTTGTCCACCATCCAGCTGGCTGTTACCTTTCGAATTGGTCAGTCTTCGTGATACATTTGCTGGTACACAGACGTCCCGCTTTGTTCCTGGAGATGTGTAGGCGACACGTACGGGTTACCTGTGCACCAGGTCATTCTGACTCTTACCACCCAACACGCAAGCTGAACCACCGAAGCCATGTCGACAATCGCGAGCCACCAAACACCACCGCAGTGCAGCGTGCCAGAGTGCACTGAGCAAGTGTATGCTCGCAAGTTGTGCAATGCACACGGAAGAGGGAAGCGATGCCGAGGTCCGAACTGTGTCAAACTGGCACAGAGTCGAGGTTTCTGCGTCACCCATGGAGGCGGCCGCCGCTGCTCGAACACCAACTGCCCCAAGCTCGCGCAGTACAAGGGACTGTGTCTGGGACATGGCGGGGGTCGCCGTTGCCGCGTCCCCAATTGCCATAAGTTCGTTCAGATCCGCGGGTGCTGCAAGTCTCACGCGAAGCTCCTAGAGATGGCACAGTCTCGGACTTCGCCTGAGCCACCGTCGGGTGACTATGCCAGCCCCGAGGTATTTCAGGCGTTCCAACCCAGCCCCCACTCATCCGTATCGACCTGCTACTCATCGCCAGTAGAGTACAGAAGTGATACTTTTTATCACTCTCCCGTCATTGCCCCGACCGAGACCCGGATGGTCAAGGGCCCAGGCTACGCCTCACCTGTGGAAATTCAAGCCGCAGAGATTGCAGAGGCGATACCTTCACTCGTTCTGTACCGCCCACTTTGCCGACAACTGTACTGCCAGCCAAGACTTTTACAGGGCAGTAACTAGTTCTTCATCTTTGCTCTCTCGTCTCGTTAGCTGTAGCACTTCCAGTGGTATAAATTATCCCGTGTAATATCACATCATTTGCCGTCAGTGGTTGTTATCCTGACTAACCCTACGGTATTTCCCGATATTTGGTTCGTGCGTCAGAGTATTAACAACGCCCGCATTTGTAGATCGGAGACACGCGTCCACAACCGATTTGGAGAACACCAATTGCAGACGACAGGGACGCGTGTGAACGTTCCATGTACCATCGATGCCTATGACTTGGTTGTCACCTCCCAACCGGAAGAACGAGCTCAGGTTGTTTACATCGAACCTTTTTACTCCACAATTCACCAAATAGGGTAGCTTCTTTCCAGGAAACGTCCGCACTACGCGTTATTAGTGCTGCTAACCACTTTTGCCACTACCAACGAAGCCGAACCAGTCCCAAAGGATGCTCAACTCAAGAATGTAATTGACATGGACCGAATTTACTCGTCGACTGCCACTCACACCGCTTCAATTACTTTCTTAGCCGAAATAACCGGAATAATCGACTGTATTTCTGCACATTACCACTGGAAATCAGGAGAGATCAACGAGCGCTCGAATATACGAGACGCATTTTCCAAGCTTCCGACGAGTTTGAGTATCGGAGTCAACATGTCTGACGCTGTAGTGATGCTGGTAATACGCCCATGCCCACTATCCCACTCGAATGTTGTCGACCCTTCCAAGACAATTCGTTCACCCAAAAGTCTTCTAGCGAGTGGCAATGCTTCTTCCCTCTTGTCCGTTGCGTTTACCCATAAGTGAGGGAACACGTTGCACAGTGTCCGCTCCGTGATCGTGAGGCTGGTGACAGTGGTGGCCACTACCAAACTATCGGAATGTTTGTCAAACCGCTCAAGCTTGACTTCGACGTCCGAAAACCAGCAAGAAAGCCGACCCCACGCATCAACCAGTGCTTCTGCTCCACGTCTTTCTGGACCGGATCGCACGTTCGGAGTCATATTGGCTTTCACAAAGTCCAACTGAACCATTGGAGTCAGCAGGTCGAGTGGTGGAATGCCGTAGCGAAAGAGGCGGAAGAACTCAACCACAACAGACCACACATTGTTCTTTGTCGGGATACAGGACACGATGTCACTGCGACGTTGCTCAATTGTACGGACTTGTACTCGTAGCTGGCGAGTGTCTTCCTCCAGTTGGATGACCCATTCTTTCTGTCGCTTCCTGAGTCGTACCATGCCTTCTCGATGTCGTTCACGCTGCGCTTTCTTTTTTAGTTGCCGTCTTGCCTCCTTCTCTTCGGTGTCGGTGGTTACACTAGAGGTTGTTGAATGCGCGTATGACTTCGGTTCTGCCGCTAACGTCATCAATCTTGTGTCCAGTTTGGCGGTGAAATCTGTCCCCACGTCCTGGAATGGGCTTAATCTTTCATGATGTAATTGAGAGTAGCGAACGAAGCTTGGTAGTGTAGTGAGTGTTGGAATGTAAATCCGAAAGTGAGATTGATTTAGTTATCTGTTCTTGCTTCCTACACATGCATTGCTCCTCCTACCTTCCCTACAGAGCATCTGAAAAAATATGCAAATCATACATATCCTGTCAATTTGAAACGGGAACGCTTGTTGCAACGGGAACGTTTGTTGCAACGGGAACGTTTGCAACGGGGTACGTTTCTTGCAACGGGAACGTTTGCCGATCTCATGATCACCGTCTCAGCCAATCATATCGCCCCATTCGACCCACTTCAAGGTATAACCCTTCAAGGCACACGCTTGCCACACATCAACCGCGTGCTCCAGGTGCGTGCCTAGAGGTAGGAACCCAGCCGAGGTAGACGGCGAAGTGCAACCACAACACCCCCACTCAATTCGACGTCTCGAGCTTGGGGATAACGTTGCTGCGCGTCATCAAGTAGCGTAGCGTCTTGGACGACAGACCCTTCGTCAGGTAGTCGGCGAGCTGGTTCTTGGTCTCCATGTACTCCAGCTCAACTTCACCACTTGCAACCTTCTCACGAATGAAGTGATAGCGAATGTCGATGTGCTTGGTCCGTGATTGGTATCCGACGTTCTTCGCCAGCGCCATTGCACCTTGGTTGTCTTCGTTGATCACCGTGGCCCCCACTTGCTCGGCACCGATGTCCTTGAGCAGTAGTCGCATCCACACCACTTCCTTGATGCAGTCGCTCAGTGCCATGTACTCTGCCTCGGTCGAGCTCAGAGCCACAGTCTTCTGGAATGTAGAGCGCCAAACCACAGGTGCCCCACACACCATGAGCATTGTCCCGCTGACCGAACGTCTGTCGTCGCGGTTGCCTGCCCAGTCAGCATCCGAGTAAGCGACGAGCTCTGTTCCTTGTGAGCCGTCGTAAACGATGCCAACGTCCTTGGTCTTCAAGAGATATCGCACCACCTTGATCCCAGCATCCCAGTGCTTTTCACCAGGGTTCTCCAGAAAGCGACTCAACTTGGCTACGGCAACCGAGATGTCGGGTCGCGTTCCACACGCCAGATACATGAGACTTCCAACGAGTGACCGATAAGGCTTCGACTTCATCTTGGCCTTGATTTCTTCGGTCTGTGCTTCATTGGCCTTGGTCAGGTGAACTCCTGGCTCCAGTGGTGTCGAACACGACTTCGCGGTCTCTTGACCAAACTTCTTGATGATCGACTCGGTGTAAGCACGTTGACAGATGCCCAACGTCTTGTGTTCCATGTCGTAGTCGATCTCGATGCCGAGAATGAAGCGTGCACGTCCGAGGTCCTTGATCCGGAACTTCTCTGCAATCCCAGCCTTCACCGACGCGATGACGGCCTTGTCTCGTGACGCAATCAGCATGTCGTCCACGTAGAGACACACAATGCACTCGTCAACTCCGTCACCTCTTGTGTAGATGCACGGATCGGCATCAGCAGCCTTGAACCCCATGCGCTTGAGGTGGTTGTCGATGGTCTCGTTCCACACACGAGATGCCTGCTTCAGTCCATACAGACTTCGCAGCATCATACAGACGACGTCATTTGCACCTTGAGTCTCAGCTAGAGTCAGGAGTTCCCGCAGACCTTCTGGTAGCTCCATGTAGATCTCCTCTTCGAGCTTGCCGTACAGGAACGCCGTGTCCACGTCGCACTGCTCAATCTCGAATCCTTCAGCACAACACTTGGCCAGCACTGCCCGGATCGAGTTCAGGTAAGCCACAGGCGCGTACGTCTCTTCGTAGTCGATGCCCTGGCGTTGTGAATACCCCTTGGCAACGAGACGAGCCTTGTGTCGAATCACTTGTCCCTTCTCGTTGCGCTTCAGCGCGAACACCCAACGGCAACCAATCGGGCGCTGGTGCGTTGGTCTTGGCACTAACTTCCAGGTACCGTTGTCCGTTAGCGACTTGAGTTCACTTGCAATCGCTTCCTTCCAGTTGTCTTGGTCCGCACTTGTAGTCGCCTCATCGTACGTCTTCGGGACCTCCTCTGTAGCAGCCATCAGCTGTCCACTTTCAACAATAGCCAGCTCATTACCACTTGGCCTCGGTCGCTCTTGAGTCATCTTCTGACTCTTTGTCCCACTCGACGATGGAGCATCGATGACTTGCTTCTTCCTCGCGCTTGCCTCTTCAGGATCCATTGTCTCGTCAATGTGCCGAACGCGTGAACGAGTGATCATTGGATGTGTCGAATCGTATGGCACCATTGCAGTATCCACACTCACGTCACGTTGAAGTGGGATCACGTCAGCAACTTCAACATCAGTAGGGACGATTTGCGTGGAGTCGCTCAACGACATCTTCTCCATGGTTGGCGCTAAAGCGTCTGCATCATCGTCGCCATCCACACGAGTCATGATGTGCGCAGGGTTGGTCGTCTCGGTGGACTTGACGGTGCGCACGATTTGCACCTTTCCAGTTGACAAATCCAGTACACGATACCCCTTGACTCCATCCGCGTATCCCATGAACCGACATTGGAATGCCTTTGCATCCAGCTTGCGACGCTTTTCGTTGGGGATATGAGCGTACCCCAGTGCACCGAACACCTTCACGTTCTTGAGTTGTGGCTTGGAATGACTCACAATCTCGTAGGGTGTCTTCACATTGACCGAGTTGGGGATCCGGTTGATGATCCAGGCCGCAGCGTTAACCGCTTCAGCCCACCATTTTCTGTCAATACTCTCATGGTAGAGCATGCAGCGAGCCATCTCCACGAGGCTCCGGTTCATCCGTTCAGCCAGTCCATTCTGCTGAGGTGTGTACGGCACCGTCTTCTCATGTTTGATACCACAGTGGTTGAGGTAGTTCTTGAACTGGCGACCCGTGTACTCACCGCCGTTGTCCGAGCGCAGGCGCTTGATTGTCTTGCCTGTCGCGTTCTCAATTCCGGCCTTGTACGTCTTGAACTTCGACAGTACTTCCGATTTAGCCTTCATGAAGTAGACCGTAACGTGGCGTGAGTAGTCGTCGATGAAGGTCACCACGAACCTACAGCCACCAGGTGTCTTGGTTTGCATCGGGCCCATTACGTCCGTATGCACCAGGTCAAGCACACCACCACTCTTGACGAGCTTCTCCGGATGTCTCGGGTAGTCGTCAGCTTTCATCTTGCCCATGCAGCAGCCTGCGCACACGTCGTCCCCGTGGACTTCTCCCGTGATGCGGGGCACTCCTTCTGCCATGGTCAGTAGTTTCTCATAGCGCTTGTACGGGATGTGGCCGAGTCGGGCGTGCACAACAGCCCATGGCTCCTTACGAGTGGTCGTTGCAGAATGACACACCTCGTCCCCCACTGTCTTCAACTTGTAGATGTTTCCACAGCGCTTCGCCTCCATGACGGTAGCACCACCAAAGCTAAAGACACACTTGTCCTTGCTGAACTGCGCGGTGACGTCCTTCTCGGCCAGCTTCGACACCGAGATGAGGCTTCCTTCAACTTCAGGGATGTACAGGACATCCGACAGCGTGACAGACGTTCCGTCCATCAGCTTCATACCGACGGTGCCCTTCGCAACGGCGTCGATCTTCGTGCCATCCGCGATCGTGATGCGGACTGGCGTCTTCAGTTCCTTCAAGGACACGAACTTGTCCCGGACACTGGTCATGTGCGAACTTGCACCTGAGTCGACGAGCCATTCACTCTTGGTCATCGCACCCGTTGCCATGAACGAGAAGTCAAACGCTTCCTCTCGCGCCGCTTGCCCTCGTTCCTAATCTGCCTTCTTCTTCCGGCACTCGAACTCTCGGTGCCCTTGCTTCTTGCAGTAGAAGCACTTGCCCTTGAAACGTTGTTTGCCACCGAAGTCCTTCTTCTTCGTAGCGAAAGCCTTCTCTTGAGCCGATGACGATTCATCCGAGGCTTGAACACCAGAGAGGGCTTGGATCGCGTAGGCCAACGTCACGTTGGGCGTGTTCTCGAGGACAGTACAGATCATCTTGTACTCGTCCGTCAGACTGCCAAGGAGCAACACGAGCTGGCGAGTCTCGTCCAGAGGCTCACCGATCGTCTCCATCTGGAGGACAATCTCCTTGAACTGATCGACGTGGGAAGCGGTACCGGGCTCCATCTTGAAGTTGTTCAACTTCTTGGTGACGAGAAGCCGGTTCTTGAGCGTCTTCTTGTTGAAGTGCTCTTCGAGCATCGTCCACGCCTCAGCGGCAGTAAGTGCTCCACGTACGTAAACTTGGTACGTGAGACTCACGTCTCCAGCGATAACCCCAAGTGCCTTCAGATCGTTGGTCTTCCATTCCGCCGTGGAGCGATCACTCACTTGGTCGAACTCGGGCTTGATGGTCTGCGGGAGCAGACACTTCCGAGCGAGCTTCATCCGCATGTTGAACTCCCAGTGGAAGTAGTTATCTTCCACGAGCTTGTCGATGTTGTCGGCGTAGCTTGGGCTCATAACCAATTGAGAGTAGCGAACGAAGCTTGGTAGTGTAGTGAGTGTTGGAATGTAAATCCGAAAGTGAGATTGATTTAGTTATCTGTTCTTGCTTCCTACACATGCATTGCTCCTCCTACCTTCCCTACAGAGCATCTGAAAAAGTATGCAAATCATACATATCCTGTCAATTTGAAACGGGAACGCTTGTTGCAACGGGAACGTTTGTTGCAACGGGAACGTTTGCAACGGGGTACGCTTCTTGCAACGGGAACGTTTGCCGATCTCATGATCACCGTCTCAGCCAATCATATCGCCCCATTCGACCCACTTCAAGGTATAACCCTTCAAGGCACACGCTTGCCACACATCAACCGCGTGCTCCAGGTGCGTGCCTAGAGGTAGGAACCCAGCCGAGGTAGACGGCGAAGTGCAACCACAACAGATGTGACGGCCATAACATACTTCTGACGCGATGGACATCGCTCAGCCGTCTGCCCCGAGGCTGCACGTGGGCGATTAAGATGTCATCAAGGTGGTCGTTGTTGGGCGGCTGGAGGACGTGCGAAGTCATTAAGGACTGGCTGAAACACTAGGCGGCAAAAGGTAGAATGGCACTTATAGCGATAAGAGGCTACGTGATGAGCTACTGGTAGGTTATTAGGTACAGTCGATAGTTCAAAGTCTTACCGAGAACAGAAAGTCGAAGGTCAAATCCACGACAGCATGACGGATCATCAGGTGACAAAGGTCATGGACATAATCACTGATCACTGACCAGTGACCAGGTGATACCGGTACCTAAATTAGGTTACCGTACATACTGAACGGGTGGTAAGACGCCTCGATACACTTTGCCAACAAAGCGAGTTCACGTGTAGAAGCAAGACAGAGTAGCTTGCTTTGCATACTTTGCGTGGTGTTTCTGCTTCATCCGTTCATCCAAATGGCTACTACATGTGCACTTCTATTGGTGTGTCTAGCACTTATATTTCCTGGATTCTCTAGACTGAAAGTCAGAATGACGCAACCACCCTCCCTGTTCTAATAACAGTGTTATTAACGGCAACCTTACCACCAGAATCATTGTGATTTGAGGAGCCTTTCCACCTACCACAACTGGAAGTGTTAAATTGATGAGTAATCTACAGTTATAGCGTACTGTACATCTGTACCTGCATGCGCATCAGCAACTTCGATTACGTCCAGTAGAACGGTACAGGTTGAACTTGGGGGTGTACCGGTAGAAGGAGAAATGAGTTGATTAACTAGTTAGCGGATTTCTCGTCTGTACATGTGGATCTATCTCAAGCTAAATTGAAATACCGTATGTCTACAACTGCGGAATCCAGAGGTGTTGTTCAAGAGCTGGGGATGGGTGGTCCATCGGAGTTTCAAATCCAAGTCGCCGAAGTGTTACTTGCAGAGTCGCCCGATCACAATGCAGCTCATCTGAGTGCTCGTTAAGGAAAGTATAGTGTTTCCTGAATGAATTCCAAATATTTAGGATATTTGGTGATTCAGCCTGTGTTTCTCGAAAGTGAATGTCGTTCCGGAGTCTCCAGATCGCATGGAACACAACTGCAGTATGAATTCGCCACAATAGTAGCACCACTTTATGTTTTTCTCTCCATGCTGCTCGAAGATCTCGTGGCGCGGCAAACAATAAAAGCCGCCAAGTCAATGGCGACGTGGGGTGTACCGGTAGTACGCTATTGAGCGGGACTATGTTGTTATCACCAAATTCAATCGGTCGTAAGAATCAGACAAACGTAGATTAACAAAAAGACCTGCTCGTCTAGATAAAGATCGCGAACGAAGCTTATAGACATCATACGCAGCTATAAATGTACCTATGCGAACCTATGTAGGGAGCTTGTCCACCATCCAGCTGGCTGTTACCTTTCGAATTGGTCAGTCTTCGTGATACATTTACAGGTACACAGACGTCCCGCTTTGTTCCTGGAGATGTGTAGGCGACACGCACGGGTTACCTGTGCACCAGGTCATTCTGACTTTTACCACCCAAGCTGCACCATCGAAGCCATGTCGACAATCGCGAGCCACCAAACACCACCGCAGTGCAGCGTGCCAGAGTGCACTGAGCAAGTGTATGCTCGCAAGTTGTGCAAGGCACATGGAAGAGGAAAGCGATGCCGAGGTCCGAACTGTGTCAAACTGGCACAGAGTCGAGGTTTCTGCGTCACCCATGGAGGCGGCCGCCGCTGCTCGAACACCAACTGCCCCAAGCTCGCGCAGTACAAGGGACTGTGTCTGGGACAATTGAGAATAGCGAACGAAGCTTGGTAGTGTAGTGAGTGTTGGAATGGAAATCCGAAAGTGAGATTGATTTAGTTATCTGTTCTTGCTTCCTACACATGCATTGCTCCTCCTAGCTGCGCTACAGAGCATTTGAAAAAGTATGCAAATCATACATATCCTGTCAATTTGTAACGGGAACGCGATTTGTAACGGGAACGCTAATTGTAACGGGAACGCTTCCCGATCTCATGATCACCGCCTCAGCCAATCATATATCCCCATTCGACCCACTTCAAGATATAACCTTTCAAGGCACACGCTTGCCACGCACCAACCGCGTGCTCCAGGCGCGTGCCCAAAGGTAGGGATCCAGACGAAGTGACGGCGAAGTGCAATCACAACACCCCCACTCAATTCGACGTCTCGAGATTGGGTCCGACGTTGCTGGCCATCGTCAGGTAGCGTAGTGTCTTAGACGAAAGAGCTTTGGTGAGGTAGTCCGCGAGCTGGTTCTTGGTTTCCATGTACTCCAGCTCAATGTCAGCACTAGTCACCTTCTCGCGAATGAAATGGTAGCGAATGTCGATGTGCTTGGTTCGAGCTTGGTAACCGACGTTCTTCGCCAATGCCATGGCACCTTGGTTGTCCTCGTAGATCACCGTAGCCCCCACTTGCTCTGCACCAATGTCCTTGAGAAGTAGTCGCAGCCACACCACTTCCTTGATACAGTCACTTAGAGCCATGTACTCGGCCTCAGTAGAACTCAGCGCGACTGTCTTCTGAAACGTAGACCGCCAAACCACAGGAGCACCGCACATCATGAGCATCTTCCCGCTCACCGAGCGTCTGTCATCGCGATTGCCAGCCCAGTCGGCATCCGAGTAGGCGACGAGCTCCGTTCCTCGCGATCCATCGTACACGATGCCGACGTCCTTGGTCTTCAACAGATAGTGCACCACCTTGATCCCAGCATCCCAGTGTTTCTCACCAGGGTTCTCCAGGAAGCGACTCAACTTGGCCACTGCAACCGAGATGTCAGGCCGCGTTCCACACGCCAGGAACATGAGGCTACCGATAAGCGATCGGTACGGCTTCGTCTTCATCTTGGCCTTCTCCTCATAGATCTGCGGTCCGTCGATCGGGCGCTGATGCGTTGGTCTTGGCACTAACTTCCAGTTACCGTTGTCCGTTAGCGACTTGAGTTCACTTGCAATCGCTTCCTTCCTGTTGTCTTGGTCCGCGCTTGTAGTCGCCTCAGCGTACGTCTTCGGGACCTCCTCTGTAGCAGCCATCAGCTGTCCACTTTCAACAATGGCGAGTTCATTACCACTTGGCCTCGGTCGCTCTTAAGTCATCTTCTGACGCTTTGTTCCGCTCGACGATGGAGCATCGATGACTTGCTTCTTCCTCGCGCTTGCCTCTTCAGGATCCATTGTCTCGTCAATGTGCCGAACGCGTGAACGAGTGATCATTGGATGTGTCGAATCGTATGGCACCATTGCAGTATCCACACTCACGTCACGTTGAAGTGGGATCACGTCAGCAACTTCAACATCAGTAGGGACGATTTGCGTGGAGTCGCTCAACGACATCTTCTCCATGGTTGGCGCTAAAGCGTCTGCATCATCGTCGCCATCCACACGAGTCATGATGTGCGCAGGGTTGGTCGTCTCGGTGGACTTGACGGTGCGCACGATTTGCACCTTTCCAGTTGACAAATCCAGTACACGATACCCCTTGACTCCATCCGCGTATCCCATGAACCGACATTGGAATGCCTTTGCATCCAGCTTGCGACGCTTTTCGTTGGGGATATGAGCGTACCCCAGTGCACCGAACACCTTCACGTTCTTGAGTTGTGGCTTGGAATGACTCACAATCTCGTAGGGTGTCTTCACATTGACCGAGTTGGGGATCCGGTTGATGATCCAGGCCGCAGCGTTAACCGCTTCAGCCCACCATTTTCTGTCAATACTCTCATGGTAGAGCATGCAGCGAGCCATCTCCACGAGGCTTCGGTTCATCCGTTCAGCCAGTCCATTCTGCTGAGGTGTGTATGGCACCGTCTTCTCATGTTTGATGCCACAGTGGTTGAGGTAGTTCTTGAACTGGCGACCCGTGTACTCACCGCCGTTGTCCGAACACAGGCGCTTGATTGTCTTGCCTGTCGCGTTCTCAATTCCGGCCTTGTACGTCTTGAACTGCGACAGCACTTCCGATTTGGCCTTCATGAAGTAGACCGTAACGTGGCGTGAGTAGTCGTCAATGAAGGTCACCACGAACCTACAGCCACCAGGTGTCTTGGTTTGCATCGGACCCATTACGTCCGAGTGCACCAGGTCAAGCACACCAACACTCTTGACGAGCTTCTCCGGATGTCTCGGATAGTCGTCAGCTTTCATCTTGCCCATGCAGCAGCCTGCGCATACGTCGTCCCCGTGGACTTCTCCTGTGATACGAGGCACTCCTTCTGCCATGGTCAGTAGTTTCTCATAGCGCTTGTACGGGATGTGGCCGAGTCGGGCGTGCACAACAGCCCATGGCTCCTTACGAGTGGTCGTTGCAGAATGACACACCTCGTCCCCCACTGTCTTCAACTTGTAGATGTTTCCACAGCGCTTCGCCTCCATGACGGTAGCACCACCAAAGCTAAAGACACACTTGTCCTTGCTGAACTGCGCGGTGACGTCCTTCTCGGCTAGCTTCGACACCGAGATGAGGCTTCCTTCAACTTCAGGGATGTACAGGACATCCGACAGCGTGACAGACGTTCCGTCCATCAGCTTCATACCGACGGTGCCCTTTGCAACGGCGTCGATCTTTGTGTCATCCGCGATCGTGATGCAGACTGGCGCCTTCAGTTCTTTCAAGGACACGAATTTGTCCCGGACACTGGTCATGTGCGAGCTTGCACCTGAGTCGACGAGCCATTCACTCTTGGTCATCGCACCCGTCGCCATGAGCGAGAAGTCGGACGCTTCCTCTCGCGCCGCTTGCCCTCGTTCCTCATCAGCCTTCTTCTTCCGGCACTCGAACTCTCGGTGCCCTTGCTTCTTGCAGTAGAAGCACTTTCCCTTGAAACGTTGCTTGCCACCGAAGTTCTTCTTCTTCGTAGCGAAAGCCTTCTCTTGAGCCGATGACGATTCATCCGAGGCTTGAACACCAGAGAGGGCTTGGATCGCGTAGGCCAACGTCACGTTGGGCGTGTTCTCGAGGACAGTAGTGATCATCTTGCGCTCGTCCGTCAGACTGCCAAAGGGCAACACGAGCTGGCGAGTATCGTCCAGAGTCTCACCGATCGTCTCCATCTGGAGGACGATCTCCTTGAACTGATCGACGTGGGAAGCGGTACCGGGCTCCATCTTGAAGTTGTTCAACTTCTTGGTGACGAGAAGCCGGTTCTTGAGCGTCTTCTTGTTGAAGTGCTCCTCGAGCATCGTTCACGCCTCAGCGGCAGTAAGTGCTCCACGTACGTAAACTTGGTACGTGAGACTCACGTCTCCAGCGATAACCCCAAGTGCCTTCAGATCGTTGGTCTTCCATTCCGCCGTGGAGCGATCACTCACTTGGTCGAACTCGGGCTTGATGATCTGCGGGAGCAGACCCTTCCGAGCGAGCTTCATCCGCATGTTGAACTCCCAGTGGAAGTAGTTATCTTCCACGAGCTTGTCGATGTTGTCGGCGTAGCTTGGGCTCATAACCAATTGAGAATAGCGAACGAAGCTTGGTAGTGTAGTGAGTGTTGGAATGGAAATCCGAAAGTGAGATTGATTTAGTTATCTGTTCTTGCTTCCTACGCATGCATTGCTCCTCCTACCTTCGCTACAGAGCATTTGAAAAAGTATGCAAATCATACATATCCTGTCAATTTGTAACGGGAACGCGATTTGTAACGGGAACGCTAATTGTAACGGGAACGCTTCCCGATCTCATGATCACCGCCTCAGCCAATCATATATCCCCATTCGACCCACTTCAAGATATAACCTTTCAAGGCACACGCTTGCCACGCACCAACCGCGTGCTCCAGGCGCGTGCCCAAAGGTAGGGATCCAGACAAAGTGACGGCGAAGTGCACTCACAACAGGGACATGGCGGAGGTCGTCGTTGCCGCGTCCCCAATTGCCAGAAGTTCGTTCAGATCCGCGGGTGCTGCAAGTCTCACGCGAAGCTCCAAGAGATGGCACTGTCTCGGACTTCGCCTGAGCCACCGTCGGGTGACTATGCCAGCCCCGAGGTATTTCAGGCGTTCCAACCCAGACTCCACTCATCCGTATCAACCTGTTACTCGTCGCCAGTAGAGTACAGAAGTGATACTTTTTATCACTCTCCTGTCATTGCCCCTACCGAGACTCGGATGGTCAAGGCTCCAAGCTACGCGTCACCTGTGGAAATTCAAGCCGCAGAAATTGCAGAGGCGATACCTTCACTCGTTCTGTATCGTCCCCTTTGCCGACAACTGTACTGCCAGCCAAGACTTTTACAGGGCAGTAACTAGTTCTTCATCTTTGCTCTCTCGTCTCGTAGCTGTAGCACTTCCAGCGGTATAAATTATCCCGTGTAATATCGCATCATTTCCCGTCAGTGGTTGTTATCCTCACTTACCCTACGGTATTTCCGGATAATTGGTTTGTGCGTCAGAGGTGTCAACAACGCCCGCATTTGTAGATCGGAGACACCCGTCCACAACCGATTTGGAGAACACCAAATTGCAGATGACAGGGACGCGTCGACGCCTATGACTTGGTTATCACCTCCCAACCACCGGAAGAAATAGCTCACGTTGTTTACGTCGATCCTTTTCACTCCACAAAAGGTAACTCCTTTCCAGGATACGTCAGCACAACGCGTTTTTAGTGCTTCTAGCCGCTTTTCCGCTACCAACGAAGCCGAACCAGTCCCAAAGGATACTCAACTCAAGAATTTACTCGACACAGACCGAATTCACTAGTCGACTGCCACCCACACCGCTACAATTACTTTCTCAGCAGAAATAACCGGAATAATCGACTGTATTTCTGCACATTACCACTGGAAATCAGGAGAGATCAACGAGCGCTCGAATATACGAGACGCATTTTCCAAGCTTCCGACGAGTTTGAGTATCGGAGTCAACATGTCTGACGCTGTAGTGATGCTGGTAATACGCCCATACCCGCTATCCCACTCGAATGTTGTCGACCCTTCCAAGACAATTCGTTCACCCAAAAGTCTTCTAGCGAGTGGCAATGCCTCTTCCCTCTTGTCTGTTGCGTTTACCCACAAGTGAGGGAATACGTTGCACAGTGTCCGCTCCGCGATCGTGAGGCTGGTGACAGTGGTGGCCACTACCAAACTATCGGAATGTTTGTCAAACCGCCCAAGCTTGACTTCGACGTCCGAAAACCAGCAAGAAAGCCGACCCCACGCATCAACCAGTGCTTCTGCTCCCCGTCTTTCTTGACCGGATCGCACGTTCGGAGTCATATTGGCTTTCACAAAGTCCAGCTGAACCATTGGAGTCAGCAGGTCGAGTGGTGGAATGCGGTTACATTTTTTTCGGTTCGTATGCGGGTCCGGTCTAGGTAGCGGGTCTAGGTTTTTTATAAATTACTTTCATACTTTAGATCCAGTTCCTAGACCCCGACCAAAACAAAAGACAAAAATTACTGGGGGCGTTACTACTTTTTATCTGAACCACGTGTTGTTTTAGTGTCCGATTTGCGAAATGGCAAGATATCCGGACCATTGCACAGTTTCTTTTCTTGTATGAGTTCCTAACCACAGCAACTTCTCAGCAACATTTTAGCAACTCAACAGCAACTTACACCCGAACCCTAAACCTGCCAAACCCTGACTTGAGGGGCTAATGTCACTTACTTAGCACACCGTGCGAAGGCTTCGCTTCGCACGTCGATGCTAACTCGTTCTCGTTGGTCCAGGGAGATTGACCCTAGTCTTGCAGCGCTACGCGCTGCGCTTGGTCTCACCTGCCTTTCTTGGTTGCACATCAAAAGAGAAATGACGACCTGTTTTTAATTTTTAAACATACGAAATTAGCTCCAAGCCAGGAATTTTTGTTGGTAATATTGCGTCTAATGCTAGAAATTAGGAGTGTCTATAAGCAGATTATTTTTCGGATCAGATGGTTGGTCCGAATTTATCCGTAATATATAGACAAAAAACCTTAGACCCGCTGACTAGACCGGACCGGCAGACGAACCAAAAAAAAATCTACCGTGGAATGCCGTAGCGAAAGAGGCGGAAGAACTCAACCACAACAGACCACACATTGTTCTTTGTCGGGATACAGGACACGATGTCACTATGACGTTGCTCGATTGTACGGACTTGTACTCGTAGCTGGCGAGTGTCTTCCTCCAGTTGGATGGCCCATTCTTTCTGTCGCTTCCTGAGTCGTACCATGCCTTCTCGATGTCGTTCACGCTGCGCTTTCTTTTTTAGTTGCCGTCTTGCCTCCTTCTCGTCGGTGTCGGTGATTGCACTGGAGGTTGATGAATGGACGTATGACTTCGGTTCTGCCGCTAACGTCATCAATCTTGTATCCACTTTGGCGGTGAAATCTGTCCTCACGTCCTGGAATGGGCTTAATCTTTCATGATGTGACGGCCATAACATACTTCTGACGCGATGGACATCACTCAGCCGTCTGCCACGTGGCTGCACGTGGGCGATTAAGATGTCATCAAGGTGGTCGTTGTTGGGCGGCTGGAGGACGTACGAAGTCATTAAGGACTGAATGAAACACTGGGTAGCAAAAGGTAGAATGGCACTTATAGCGATAAGAGGCTACGTGATGAGCCACTGGTAGGTTATTAGGTACAGTCGATAGTTCAAAGTCTTACCGCGAACAGAAAGTCGAAGGTCAAATCCACGAATGTGCTTGAGAAATGGCATGACGGATCATCAGGTGACAAAGGTCATGGACAGAATCACTGATCACTGACCAGTGACCAGGTGATACCGGTACCTAAACTAGGTTACCGTACATACTGAACGGGTGGTAAGACGCCTCGACACACTTTGATAACAAAGCGAGTTCACGTGTAGAAACAAGACAGAGTAGCTTACTTTGCATACATTGCGTGGTATTTCTTCTTCATCAGTTCTTCCAAATGGCTACTACATGTAGTTTTCCTTACTGCAGTTCTATTTGGTTTGTCTAGCACGTATATTTCCTGGATTTTCTAGACTGAAAGTCAGAATGACGCAACCATCCTCCCTGGTTATTGTCGGCAACCTTACCACCAAAATCATTGGGATTTGAGGAGCCTTTCCACCTGCATGTACCGTGATCGGTTAAGTACGAGTGAGCGGAGCCACGAGACGTAACCGGATTTTCCGCACCAGGGGAAGATCGGCAAACCAGTCATTCGCCAATCTACCTCCTGGACCTCAAGCTCCGAGCTCAACCTTCAAGACTCAGTGCGCTCAGAGCGCCGAGCTCAAGCTCCAGGACATCGAACGCTCAGAGCGTCGGGAAGAAGCAGCTCAAGCTGCCAGCGAGAATATTCGACTGCGCTCGGCCATCGCCGTAGCTCAAAGCAATGCTTCTCTCGCCGGCTCTTAAGGGGGTATTACGCCTATCTGGTCGAATTATATACTTACTGTCATGCTTGTAGATTAGACGGTACCTAGTTGAAACTAGTTGCTATCGCAATGTTCCTGACAAGCGTACTGGCAAGGGCGGATAGAGGTATCGGCAAACCCACATCTACGAGGTGGTGGGACCAAACATCACGGGACCGTCGTGTCCGAGACTACCGATCAGTTAACCGGCGCCATCTGCGTCTGCCCAGGGCAAGTAGAGAGCGTCAGACGCCTCAACTGGTTCCTCGACTGATCGGAGTCGTCCTTAGCATACGATGCAGAAATCTAACCGCCTGTCGGGAGAAGGGGTTGTCGGTACCGCTACCTACCGTTGCTACAAGAATACACAGAGCGCTGATACATGAAAGACCTAGCTCAAGCAAGCCTATCAGCACACGTCAAACGCGGGGAACGACTATTTCACGCCTCGTCTGGTAGCGAAACGAGCCGGCCACAAGTAACCGGTCTCGCACCGCTCTGGGGGGATCTCATACGAGTCTAACTCCATTGGGCCACTCCAGCGAGTCAACCTCACGAGTGTTGCCCCATCGAGAAAATCAAGTCTGTTTCCCCTCTTTGTCGTGATGGTTCCTGAAGAAGGAAAGTGATCGGTTAAGTACGAGTGAGCGGAGCCACGAGACGTAACCGGATTTTCCGCACCAGGGGAAGATCGGCAAACCAGTCATTCGCCAATCTACCTCCTGGACCTCAAGCTCCGAGCTCAACCTTCAAGACTCAGTGCGCTCAGAGCGCCGAGCTCAAGCTCCAGGACATCGAACGCTCAGAGCGTCGGGAAGAAGCAGCTCAAGCTGCCAGCGAGAATATTTTTTTCTCTTCTTCCAACAGAACTTGATTAGTACTCCCAAGTAGGAAGTTTTCTAGGATGGGTTTTTCACCTTGTATAAGGTTTTGTCCCATGGAAGACTTAAGTAGGGATCTCATACGAGTCTAACTCCATTGGGCCACTCCAGCGAGTCAACCTCACGAGTGTTGCCCCATCGAGAAAATCAAGTCTGTTTCCCCTCTTTGTCGTGATGGTTCCTGAAGAAGGAAAACACTGGAAGTGGTAAATTGACGAGTAATCTACAGTTATAGCGTACATTTATATATACTTGCATGCGCATGCAATGTTACAGCAACTTCGATTACGTCCAGTAGAACAGTACAGATTGAACTTGGAGGTGTACCGGTAGTACCCTATTGTGCGGGACCATGTTGTTATCACCAAATTCAATCGGTTGTAAGAATCAAACGTAGATTAACAAAATGACCGGACACCTTTATATTCGTGTTCGGGGGCCGCTGGTGGTCCAGTGGGTAAAAGTCCCACGAAGTATGCTCTTGGCACGAGTTCGATCCCCCGCGGGATCAAAATCACATCCAGATGTTAGCACTCTCAAATTCAATCAAAATTCAAAATCCAATATCTCATCAAATTCAGTACCTTAGGGTAATTCAGTCTGTGCCAAGAGCAACAACCAGCATAACCAGTTAATCAACTCATTTTTTCTTCTTTATATTCGTGTCCGCCTAGATAAAGATCACGAACGAAGCTTATAGACATCATACGCAGCTATACATGTATCTATGCGAACCTATGTATGGAGCTTGTCCACCATCCAGCTGGCTGTTACTTTTATAATTGGTCAGTCTTCGTGATACATTTACAGGTACACAGACGTCCCGCTTTGTTCCTGGAGATGTGTAGGCGACACGTACGGGTTACCTTTGCACCAGGTCATTCTGACTTTTACCACCCAGCACGCAAGCTGCACCACCGAAGCCATGTCGACAATCGCGAGCCACCAAACACCACCGCAGTGCAGCGTACCAGAGTGCACTGAGCAAGTGTATGCTCGCAAGTTGTGCAAGGTACATGGAAGAGGAAAGCGATGCCGAGGTCCGAGCTGTGTCAAACTGGCACAGAGTCGAGGTTTCTGCGTCACCCATGGAGGAGGTCGTCGCTGCTCGAACACCAACTGCCCCAAGCTGGCGCAGTACAAGGGACTGTGTCTGGGACATGGCGGAGGTCGTCGTTGCCGCGTCCCCAATTGCCAGAAGTTCGTTCAGATCCGCGGGTGCTGCAAGTCTCACGCGAAGCTCCAAGAGATGGCACTGTCTCGGACTTCGCCTGAGCCACCGTCGGGTGACTATGCCAGCCCTAAGGCATTTCAAGCATTCCAACCCACGTCCGTATCAACCTGCTATTCGTCACCAGTAGAGTACAGACGTAATACTTTATATCGTTCTCCTGTCACTGCCCCGACCGAGACCCGGATGATCAAGGCTCCAAGCTACGCGTCACCTGTGGAAATTCAAGCCGCAGAGATTGCAGAGGCGATACCTTCAGTCGTTCTGTACCGCCCCCTTTGCCGACAACTGTACTGCCAGCCAAGACTTTTACATAACCAGCCATTTGCAACCGAGGTTGTATTTTCCTCACTGACTAGGATTTCATTGGCTAATATTAAAATTTGCGCATGGTATCAGCTCTCGTTTAGCCAATACCTATGCATTTGTAGCAGTGCCATTTGCAAAAATAGTTGCACAGGGGGTTTGCCCTTCTATTGCGTTTTGCAACCCGCGGTATACAAAAACGAAGTGTTGCGATTTGCCCGGGTTGCAAAACTTAAGTATCCTACAATAAAAAATCTACTACATGTACTTCAATTACTCGTGCAATTTGTACAAAAAGAACGGGAGATGGCTGTCTTGGCGCTGCCTTGGGTACCCCAAGGCAGCCACCTCCTTCTACTGCAGTTTAACAGAAGTTAAAGAGCCAGAGATGGCTGGCTTCGTATACTACAAGCCAGTCATCTCCTACTGCTGAGTAATCTGAAATTCACATTAAAAAGCATGAGATGGCTGTCTTGATGTCCTTCAAGACAGTCATCTCCGCTTGTAAAATAGTAAATGAACGTGCATTTCTACATATATAGTAGTTTAAAGTAGAATATTAATATGTATCAATGACCGGTACGATAAAGGACACTTAACCCCTTAAAAAAAAGTAGATGCTGACGCTCGTAGCGTCAGCAACTACTTCTGTTGTCCTTGTATAGCCATCTAGATTACGTGGGAGTATATAGGAATTGAGGTAGATTAATAGGTAGTGACATTATCGGTAGGTAGGTACGTGGGAGATCTTACGTCCGATTCATAGGGATATTGCGTACTGTTTAACCTTCTAAAATACGTTGTTAATGCCGCTGCCCATGGACACTAAAGCTTTGTAGTGAATATTAGTCTTAGAGCTTATTGTAGAGCCACAAACTAAAGACAGTCTTCCTGACAGTACTTGGAGTTTGACATTACATTATTAGCCAATCAAATCGTGGTTGTATTTAGTGTTGCACGCTAGGCCGATATTTATACAGGGCAGTAACTAGTTCTTCATCTTTGCTCTCTCGTCTCGTAGCTGTAACACTTCCAGTGGTATACATTATCCCGTGTAATATCACATCATTTTCCGTCAGTGGTTGTTATCCTGACTAACCCTACGGTATTTCCCGATATTTGGTTCGTGCGTCAGAGGTGTCAACAACGCCCGCATTTGTAGATCGGAGACACCCGTCCACAACCGATTTGGAGAACACCAAATTGCAGATGACAGGGACATTCCATGTATTATCGGTGCCTATGGCAATATTTAAAAAAGGTCGCTGTTGGAGGCCAGGATTATTGACATGGACTTGTACACGACTTAGGTCAGGATTAATCCTGGACAATAAAATCGTTCTTAAGTGAGTACCACATGGGGAAGATTCGTCGAGGACGGGAAAGATTAACCCGTTCGCGAACCAGCTAAGTTTTGTATTGCATACAAACTATGTTGTTTGTGTACAGAAGGGAGCAGAATGCCCGATTTAAAAAAACACGGTACTCCTTTTCGGAAGTCAACTGAGTCACAAACACACGAAATTGTTTTCAAAACACGAGTAGGCAATTAGCAAAAGGTAGCAGAATGCCCCGTTCGATCAATACGATCGATTGGTTAAAATACAAAATCTGAACAAAGACTGGTCCAAATGCATCAATTCATGCCTGCTAAAATCATGGCTGCTTCGAAGTAATTCCGTTGAGGTGATCTTCTGTGCACGCGTACAGAAACATCCCATTATGATACTGTTCAACCTGTTAACTGAACGAATGCGCCGCTCAAGACTATATAAAGCAAACTAAGGCTAACAGCATGTTTTCTTGCGAGTGCCTTGAGTATCTTCGATCAATTGACTAGCATAACATACTTCAAAGCCACTAGCTTCGAGGCATCTTACAGAATGAAAACATGGGTAAATGTATTGGTTTTATTATATGAATTGAAAACTGTAACACTTGATTATCTCAACTGTTGTATATTATAAATTGTTGTCGATATATACGACAGTCAAGGTTGTGTCCCTCTTTCCCTCAATATTTTATTTGTGGCTCGCTTCCGTCGTATTTTTTTATCGCAATCCCTCTCCCTCTTCATTTACGAAAACTGGATAATGGCGCGCGGAGTCAAGCGAAGCCCGGAACTGCCCCAGCGAAGTCTTCCGAAGCGCCAGCGAGCTGGGAAACATGGTGACGGCAGGGATCCCAGCAGCTACTTGTTCAAGGAGGCCTGGCGTACGCTTTGTGCAGCTGGATGGTACGCGAAGCCGCCCTCGAGGCGAAGCCTTGATAGCCGGTATAGGTATGTTCGCCCAGGAGGTAAAGCTAACGGAAATGTTGGGGTTGACTTCGTCTTGGGGGAGGAGAGTGTTGTAGCCGAGTACATGACCTTGCTGCAGGCTGCCGAAGGTGATCTTTGCGGAGAGCGCCAAGAGTCCATGCAATCAGGCAATGCCGAGTCTGGAATTAGCGCCCAAGGCGAGGAAGAGGCTGGAAGTTGTGATGGTGTACCGTGTGGGGGACCTCATGATGACCTTACTGATGGTGGGGCCGCGGGGGGACTTGCTGATGGTGCTTTGGGGAGGGGTGATACCGCCTCTAATGCTTTGCATTGTGTCATTCCTGCACCTGATCATGCTACAATACGGGATGGTGCTGCTTTCGCCCCCGAGCTCAGTCATTCCCAAGGTGGTGATGGTTCTCATGGGGCTGGACGTAGCGTTGCCTGTGGAGGTGGTGGTCGTGGAGCTGGACGTGGAGATGCTTGTGGAGGTGGTGATGGTCCTCATGGGGCTGGACGTAGCGTTGCCTGTGGAGGTGGTGGTCGCGGAGCTGGACGTGGAGATGCTCGTGGAGGTGGTGATATTGGTCGTGGAGCTGGACGTGGAGTTGTTTGTGGGGGCGGTATTGACCCTGGAGCTGGACGCGAAGTTGCTCGACAGGGTGGTGGTGATGTTGGCCGTGGAACTGGACGTGGTGGTGCTCGTGGAGATGGTGGTGGCGCAGCTCGTGCGGACGCTCGCGTAGGCGGTCGTGATGCTTCTCGTGGTGGATATACTGTGGCTAGTGTAGCGGGCGTACTGGATCTCGTCGAGGTGGCCGTGGCCCATGTGTATCAGCGACCGGTGTCGCACAGACCCCAGGAGGTGATGTTGGTGGTGAAGCGGTTGCAGACTGTGGTGATGGCCCTGCTGCAGCAACTTCCAACGATGGGACGGATGGCTTAGTGGTCTCGTTGGCTATCCGTGAAGACAATACAGACCTTAGTGAATGCGATGGTATGATCGTGTCTCCAGACCCGGGGCGAAGTAGACGACGAGCCCAAGACCTAAGCACTGTGACCGAATTGTATTTGGACACACTTGTTGCGTTTTCGCCTGCTCGTGAGAAATGGATGAAGGGAAAGGAATCGGGGCATCCTACATTATTGGAAGAGTCTGCAGTAGTTCAACGAAGAAAAGAAAGAAGAAGAGTGATCCGTTGCGCTTTGAGGTTCGGTGGTTGGACTCCCAGGTTCAAGCTCATGTCGAATCAATCACGGTGGACTTGATTCAGAAAGGCCACCACAACTACAATTTGCTAACCCAAGAGCCCCACCAGATCGGATGGCGATCGCTTTGCGAAGAAACCAACGACAACAGTATAGCAATCGATGGCGACATGGAGGAATTGGAAGAAGCTTACGTCCGCTTTGAACCGCGCGAGTTTCTGCCAACCAATCTACAAGAGGTGGAGGCTATTCAAAACATGCACTTCGATCCCAACGGCCAGTTAGAGGAGCCCACAGACTTATTCAAGCGTGACGATGGCTCTACTACCACTGTTCTAAGGGATGAGTATCGGTATATGTTTGAGCACTCTGCTTCATCCAGCTTCTTTGCGTACTTGCCGCTATATTTCTGGCAGCAGGTGCTGCACGAAACAAACAACTACGCAACACTGAAACAGATCCCGATAGCAAAACCATTTACGATACAAGAACTCATGAAATTTCTCGGGATCCTGTTCTACATGGAAGTTACAGTCAAGGGCGAGTACGCTAATTACTGGGGGAGGCAAGCTGAAGATGGTATTTTCGGCGCAAAAGGGGTTGATCTGGAGGATGTAATGCCTCTGAAACGATTCAAACAGTTGCGGCAAGCACTGTCGTTTAGGAGTGAAGTTCCAGAGGAAACTATTAAACGAGACCCAGCGGCACGAATCCGCTGTCTCTTGAATCTCTTGAAGGTGACCGGCGGGAAATACGTCGATTTGGGACGTGATGTTGCGTTGGACGAGGCGAGCGTGGCGTGTCGGTCACGATTCGGACGCAAGATGATCGTATATAACCCTCGCAAGCCCACGGGGAAGTACCACTTTAAACTGTACATGATGTGCTGTGCTTCCACGTGGGTTGCTGTAAACTTCCGTTTACATTGTGAAGGGCACATCGCTGATCGGCTCGACTCGGTAACATCACCATCAGAGGCGCATGCGCTCGAAGAAGAACTACAAGATGTGGCTACAATCCGTCAACACGTGCTCGAAGTTGTGCGACCGATATACAATACTCAGCGTGTTGTGAATGCAGACAACTTCTATACTTCAGTACAGCTACTCCAGGCACTGCGAGTGAAAGGCCTTCGTGGTCGGGGAACTGTACGAGTCAACAGCAAGCATTTTCCGAAACATGTTATGCTACCGGCTGGTGAGTGTGCCCGTGGTGATTATCGTCAAGGTGTTTCCGTTGAGCATCAAATGCTTGCAGCGTCGTGGTGCGACGGTAGTATTGTCCGGGTCGTGTCAAATGCTGATGCGTCAGTTCTATCAACGGTTCAGCGGCGAATCGGCGCCGAACGCATGCAGTTTGATGCTCCATTATGTGTAAAACACTACAACGCATACATGCAAGGGGTCGACCGCCTCGACCAGACACGTGCGCGATTCTCTATATCAGACGGCCACTCGTTTCAAAAGTGGCACAAAAAATTGGCCATGGCTCTCATCGATATCGGGCGCTGCAATGCGTATTTGACAAGGAGAATGGTGCAAACGGAGCTAAAGAGTCGCGATCCTCACCGCGATTTCATGCTTGACCTAGTCAACGAACTTATTTCTGGCAAGTGGGCTGAGGCGCCCAGCAATGGAAGAATACTATACTCAACAGCAGCATTGGATCCTACTATACCAGTTTCTACAGCACCGATTAGCCCGGCATTTACAAGCCCAATGCCCTGCGGAAGCCCAAAGAAGATATGTACCGCTGTCTCGTCAAAACAAATGTACCTGACTGCGAACCGAAAGCGTAGACAATGCATCATTTGCCGATGGGAGAACAGATATCCGACAGAAGTCACGGACTTTTGTGTGATACATGGATTCTGTTTGTGCAAGGACATCCATGCCACAGCGCCACAGCCGTACTTCTGTCCTCAGCTCACCTGGACGTGCTGGGAAAAATACCACATATTCTATCTACCTCGGCGTCTCTTTTCAGCTAAGGGAAACTTGCGCAAGAACTCGGACCTATTCAAGTTGAAACAGTCACAGCAAAACACTGATACGCAGTCCAACCAGCAAAGAGACATGCAACCTCGCCAAGGACGCGCTGTTCGTTCTATAGTATTGTAAGAGATACTCGTACAAATATACGTTACTTCCTCGAATTGCTATCTGTAGAAGTCACCACACATAACAACAACCCGTTAGACGCAAGTTTACCTTTTTCCAAATGCCATACTTTATTCAAGTATAATACCCACATCGAATCTTCATACTACAAAGTAACATCTCCTTCATATTACAAAGCAAAGTCTCTCTGCACTCAATGTTACTAGTCAGCACCTCTCATGAGCAGGCTCTTCCGGATCACCGCGGACAATTTCTTTGCAGAGCTGATGGGGGGCGTGGACTTTGTAGTCTCGGCATGCGAAGTTAAAATTGTCGGCTCCAAGTGACATAGTAAGAGATATAACGCTGGCCAGTTGGTTGCTCCTGTACGTTAGTAGATGCCAGTCTTTTGTTTGTATGTATGATGATACTTGTAAACCTAATGTATGATTCTCAAGGTGCTTGTTTGCGACGATGTAGAAGGTAACTGGGACGACAGAAGTGGAAGCCGACTCGACCAACGCGCGGCGCTGGTGGTTCTTGATAGGATAACGTACATGTACTCGACAGAATCGACAGATGTGAATCATCAGTGTTCGCGCTCGTACTTGGTGCACTACATTAATTTACATCTGCATTGATCGAGTTGACGAGAAAGAAGCTGGATAAGAGAGCGCGATTTCAATTTGTAAATCAAATAACGACCGTGTGAGGAACTGGGTCAGCTGGGTGCGCAAAGGAAGGTTACTAAAGTTCAGTGACTGCATTAACAACTAGTGAATGGTCGAATACTCATTCAATTCATGCATGCTCGGTCTATTCAGCGTAGTGGCAGGAACGGCCTGGCAGGCGGTCATATACTGAAAGGATTCCTTGACGAGGTGGCGAGTTAAGACAAATTGCACAAGGCGAGACGAGACCACAATGGTGGACGTCAAAAGTAAGAACAATCTTCGATCTTTACGGAAACATCGACTAACTACTGCAGTACGCTACTACACGCGTTCGCTTAGGTGTTTCGCAAATACCATAATTTATTTAAGTCAAATACCCACCTCCAACTTGCCGCTTATAAATCCAAAGTTCAGCACTCGACGTCCAACTGACCAAGACACGGATCACCTTCCAGACGTACCATTTTGTGCAAAATAAATGGCGGCATGAAGGTTGATGCCTAGGACACACATTTTCCCCGAAAACGACGATGCGCGCGTAGCTATGAATCCCCAACTGCTCCTGTATTTTTAGTTTTGCAGTTTCTTCAAACAAGCGGTTGTTGGCCAGCACAATGGTTGCTGTACTGAACGGTTTCTCCGAAGCCAGGCAAAGGTTGCTTGCATCCCCACATACGAGAGTTACCTTTTTAAGGTGTCTCTGGTGTTCCACACTGTTTTGTATCAATCGCCATCCATAATGGAAAATATCCGGTCGGATCTCAATTCCAAGGCAGGATTTCGCAGGCGTCTGTAACGCAAACTGCATCGTTACGTTACCTAGACCACACCCAATGTCCAAGAAGCTGTCCGAGGCCTCGACGTCACCTAAGGTCTTAATGAGTTTATCCACACCAGCTGGAAGTAATTCACCGGCGTTTAAATGACGTTGGCCTGGTTTCTGACGGACATCCACTTTCCTCACGCATGCAAACAGATCTTCTACCGATTGCATTGCCAACTCTGCGCTCAGTGGTACCTCGTCACATGACACCAGCACTCTCGCATGCGATTCACTGCTGTCAGCGACTTGTAGTCTCTGTGTAGAGAACATCAGTGTAGAATGTTGTAAATGATTTCCCCCACCACTGTCTGCGTCTCCTTGATGTGTTGGTAGTAACACTGAGCCATTTTCCACTTCCGAAACGTCTTGAGCAGCTTGTAGTACGGGTGAGACCGCCGGAGTCGCCACCGAAGATGCTAGGCCAAGTGTATGTGTTGTCACGGACACGAGTCCAGTTCCGATGGACACTTGTTCAGGCTGCAGCGGCGGTGGAGATGCATGAATATGTTCAGTAGACGCTGAAGGATCATGATGGGCTGGCCTTGAGGCCAAGGATGCACGGCGAGTCGGGGTGAAAAACCTGCGCGGAAAGCGGGAAAGCTTGGGGCCGTACTTTCGCTTCAGAGTGTGTAGTCGCTCACGGAGATCAACCAGTGAGTGACGAGAACACCTCATCCTCATGTGAACATCCTTCCAGGTAATACGTACCCCACGTCGCTCATACACGGACGCTAGCTGGACGAGCTTCTTGTCCTGAGAGTCCGAAAATGCTGTACGCATGCGCAGCCACTGATATGGGCTTTGGTAGCCGACTGTGTTCACTGTCGACAGCTTGTATGAGTGTTTGGAAGTGTACAAAGATGATGTTAATTCGTTGGTCTTGGCTTAATTTCATCCTTAATTTGTTTCTGCTTCATCGACACATGTGTTCTAAGCTGCATTTACAGAACCAGCACCGCAATGTTGCGAAAGGAAGCAGAATGCCCGATTCTAGCGCCTGTGTTTATGTCTTGTTTTGTAAAACTATCAAATCGGGGCATTCTGCTTCCTTTGACCGCGAACGGGTTAAAATGTGTGGCAATGGATCATCCAGGATTAATCCTGTAAACTACCAGTACATAACCTATCTTGGACTAATAAATCTTTAATGTCTGCACTATTGTATGGCCGCTCGAGCACGACTATTGCTTCTTGCTCGAAGTACCTCCAAGATCTCACAGCTTGTACGTCGACGGCGCTTCGGAGCTCAAGTGCTTTCATAATGGAATCATAGAATCAGAAGTCAAAAGAAAGATTCATTCATTGCTGTTAGCCCTACGGAGACTACAACCATTGCTTCCTACGCTTGTTTACTGGGCCGGTTGTGTAGGTGGAATATCTTCCTCCCCAATGTCGTCATCAGCAGATTTCGGGGCTGGCAGTTTCTCTTCGTTGTCGTCGATTGTCGAAACATCTTCGGCGGTCGCAGCCTCCACAGGAAGAAGACGTCCAGAAAGCAAGTAGTAGAATAGTTCGAAGCGTCTTTTCTTCAGTGAGGCGTCGTTGATTTCCAGATGCCGATCCGTTAAAACTTGACGTATAAACATCCAGCAAACGTAAACTCCACAGCTGTGCCCATCGAACTGGATCGGGTTCATCTGTGCGACCACATCGTAATCATTCAGCCCGCTGATCTAGAGATGCGTCGCCACAGCATTAGCGGCGTTCTTGTACGTGGATTGATTCAACGGGTCGTAGTAGTAGATACGCTTGGAGCTGACCTTTACAGTAACACAACACCAGTGAAAACTATCGAAGTTTAATGGTAGCATAACAGTATCCACCCCGTCCTCCATGACTTGCTGCAGCACACGATTACGGACAGATTCTTCCACTGGGCGATATTTCTCGTTTCGCTTACGCCGCGCGGTAGCCACACATGTTTGAAATCCAGCAAATCGGCAAGATGGATAGTCGTTGGAGAGTCTTAAGCATAACGCTTTAATAGCGGCGTCCGTTAGCCACATTGGAGGAACGGCTCTGTACAGCATTGCGTACGAGTATTCTGGCGAATCGGGGAGTCCTGCGATTTGTTTGTGCGGAAACGAGGCTAAAACGTCCTCTGCTACTTGCGCCCCGATCTGGTGATATTCAGCCGGAAGAGTAGGAACCCCATCTTCAATTAACCACTTGTGCATTTCCAACCCCGACTGTACAACTCCTTTCAGATTTTGGATTCGCTTGAACGGCTCGATCTGCTTCCGGCTGAAGCATCCAACGTCTTTTATAGCCACCGTTTCCACCAATTTGCCTTGCTTGGCCTCGCTTTCCTGACTGGTTTGTGATGGGTCGATAGCAATGGCGTCTTCCGCTGAATTGGCCACGGGAAGCAACTTCATGCATGAGTCCAGCAGCTTCGAGGGGAGGATGTAAAATGGATCCTGAATTAATACAGGATTCTTCATCTTGTGCAGCTTTGGCTTTTTCGAGTCCGCGTCTGCAAACTTAACGATGATGCCAGACAAACGCCTCTGCACTTCACAAAGGCCAGGTTTAGTTCGATATAATGACCCCAGCACGGCAAGCAAAGTAACCTCTCCAGCTTTCTTCCTGCCTTCCTCGCAGCTTCAAACCATTTCCTGTCCTTGCGCTCGGCCGCCACAATCTTGGTTTTCGTTTTTTTGGGGGCCCCGACCTTTCGGGCCTTCGGATTAAGCCGAATCGACACGCCTCCCGTTTGCGGTTTCTCGTCAGAAGCGTCCTCGCTCACGCCGTCAGATTCACTATCATCACTATTCGAAGTGTCAAACTCAGCAGTTTGCTTTTTACCATGTTTTTCCAGATCATCACTCGTTTTTCTCTGGCGCACGTTCCTCCATTGATTCATGACGAATTGCAGCATTTCCTCAAATTCCACTTCGTCCTTCGTCTTCAATATCTGCCATTTCGCTTGCGTTTAAATGCGTAGCGCGCACAGCCTTTCTGTAACTTTCTGAGTGCGTTCGGACCTTCTTCTTGCTTGAACCTGGGCTAGCATCGACAAATTTCTCGTAAGCAAATTGACGAACTCGCTTTAGTTCCAGCGTTGGGTTGGTCCATCTACAAAAACATGGAAACATGCAGGATTAGTGGTGCCAATACATGATTATTGGAGTCGAAATAAATCCTGTATCTATCCAGGATCATAGGTAAAAATCCTGGAGTTATCCAGGATCATAGGTAAAAATCCTGGAGTTATCCAGGATCGGTACCGACATGTATCCAGGATTAATATCACAAATCCTGTTCGAATACAGGATTTGTATAAAAAAAAAAACATACCAGTACCAAACCTCTCATCGATGCGATTCCACGGAATAAGCGGTCCACCGACGTTGGCATGTTTGCGGTAGGCTATCGCATGGCGACATGGTAAACTCATTGACTTCGCAAAAGCAGAGTCGCAGCTCCAATCATCGACACTCAGACGATGCTCCTTAAAGAGACCTTGTACCTTAACCAATCTGGAATCCTCCGGGTCCTCCTCATAGTGATACCGGGATGACTTCTGAAGACCTGCAGCATACTGATGCTCGATCTGTCCAGCGACGTAGTGTGTAGTGAATCGAAGAACCGTAGACATCTCCTCGTCATAGTTTGAATTACGAAAATGCCCAATGCGAGTCAATCGATATTCGTATTCCTTCTGCTTCCGCCGATCATCACAAATCAAAGCCTTAACACACTTCGCCATACTCATGGATCCATCCACTCCTACTTTTAGCTTTCCAAAAAAGCTCTCCAGCCTGTTGTTGGTGTGATTGCTGAAGTGGAAGGGGGGGGGGGGCGAAGCCCGCAAATACAAAACCCAACGATCCATGCTCGAGTGCCAATTCTTTTGGAAATATTCGAAAAATCTCTCCATTCCACATCGATCGCAGATACCCCTCAAAGATTCGTGCGCTTCGTTGTACTTATCCTCAGAATCCGCGTACACCATTTTGTGTACTGCGGTGTCAACTTGGCTTGCGTCGTCGGAAGATATTTTACCGAACGCGGGTTTCGACCGCATTTCCTTGAGGTATTTGATCACGTGAAAGTGACAAATAAGAATTCTTGCCTCTGGGAAATTGGCCTCTAGCACCCTGATCTCGTTCAAGTCTTTGTCGACAACAATGGCACGCAGCAAGTTTATGCGCGTTGGATGAAATCTCTTGAAGTAGGAAATGGCTCGCTCCATATGCCAATCCCCGTTCGCCTCTATAAGAGACTGCTGAACAACTGCCCCCTCACCAAATTCGTTCATACCCATGAATGTAAGTAGCTGATAGTTATAGCTGCAGAAAAATCATGGATATAATCCTGGATTAGTCCTGTACACTTCCAGGATCAGATCTCTCTAAAATAAATGACACGTACCGGTTCGTTTTGTGGCTACAATCAACAAGTAGAACCTCACTAAACCGCGCAAATACCCTCCGCATGTGGGCAGTCGACAGCGATATAACTCCAGTTTCCCCACAGTCTGTGTCCGCAACAGCGGAAAGGTTTTCAGCATCAGCAGCCGCAAATATAGCAAGTTCTCGAGCCGTCGCTTCGTTGTCGTCCACGTTTGTTCCAGTAGAGGCGTGATCACGAACTAAATTATCCACATCAGCCTGCACAACGTTCTGGTCGTGCTCCAAGAGATAGTCGTAGATTCGTGAGCGTTTGGCGCCAACTTCTAACATCCCCTGCACACGAGCGCATACCACAGGGTCAACCAGTCCGCGCGACTTGGGATACGTAGCAAATGCGGCTGGCGAAACGTTGTGGTTGTGAAAGAAGACTCCACTTTTCACTTGTAGCTCTCCCCGCGCTAAATTCCACTGGACCACAAATCGAAAGGGACAGTTGGTTAACCGGATGTGCTGCCGTGGCCGACTTCCTTCACTACGGGATTTCCGCTTTTTCCAGCCGTGGGTGCAGATGTAGGTGCGCTGGTAGGGATCGAATCCCTCTGGTACCAGCTGGTTCTCATCGAATCCCTTCTTGGTCTTCTTAAGGCGCTTGTTTCGTTCAGACCGAGACATTGTCTCCTTCACCGGGATAACCTGCATTGTACGCCGACAGTCTCCTTCACCGGGATAACCTGCATTGTACGCCGACAGTAGTCAATGAAGTACGTCTGCCAGGCTTCCCAGTCGGCATGGTACTTCACAGGTGGGTCTACAGCCACAGTGGCTGCATCGCTGGCGTTTGTACTCTCACCATCTTCCAGTGCAGCATCTGCTTTTGAAGAATGTCCAGCCTCTACAGATAAGCCATCTCCCATGCGCTCGCCCTCTTCTAAACCCCTGTTTCCACCGGGGGCTTCGTTAACGTTACTTGATTGTCTTCTCCCCGTGTCTTCCACGTCATCTCTATCAAATTGCACGACATCCTGTACCCCAGGCTGTGAACCATGCTCCGCAGGGCCCGCACGCGTGGCTCCCTGCGCTATAGCGCCGTCTGGAACTCCGGCTGAAGCGTCGGCAGCGTCCTTACGCATCTTATCGGCAAGGTAGAAATGAAAATGAAACGATACCGTTGGAGAATTTATTCAATTCGGAAATAAACGAGTCGGTAAGGAATCAGGCCGGTAAGGAATTTTATTTAATTTGCAATCCTAGAAGGAATCATGACTGAGTCATGGACAAGTCCATGACAATAATCCTGGCCTCCAACGGTTTCGTTTAAAAAATAAATAGAGTAGCTTCTTTGCAGGATACGTCAGCACTACGCGTTTTTAGTGCTGCTAACCGCTTTTGCCGCTACCAACGAAACCGCACCAGTCCCAAAGGATACTCAACTCAAGAATGTACTTGACACGGACCGAATTTACACTCACACCGCTTCAATTACTTTCTTAGCCGAAATAATTGGAATAATCGAATGTATTTTTGCACATTACCACTGGAAATCAGGAGAGATTAACGAGCGCTCGAATATACGAGACACATTTTCCAAGCTTCCGACGAGTTTGAGTATCGGAGTCAACATGTCTGACGAATTGAGAATAGCGAACGAAGCTTGGTAGTGTAGTGAGTGTTGGAATGTAAATCCGAAAGTGAGATTGATTTAGTTATCTGTTCTTGCTTCCTACACATGCATTGCTCCTCCTAGCTGCGCTACAGAGCATTTGAAAAAGTATGCAAATCATACATATCCTGTCAATTTGTAACGGGAACGCGATTTGTAACGGGAACGCTAATTGTAACGGGAACGCTTCCCGATCTCATGATCACCGCCTCAGACAATCATATCGCCCCATTCGACCCACTTCAAGATATAACCTTTCAAGGCACACGTTTACCACGCACCAACCACGTGCTCCAGGCGCGTGCCCAAAGGTAGGAACCCAGACGAAGTGACGGCGAAGTGCAATCACAACACCCCCACTCAATTCGACGTCTCGAGATTGGGCCCGACGTTGCTGGACATCATCAGGTAGTGTAGTGCCTTAGACGAAAGACCTTTGGTGAGGTAGTCCGCGAGCTGGTTCTTGGTTTCCATGTTCTCCAGCTCGACTTCACCACGCACAACCTTCTCACGAATGAAGTGGTACCGAATGTGGTAACCGACGTTCTTCGCCAACGCCATGGCACCTTGGTTGTCCTCGTAGATCACTGTAGCCCCCACTTGCCCTGGACCAATGTCCTTGAGAAGTAGTCGCATCCACACCGCTTCCTTGACGCAGTCACTCAGAGCCATGTACTCGGCCTCAGTCGAGCTTAGGGCGACAGTCTTCTGAAATATAGAGCGCCGAACCACAGGTGCCCCACACATCATGAGCATTGTCCCGCTAACCGATTTGTCGTCGCGGTTGCCAGCCCAGTCGGCATCTGAGTAGGCGACGAGCTCTGTTCCTTGTGATCCATCGTACACGATGCCGACGTCCTTGGTCTTCAACAGATAGCGCACCACCTTGATTCCAACATCCCAGTGTTTCGCACCAGGGTTCTCCAGAAAGCGACTCAACTTGGCCACTGCAACCGAGATGTCAGGCCGCGTTCCACACGCCAGGTACATGAGGCTACCGATGAGCGATCTGTACGGCTTCGACTTCATCTTGGTCTTGTCCCCATCGGCCTGCGGTCCATCCTCCTCAGTCAAGTGAAGACTCGGGTCCAGTGGCATCAGGCTTGGCTTTGCGTTCTCTTGACCAAACTTCTTGATGATCGACTCAGTGTAGGCTCGCTGGCAGATGCCCAATGTTCTGCGCTCCATGTCGTAGTCGATCTCGATGCCAAGAATGAAGCGTGCTCATCCGAGGTCCTTGATCCGGAACTTCTCAGCAATACCAGCCTTCACCAACGCGATGATGGCCTTGTCCCGTGACGCAATCAGCATGTCGTCTACGTAAAGACACACGATACACTCGTCCTCTCCTTCACCTCTTGTGTAGATGCAAGGGTCAGCATCAGCAGCCTTGAACCCCATGCTCTTGAGATGGTTGTCGATTGTCTCGTTCCAAACACGAGACGCTTGCTTGAGTCCGTACAGACTTCGAAGTAGCATGCAGACGACGTCATCTTCACCTTGAGTCTCTGCCAGTGCTAGTAGTTCCCGAAGACCTTCTGGCAACTCCATGTAGATCTCTTCTTCGAGCTTGCCATACAGGAACGCCGTATCCACGTCGCACTGCTCGATCTCGATTCCGAGCACAACGCTTGGCCAGCACCGCTCGGATCGAATTCAGGTAAGCCACAGGCGCATACGTCTCTTCATAGTCAATGCCCTGTTGTTGTGAATACCCCTTGGCTACGAGACGAGCCTTGTCGATCACTTGCCCCTCGTTGCGCTTCAACGCGAACACCCAGCGGCAACCGATCGGGCGCTGGTGTGTTGGTCTTGGCACCAACTTCCAGGTACCATTGTCCGTTAGCGACTTGAGTTCACTTGCAATCGCTTCCTTCCAGTTGTCTTGGTCAGCACTTGTAGTCGCCTCTGCATACGTCTTCGGGACCTCCTCTGCAGCAGCCATCAGCTGTCCACTTTCAACAATGGCGAGTTCGTTACCACTTGGTCTCGGTCGCTCTTGAGTCATCTTTTGACGCTTTGTTCCACTCGACGATGGAGCATCGATGACTTGCTTCTTCCTCGCGCTTACCTCTTCAGGATCCGTTGTCTCGTCAATGTGAACGAGTGATCATTGGATGTGTCGAATCGTATGGCACCATTGCAGTATCCACGCTCACGTCACGTTGAAGTGGGATCACGTCAGCAACTTCAACATCAGTAGGGACGATTTGCGTGGAGTCGCTCAACGACATCTTCTCCATGGTTGGCGCTAAAGCGTCTGCATCATCGTCGCCATCCACACGAGTCATGATGTGCGCAGGGTTGGTCGTCTCGGTGGACTTGACGGTGCGCACGATTTGCACCTTTCCAGTTGACAAATCCAGTACACGATACCCCTTGACTCCATCCGCGTATCCCATGAACCGACATTGGAATGCCTTTGCATCCAGCTTGCGACGCTTTTCGTTGGGGATATGAGCGTACCCCAGTGCACCGAACACCTTCACGTTCTTGAGTTGTGGCTTGGAATGACTTACAATCTCGTAGGGTGTCTTCACATTGACCGAGTTGGGAATCCGGTTGATGATCCAGGCCGCAGTGTTAACTGCCTCGGCCCACCACTTTCTGTCAACACTCTCATGATAGAGCATGCAGCGAGCCATCTCCACGAGGCTCCGGTTCATCCGTTCAGCCAGTCCACTCCGCTGAGGTGTGTACGGCACCGTCTTCTCATGTTTGATGCCACAGTGGTTGAGGTAGCCCTTGAACTGGCGACCCGTGTACTCACCACCGTTGTCCGAGCGGAGGCGCTTGATTGTCTTGCCTGTCGCGTTTTCAATTCCGGCCTTGTACGTCTTGAACTTCGACAGTACTTCCGATTTGGCCTTCATGAAGTAGACCGTAACGTGGCGTGAGTAGTCGTCAATGAAGGTCACCACGAACCTACAGCCACCAGGTGTCTTGGTTTGGATCGGACCCATTACGTCCGAGTGCACCAGGTCAAGCACACCAACACTCTTGACGAGCTTCTCCGGATGTCGGGTAGTCGTCAGCTTTCATCTTGTCCATGCAGCAGCCTGGGCACACGTCGTCCCCGTGGACTTCTCCCGTGATGCGAGGCACTCCTTCTGCCATGGTCAGTAGTTTCTCATAGCGCTTGTACGGGATGTGGCCGAGTCGGGCGTGCACAACAGCCCATGGCTCCTTACGAGTGGTCGTTGCAGAATGACACACCTCGTCCCCCACTGTCTTCAACTTGTAGATGTTTCCACAGCGCTTCGCCTCCATGACGGTAGCACCACCAAAGCTAAAGACACACTTGTCCTTGCTGAACTGCGCGGTGACGTCCTTCTCGGCTAGCTTCGACACCGAGATGACGCTTCCTTCAACGTCAGGGATGTACAGGACATCCGACAGCTTGACAGACGTGCCGTCCATCAGCTTCATACCGACGGTGCCCTTCGCAACTACGTCGATCTTTGTGCCATCCGCGATCGTGATGCGGACTGGCGTCTTCAGTTCCTTCAAGGACACGAACTTGTCCCGGACACTGGTCATGTGCGAGCTTGCACCTGAGTCGACGAGCCATTCACTCTTGGTCATCGCACCCGTTGCCATGAACGAGAAGTCAAACGCTTCCTCTCGCGCCGCTTGCCCTCGTTCCTCATCAGCCTTCTTCTTCCGGCACTCGAACTCTCGGTGCCCTTGCTTCTTGCAGTAGAAGCACTTTCCCTTGAAACGTTGCTTGCCACCGAAGTTCTTCTTCTTCGTAGCGAAAGCCTTCTCTTGAGCCGATGACGATTCATCCGAGGCTTGAACACCAGAGAGGGCTTGGATCGCGTAGGCCAACGTCACGTTGGGCGTGTTCTCGAGGACAGTACTGATCATCTTGTACTCGTCCGTCAGACTGCCAAGGAGCAACACGAGCTGGCGAGTCTCGTCCAGAGTCTCACCGATCGTTTCCATCTGGAGAACGATCTCCTTGAACTGATCGACGTGGGAAGCGAACTTGGTACCGGGCTCCATCTTGAAGTTGTTCAACGTCTTGGTGACGAGAAGCCGGTTCTTGAGCGTCTTCTTGTTGAAGTGCTCCTCGAGCATCGTCCACGCCTCAGCGGCAGTAAGTGCTCCACGGACGTAAACTTGGTACGTGAGACTCACGTCTCCAGCGATAACATTAAGTGCCTTCAGATCGTTGGTCTTCCATTCCGCCGTGGAGCGATCACTCACTTGGTCGAACTCGGGCTTGATGATCTGCGGGAGCAGACACTTCCGAGCGAGCTTCATCCGCATGTTGAACTCCCAGTGGAAGTAGTTATCTTCCACGAGCTTGTCGATGTTGTCGGCGTAGCTTGGGCTCATAATCAATTGAGAATAGCAAACGAAGCTTGGTAGTGTAGTGAGTGTTGGAATGTAAATCCGAAAGTGAGATTGATTTAGTTATCTGTTCTTGCTTCCTACACATGCATTGCTCCTCCTAGCTGCGCTACAGAGCATTTGAAAAAGTATGCAAATCATACATATCCTGTCAATTTGTAACGGGAACGCGATTTGTAACGGGAACGCTAATTGTAACGGGAACGCTTCCCGATCTCATGATCACCGCCTCAGCCAATCATATCGCCCCATTCGACCCACTTCAAGATATAACCTTTCAAGGCACACGTTTACCACGCACCAACCACGTGCTCCAGGCGCGTGCCCAAAGGTAGGAACCCAGACGAAGTGACGGCGAAGTGCAATCACAACACCCCCACTCAATTCGACGTCTCGAGATTGGGCCCGACGTTGCTGGACATCATCAGGTAGTGTAGTGCCTTAGACGAAAGACCTTTGGTGAGGTAGTCCGCGAGTTGGTTCTTGGACTCCACGTAGACCAGCTCAATGTCACCACTTGTCACCTTCTCGCGAATAAAGTGGTAGCGAATGTCGATGTGCTTGGTTCGAGCTTGGTAACCGACGTTCTTCGCCAACGCCATGGTACTTTGGTTGTCCTCGTATATCACCGTAGCCCCCACTTGCACTGCGGTTCTGCTAAAGAGAAACGTATCCGAGCAATTACATGTAACGCTACAATTGCCGCTTGGGATGCAATTAAAACAGAGATTATAATTCGTAGCTTCAGGAAAGCTATTCCGAAGCATCCAGAGGTATCAATTTAAATACGCACCTTTTTATGGTTTATCACAGGATCTGCTGTTGCAATTATGCACAAAAATAAAATATATTTGTCCGATTATTGGTTGTGTCGGATTTATATGTCGGATATGTTGAATCTCCCAATTGTATGGCGGATGGTATTCAGTGATGTCGGATTTATCCGTCGTTGTCTGTACAGATACACTTTCCACTAGCGTCGAAATGGCGCTGGCCGTCGTGAGGTCTTCTCTGCTATCACTAAGGTATAAAACGCGAACCATGGACGGCTCAGGAGTAGCGAATAACCACCGATGGGTCAGGAACACCAGGCCCAGGAGTAGCGACACGACTTGTGGATACTAAAACTTTTGCCAAACGTGACGCCTCTTTTGGTGGAGTGGTGCGCTCAGTTGCTGGAGGTGATTGAGTAGTCCTTTGAAATTGTAAGGAGTTTCGGAATCAAATTTCGTGTACCACAGGCCTTTCGTTGGGTGTAACGCTGGACGCTAGCATTATAAACCTCGCATGGGCTGTTCGTAGCTGCATACGCTCCAGGAGTGTGAAAATTGGCCATCGCCAAAAGTGATCTACCATCCACTGCAGGTAGCAAAGCGTGCTAATCTTGTATCCAACAACCAGGCCCATGACATGCGATTCCACTCCAATATTAGATGATCGCGATTGCCGGTATAGTGCATATCTAAGATGTCCTGGTAGACAATCACTCTCAGCGGATCAGAGAGGTGTTGAAAGCGCTTCTATACAGTGTACAGGACGTGGAAGAAACGCATGGGGTGTGTGCGTCTTCGAAACCACGTATAAGAACGAGTCCGTTGAGCTGAGCTTTCTCCGCATCACCCATCACTGCATCTATTTGGAGTTGACCGTCAATACTCACATTGTACGCTAGCACAAAACTTACCACAGCCTCGTAATACTCATGTTCGATGCGCTGGCTTACAATAAAAAGAATAGCTAGATGGTGGATTCTCGACCGGTCTGTAAAACTGCATGGAATGCCCGGATATCCGGGTCACTTAGCTTGAAAGTCACGTCAACGTGAAAAATTAAAATGTTCTCTCTACTCGGTAGCGTCGCGATGGTTTCCATAAGTTTTTTAAACTAGTAATGCCCAAAACTAGCGGTTCATCATCTTTTCCATTGCCCACGAATGGATATCCGCCACGGCCCTGTCGATTACCAAACCCAAACGCTGTCTGAGGGTCAATACCAGCCTTACATGCCTCCGCCATCACAATCTCTTCGTGTCCGCAGGATCGGATTCCTAGAACCATGCAGCTGTCGATTATAGCGTACGCTCCGTTGGACTTGAGAGCATGAGGGGAACCCGCAAATTATCAGCGGAATAGGATTTAATTGATGGCAATTTAGTACTTCATTCCCTTTCATATATGTGTATGTACAAGCCCTCGGACGTACGGTGGTGGAGATGGTTCGCGAGCGACTTAAGGGGCTCGCTCAAGGTCAGAACGTGGAGTACGTGCGCTCAGGGGAATGTGCTATCTTGCGTGTCGTTTTGCTGCCTGTATGCCGAGTTGTAGTGGCGCCGAATAAGAGGAGCGAGGAGTCGATTGCAGTGTCAAGGCCAACTACGCTCGGAAGGAGTTCGAGGGGAAGCCCCTGGACGGCTGGCCCGTGAACGTGCAGCCCGTGGGATTACTTCTTCGCGTTCGGGGCCTGCGTGCACGTGCTGTTTGTGCTGCGGGTCACTGTGCATGTGAGCAGCAACGGAAGAGAGGTGTTGGTTAGTCGTCGCAAGCGAAAGCGCGGCGAGGTGACTGTTCTTCCTGAACTAGGGCGACCTCGCCCAGTAGGTACTGCTCTGAGCTATGAGTGATGCAGCACGCGCAGCTCTAGGACATAGTACCGTGCGGCGTCTTAAATCTATGCTTTTCATGTCGATCTCCGTGTTGTGTGAGCAGGCGTTCACATTTGCACTCGTTGGCGTTGCTCGTGCTTCACAGAAAGTCATGATCCAGTCCACACAAAACTTGATAATCCCTATATCCGTGTTGACAGTTACTTTGCGCTTCAACGATAGGAACCCATTAGCTATAGTAGATGTCTAGAATCTAAAAACTACTCGTCGTCTCTGCTGTCTTGCTGGATAATTGTCTTACCCCAACAGCTATCACAAGCGCACTTGAACCAGCGCTCACCACAGTGAACGGTTATCTGACTGCCAGCATTGACATTCCGGATCATTTTCACGAAACACACACGCGGCTCCTCGTCTGTTGCTCGACAGAGGCCGTGTTGGGTGCGAAATGAAGCGGGTAATTGACCCGCACTTGAGTACATACACGTACTTGCAATTGATGGACTTAGTGTTGTATAGCAGCGTGTAGCCCGAGTTCGTTTTGACGACTTCTGGAGGCTGCCCCTCCACAACAGCTGCGAACTCAGACAACTCCCCGCAGTACTCTCCCAGGACGTCGCCCACGTAAAGAGACGTGGTCGTGTACACCCCGAGACCGGCGTGCCCGGCGTCGTAGAGCTTAAGCGTACTGATCGTACGTGGGGCGTTGCTGCAGAACGCCCCAAGACTGCAGTACCGCGGCGTGCAGAATGAGGCCAAGGCCACGTTCTTGCATGAGTCGATAAAGCAGTCTCCGTAACATGCGCATGGGTCTACGCTCGCCGCGTCCTTGAAGCGTACCCCATTACGCTTGCACGTCTTGATCTGCAGCACATTCTTCGGCCATTCGACAGTCTTACACAGAGTTGTCGCCTTCTTGAGCTTGGGATGCAGGAACTTGGACCTCTTAGCGTGCAGAATATCGAGCTTCTTGAGCACCTCCGGGCTGCTGACCAGGGTCTGAAACTTGCTCGCCTTCAACGCCTTGATGTGGTAGAGCCTGGTGCCGCTCCTCGTGACGGAACACTTAGCCAGGTGCCGTCGCTTCCTAGACCTTGGGACCAGCCACTGGATCCTTCGCTTCTTGGGCTGGTGCCGTATCTTGGCGCGTGCATGACGGTTGGGTACAGACCGTAGGCATCGGACGGAGCTCCTGCTGTCTTCTCTGGTGACACTAAGTCAATGATTTCCTTAAGTAGCGTCAGAAGGCAGAGACGCATGCGTTCCGACGCGTGCCGGTGTGCTGGGTGGATCTACGTGGCCGATGTTCCCCTGTACTTCCGGGGAGTTGCACTCGCTGCTTTGGAGGGGGGGTGCACGATTTCCTCTGGTGGGCGACGCACCTCGTGCCTGACAGCGTCGTATGCAGCCACAACTGCATTGCGGAGCGCGACGTTGAGGCCGTGGGCCCTTGACGGGACCGAAAACGTTCCTGGCACAAGCTAAAAGGTCCTCAGCTTACACCAATACGACGAGCCGGTTGCCAGGGGAGGTGGTCGGTCACCCTCTTGAGCAGCAAGTCCTGCGGGACAACCTCCTGCGTGTCGAACGAAATGAGGAAATCGTTGTCATCGGTGTCGACTTGGGTGACGACCACGCTGCGGTACCCTCTGGTGTCCCCGCACACAAAGGCGCGGGAGAAGTACTCGACCGTGTTCCCAGCGTGGAGTGTCTCCGGTGGCAACTCCGACGCGCTGAGGCCTGGCATGGCCGTCGTGTATGTGCTGGATGCGTGGGGGAACGGGGCTTGTCGGTGACCCTGCTGCTGACTGAACGATTGTGGAGTGCGTCACATAGGAAATCTTGATATGTAGCCACCGCACTTGTCTACTTGTGTACATGTACGCCATAACGCATATTACTGTGAACTTCGCATGCTCAACTCCATGATTGTGCTCAGCTGGGCACCAAGACGGCAGTCCACGCCCTGTCCGTGCGCATTGTGCTGAATAATTACTGTGTTGATCAGATTCCTACCGGTGTTTTAATTATTTCCTCCATATAACGCCTACTTTCGTTTTCGAAAATAAGGGTAAAACTTAGCATATATCAATAAGTCGTCATTGGTGTTGTGAGTGGCATCCACCATCATCACTTCTGGAAAAGCCTCAAAGAAGCGGCGCATCTGGTGAGTCTGGAAAGTGATCGTCTGAACCAGTTTATCTTCGTCCACATAGACCGTAGCTGTGTTTCCCTTCTGAGAACAAAAAACACGGAAACAGCAATCCAGTCTAGCTTCCACAGTTGTAGCTCCCCGCCATGTTTCCTTGATATTGGTAACCATGTTGTGTACGTCCCTTAGTGTGACTCGCTTGCCTATAATAAAAGCGGTTTAGTAACGGTATACATTTCACAATAAATAGCAGGCGTACCTTTTTTCCGCCTCAAATACTCCATTATCATCTTTTTCTTCGCTCCAGCCGCCTGCAACTCCTCGACGAAGCCGAGGACGTTAGCATCTTCAACTCGACGGTTGGCAGGGTGATTCGCGTAGGTGAGTTGACCTAGGGGGTGATTGTGGTCAGTTGATTGCTGAGTTACTTTCACCTGGAAGCCTAAATCCGCAACCCAGACCACTGTAAGAGACAACTGCGCCTGACATTGGGTCGACTTCATAAAATAGTTCTTTCGTTTCCCTTTAGATCGGCTTGGCCGCGACCATCCATGCGTGCATATCATCCGTTGGAAGTACTTTTCGAAAAAAGCTGGAATAATTGTTGTAGATGTAGTCTTTCCACGTTTCGTGAGGTCCGTGTTTTGTGCCTCAACACTCGTAGACGCCCTCTTGCGGAAGCCTTGGTACGTTTCATCTTGATACTTGACCAGGTACTCAAAAAATTGTCCCAGCCCGCGAAATGACGCTTGTCATAGGCCGCGCAACGAACTTCCTGTCATCGGACGAAGGAATCTGGTCCTCGGGTGATTGTGCCTCAGTTGGGGAGACGGTGTCAGCCGCTAGAGAAGCAGGGGGCTGCCTCTGCGTGGCCTCATCAGGGCATCGGAATCCGAGGCAGACGCGGAGCTGTCCATATCTCCGATAACGGCGAGCTTCTGCAGCGCGTTCAAATCTTTCAAAATGAAAGGCTGTGTGGCACGAAAAGAGGGGAGGGTGAAAGGGGGGAGAGGGGGTGAATTTTTGAAATCCGTGGCAGTTCAAATGTAGAGATTTTATATCTTCGCAGCCGTTTTTTATCGTAAATTACCAAAACGCATAGTGTGACTTTATCCACTTCCTTTCAGATATGCTGGGAGACATAATTTGTAGTGTTTTACGGATTTTGTTTTGTAAATCGCCAGCCCAGGTAAGATTTAGTTAAAGAGGATTAATTAATGGAATAATGAAAACGAGTTTGTTGAAAAGGCGCCTTTTCGTCAAAACCCCTCGTCAAAACTGGTTTAGACGCCTTTTGAAATGGCGGTAAAGGCGGGCTCAGTCACCACTACATGTAGTGGTAGTCAGAGTTGGATACAAGAGCTCTTTCCAAGAGCTGAAAAGACACACCGTCGACTCTCATTGGCCAAAATTCTCTTGGAATCCAAGAGATCTCACCCTAGCTTTTCTGTTTTAGGAGAAGTCTTGGATTACAAGAGATATCGCCGGGAGAAGGTCGGAGGGCACTATGGAGAACAGAGAGGGCAATAAGACTAATAGGGCACCTGCTGAACAAGCGGTCGCCACTGACAAGCCCAAGACGAAGACCAAGCAGAAGGTGACTCGGTCTTCGAAGGCTAAGAAGCGAGAGGGTCAGGTGCCGGAGCAGGTCGATCAGTCGGGTCGGGGGATGACAAGGTCAGGAAAGAAGGCTCCCATTTTCTGGGACTCCGATGGTGTGGATGGAGGGAAATCCTCCCTGCGAGTGGTGCTGGAATGGATGACTAACCCCGCCAACTATAACAAGTGGCGAGGTAGTGATCGAACGAGCGGCAAAATGAAGGAAGCGCTGCTAGCGGAGATCGTAGCTCAGCTGAAAGCAGTTGGTATTGAGCATCGAGACAGTCCTGGGGTCCGCGAGAAGATTAACACCTCTGACTTTATTCGCATCAATGCAGTCACGACACGTTTGGCTAGCAATGACTCTGTCCAACAGAGAGGAAATCAGCAGCGTGGTCTTGGCCGTCCATCGATCCAAGTATCTTCAGGAGTGCCATCACGTGCACCTCCACGCTAGCCTTTTGCAGCTTACCAATCGCGCTCTGAAACTCGGGAAACGTGGCAATTGCACGACACACCGCGTGAAAATACGGCCTAGATATGCGAAAGTGGAGCTGAAAGTTGCTATATGGCATCCGGGTTAGATAGTAATTAATCCGTGATGGTGGGCGTTCCACACGCTCGCGGGGCGTGACGTAGCGGCGGGACTCCAATACAAGATACAGTGACGCGTAGCTTATGTCTTCATCACTCGAATCTTCATCACTCGAAGACTCGCTATCTGCACTCAGACGGAGCTGGTTTCTCCACGCGAGGAGCAGCCTTGACAGCAACACCTTCTTCCTACTTAGCGTCGGCATCGTTGGGTCTTGCCGAACAGTCGGGAGTTCAAGACTCCAATCCCTTGCAAAGGTAGTCAGAGTACGTCAGCGCTGATTGGATGATTTGCAGTGAGCTGTGCTCTTGGAAAGAGCTCTTGTATCCAACTCTGACTACCACTAGTAGTGGGTCTTTTTCAGGCAGGGAGGTCTAAAGCCGCGGCACCGACACACAATAATATGCTAACTAGCGTTGTGTAAGCGGAATTCTTTAGGAACGACGGAAAAGGCGTCGGAGAAGCGGAAGGAGTTAAAGAAGAAGGAGGCGGCAGCCGAGCTAACGACGACAGTCATGGGCAGTCGCCTGATCCACTGCCAGCTAAATCTTCGCCTAAAGCTCTCGTGTCTGCTCCTTAAATCTCTGGTCCCACTATGGCGAAAATGGATGAATCCGATATCCAGGCGAAAAGTGGTTATCCTGGTTTTATCCAGGACACATCCCAACGCTACATGAACAGAAGGTGGCGCCTTAGAGAGCCACCTGATATTTACGAGCTTGGCAGGATTTTATATCTGGCAAGATGACCCGGCCACACTGTATTGATTTAGTTTAGTAAGTGGTCCACACACATAACTCTACGAGACAAAAGTCCAGTGTGTCTCCAGCAGTTTGCCAGAACCTGCGTTGTTGAGATTTGAAATTTGCGCCTGTTTTCAAAAGTTTTGACTTGGGTTTTGTATTGATGAAACAGCCAATCAGGGTACGTGACGGCTCACTCGTTTCAGTAAGCATGCCTCTACCTGCACTAAGGAATATGCCTTCTCTAAGGGCCAGTTCTAACCGTGTGCCATTCGTGCCGTGCCGTGCCACGTCTCCTTTGATTGGACAAAACTGAGCTAGGTATAGGGAATGATAACAGTTTGCATGTCCTACATGGCACATCAAAGTGCCATGTCAATGGGGTGTGCCATGTGCCATTCTGTGTTTTTATTTTTAAATTTTTATAATACCAGCATTCCCCAATTCGCCAACACTTGAGACTCTATTCTTCTTCAAAGTCATGGACACTAACGCTGTTGTCGCTGTCGCTGCGGTCTATCTCGCTGCATTTTACTATGTCTGTGACGACGAACGAAAACACTGTCTGAAGCGGGAGCGTCTGAACTGGAAACACCACTCTCAGCTACTGCTCAATGAAGGTCAATTTCGACAGTACTACCGCATGTCTTACCGTGGTTTTGAGAAGCTGGTTTGTTTACTTGCACCAAGTCTTCACGTAGATGAAGCACAGTCACGTCGCCGTTCCGGAATTGATCCGTTAACGCCAGTTAACATGGTACAAATGTGCATTTCGTGGCTGGCAGGATATTCGTACCACCCAGTTCGTGCCCTATCAGGTTGTAGCAAGACGGCGTTCTACAACAGTATTTACAAAGTAATGGATGCTATTCAATCTTGCGACGAGCTGCAACTACGTTTTCCTGTCACACGATTCGACCAACAAAAGACTGCTCGTGCGTTTTCGCGGTTGAGTTCAGAGAGGGCCTTTACAGGGTGTGTCGGTGCAATTGACGGATGGTTGTGTGAAGTACAAGTTCCCCGTAAAACAGAGGTAAAACGAGTGACCTCATTTTTTTCGGGTCACTATCAGTGCTATGGTGTGAATGTACAGGCCTGTGTCGATCATCATTGTCGTTTTACTGCTATATCTACAAAATGCCCTGGTGGAATGGGCGATGCGCTGGCATACGAGAAGTGGAATCTGTCGACAATAGCTGAAGGGTTTCCTCTCGGTCTGTACTTAGTTGGTGACAATGCTTACAGCAACAGTAATACGTTACTGACTCCATTTACAAAGCCCAAGACAAAAACCCCAAGTCATGATAGCTTCAATTTCCATCTCAGTCAATTGCGGATACGTGTCGAAATGGCGTTCGGCCTACTCGTGAATAAGTGGCGTTTGTTTCAGCAACCGCTGAAAGTCCGAATGAAGAATGTCAAAAAGGTTATATACGTTTCCTGTATACTCCACAATTGGTGCATCAATCAGCGCCTCACCGAGCAAGGCGTGTCCGACATTGAACGAGAGGAAGAAATTGTTGAGGCAATTGCTGAGCTCGAAGATAAAGAAGACGATACGCAAGTCAATTCATCTGTGGGACCAAATGATCTCTCTGTGTATCGACGTCTTTATCGATCTACACAAATTGATCCGGAACTAACAGTTGAATCTGAGCTTATTCGGAGTACAATTGTGTACAAACTTGGCTCCAACAACCAATTCCGCCCCGAATACAACGTGCGGCGCATGGAGGCTGAACGCTCGAACGACAAGAAATAGATTGTATCTATGTAGTCACCTGCAGTAGGAGGTAGCACAAGAGTTAATTTACTTGAGTTAAACAAAAGCAATTTGTCATTTACATAGCTTACCACCACTTTTGGATGTCGTGTTGCGCAGAACTGGGGCATCTACTCCTTAGTAAAAGCAACCTCCATCTCACAGAGCTTCTCCCGGTACAATGCCAAACTCACGTTTAGAAACGTAGCAGGTGCGCCCCGTGCCTCCAAGGCAGCAATCCGATCTTCAACATGCCCGATAAGCTGATGCATTTTGAGGATTTTGTCGACGGAGGATCCAGCCGGCTCTAGCTTAGCAGTCAACATTTTCACCGATTCAACTAACTCGCACTTCAACTTCTTGGCTGGCGGTGACTGCAACAATGGTTTTTCCTTTGCTACGCGGTCGATGGAATCAAACTCGTCATCACTCAACATCCCACCCTCTACAAAGTCTGCCAGGTGTCGTTTCACCTCGAGACATTCACGCAAGTAGTAAACCTCGAGAGCCCCACCACAGAAATCATAGAAGTCGTCTCCATGTTCGCCCGACTTAGTAAATTTTGCCATCGCTTTCATGTACTTGCGATTGACACCTTTCCACATGTCGTACAGTGTGACGACGTCATGAATGACAATCATCGAGGTGTCGATATTCGCAAAACGAGCATTGCTGGAGAGAAGCTGATTGTAATCAGAAAAGTTTGTGTTGAACTCCGACACCACGTCTCGCCAAAATGTGGAGCCCGCATTAATGTCGCCTGCATCCAGCTGCTTTCGTGTTGCTGTATTGCCCGTTTGAGCAAAGCGAGATGCCAACTTGTCTGAGAAAAGAACGTTCATTAGGCGAAAAACGCAATTCTTAGACTGCAGCAAAGAATTTGGCGTCAAAACTTTCCCAACAACTGCGCGGTGCGCCTCATCAAACTCGAGCAAATACTTCACACGAGCAGGTCCTGGCGTCTTACGACTGAGTCGAAGCTTCCGGCTTGTACATTCTTTGCGGAGTTGCTCCACCGTCCATGTAGAATAGTCGTCTGAAGAAGGTGGCGCAGTAGACCCTGCATCTTTGACAGTCCAGTTGGCTGACACAGCAGAGGAGACCGAAGTATCCGTGGAGGACGAGAGCTGTAGCATGTCGGAGATGATGATGGATGAGCTTACTTCGGGATCGATGCTGACGCGGGCGTTCATTGTTGATCTTGGAAAGTGACACGACAAGAATTCAAAAGTGCGTCGAAGGTTCAGACTAACCACGCGAACTCACCGGCGAACCACAGGATAAACACTTGGTTGCAATTAGCCAGAGTGCGTTGGCCAACGAACAGGCCCCGCTCCCTGCCGCACAAGCTTTCTCCTCGGACTAGCTAAAGAGCTCTCTGCTGCAATGATACAATCGTTACTTTAAGTCTGCGGATGAATTTTGTGGCACTAGTGGAGCTCATTCCTAACCGACGTGCCATCGACACCTGTCTCCTAGCCCTATGGCATGGCATGGCACGATGGCATCCGGTTAGAACAGTGGATCAGCTGTGTGGTGGCTCTCTAAGGCGCCACAGAGGTTCGAGAATTCTCCAAAACTGCGTTACGTTCCTGTACACATTACTGTTTTAAACTGTACGTTGGTTGTGGACAAAAACCTTCGCGTCACATCTTCCTCTGTATCATACGATTTGTTCTCCAGTTCGTTTACACTGGAATTTGAACTGTAAACTTTACAGTTCAAATTCCAACAGTAGGGAGCTTTCTGCCCCTGCGTTGCATCACATCCGGAGTAAATGGATGTGCGGTCTGACTCCGACTCGTGACAATACATGAACATATCTCTGCCCGGCAGAGACTACCGTCCACTGGTGAAAGACTCACAACTCGTTCTGCCAAACGCCTGCCAAGTCTCCACGTGTTCCTCCTCAAGCGCTACAATGCAGTCCCGCTACCTTCTACTACTGGCAATGGCCGTCTTTGCTGCAACAACCGACGCAAGAGTGACAAACCATGCGAAGCTAACGAGAGTGGAGCAAGTCCAGGATGAGCACGAGTTTGTGCGGTCGCTGCTAGAAGACGACGACTCGAGTATGGTCAAGAATCGGGGGAGCGCACAGTTCATGGAGCACAAACTGCAGAAGGCTCTGACGAACCCCAAGAAGACCCAGAAGCTGTACGAATTCTGGTATAAGAAGGGGTATAGCGTGAAACAAGTCTCCGGTGATCTGGGTCAGTCCGAGAACAGAGAAATGAGCTCTATTTACTCGAAGGTTTCGAAGGGGTATGCTGCGTTCATTAAACAGCAACAGTAGAGGTCTATGAAATCGAAAGGACCACCTCATTAATCAAGCAGCTTTTGTGACTTTGTCATCAGCGGCACTTGTGCACTCGCCACCTGAGCGGTGTAAAAGTATTTTACGATTCTGTGCTAGCCATGCGGTCCTCGTAGCCAAAAGCTTCACGTTAGCGTTGAAGCTGTTGCTTAGAGTTTGATTAGGTAAATATGCTGATATTTCTATGATAGAAATTATCAGGATATCTTGTCGGGGATATCCCGCCATAGGTTGTTGAGTTTACCGGTATGAATTATGACGAATGTGGCTTCAACAAAATGGTGTTGACTCAACGTTCAACTGTAGCTTTTCGGCAAGCGAGTCCTCGCTTTTGAGCCTTTGACTGTAAGTTGTGTTTGCAGCAAAGGTCTGACACCTTACTGTATAACAGAATCTGTAATACATGCAGGAAATCGGGCGATGTTGCTACCACAGAATTTAGAATGACATTATTTGACATTTTACGGTATTTGAGGATGGATGTCATCGCACTCAAATCTCGGATGAAGCACCGTTACAGAGTTCCAAAACCTCTAACTGCGTCAAAATCGAGCGTATTCAGACAACTCGGACCTCATTAGAGTGCACTATCCAGCAGACACGACCCGAAGGGACTGAAAAAATGTGATCTTGAGATCTCAAAGGAAAGCTTGGCTTGAATTCCACAGCTCGAATTCACCCCCTCCTGAACCCTAACCACTTTCTAAAGCAATTTGTTTTTGGCCTCGAACAGAATTTACAACCAAACTAACCAAATCCACACAAGTCTAAATTCTGTGGTAGCAGCGTGTTCCGCCCTGGACGCCCTCCGATACGCCACGACCATCAATGCGCTGCTGATCATCATCCTATTAGGCATGGCAGTGCGTGCCTGTGTACGTACATGTAGTACGCAACGACTTCACTTGTGGATTTTTGAACTGTACAGTATCAGACCGAGCGGTTGGCCAGCGTAAACGGAACGTCAGATTGAATACCGGTGTTGCACATTGTCGACGTTCCTGTTGTCGTATAACCCGAGATAAGTTAGTGACATTTGCCTGGAAGCCAGTCTCAATTCAGTCCATTCAGTGCATGTATTGATACAGTATATTGATTCAGTTTTAGTCGCGGATCTACTCAAGAGCGCATGTAAAATAGTCTGCCGATTGCCGTTGCGCTGTCGTATGTCGGTTCGTGTTTACGGATGCAGTGTAGCACCGGGAAGGCAAACGTCGGATTGCCACCGATTGCGGCCCAAGTGTTCGTAAGAATACTACGAACAGTCAATGCAGTCTCAACCAACGCCTTTGAATGGTGCGGATGGCTCGAGATCCTAAAGCTTTGACGTGTTCAAACTCTTCTGACTTGTGCGACAATAATCCGTCTACTTTTCGATTCAGTCTTGGTCCAAATCGGCGACATCGTATCGTGCGTGCGAGCATTTTAGGATTGGACCAAGGCGTGTTCCTGCCTTACGTTCCGACGTCGCTTTCCCGGTGTTTACGCTGGTCGTGATGAACATTTTGTTGCTCGAAAAATGTGACTGGCGCTCATTCCTCAACCTTCCAAGTGGTCGGTACTGCTCCACCGTTCCCAAGTCTCCACCATGCGTCTCCATTGCTTCCTGATGGCCGTTGCAACAACTTTAGCTGTTCTAAACAATGGTATTACCACAACTGAAGCCTCCAGTCTCCGGAAAGTACCAGCTTCTGCCCCAATCGATTCAATAAATGCTGTTCAACCTGAAACGCGGAGACTACGAAGTGCTGAGACCGTATATCGCCACGAAGACAGCTATAAGAGAAGACCGTTCATCGAGGAGAAATTGCACAAGGCGCTGACGAACCCTAAGAAAACCAAGCGGTTGTACGCACAATGGTACAAGAGCGGATTCACCAAGAAACAAGTGGCCAAGGGTTTGGACCAGAGCGAAAACAGAGAACTCGATGTTACCTATGAAAACTTGGCAAAAGGTTATGCCAAGTACGTCGACGCGAGGCGTGCACAGCAGCAATCCGTATGAGGGATGAATTACTACTAGTAATTGACTACCAAGACGTAGTTTTTTAGCAGTCTGGCTTACCCGTTGGTAGGTAAGCTCATTTCCGACTGCAGTTAAAGAAATACAAGTAATTTACTACACATGTCTCGAACGCGTACGTTGGGAAGCGGCGGTATGAAGCGGGACGGGGTCCATTCGCCAGAATTCGCTGCCTCATTCCACCACCGACCAAGTCCGAAGAACAGATGAAGGCCACTTTCGCTTGTATGCAGAAACTCCGTCAGGTGCGAGGGAATCCATCCATGGTAGAGCAGCCCAAAGTGCCAGTGCCAGTGCCAACAGGTCCCCGAGCCAAGAAAAGCTTCATCCTCGTATCCTCACGCGACCCAGAGATTTATCCGCTGGTCTTCTGCGTTTCCGTCGGTTTTGCTATCGGAGCGTTCAGCTTAGTGCGCCACATGACGCTCAATCCAGACGTGAACTTGAGTCGCCACCGCCGTGAGACGCCCGCGTGGAAGCGCTACAAGGCCGAAGAAGGGGAAACGTTTTCGCAGAACCGCCACCACTTGGCCAATCTCAAGCCCAATCCGGTCAACACGTTCCCAGAGTCTCTTGCACTGCAGAAAGGAACCGATGAACCTTTTACCAAGCACCTGTAGTTACAGCGGATGGAGAAACGCGGTGTTGTTGAGTATCTTCAGACACGGTAAGCTGAGAGCCAAAAACAATTTAGTCCATTACATTACGAGAGAAATGTCAGTCCCATGTTACTCATTGTCATTAACCAGCACCTCTGAGCCGTCCTGCACGCATTTTACAACAGTCAATAGGATACAATCAAGTTTAATCATAAAATAAAGATTACCTGCATGCCGAAGTAGCTAACTTCAGCATTGTCGTCATCCAGCAGCATCGGAATACTCTACAGAAGCAAACAAGCAGGTAAGTAGGTGCATGAAATATCAAAAACAAGATCAGTTCTGCTTACTCTCGAGTCAATACGGAAGGAAAGCACCTGAGCGGGAACGTCAACGCCGAACTTAGCTTCAATCAGCAGCTTCAACTGCGAAACCTTCATCTGCTGGGGGATTTTCTTCACCAAAGGCTCTAGTGATGTCGCTTGCATTGACATTGGAACAATTTTCACCTTAATGAGACTGGACGCCAACTTACGCGGGCCAGCGGCAGATCCATTGGCGCTGGAGCCTCCGCTTTGGTCGATAGAAATCTCCGGATACAGTTCACGTAAATGAGAAAAGCGAGGATGAGCAGTCAAAACACGCTGACGATCAGTCTGATCCTCATTGATCACAGCCAGTTCGTGTAGAATACGCTTAAGGTACAGCTGTTCCGCCTCCTTCCGCTCCTTCTGGCGTACGGGACTGCCGTTGAAGACTGCGAGACGGTCAGTTCGAGCAACAACCAGCATCCGAGCCTCCCCCACACTCATTTGCACGGTTAAAGGGTTCTTGGAGAAACGTAGAGTATCCAGTAATGGAAAGGCGTTGAGAGCGTCAATTGATGTCCACGAGTCCACGAGATTCTCGCTCAGAGACAACGTGGTCAATTTCTGGAATACCGAGACAGGTTGAGCGTTTCCTGCTAGAGTCACAATGCGATTTCCGTTGAGAAGAAGGTGGCTCAAGTTCACGAAGGTCCCTCCTACAACTTGCAGCACTTGATTCCAGGATTTAAACGCGTTGAGACTCAAATCCAGCACAGAAAGCGACTCAAAGCGCCTTCCACTCGTAAACAGTTGCAACTGGTTGTCGTCGTACTCATTCTCCACTAGATGCAGCTGTTCTAGTGAAGGAAAATGCCGCGTTAAAAGCTTTTCGACGTCACTCCAACTCAGTAGCGTCTGGTTCAGTACGAGCACTTTCACGTTCTGGAATACTCCGTCCCCCTCGTTAAGAATAAATCTGTTCCCACTCAAAATGAGCGTCTTCAGCAGTGGCAGCTCCCGCAAAATGTCCAAGATGTCACTCCACTGGCTGAATAAGTTCCTCGAGAGATCTAACTCTGTCAAATTCGGCGCTAAATTGCCCAGTCCGGATCCCCCCAATTTGTCAATTTGACAGCCCGAGAGCGAAATCTTCTCAATAGTCTGCAGTGTTTGCTGTCTGCTCAGTTTCTTGGCCCCTACGAACTCAATGGGCTTTTCACTGCCCAAAGTTGTGCCCACTTCTCCCGCTACCATCACATCGACAGCTCCCTCTTGATTGGAATATCTCTCTTCCAGTACTTCCAGCAGCGAATTCTTTTTTGACGTCTTGTCGAAAATTGATTTTTTGACAAACGAGCACTTAAAACTCACGGGCCCAGTCGGCCCATTGAGGCGACGTCCCGCGGGTCCTGGGAAATGCTCCACACGCTGACCATCCGGTAACTCTACACTGCCATCGTTCTTGCCTCGGCCCCAGACGTCCCATTCGACGCCGTAATAAACAGTAGAAGGGTCCTTAGACGTTGCAACTGGACCTACATAGCGAACAGTGCCAATAGATCCACTACCGTCGTCCACGCGGTCCCCAATAGCCACTGGAAACGACGTCATCTTCGATTTCCTCTTGTCAAAAATGAAATGAACAAAAACTGTCGAAAATGTCGAAAATGAATTGTAGCCATATGTTGTTCTACATTCGAGTAACCTCTATCATGTAGCCATGCGTTCATGGATACATTTTTTAGCAACCCGTTCCACCAGCAATACGTAGGCAGGAGGTGGACTTGGAGAGACTCAGTACGTTGGTCATGATGATCCACAAGAAGGCGAAAGCCAAATAGCAAACCGTCAACGTACCCAGTAGTTTGTTCTTGTCTTTTTTGGCCTTGAGCGCGTGAACTTCAGCCTTTTGACGTGGTAGCCAAACCACAAAGACCACCGAGAGCAAATTGCACGCGTAGGCGATGAGATAGGCGTAGGTGACTTGAGAGCGGACGTGGTGGTCGTCCTTGACGATGAACTTGCGCTCAATATCGAAATAGCTGTCCACCGTTTTGTAGAGTACAGTTGAGAACGGCGTACCTAAGGCGGAAATGGTGATCATCAAGCCCATGACTGTCGCTTCACTGCCCTTGTCACAAACCTCAACCACGAAGAGTGTCGCGATAAAGTCTCCGATACTATTCGGGAACTCTTCAAGCAACGGGACTCCCAACCAGAACCACTGGCTGCGGTAGACGTTCCAGATCGTGAAGAATGTCGGGAAGGCGTCCACAAAGACGACTCCGAATTGACACACAACGACAACCACTTTCCAGCTCCAGTGCAGTCCGTAGCGACGTACGATCCATAGCGACACAAACGTGACGAGACAAGAGATCATCTCTGAAATCCCTTCGTTTAGTGGCGTCACTTTGGCCCACGTGCTCTGAATGGGACTGGAAGCGGTGACGGAGAACAAGGACAAGATCTGACGGAAGAACCGGAAGGCGATGACTTGGTACATGACTCGATGCTGCACCAGGTCGTACAGATACGCTAGGAACTTGCGCATGGACTTCCGTTGTACCTTCTCCTCCGTCACGCAGAACCAACAGAGCGGGATCGTCACGAACGAGAAGGCCGCACAAACGCCCATGATCGCGTTGAAGCCCATGGACCAGGAGAAGTCACCGCCGTAGTCCTCCCCGTTTAGCCCCAGTCCAGTCATAAACGCTGCCAACACCATGAAAATCTGACGCACTGCCGACACGTAGGACTGCGTGGTGCCTCGGATCTCCTCCGGTTCGCGACGAGCTAACTCCACCATGTAGCCATCTGAGGCTCCGAACGAGATGACTGTGCCTAGATTAGCGAACACGAAGAAGACAATGAGCTTGACGCCTTTGTCCGGAGCGTCGTGGTTGATCAGAGCTAGCTGTTCTGCTGTCATTTCGTCCTCGTCCATGCCCGAGAGGGACGGATCTCCGTAGTATGGATCACCTAGAGGCAGCACGGCCATCAAGAAGCAGCACACGAAGGTTATCACCCAGCCCATGATGAGGTACGGGCGACGTCGGTAGCCGAAAATCGGGTAGCAGTCGGAGAAAATGGCGGTGAACAGACGCAAAGCACGCGGAAGTCGCAACAAAGCTTGAGCCGTGGCTGTCAACACTGCCGACATGTACAGGTAGTTGTTCAACACAGCGTAGAGGACACCAGACAATGTGCCATAGACGACGCCAACGGATGCGATATGAGCCAATAGACCGATATGTTGCCAGGAGAAGACGTGGGGTGTTCCTCCAGGCTCAAGAGCACCACCTTCGATGTCGACGGGGGTCTTCACTCCTTCATAGTCGAGATGAGGCGATTCCAGTGCCATTTTACTGGGCTCAGGGGTGCTTGAAGAGTGTGGAGGACTCATCTTGCTGGTTCCTTGGAAATCCGAAAGTGTCAGGCATTGGGAGTTAGCAGATCCGTGCTATTCCGTTGGCACCAACGGTTTAGTGAAGACTCACGTCGAGCAGACAGTTGCACCAGTCGACAATCATTGATGGCCTCGTGAATGGTTGAGCAGTATCGTGGCCACTCACAACGATGTAAAGTCGACTGACAGGGCTAAAGGGATTAGCTACGTGTGCCTCGAGGCCCTCGACCCAACCAGAACGCCAGACTGGTGGACAACTCGGATGACTTGACGGCTACTAAACGTCGTTAATCGCTGTGTCAAAGTGAACAAGGGAAATGGCTCGTTTGGGCGAGGGAATCGGAGTTCACAAAGCTGTAAACACTTTGTGGAATGGATGACTCGACAGACTCAAAAATCCTACACTCGAGTAATAACAACGAGCTCAAGACCCCGCTAGTGGCAGGGACACGACGGCCACTGAACGGTTCCTGTACCTGTCGAGTGATCAAGAAATGTGATGAATGTCATCCATTTGTGGACGAAAGCGCGTGCCACCAACCCAATCAAAGGACTAGCGGTGCTCTATTGCATGAATTGTGATACAGCTTTTGCATTTTCGTGAAAACCAGTCAAATGCCTCGGGGATCAATAGGATTCATCAGGTGAAAACAAATTTATGCTGAGGGAAGACGAGATTGAACCCGGCGTCGAGTAATCTGGGGCCTGGTGTGGATGCTGTAGACAAAGCAGTATTTACACCACACCATTTCCAAGTTAAAGCTTCTCAGGGATCTACTAACTAAGCGTTAATACCTTTTCTCTCTCATTTCCAGAAATTCGTGACGTTTTATTGTTCCGAGGAAGGAAGTGACTAGCTACAAGATGAGGCCGTTGCCGTGGCGTCAAAAGTTAAGTTCAAGTGCTCCGACCTGGTTTCCAGATAATTAACACGCTTGGCATTCTGGAATTGCGGTCACAAACTGGAGAAGTCGAAGCACAGCGGAAAGCACTCGCTTCAATTAACACCTGTGTGTGCACCCTACCCACTGGACGCTGTTGATACGGCTGCTATTTGCCGAATGAAGGCCTATGCTCTGGCATTTCACTGCGAGAGCTTTCACTAATGGAACCGTCGTTAAAGTCCAAAACATATCAGTGTATATAAGGACAGCTTCTATCTAATGATGTACCATAACCTACCAGTAAGCAGCCCATGTCCAAGTCGTTGCCTAGACCGTCTTCGGTAGAAGGTAGCGCCTACCGATCTTGCGGTTGTATTCCAAAACTTCTGCGCGTACCTTGCGCTTCTCCATCAGCTTGTGACGAGAACCAGCCTTCAACACAGCATTCGGATCCTCCGGGATGAGGTCGCTAAACACACCATACTTCTCCGTCAGAACACGAATTTTCTTGAGGTGCTTCTCCTGCAATTGCAGACCCAGTGCATCAGCATCTTCAAGCGTATTTAGCGCACGACGCATCAACCCCTTCCTAGCGTAATGGTCCACCAACAGGCCAAAAACCACATTGTCGGCCTCAACGTCTCCACTCTCAATCTCAGCTCGAACACGTTCCAGCAACTGTTCAGCCTGCGTTGTCCTCTTGGCGCGCACGTACATCTGCATCATGCTGCGGTACGTGAACATATTAGGCTTCAGGTCGTACTTGGCGAACGACTCGTTCAGGAAAACCTCAGCCGAACGCAGTCGCAGAGCGTTCGAATACACTGCGATCATTGAGTTCAGCGTAATCAGCGACGGCTTGAGCCCCTTCTCAAACGTCATCTCGTGGAATCGAATCTCGGCACGCTTAATGTTGAGCGTCTGGAACTTGCCGAAGTCCTTCAGGTCCATCGGCGTCAGTTCAAAATCCAGCGATTCTTCACTGTCGGCGAAAAGCTCGTTATCTTCATCACCATAAACCTCCATACTCCGCTCCGTTTTCACAATTTCCGTTGATTCGGCCTTCTTCAACTCTTCGTGGGTCGCCTCGTCCTTCTGACGCAGTGCCTCTACCTGAGCCAATGCTTCGGGGCTCAGTTTGTAGTCCTCGGACTCGCTGAACTCCTCTTCGTCCTCCTCGTCGAAACGCCCGTCATAATTGGCATTCTCCAACGAAAACGTTTCCTTACCAGGACGCGTTAAGTCAATTTCTTTGCCATCATCATCCCACTCGAGCGGTTCCTGGTAAATCGGCTCAGGCTGCGGTGGGGCCTTCTGGTTGCGTGGGGCCTTGTCCACAATACTCTTAATCTGTGCACGAGCGTAGACGTTAAAAAGCGTGTTGTACACAAACTCCGTCATAGGAACATGGTGTCGCTCCATGTGTCGAATGATCTGTTCTGCCTGGATGAAGTCACCATGCTTGGCACAGGCATGAAGCACCGTCGTGTACGAGTACAGATCCGGCGTGTAGTCGTACAACTCCTGCATCTCGTAATAAAAGTCAATGGCCTTGTGCGCGTAATAGTGCGACTTGGCGCATGCGTTCATCAGCGTGTTGAATGTCACGAGCGAAGGTGTCAGTCCGCACTCCAGTAAATCTTCCAGCAAGTTCAATGCTCGCTCCACTCGTCCCTCACGAGCAAATCCATTAATGAGACAGCTGAAGGCCACCTCATCCGGCTCTGTCACATGCGTCCGCATCAAGTGGAAGGTCTCAAAGGCCTTGTCCAGGTCTCCCTCAGCAATTGCAGAGTTCATTAAGATTGTGAAGGACGCACGGTCCGGCACCAGTCCAGCCACTTGCATCTTCTCCATCACATTGTACGCCCAGGGCACACGACCAGCCTTGGAGCACGCACGCATCACTGCATTGTACACTGGCACGTCCGGCTTCACTCCACGTTCTTTCATCCGTCCAATAACTCGCACAGCTTGAGCTGCTTGTCCACTCTCGCCCAACGCCGTAGCGTACAACATGTACGATTTGGCATCAGGCGCCACAACGTGTGGCACAGTCTCCAGCTCTTCCATCAGAGCCAACTCGGTACTATCCGGCTGTACAGGAACGACAGTGTTGGATGCATCTAAAGGGTCCAGATTCTTCTCCATCCTGGTCAACAAGGCATTGGCCTCTTTATGCAGTCCTTTGACCGCATACACTCTCAATAGAAAATTGTAGTCACTAGCAGCAAGTTGGTGCTGCATTTGTCCATCTTCAACGTCAACGTCCTCTTTAGCAGCTCGTTGGGTCTCGTCCACCTCCTTCATAATGTCCGGATCCGCTCTGGCAATAGCATTAAGCTTCGCAAGAGCATCCAAGTGGTCCACATCAGCTAGACTTGGCTCTGGCTCGTAGATATAGTCACCTTGGGGTCCAGATTTGTTCAGGTACTCGAAAACGTCGTCCAGCTCGCGATTGAGCTCGTCATTTCGCTCCAACGCCGCCCATTCCTTCGCATTGCGTTCATTCAGGCGTTTTCCCCTCTCCAGCTCCTGTTTCCGCTCCAAATGGCTACGATGGGGCTTCACTCCTTTCTTCAGCTTTTGTTTCGTACTTAAGGCGTTATGGCTCTTATTACCTTTACTGCGGTTCCAACTGCTCGTCTTCACGACGAAGGCGGAGGCGCCTCCTCGCTTCATAAGGACGGAACTGTGCGAGATCAGACGCGACTGCTGTGTGGATGAAGAAACATCGAGGTGGGACACAGCGGCGGGCGCTAGTGAGGAAGCTACAGAGCGACGTAGTCCCGACGCCGCGGCGAAGCGAAGCAGTGCAGACATGGTGACCACCGAATGCGGAATGGATGAGATTACACGACTATATGTACAGACGGATACAGATTGTACATCAGATGACACGGAGTGAAATTCGATCTGGATGTGGTGCACACAATAACGGTGCTTCAACAACAGTACAGTACTACGTAGTATTACGGTTCATGTAATGAGAGCTCATTACTTTCCACAACTCTCTGCGAGAACTTCGTTGTTGCTACTGCCACTTTTGCAACGTCTGGGAATGCTTTATATGCTCTACCTGTGCTAGTCTTGGATCCCAACGGCATGAAAAATGTTGCTTTGGGTCGAGTTTCCGATTGCTGGTTGGCTGACTCCCTTTTACTCTTCGTCACAGCGCTACTGCGGTTCCCCTTGCGAGTTTTGTTGCTAATATTGAGTACGATGCAGCTGATCATCAGCACACGGTGGCAGATAGCTTGTGGGAACTCCCACGAGATTCCAGTTTCGTCTTCTATCATCGCAAACGGGAACTCGTGAAATACCAGCAAGACGAACACGAGAAACTCCGCCTTACGTTCAGCTACCAAAGCACGGAACCCCATGGACATGGAGAGGTAGAAAAAGCGAAAAACCAGCACGAAGACGAGCGAGACCGACTCGAGGATGTTCCCAAAGATGCGAAAGGCCTCACCTCGGAGCAGACCAGCGACATCAAGGATGCAAAGAACCACATTGAGCCAATTAGCGATAATGAACCCCTCGGCGACGTAGGTGAACCAGACGATGGATCGAACTTTGACCTTGACACTCACTGCGCGCCCAATTAACGTGATTTGGATGATGAACGTGAGCTGTAAACTCGTCTCGGAGATGTCATTCAATGCTACTAGCAGGTTCATATCGTCGGGGAGGTACAACTGTGTGGCGAAGACGAGAAATGACGCAATTATCAGCGTACAGACGCGAACTTCTCGTCTGCGGTTAAAGTACACGGACAACAGGTACTGGAAGACCCACGCGTCCATGACAAGGATGACGGGAAGACAGCTCGTGCGTGACAAAGTGTCCATTTTCTCCTGCGTTAGTGTCATAGTTATCACGTACTCCTTGCCGCTCACGAACGGAGTCTGTAATGAAGTGATGGCATAAGGTTGCAGGTCATCTCCAGAGATTCTCAAAATAACATTCTCTTTCAACAAAGTCAACGCCACTCGATGTAGTTTACACAGGACAACAACGTTGGTCTACCGAGACGAGAATGTCTGCTACCTTTTATAATATTTGCACCGCAGATTCTGCAGTAATTTTTAATACTGTTTGCTAATGGCAATCTCGTGTGCCCGCACAACTTGCCAACAGTCCCACCTCGTTAAGCAAATCTCTCCTTTAACACGATGAAAATCACTTTCTTTCCTGGCTGCGTGAGCAGTAGAGTACATGTACGCAGGGATGGTTGTAAAAGCGGTTCTGAACTAGAAAAAGCTGCAAAAGTTTTGTTCCAGGATTCAAGTGGGTTTCAAAGTACAGTATCGGGCGTGTTGAACCTTTGAAGGTGATGCCACTTACTGCGTGGCCCCATCGAAATGGTCCAAAAGGCTCTCCCATTCGCGACGCGAATCGCGTCGAGTTGTGGTCCGACGATCGACTAGAGCATGAGTCGGTCTGTACGTTGAAGCCGGAAAGCCAGTGGCAAACGATCCCATCTCGAGATACTCCAGCAGATTGGACCCCATCGTTCCTCGAATTCGTCTCTTTGAGACTGTAAGCAGCAAGTGTCCGTACTGTAGCGCCAGGTGGGAGTGTGTGCAGCATTACAGCCACCGGGTTTCTGCTCCCAAAGCTGGAGCTTTCGTGACGAAGATGGTGTCCGAGCAAAGATCGACAAGGCAAACTCGGTGCGGCCTGCCACAGAAACGATACGAGGGGAATGCCCATTCTGGCTCTGCTGTCCGACTCGACAGTTTAGCTTTCTCTCGGTTTCACGCAGACCCCATTCTTTTGCTGTTCGGGCCGGGATGTGGGCGACCAGCAGCATGATCAGCGAAAGCGGCTGCAGCGAGAGTTCGCGAGGTGTTCGACTCGAATGCGACCCGAATCAACGACGACTTACTATCACTCGAGGCACCGACGCTACCGATTCTTCAGGCTTGAACGTGCAGCTCTCGGACCAAGAGATCGTCACGGATTTATTAGCGACTTTGCCGAAGCTCAAAGCAGCGGTGGAAGATCACGAAAACAGGGCTCCCAACTGGCTTCGGAAGTCGAAAAGTGGCGATGCAGTTGAAATCTACGAGCTGTTGCCTACCCGAGACGGCAAAGGAGACGACATGGACATTGTGCATTCTGTCGTCGCGACCATCGAGATCGAATGCCATTTGAACGAAGTTCTCAATGTACTGACGAGTCACAAGACGGACCACGACTTGGAGGCGTCGATGCGAGCTATTATCCCCAAGAAGAAGGTTCGACAGGGGGAGGTTTTACTGCAACCCCACGCTACAACATTGGATGGAGCTCCGATCCGACGTACACGAGTGACGGAGAAGTCTTCGAGGGGGAAAAGCGTCCGGTTCGACAACTCAAGCATCCCGGAGGACGAGGAGGAGGACATGGACACGGAACGCAAAGTGCTGGTCAGTGTCAGTATGACGCGCTTCAAGTCCAAGCGACGACTGGATCTCCAAGGACGTCTTCGCAATCGCCACCAGAGGCTGCAGAAGCTCTGCCTGGCCACGTTAACGCACCAGTTTATAGGTCAGCAACGAGCTGTGCACGTGATCAAAACGCTTCCCCGTTCAGTGCACGACCAGTTGGCGCCCATCGAAGAGAAGATGCAAAGCCGTTCGGTACTTGGCAGCGGTTTGCGTGGACTCGACCACATTTCAGTGGGCTTCGACATCCAGACGAGGAACGTCCACTGCATTGGAGCGCGTGGGGCAGCGCAGTCCACGCGTATTATCGCGCATGGCTACGCGTCCGTCACTCCCCCGGAACAGTTCGGCCAGCAGCAGCAGAGGACGATGACGTCTTACAGTCCGTCGGAACTGGCCAACTACCGGTCGTCGCATGTGAACGCTGAAGCGAAACACGTGATTGAGCTGTTAACGACGTCGTTGATTCAGTTCGAACGCGTCATTCGTCGCCGGCGTCTTGGACTGCAGACGTTCATGAAGCTTAAACCTGGAGATAGAGGAGGCGATCGTCAGAATTTCCAGACGTGCGAAGTTTGCAACAACCGCTTTTCGCTACTGCGTCGTGAATTTTACTGTCAATTATGCGGTCACGTGTGCTGTAGTGACTGCTCGAAGCTGTATGAAGTGGAGGAAAACATTGGACAAGTATCCAAGAAGAGACTCTGTGTGCGGTGTATCACCAACGTCGACTCGTGCATCTTCGAAGACGAGGACTTCATGGCTGCACTGGGGCCGGCAGTGATCGACGACTATTACGATGAGGATTTCGATGAGGACTACGAGAGCGAATGTGAATACGACCGAAGAGACGAGAACGACACGTACGCGAGTGGATCTACGTTAGCGTGCTCGGAATTCGAGAGTGGAGGGAGTCCGGATGACGTCTCGGAGCTGTATCCGGAGAATGTACTGGACCGTTCGAGAGCACTGCAAACGTTGGATAAACTTGTCAACTCGCAGGTTAATGGGCTGAAGAAGTCCACTCTCTTCGAGCGTTCTCGACTCACTCAGTCGCAGCTCAGCCAGTCGCAATCGCAGGTGAATTTCAAGCATCCGTTGGCTCAGAGTCAGCTCAGTATGTCTCAATTCCAGCAGTCTCAATTCAAGAACACTCGAGACACCCAATTGACCCAGAGCCAACTCAGTCAGTCCCAATCTCAATTCAAGAATACGAGGGACACTCAGCTAACGCAAAGTCAACTCAGCTGCTCCCAGCCTGGCACCTCAAGGGAAAACGTGCTGACTCAGAGTCAACTCAATGAATCGCAGACTTCAACTCAATTCCAGGACACTCAACTGACTCAAAGCCAATTGAGCAGTACAGTTCAGTTCCAGGAATCGCAGCTCACTCAGAGCCAACTCAGTCAGTCGCAGAGTCAATTCAAACAGTCGCGATTCAAGCAAGCTCAATTCGACGAAACCCTCGTTGCTCAACTACGAGCCGATGTGGAAGACCATTTAAAACGGACACTACGAGCCACACTACGAGAGACAAGAAGGAGGTTTTCCGGTGCTGACGAGTCTCAATTCTCCATCGCTCCATTGGAACGAGACTACCAACTCGAGTTCGATGGTAGTCAGACGATGTCCCCCAGTCATCCGTTGCCCCCCAGGCCTCTACCAGCTCAAGAACGGCGACGACTACAGTACGTTATCAGTTCCGGTGCCTTGAGTCCTACGTACGACCGAAGTGCGCTCAATATGCTGTCTCAGATCGCTGCATCTCATTTGGATTGCCCCATTGGATACGTGACGATGATCGATCAATCGACGCAGTACGTGGTCGGTCTGCACCCTCGTGGAGCCATCGGGATGTCAATTCCTCGAGAGGAATCCATGTGCTCGTACACCATCTACCACGAACGGCCTCTGGTCGTCAAGAACGCCTTGAACGACATCCGCTTCAGTCACATGGGCTTCGTGAGCCAAACAGGTCTCCGGTTCTACGCAGGTTTCCCTATCCGAGCGCCAGACAGCGCCGTCGTCGCTATCATCTGTGCGGCCGACTATAAGCCACACAAGTACATCTCTGCCAAACAGTACGCCGAAATGGAGGCGTTGGCTGACCTGGCGAGCACACTCATTATCACTCCTGACATCGAGATCAAGACGGCCAAGCACAACGCCAACGGCAACGCGTTCCCCCGTTTTTGAACGACTCCGAAGTTGTAGGCAGTATCAAAACTACTTAAGTATCTAATCTGAAAGCTTTTCAGCAAATTGCAGCATTCTTAGGCGTCACTAGATCTGACGCGAGCTTAGCCAGTGCCTCCATTGTGGCGTAGTCCTTATTCGAGATGTTGTTGTGTGGCACAGCATCAGCAGCACACAGTGAAGCCACCACTTGTCCATTAGGGCCGTGGACAGGGAAACCGGCGTAGAACTTGACGCCCAAGTCCTTCACACACGGCATCTGGTTGAATCGCATATCACGCATCGGATTCTTCAAGATCAGCGGCTTCTCAGCGTACACAGCATGGATACACACGTTGTTGGTCCGTGGTAAAGTGAAGGCTTTCTCCGGCAGGTTGTACGTGCCGATGGCGTGGAAATTGTCGTCGTCCACGACAGACACGAAGCCGATGGGACAGTTCAATCTCTTGGCTGCCACTTGAGCCACCAGGTCCAACGCAGCATGGTCGTATTCTGGTTGTAACACTCCCATCTGCTCAATCGCTTTCAGTCGGTTCGCCTCCTTCTTCGGAGCTGGCATGGGGGGCATCGGGTGGTCTTCCGCTTTGGTTTGAGCAGCGTCGAACTCGAACGTATAGTCACGTTCTTCCAGATCTGCGACCTTGCACTGCTCCAAAGTGCTGTAGCGGTCTTTCATCACGCGTAAACTCTGACTCAAGTAGTTTTCCACGTCTTGAGCTACTTTTTCCGCTTTCGTGACATTCCGCTTGTTTTTCCGAACGTTTGTCCGTTTTGCTGCAGCACTGACGAACTCGTACTCGTATGTAGTAGTAGCTGGGTTCACCAATTGCCCAAGGAAGTCCAAAGCTTGCGAATGTTGACTTGGGTCGTTCGAGTACAATTGGTCCGTGAGCTCTTCCACCGAACTCGAGTCTGAAGTCATTGACGCTGTATCTCCATCCACATCCACGTGGAACTGGTCGTCGTTGTACCACAACGCGTCGTCCAGAGCCACAACTGCGGGTCCCAAAGCTTCCACCAAGTCTTCATCATCAAACACACACGAGTCTACACGGTGCACACATTGCAGACAACATCGGTTACGTCGGAGCTCCCCCACTCGAGCTTCCACCTCGTACAACTGGGAGCAATCTCCACACACCATGTGACCGCACAAATGACAGAAGAAGTCGCGACGGAAGAAGTGGAAGCGTTTGGAACAGATTGAACACGCTTTCTCTAACGACGGATCGTCGTACCCCGTAGGGAAGTAGATGAATGTTTGGAAACCAAAGCGACGACGACGCACCACCCGTTCGAATTGACGGAGGGACTTGGTTAACACGTTCAGGACGTGTTTAGCTTCGGGGTTCATGACACTTTCGCGTGTACGAGCGATTTCCAACGGGGTTGAAGCCAATCCAGACATGGAACTCATCGAAGACGTTGGGTCATTGGTACTTTCACCAAATTGAGTCGGTGGCGTCGGTGACGCGTACCCGTGTGCGAAAATACGGGTAGTATGCGTGTTACTACCGGCAAAAGGGTGGGTTGTATGGGTGCTTTGAATGTGGAATCCAATACTGAGGTGGTTTAGTTCATTTCGAAGTGCTGTTCGAGCTGACGTTGGGATTAATTGATCGTGCAGCTCCTTCGGTAATGTCTTCATGATGTGGACAGCGCGGTCCTGACCGGGGTATTGTTGCGTGAAGGTGGAAAAGCACAGCTTCTGCGTCTTCTTGTTACCTCCGAGATCCATCGGCATCCGTGGACGCAACGTTGCCACATTGACACCAATCAGTGCCTGCTCTGGAGCCTCCTCCTCCTCCATTTCAAGCCGAGAGGCCACCATGGATTGACGACGGAGGTCCTGCGACAGGAGACGACGTTGACTGAAGAGCACCTCGCCTTTTTTAAACTTCTTGCCGGCCAGAGCTTTCATGGTGGACTCGTAAACATTCGACTCGTGGGTTATTAAGACGTTGAGCACCTCGTTCAAGTGACATCGAAGCTCCGCCTTGGCCACCACGGCGTACGCGATGTCCCGATCTTCATCAACCGTTTCTTCCCCGGTGCTTTTAGCCAGTTCAAACAGATCCACGCCGTGTCGACGGTGGCCCTGTTTCCAGCGCCGGCCGTACGTGTCACGTGCCACGGCCGTTCGAAGCTTGGGGACGGTGGACACGATGTCATCGCAGATCTCCTGGTCAGACATGACCAACTTCTCACGGCCGTTGGGCGCCGTCACCACCAGCCCGGCCGGCGCCGAACCGTAGTAATCGGAGTAGTCGCTGGTGCCGTGTCGAGAACTCATCGACGAAGTTGCAAGTTGAGAAGTGAACGATCGCCATTATCCGAGATGTGGGGTGGTGGTGCATCGACACGGCACGTCATGCACCTGGTCCCTCCGGTCATGGATGGTGCGGTGAAGTGAGCTCTTGGAGTACAGTACTTGTACATGTACCTGTAGTTTTTACACGTTTCAGAGGATAGTGCAACGATCACTTCATGCACCATACTAGCGAAATCCAGACGTGTTGCCAACGAGAAGAACGCAACGTGAAGGGTTTCGCTGTCCCACCGCGATCATTCTGGTCGAAGCAGTAACGGTTGAAATGAACTTGAGGCAAGCGCCACTCGAAATACTGTAGATGATCTTATCGGTAAAGACTCGATAGCAAAGGAGCTGCAACCTACTTTACAGCGCAGTAGTACAGTACTGTAATACATGCACTAGCCTTTGCAACTTCATATGCACTGCAACACGCACGCGAGTCCCTCACAACCGAACGAACGCCAATAGCCTTCTGCAAGCAACACTAACCTTTTCCATCGTGACTTTCAGAATAATGTCAAAGATATTTTGCGTCAGTTGACCTCCAAGTCCGATTACATAACACGGGAAAACGTTACGTGGATTTGCCTTCAACTCGAATACATCTACATGTACCTGGTCGATAACTTTAGTCGGTCATGAGTGAGGGGTGGGTAGTCATCTTAGGGGCCAAGAGATCCGACGCCAGCTTGGCCAACGTCTCCATCGTTGCATAGTCTTTCGTTGAGATGTTGTTGTGCGCCACCCCGTCAGCCGCACACAGGGAGCCTACCACCTCTCCACTCGGGGCTCGGAGTGGGAAACCAGCGTAAAACTTGACACCCAGCTCCTCAACGCACGGCATCTGAGCGAATCTCATATCTCGCTGCGGGTTCTTGACTACGAACGGCTTCTCCGCGTACACAGCATGCATGCACATGTTTTCATTCCTTGGCAAGTGATGAGCTTCCTCTGGGAGGTTGTAGTTACCGATAGCGTGGAATTGCTCGTCATCCACCATCGACACAAAGCCGATCGGACAGGCCAGACGCTCGGCGGCCACTTGTGCGATCATATTCAGAGCGGAGCGGTCGTAGTCCGTCCGCAACGCCCCTGACTTGTTGATAAAGTCCACACGTCGAGCATCCTTCTGTGCATCGGGCATGGGAGGCAGTGGATGGTCCTCGTTTGTGACTTGAGAGCTGTCAAACCTGTACTTGTAGTCTCGTGCACGGTCATTCACGTCGCACGCATCGACGGTGTATTTCAGTCGGGACTTAGCCAGCTCTTGCGTCACGTGGTTCTCCACCCTCGCCAGTACGCGCTGAGATTGCGTCTTTGCTTTCTTTTTCATCTTGGAGCTGGTACTAGGGAGTTTCACGAGTTTCCGACTCGACGTTGATGAGGCGGAACTTGCAGGACTTCCTACCAACTTTCCGAGCATTTCCAAGGCGCGACTGCGTGTTTCCGGGTCTTCGGAGCACAACTGACCGGTCAGATCGTCCATCTCGGAGTCATCATTCGTGGTAGAGCTGGAGCTGGAGTTCTCCCACGCGTCCGGAGGAGCTTCCACTAGAATGGGCCCCAAGGCAGGGAGTAGATCTTCGTCGTCGAACTTACAGGCGTCGACACGGACGACACACAAGACACAGCATCGATTCTTACGGATCTCGCCGATACGAGCCTCCACCTCGTACAGTTGAGAGCAGTCACCACAGACCATGTGACCGCAGAGCTGGCAGTAGAAGTCCCGACGGAAGAAGTGGAAGGTCTTAGAGCAAATGGAGCAGCGTTTCTCCAACGTTGGATCCGCGTACTCCTTGGGGAAGTAAATGAACGACTGGAAGCCGAACCGCCGACGGCGAATGACACGTTCGAACTGAGCCACCGACTCGGTCAAAGTTTTCATAACATGACGAGCTTCCGGGTTCATTAAAGCCCCACGACGCCGACCTAAGTCCGACGCGTGGATAGTTGCAGCAGCCTCGCGCTTCTTGGCCACCGAAGCTGCACGGTATTTGCCGCTTTCATCACGGAAATCAGACGACGGACGGTCTGAGGCGTACGCGTGGGCGAAAATGCGCGTCGTTTGATGGCTGCTGCCTCCAGGGCGTGGTGTGAACTGAAGGTCAAAGCCTACAGCAATGTGGTCAACCTGACGGCGAAGTGAAGACCGATCTGAGCTGGAGAGCACCTGATCATGGACGGACTTGGGCACCGTCTTCATCACATGCACGGCGCGGTTCTTACCTGGATATTGATGTGTGCACGTGGAAAACAAGAGCTGCTGCGTGTGTTTATGGCGAGACTGAAGCTGCAACTGCAAACCGGCACTAGGACGTAGCGTGGCCGACGTGACTGTGATCACACCTTGACCAGGAGCGTCTCCGTTCACTGGAGAGCGTGCCTGTTCTTGAGAATTGCTCCCGAAGGCCACACGCTGGTGGAAAAGCACTTCCCCTTTCTTGAACTTTTTGCCACAAAGAGCTTTCATAGTTGTGTCGTAGGCATCTGAATCTTGATGTAGTAGCACACTTAAAGCTTCGTTCAAGTGGCACCGCAATTCGGTCTTGGCTACAGTTGCGTGGAGAATGTCAAGGTCGTCGTCTGGATCGACGGGGGAGTAATTCGGCTCCATTTCCGCGAGCTGCACGCCTCCTTTGACGTTACGGCGTTTCCATCTCGCTCCTTTAACTCCGTTGACTACTGCCGAGTGCAGCTTCGGGATCGTTGCCAAAATATCGTCACAGATATCCTGGTCCGAGAACACGAGGCTTTGCCGAAAGTCTTTGGCACTGCGGACTACTAAACCGTTGGCCTCATCACCAAAAGCGACAGAACGAGTACCAGAATCTGTGACGCTGTGTCTTGCCTTTAATGGAGTGCTTGACCTTGAGTCTCTGTTAAGAGGCAAATTGAGAACTGAGATTGAATAGAGTGTTATGCAAGCTATAACTACAGCTTGTTCGCAGTAGTTTCCTTTTTCTCTGTGGGTTTCTACATGTAGTACTGGTCCACAAAGTACTGTTCCATGAAGTACTGTTCCACATTGCAACGGTCCACATTGCAACGGACGATGGTAATGGAGCAAGTGCTTCCATCTCCATCACACTTCCTCCCTTAGAAGAGCCGTTGCCCTAGTAGTGGGTAAAGTGTCGATATACTGGCGAATGAGTTCCGTAACTTGACTCAGATTCGCCAACGGTTCCCATGACGAACCGAGAGATGTGTCGAGCCATTTCACCTTAAATTGACGAACACCTTTCCAACGCCGGTGGTTGACGATGGAATGTACTAGGTGCCCTTCTGAGCCGTCCGCCGTCAGTACCGATCGCAACCGAGTTATCCTTGACGGATCCTCATCATGGTGATATGGGCGTAGCCGTGACACATGATACTCCGGATGCAGACGAAGACCGGGCGGAAGCGCCAGCTTGTATGTATCTGGACTGGTCAATTCAACGATCTTGTATGGACCGATGAATCTTGGGGCGAATTTCCGCTTGCCATCCGTGCCTAAGTGTGCTAAGTCGAGGTTCTTGGTGCTCAATAGTACTTGTTCGCCAACATTAAATGAAAGCTGCGGTCTGTTGCGGTCATATGCTGCATACCAGCGCTCTTGTGCAGCAGCCATGGCATCCTGTGCCTCGGCTAATATTGCTTGTTGGTGAGTAATGAATCGCGTTGCCCGTGATTGGCGAGCCGTCGAGATGGTTTGATCGGTCACTGCACACGGCTGATAACCTAAGTCGGCGACAAAAGGAGACATTCCCGTGGAACTGTGTACACGGGAGTTGTAGGCAAATTCACCTAGAGGTAGGAGCAAGTCCCAGTCGTCGTGGTGAGGCGAGATGAAATGGCGTATATACTCGTTCACGAATTTAATCGTGACTTCCGATTGGCCATCCGTAGACGGGCGGAAAGCAGTGCTTAACTGCAATCGGGTCCCTTGAAGGTGCATAAGGTGCTTCCAGAACTTAGATGTAAACTTTGTGTCACGATCGGAAACAATAGTTCTCGGCAATCCATGCAAACGTTGGTAGAAATTGCAGAATAGTTTTGCCGTGTCAGTGGCAGTGGCATCCGTACGTGTGGCAACGAAATGACCACGCTTAGTGAGGCGATCCACAATCACAATGATAGCGTCGTGTCCGGAGGTAGTAAGGGGTAACTGAGTCATAAAGTCCATGCTAATGTCAGCCCACCTCTTGTCCGGTATCTCTAGTGGGTGAAGGAGACCGGCCGGCTTGCCACGCACATACTTATTGCGCTGGCAAAGTTCGCAAGACGACACGTACTTCTGTACGGATGTAGCCATCCCTCTCCAGTAGTATTTTCCCAAGAGTAACAGGAGGGTCTTCGCCTGTCCAGGATGTCCACGAACAGGAGCGTCGTGCTCCTCGTACAAAATCAAATTTCGAAGCTCGGCGTCATCTGGAACACACAATCGGCGAGGTGTGTCCGGACGCACTTGAAAGTAGAGTAAACCATCATCAATCGTAAAACGACGAAGACGTCGTGACCCGGTATCATTGTCATCAGTAAGATCCTTTATAATCGGTCCGAAAACAGGGTCGCTAGCGTAGCTTCTCCGACATCTTGTGAGCAGGTCGATTGTTTGTGAAGAGTGTTGTGCAAAAAGAGTTTCTTCCTCCGTACTGGGGTTTTGACAGGTAAGCTGTTGAATTAGCTCAGAGAGACTGATGGCTCGACTGGTGCCATCGAACCAGTCTGATCGTCGTGATATGCCGTCTGCGAGGACATTTGTGCTGCCGGCGACCCATTTAAACCGCGGTTGAAAAAGTGCCAGCTCGTTTAGCCATCGGGCTAGCCGCTGTGAGCACGTCTGCTGCTGAAGCAAACTCTCGATTGTCCGATGATCAGTATTAAGGTAAAAGGCTTGTCGATCAAGTAGACCTTCCACATCCGCATTGCATGCAAAGCTGCAAGTAGTTCCTTTTCGCGTGTGGGGTATATTAGTTCTGCACGAGATAGTTTCCTCCCCCCATATGCGATGATGCGCTCTTGGCCGTTATCTCCATATTGAAACAGATATCCTCCGACAGCAAAATCGGACGCATCGACGCTGACATGGAACGGTTTATCGAAATCGGCGTGCGCCAATGTAGCGGGTGATGACAGCTTGTCTTTAAGCGTCATAAATGCAGCCTTGTGCTGCTCCGTGAGTAGAATGAAGTCCTTAGGACGCTTGCCCTTGGTTGTTTCGGTCAATAGCGCTATGTTTTCAGCAAATTCAGGACAAAACTTGCTAACGTAGACGCACGTCCCAATAAAGGACTGCATTTCGCGCTTGGTTGTAGGCATCGGCCAGTCTCGAATGACCGTAGCTTTTGCAGGATCGATACGAACGCCATCTACTCCAACCAAGTCACCGAGACACGGTATCTCACGAGCGCAAAATACGCATTTTTCAATCTTAACGTACAGTTGCTGCTCAGCACAGCGGCTCAGCACCCTCCGCAACGCATCCAAATGCTCATTTATGTCGTCGGACTCCGTGAAGACGAACAAATCGTCGAAGTAGGTGCGGCAAAAGTCGTCATAGTCCTTAAAGACGGATTGTACGAGCCGGTTGAAGCAGGAAGGGCTACTAGAAATCCCCATCGGGGTCACTAAGTACTCATAGAGACCATCAGGCGTGGCAAACGCAGTGTAAGGAATGGAATCTTCTTTTAGCTTCACCTGAAAGAAACCCCATAGTAAATCCAATGCCGAAAACATGCGTCCACGGGACATTGCCCGGAGGATCTCATCCTTCCGTGGTATGGGATTCGCTGGAACACGAATTTTTGCATTGATCCCTCTAAAGTCATGCACGATCCTCCATTCACCGCTGGCCTTACGCACGCAGAACGTCGGCGCACAATAGGGTGAAGATGAGGGTCTAATGAGTTTTGCCTTCAGCATTTCCTGAGTCCACTGCAAAATGGCTGCACGTTGTTCCTTCGACAATGGAAATTGTTTTCTGTGGACAGGTGTAGAGTCAGAAACCTCGATGCTGGCATCCATGTTGTTTAGCCGAGTGGGAGGCATAGAAAGCAGCTCAGAACGAAAAACACTGTCGCGGAATTCAACTAGTAGAGGGTATACCGGTGTACCCTCGAGTTTCTTCCACGCTGCTGCCGCCTTGGGCGTCATCTCAGGGTCCTCAGTGGTATTGATAAAGAAGCAAAATTCGTTGTCAGTTGCGTTGAGAAGCTTGCTAACGTCACGAGATCGGACAACACGAGTTAACCCCACCTCGGAATGATAGCCATGTGTATAATAGTCTTGTAGACGCGCATTAGCACGTTGTCTTGGAGACATTCGTGGCTGGCTGCATCGCCGCCCACCTGCACGTACTGCGGGCTGTACGTCCGGTCGTGGACGCACTGTCTTTGCTGTCCAGTCGATAATTGGGTTTACCTGCTCGAGCCAGGGCATGCCCAGCATAACATCACACGACTCAGGGATATCCATCACGAAAGCTCTTGTAGTATAAATCGAGAAATCAGGTAAAGTAATAGAGAATGCCGTCACCCGACGAGGAATGACAGCAACATTTCCGCCACCAAGGCGAATAGTCAGAGGCCGGGCATGATCTTTAACGGTCAGACCGGCGCGTTGAGCAAAGTGCGGGCACACTGCATTGAATGATGCACCGCTGTCGATAAATGTCGAAGCTGGTTGGTCCGTAACCAAGCCTCGTTGTTGTAAATGGCCACGTTGTGAAGGTTGTTGGTGAGTTGAAGACACGTCGTCGCTCTCATAGTCGACGGTATCTTGACAACCAACGGCTCGACGCTCAGTTACTGTGTGGCAGACAGTAGCAGCGTCACTCTCGGTGGGGCGCCAGCCCACCGAGCATCCTAGTTTTTTGGCGCACCGGTGTCCCTTCCAGGACACTCGGGCGACTTGTGACCCTTGACGCCACACTTAAAACAAGTCGGCACCATGGTACCCCCTGCAGAATTTTGTATCGGTTTGGACGGGGTTTTCAAACTTGAAGTAACTGCGTCAGTACCGCGCCCCTTCCCGAGCAGATACGGAGTTTTACGACTTTGTGCATTTGTGCCTGCAGTAGACCCTTTTTTAGACTTAGGAAATTCCCGAGCATCCTCAAAACGCTGTGCATGCTCGATCGTATCCTTGAGGGTAACTGGGCAGTTTTGTGAGACGTAGGAATTTGTTTCGGGTCGTAGGTTTTGCTGGTAGAACCAGCGCTTCACAATCTCTGGCATATCGATGGAGGACATTGACAGTAACTGCATAAACTTGGTACTGTACTCCTGTTGGGTGCTCGTCACTTGCAAATCGTGCATTTTTGTCAACAACTTGAACTCGTAATCACTGTCGCGATAACGTGCACGGATCTGCTGCTTGAACAAAGACCACGTACGGGGGTTGGTGCCCATCGCATGTTTGAACTCACGGTACCACGCCATGACGTCTACACCCAGAAATGGGACGACCATGTCAACGAATCGTGAGTCATTGCTCCCCATCTCAAGAGTGTAGGCAGCAAAGTGCTCTTCTATGTGGAAGAGCCAAAGCTCAAGATCATCATCGGCACGCCCATGGAACTTGGGCGGGTTAGCCTTCTGCTTCTGACGATTAGCTCGCGACTGCATCTCGTACATCTCATGCTGGAACTGCGCCTGCTGCGCCATAAAAGTGTGCATCTGCTGCTGGCTTGTAGCCATAGCCTGCTGCTGCATAGATAGCATGTGTACTAGGCTAGCTAGCATCTGGGTCGTGCCACTGGCATCAGCCGTGGTCGGGACAGGTTGAGGTGTAGGTGGTGGTGGTCCTGCTGGCATTGTAGGGCCAGGTTGTGCACTCGCCGCTGGTGGCGGCGTTTCTTGATACGGCTGGTCGGGCATAGCCCCGGGCTCAGCGTAGCCCTCTGTTCCTGGAACCTGAGACTCATTAGTGGAGTCCATCCGTGGAGCTTGGTAGGGTCTTAGATTAGGTGATTCGTCCTCGGGTTGTCGAGCAGTCTTCTTAGAGCTCATTCCTTGGACAAGTCGGGGCGTACTTAGTCGATTCGCACTTAGTCGAGTTGGTACGGTGTTGCCTCGAAGGTTGTTGCAAAGCCTTCGGCTCTAATTTCGAAATTGTCTTGCCTTTAATGGAGTGCTTGACCTTGAGTCTCTGTTAAGAGGCAAATTGAGAACTGAGATTGAATAGAGTGTTATGCAAGCTATAACTACAGCTTGTTCGCAGTAGTTTCCTTTTTCTCTGTGGGTTTCTACATGTAGTACTGGTCCACAAAGTACTGTTCCATGAAGTACTGTTCCACATTGCAACGGTCCACATTGCAACGGACGATGGTAATGGAGCAAGTGCTTCCATCTCCATCACACGCTGTAGTCGTCTTCGTATTGACTACCAGTTTGATTGTCTGGAATCCACGACTCGTTGATGTTGTACTCTTTGAGATTTCGACTGCTCATCGTTTTGCAAGGCTCCTGTCGGATTTGCAAGTGATGATCGTGGTGAATGAACAACTACAGCAGCCCAAGCGATCCCTTCCTGGAGTAGAAGGAGTAGGAACGGTGATCGTTGACACGAAATGATTCGTCGACGGTGGCTGATGCTGGCGTGCGGGTGGAACTCGCTGACAGCTTGAGAGCAGATGGCAGCTAGAGACTGGTCTCACTAAGCAGCACTAGCGAAATGGTTGACGCTCGTACGGTACCTTTCCTGCCTGAAATGTCCAGGGTATTCTCGTTTTTGAGTTCTTGTAGCTTGAGCATGGACTACCGGTAATTATTTCTATTATAGTATTTTAGTTTTTTTTAGTTGGAGGCGGAACACAAGAATTGTAGACCGAAGCGATGACAGCGATACCTTTATCACTGACTTGCTCTTACGTTAAGGAAGACTGTACACGGCATGCATGCAGCACGTCCAGTTGACGCAATGGGCTATGTTTACCGCACTGATCGAATTCGTCGTGTCCAAAATTATTTGTCTCATAATACATGTATATAAAGTAATTTTTCCTTTTTCTGGTTTTTATATAATGTTACCCGAATGTCGTATGACCAGCTAGCGATAAACGACGGCAACATGACGTTGCATGCATTCCCTCCCCGATGGCGTCTGTGAACCACGTTCAAGTGCTGGAGAACGTTTGGATCCCTGTGGATGCCGAGACGCGGCTATCAGCGCGGATCTGGGTCCCCCAACCCCAAACGACCAAGTATTCCGTTGTGCTCGAGTACATCCCGTACCGTAAATCCGACTGGACATCCACGAGGGACTCGTGCAACCACTTGTGGCTAGCTCAACGAGGCTTCGCAGTGGCTCGAGTGGATATTCGCGGCTCCGGCAACAGTGACGGTCACTATTATGGGGAGTACACGGCTCAAGAACTTCAAGATGGAGTGATGGTCATCGAGTGGCTTGCAAGTCAAAGTTGGTGTTCTGGTAGTGTGGGGGTATTTGGCAAGAGTTGGGGAGGTTTTAACGGCTTGCAATTGGCTGCAATGGCTCCACCCGCTCTACGTGGGGTAGTATCACTCTACTCTATTGACGACCGGTATGCTGATGATGTTCACTACATGGGGGGAGCAATTCTGGGCTCGGAAGCCTTGAGTTGGGCCACTGTCATGTTCAGTTTGAACGCACTACCCATGGCGCCAGAGACGGTAGGAGATGAGGTAGAATGGAAACGGAAATGGCAAGAGAGACTGGAGAAGCAGTTCCCGTGGTTACACGAGTGGCTGGCACATCAGACTCGAGATGAATTCTGGGAACATGGATCCATCTGTGAAGCGTACGACAAGGTAGAATGCCCTGTGCTGGAGATCGGTGGTTGGAACGACGGATATTTTAATGGAGTAGCGAGGATGATCAAAGGCATGAAGAACTCACCAAGCAAAGGGGTGATCGGACCGTGGAGTCACAATTGGCCCAACCACGCAACCCCTGGGCCCCAGGTTGGGTTCCTGGAAATGTGTCGGCAGTGGTGGGAGTATTCTTTGGATGGCAAAACGGATGGAAGCGCAGTGAAATTCCCCGATCTGCAGCTTTTTGTCAAGGACGAAATCGACAACCCAACGTCGAGGATTCTCGAGTACCCAGGGAAATGGTGTGGCGTGGATAATGTCGACAAGTTAGAGCAAAAGTTCGTGACGTTCTACTGTTCGAGTGAAGGAGGTTACAAGCTACAAGCTGAGGCTGAACCACCAAGTTCCCGTGAACGAACTATTGGCTTAAATAGCCTACAGGGAGCGTGGAGCGGCGAGTGGTTGTCGTTTGGAGGAGAAGATATGCCTGGGAACCAAGTGAGCGAGGACGCAGTAGCTACTACGTGGTCTACTGGACCTCTGTCTTCGGATATTGAGATCATAGGACGTCCTAAAATGAGTCTTTTGGTCAAATCCAACAAGCCCCAAGCGTTAATCATGGCGCGGCTGAGTGACATTTCTCCTTCGGGAAAATCGACGCTTATCACTCGTGGCGTTCTTAATCTGAGCCATCGTGACGGGCACAAACTGGAGCAGTTGAAGCACATGCCCATCGGTGAGAGCACTCATGTCAAGTGGCAGCTCAACGCCTGTGCGTACACCCTACGTGCTGGACACAGTTTGGTGCTGTCGCTCACTCCCAACTATTGGCCCATGGTGTGGCCGTCACCTGAACCAGTGGAGTTGACGGTGTCTTTTGCTGAGTCTAACATGCTCAAGCTCCCTGTGCTACCTGAAGGTCCTTCACCTGTTGATACGGCAGCTACTTGTCCAGTTAAGGAATATCCTCTGGAAGCTGGAACTCCCTCTCGAACCATTTCACTGCGAGAGGCTCCACCAATGGAGCGAAATTTAACGTTGATGTTATCCGAAACGGATTCGCTCCAGCCGCTTCAACGCCTTGTAGTGAAGGAAGACCAAGGCAAAGATTTGCTGGTTGACGAAGGAATTGCCATGGAAGAAACCGCAACCAAGACGTATACGATCGACCCTCAATGTCTCCATCCGTGCGTCAATATCCAGCGGACGCTCACGTACGAGAAGCTTCCTCCAAGTGAACATAGAGAGTTGCTAGCCAAATTCGCTGCCGAAGTGACCACTGCAACGCACGTTGACAACTTGAAGTTGGAACGTTTCGACCATGCAGAACACCCCGTTTTGCCGTGGAAAGTCAACGTTGAGACGGACAGCTCCATGTCTTCCAACGCCACCACATTCTTCCTCTCAGACCACCTCGTTGTCCATTTGAACGGCGACGTCTTTTTCGAGAAGAAGTGGGAAAAGCAGATCCCCCGACAGTTTGTCTAGGTAGCTTTGCGTTTTGCCAGTTAGTAGACAGTCAGTTTAAAGGAGAACGAAGCTGCTTTTCCTTTCTTTCCACTTTCAAACATCGCGCTTGGGGGCCGTAGATGATATATTGAAGCGAACAGCGACTCCAACCGCGGGGTGCGGCGTGGAGGGTTCGTTAACCCCTCGGTTCCAATCGGCAGAGGTTAGTATTACCGAGAAAAAAGTGATAGTAATATTACCGGTAATACTAGCGCATTTTTGCCTCGATAATACTAATATGATTACTTAACCCAAACACGGTTGTAGTATTAATACTATTATTACTAATACTCAAAGTACTACTCTGATACTTTTTGAAGCGTCGCGCACCTTGCGCGCGCCTTGCTTCAACCTAACAATCTCGTCCCTGTTGTGCCTCAGCAGTAGCTGCTTCTCCGACCGTCTGCTATGTGTTCTGGTACCATGATTATTCCCCCTTGGAAAACACTCGCTCTTGGAAGGCCGAGGATGAGATCTTGCCGAGGTGAATTCGTGCCAGAAGCGCCATCGAAGAGTATAGGCTTTGGCCTTCCTCACGGAACCACTGTAGCACATCAACATGTTTGTACAGCCCCAGTAAGGACCAGCACATGCCGTTGCGGCTGTCGGTAGTCATTGTGGAGGACAAATCTTCTTTCTGGATGTCTGGATTTTGGCGTTGGGCAACCTCGAGCCACCCAGGCTCCATCTCCAGCCACTCTCTCATGATAATACCCGCTCTCGCATTGATTTCGGACTCCTTCACCTCTTCTCTCATCTTGCTCGTTCGAATTGGAGCACTGAGCAGCAGCTCATCTTCATCGTCCCAGCCTGTCGATGACGGAGGGGAAAAGGGGGAATTCACGCCCTGGCTGAGTAGGCTGCTCTGTGAAGAGGGCGGCGACAGCGACACCTTGCCCAACTTCGCCATCTGCGCGAACACTTTGCGGTGCTCAGCTCGGAGGTAATCAATACCGTTTTTGTAGATAGCCTTCTCCTCTTTGCGCGGGACGTTGCCGACAGCGGCGATTTTCTTTGCACTTGACTTAGTCCGGGGGTCGAACAGTATATACTTTCGTCACCTTGGGAAATCGTGCTTGTAATTGTAGTAATGCCCTCCTCAGACATGCCTTCCCTGCTTCCGAGAACTGGGCTAGTGTCTTCAGCCGCCACGATTAGAAGACTGGGCAATCTCGGACAGAGTGCGGTCATACTTCGCGATCCAAGCCCGCTCTTGCTCGCCGAGCGGCCACTCACCGATGTGCTCCTGGCACTCCACTTCGCTCGGGCGCTCCACGCTACTACAGGACCTGCGGCCTTCACGCAAGTGAATGTAGCACAGTCGGTCGACGTCCCACGCATTCCCGCAGATGTGGTTGCGTAGCGCACTGATGGAATGGTCAGCGCTGATCTTCTCTCGGAACGTGAGCCAACTCACGAAGCTACTCACCTCCCGTTGCACCCGGTTCCAGCGCTTGATAAAGGCGCTCCACGATCTCGCCAGCGCGTCGTTGTCGAAGCCTTCGAGGCTCTTACCGTGCAAGTTGCGGGACCGGCGACAGAAGTCCTTCATGGTGTCCAGGGAGTCCAGGGTCACCGCCCCGGACAAGTCGTATAACTACCAGGGCTTAAGTTCGTCGCCGTCGCCGAAGAGGTGCTTCCGGCCGTCTGCTGCTGCTCCGCCATCTTGTTGTCGTCTGTGCGATTCCGAGAATGATCTCTAGCGCTCCTGTGAGCTCGCGTCGTCTTCTACCACTCCCGCCGATTACCCCAGATTCTTCAGTTGTTGCTCCCGCGCGCTCACGTGGTGTGAGCGCTGTTTTGAGAGGAGGGTGATGTAATGGGCCCTCCAATTACATAAGTAGATAGATTACTTCCATATATTACATAAGTAGGCATAGTAGCACACGGCGTAGCGTGTGTTGTCACGTCACTCTCTGATTGGCTGACAATGTGGGTAGCCAGGCCCAATTTCAGCCAATCAGGAGCTGGTCTCCATTCAGTGGTTCACATAAAGTGCCGGGCGTCCGCCCGGCCTTTTATAATAAAACAGAGTTAAAATTCCCCAGATTAGATACTTGGACTCAGTTGCCTGAGCCTTGTCCCTGCTTCCTCATCGCTCCGTGTAAGTTAGTAACGGTAGTCATTAAGCCCGTTACAAAGAGTCCACCACCGACCACCTAATAAGCTTGCAAGTATAGGCGACTCTGACGTCCTTGTCGACCATGGGTCCAGCCCAGAATAGGAGAGAGCTTCTTAAACAAATTTTCAGCGCGTTGCGTTGTTTCGGGGACCTGAAATGGTTATTCAAGTTAATAATAATAAGTGAGGTGTATTGTGTTACCAGCCGTGTCCAGCCTAAACTCAAATACCCATTCCCGACTTGTTTGTTTTGCCCGGTCGGGTTGTACCTACTCAGCCTGTACCCTGCTGTTTCTCCTTCGTTGCTATGATGCTGCTTGTTCCCCGTTTCCGTCCCTCTCTCTTTGCCATTGCCTGCAGTCACCTTCGATCCAGTGTTCCACCATTTGTCGCAATTCATGCCCCTGCTCCTCCTCGCTAGCTCCGTATATTGCACTTTTACCTGTGTCCATGGCATAATTTGCCAGCCAATCTGCGGTTTTGTTGTGCCTTCGGTAATGATGTTTCCACCCCGTGATCTGCAATTGATCTGCTAGCCTCCTTGCAAGCCCATACCAATGCTTCAGCCGCTTCACCTTAGGCTCCTTTCTCCTCTTCAGTAGGCCCAATATCATTGCGCTGTCCCCTATCACCTGTAAGCCCCTCCATTTCCGTGCCGTTGCCTCCGCTAGTAGTCGCTGCAGCCCCACGAATTCCGCCACGTTATTCGTCATGTTTTGGTTGTTCAAAGATGTGGCTGCTGCCCACACCACCTTATACCTTTCTTCATCTCGCTTCCATTCCACCAACACGCTGCCACTCCCTCCTGGACCGGGATTGCCCCTGGATCCACCATCAAAGAAGCCCAGCAGAATTCGCCTCTCCGTCCCCTCTCGACATCCTTCGCTTGGGCGTGATTCGGCCCATTGCCTTCTGATTCTGTCCACCACCAGCAATTTCTTGTGCGTCTGATCCGTTAGCGGAAACAGCCCCACTCTGTATCTGAGTAAGCACTCCTGTAGCCTCACCCTTGTCCGTTGTAATTCGTTTGTTTCCGTCGGCCGTGCGTTCCCATCCGGGTAACTTTCTGATACTTTCCACCTCCATAGTGCTGTGATCATTGTTGCGCATCCCATTGTCCACACTGCTGCAGCTACTTCGTGTAGTTCGTTCCATCGATCCTCTTTTTGTGCATTGCCCCAGTCAATTAGCCATTGAGGCAGTTTGCTCAGTGTTAACGCGAAGATGTCTTGCATCGACTCCATATCTGTGTCCGCATCACCACTCAGATATGGCAGTTCCCACATAGACATCATTTTCCCCCACACTGCCCTGGCATCCGGGCACTCCCACAATAGATGAGCTTGTCCTTGTGATGATTCGTTCGCGCACCTTGCCCCGTCGCACGCGTATCCCTGTGTTTTTCCTCTCCAGAGCCGAAGACGCCCCATCTTCATTCTGATAACATTTTGCTTCTGATACGCCGTGACTCCGTGCATTCGATGTACTTGCTTCCATTTCAGCTGTTCAATAGCCCCGGAAAGAGCCTTGTTCTCCTGAGCTAGTTTGTCATTCATGATATACTGCTCTTTTGCTGCTTTGCTCCTGCTGCTTTCCCCAATGGCGCTTTTGTATTCTTTCCGCGTCCTGCACCATCTCCTCTTCCCCGCCCAAACTGGCCGCATGTGGGTCAGTGCAGGATGGGGCGTTACCCAGACTGCTTCTTTTTGCGTTTTGAGCAGTGTCGCGATGTTTGCTCCGATTTCTTCATTGCTACCCCCTGTTTTGACTTCCTGTTCCGTGAAGGCCCATCCATGATGGACTCTGGCTTCTCTTGTAGACTGCTCCACCCAAAAGCGATGATGCGGGCCCTCTAAGGCATAATTCACACATAATTTGTTATCGTCGGCTGGTTTGAAAACGAGCTCCGGGAATTGAGCTAGTAGCGAAAGTGCTAGCTCGCGGAACATATGTGCCTGTCGACTTTCCATAGGCATCACCACAGTCTGCGGTTCCACCAGCACTTTACCATGTCCGATATACGATATCTGTAAGATGTCCTTAAGCGATTGCACCTTGTGTCCATCTAGCAGTTTCTTGTAGGCCTTCCATTTCTTCTCTGTACCCCTCGAATCCCTCGGGATTAACTTCTTAAAATGCATATTTTGTATCGCATGGTGAATCATCTCTCCTCTTGCTTTCTCCCGCCTTTGCTTGGCTATCGTCATTCGTCCCAATAGTCTCGAATCCACGTGGCACACTAGTCCTCTTTGATCCCATCTTGTCTTGAGCCCCATGGCATGCTTCATTTCCTTCCTGAGGGAAGCCGCCTCTTCATTTTCGTGATCTATCTCTTCTGGGGCGAAAACCTTCTCCACCACCGGTGTCCCTGTAATCCAAAGGCCCGCTTTCCATTTAAACTTTGTTCCTTCTTGTGTGGGCATGATGTGTCCAATGCATGATCCCTCTTGTCTCTGGAGCAGCCTGCCCGCCGCCTGAGTGCGCTGGGTGGTTGCTGTTGCCCACTTTTCCACTGTTGATGCTGCCATGACCACTAGGTCCGTCCTGATGTTTGGCATTCCTATGCCTCCTTCCCTAGGGCTCAACTCCGCGACCGCGGCCTGAATCCATCCTCGAGGTGATCTGTCTGGTTTTGCAAATGAGGACTTCCATACGAAATTCCTTATTCTCCAATCCGCCTCTTGTGTCAGTGTTTTAGTTGGCCATGCATGCCTCGCTACATATAGCAGTTTGGGGATTATAATTGCCGCTGCGATAGCGGCCCTCTCTTGTACCGAGTTGGTTTTTTCCACTGCAAGTACCAATCGGGTGGTGACGCCGCGAAGGCTTTCGCCCATGCACTCTGTGTTGTGTCTTCTGGTCCTGCAATGTGTCCGAGATATCTCGTTTCCTTGACTTCCTGCACTGGGCCCGCTTCTCCCCCCTCCTGGTTGATCATACTCCGTGACGTCCCTAATTGAAGAGCTACAGATTTCTTCAGATTGAGCCTGAGGCCAGATACGTCTGAGAAACTCGTTACTACCCCAAGCGCAACTCTCTGCATGTTCGAATTTGCGATGTAGATTGCAGTATCGTCCGCGTATCCTGCTACTTTGATCTCTTCTCCGTCCTTGTTTTTCTCCAATCTTACTCCCTTGAGACTCTGCGCTTGATACACTGCGTCATACAGAAGATCCACTGCCAATATGAATAACAGGGGAGCTAGAGGGCACCCCTGTCTGATGCCTCTTGTGACTGCTAATGCCCTTGATAAGGTCCCGTTCGCCATGAATTTCACCGTCGTGTGTTCGTGTGTCGCCTTGACTATCGCTCTGAATTTGGATGGGAATCCTTTCGCCTCCAGGACGTTGTGTAGAAATTCCCTGTCCAAAGAGTCGTAAGCTTTGGCGAAGTCCAGCAGTAGCACTTGCGCTTTTTCATACTCTTCCATGCTCTTTGCAGCCAACTTCGCTGCTTCCAATAGATCGATTGCTTCGTGTATGGTTCTGCCCGGTATAAAACCGTACTGAGTCGTGTGCACTAGCTTCGTGATGTGCACTCTGACTCTCCACGCTAAGATCCTTGTGAAGATTTTGTAGTCAGTATTCAACAATGCTATGGGTCTGTAGTTGAGGGCGTTGCTCGTATCCCCTCCTTTGAATATACTGAAAATGTACGCCTCCCTGAAGGATTGAGGCGTTGTGCCCTCTTCCATAAATATGTTGAAAAGCTTTGTCAGAATAGGCACGAGCAGCTCTGCATAGTCTCGGTACCACTCGTTACCGATGCTATCTGGCCCGCACGCTTTCCCCGCCTTACATTTCTTGATCGCCGCTGCTACTTCTTCTTCTGTTATCCTCTGGTCAATGCCGTCGAGGTCTACCTTCTCCCACGTGTGTTTGTACTTGTCAATGAACTCCATCGCTCTCCCTACATTGTCTGCTGTCCCGGTGAAGATGCTAGCCCAACTGTCCGCTAGTGTGTCCGCCTTTTTGTGAAGTCCGCGTGTGGGACCTCCCTCGGCCCTTGAGAGTGTGGGGATGATGTTGTCTCCGTATTTTGTGCATATCCTACTGAAAAAATATTTTGTCGACGCTTTCGACGACCATGCACCCTTGTTTATGAGTCTTCTTCTTCTGATAGTTCTTCGATGTGTCTGCATATTCCGCAGTTCTGCTGACCATTCCTTCCTTTTGTGATCATCTTCTATTGAGTCTCCTCCCTCTGTGGCCAGCTTGCGTTTTAGTCGTCTAATTCTTTGCTGAATCCTGTGTTAATTCTTCGTCTGGCTCGTTATTTAAGCTGCATCATTTCTTTCTTCATGGCTGACTTGAAGCTGTCCCAGGCCTCCGCCGCCGAGTTCTCGCTGAAATGCTGTCGGTTGCTTCCCCAATCTTGTATTCTCTTGGTTATCATGTCCCTCGTGGCGGCCTGCACGTACATTGGTGGCGGGTACACCACTTCCCTCTTCTTGAACTGTATCACCCCCTTCGGATAGTGTAACTCTAAAATGACTCCCTTGTGATCCGAATCGCAGATGCCTTCGTCTGTCGTAACCCCCCGTACTTGCTTCCAATCCTGACCCGAGATGTACCATCGATCTATCCGTGAGGACCCCTTCGTTCCGTCCGCCGCTGTGTGTCTGTGCGTGTGGTGAAGTTGCGCATATTGCTGCTTCTCCCGTTCAGTTACCACTTCTGGCATATTGCACTCCCCGGTGTCCACCAAAGCATTGTTTTGTATGAATTTCCGTAGAGCTCTTGCCCCCATGTCCTCCGTGGTGCCCGCCCCCCTCCTGTCCATCTCCGCCTTCACGACGCAATTGAAATCCCCCCCACACACGAGTGTGTGCTCTGCTGGAAATCGGATGCCCCTGAGTGTGTCGAAAAAACGGGTTCTTGTAGCGCCGTGTGACGGAGCATACAGGTTGATGAAAAGGTGTCTCTTTCCTTGTATCTCCCCTGTAGCCATAGCTAAGTGCTCGGTCCAATACTCCTCCCCCCATCCTTTTAGATCCTTCACGGCTCCATATGGGTTGATTAGTATAGCAACCCCTGCCCGGCGTTCTCCTCCTGACGACCATAGTGATAATACGGTGGCGCATGTTCGTTAGTAGCCCCACATCGCCGCGTACTGGGCCGCTGCTGAATCTTGCTCCTGATCTGTGAGATGAGTTTCTTGTATGAAGATGATGTCCATGACCCCTCTCTCTTGTTTCTCTTTCAGCACTTGCAAGTATGTCCCTAGAGTATCCCTGTGCAGCGCTATCCCTCTGACGTTGTAAGTCGCCAACCCCAGTGTTTTGTCAGTGGCATGTTGTTGCACTGCTAGCCTTCTTTTGCGCCTCCTCATTGCCCTTGTTTGCCGTGTTAGCCGTCTGTTGAAACTTCTATGCTCCTCTTCTATTGACTCGTATCTATCTTGTTCCGGTATATGCTTGAAAAAACTTCTTAGTGTCTGTTGTCCCTTCTCATCCGTTGTCCACTTCTCCTTCCTCTCGTTGCTTATCCTCTTAGATGTTTGTTCTGTCATCTGGCATCGGTGAGTGTTGTGGTACCCTCGGTGAGATCGTGGTGACTTGTTCTGCAAACTTCCCCCGGCAGCTCTTCTCTATATTCGCGTTTGCCCTTCCAACTGTGGGTGGGTAGTGCGCTATGGGTGTTTTGGGCTCCGGTGCTATGGACCCCTGCCTGTTATCTTCTTGTTTGATTGCTGCAATTCCTCCTCAGGCTGTGAGCCTGATCGGCTTCCTTGTTGATCTTGCTCCCGTTGTGTGGGTTCGCATGTATCGCTGTCTGTGAGTTTCTGATCGTCGACAATTTTGTTTCCTGAGTCGAATTCCTTTTTTACGTGTGGTAGCTCGCGTATGGGTTTGGTTAGCTTGGCCTCCTTAGCTGCCCTTCTCAAGGTTTTTAGCTCCTTTGTTGCTGCTTTGGCTAATTTGTCCGCATCGTACGGCTCTGCATCTAGTGCCCATCCACCGTATTTGACGAGTATGCTGTTTCTCCGATCCGTGAGTTCTCTCCACTGCTCTGTGTAGGCTTGGTATCTCATGGGCTCGTAAGTGACTGCTTGGTAATGATTCCCCATGTTGCTGTAATGAAGCACCATGATAATGGGTAGCGTTCCGGCTGCTGTTAGCTCTCGCAGTATGTCGGCCCCTATATGCGATGGCAGCGTGAATACCACGCCCGTCTCTATTGCCGTCTTGTCCGGCAGCACCACATCTTGGTATCCATATGCTTGTATACGCGCATTCTCCTCGTGCGGCACGTCGAGGACAAAAACCATTTCTCTGGCGTGCATGGCCATAGCTTTGATGTGCTCCGGTCTGACCCAGTAATTCATTGGGATCGAGGCTTTCACAGATCTGTTTCTTTGGTCCGCGTAGTGGTTGGCCAGCGCACATAATTTGCCCTCATCTGAGTCCTTGTTGCTGACGATTTTCCGCCGCTACTAATGCCGCTTCAGTCTCCGCCTTGTGCACCTTGTATTCATCCACTACGTTCGCTATCATGTTGTTCATAACCTGTTTTTTAATACTGTTCGCTGATTCCACCACGTCTGCCTTTAGAGGCATCAATCCGTCCGTCACATTAAGCAAAGCTGCCATGAATGCCAGCCACCCATAGTTCCCGTTCGCCGCCACATCAGTGAGCTTTCCTCCAACTATGTCCAGCCAATCTCGCAACGGTCTGCCCATGTCGTGTCCCCTCTTTTGGTGTTCGTCAGCAGAAAACCATCTTCCTCCAATTTCTTTGTATCCGCTTGCGCCCCTTGTCGAGTTCTCTTTCTCAATGCTTCTTCAGGCTCTTGCGTGTGCGTTGTTACGTAGCTGTGCATGTACTGCTGGATTTGTTTCTTGTTCTTCGGAGGGGGGGGCACCTCCTCAGACTCGTATCCTATCTTCTCGTCTCGACTGTCTTCCGCTCCATTGGTGGTTGTCTTCGGCGCCTTGCATGTTTTCCCTCTCTCTTTATCCCCTTGGACTTTCCAGTTTTCCGACAGCTGCCTTTTGGGACATAAAGATTTCTGTCGTGAATACCCACCGTCACTGCAGAAGGTGGGTTCATGTCGCGTGGGTGTTTTGCCATTTATCTCTTGTTCTGTGTTTTCACTCTCCCTCTCCGACATTATGTCCTCCATCGGTGCGTTGTGGACCTCGTTGTCGACATTCCCATTCGTCGCCGTTGGCTCACAGTCATCGCTGTCGCCCATCGCGTCGTCCTCATCTCCGTATTCGTAGCTTTCCCCTTCAGCTTCCGCGTCTTCTGATCCCCTACCTCGCTCTTGTTCGTCTCCTGCTGTGGGTTCCTCACTTTGTTTTCCTTTCTGTTTTCCTTCCTCCACTTGCGTCCGTGCTTCGTCTTGCTGGTCCGGTCTTGCGTCCTGCTGCGCCCTCATGGATTGTTCCCATTCTTTGGGTAGGGTCGGCCTCCCTGTGTCCTCTGTTTTGCGTGCAGATCTCTCCGTTCGTTGCTCAGCTGTCCCCGGTTTGCGCCCTGAGTTGGTTCCTCTGAGTTGTGCCAGTAGCTGCTCTACGGAGGTCGGTTGCTCTCTGCTGCTGTAATCTCTGCCTCCTTGCCCTCGTTTGGATGGTAGTTTTCCTTCCGCTTTCCTCCAGTGAATCGCCCTTCTGGCCAGCACCCGATCCGGTAATGTCTTACAAAACCTCCCTGAGTGGTCAGGTGCGCCGCACGTTGAGCATGGCCAATGGCTATACACTTCATGGTGGTAAACGGTCAAGATTGCTCCGTCCACTTCCACCGTTGAGAGTTGACGTAGCTCCGCAGGGCATGCCAGCGCCTTGATGTTCACCCTCCACTGCTTGTCGTTGATACTTCCTCCCCCTATGTCGACATGCGTTAGTGCCTGAACCTTGAGACCGAATTTCTGCGTGAGCACCCAGTACAAGTCCGACGAGGTCATAGATCCTCTCTTCAGCGCAATCGTGAACCTGTAGAAATCCAGTTTTACCAGTTTGTTGTTGAACTTTGCTTCCTCCCTCTGCGTTTCGTAGTCTTCTAGTTTCAACATTTTCATCGCCAGCGGCATCCCCCATCCAACCCATTTCATGGCCGTCTGCTTCCCTTTAAAGGTGACCTTGACAACCTTTGTGTCTGCGTTTATTTCAACACGCGACAAGTCTTTCTTTAATTCCTGAATTTGCAGTTTCTGTGGCATCGCTGCCTCTGCTCCCATGTGGATGTGCTGTAGAATCACTTGCTTCGTCATGTTCGACCCAAAGCGCTGCCCTGGGAGAAGGTGTGCGTACAACGGGTATTCAATAGCCATGAAAAGGTCTGTAAAAGCCGCCAACTCTCTTGCGTCCATAATCTGAATCAGGAACCTTGGCGGTATAGGCACTTCGAGCTGGTGGTGTAAAATCATTTCAATGGCTTGCTTCTCTTGGTCAGTCATTCCCCTTAGCACTCTTATCGGATCTGCTGGTTTCATACCATCGCTGATACTCGCTCACGGATGCATTCCCCTTCTTGTGTTGTTCCTTCTCTCCTGACACTGCATCTTTGAACGATTTGATGGCTGACTGCTCTTCGTTGTTTACACTTGTTGTCCTTGGATCGTTGATGAAAGTGAATAGCTGCAGCCTTGCTTCAAGCTTTTGTTTGTCAATGGCTTCGACAATTAACCATGATCCTAAAAGCTCGCTGAGCCTTTCCATGTGGTCCTCTTTGGCGCAATCCCAGGTGCTGAGTAGTCCCCCATACCTTTCTCGAGCCCCTCTTGGTACTTCGTCAGTCCACAACTCTCTTAGTTTCATCTTTTCTTCCTCCGTTGCTTCTTTTTGTTTAATTTCCCCAAGGTGATTCCTGAATCGTCTCTCCTTGGCTAGGTCGTTCAACTTGAGCACTGTGTGCATCACAAAGTCCTTGGGGGCTTTATTTAGTATGTACGTGCGTAGTTGAGCGTAAACCATATAGCCGTCCCCGCTGTCTGGCGCCCCGCGTCTCGTGTGATTTGGTCTCGCTGTCCCGGCCCCATTCGCTGTTTTGCTTTTCCGTGTTGGGTCGTACTTCCTTTTTCTCCTCGGCTTAATTTCCCGTCAGTTCTCCCGGCTGGTTCGCTCCTTTGTGCGTGCTGTCTTCCGCGCGTCACCTTCGTCCATCCGTGGTTGCTCTCCCCTTCTCCATCTCCTTTTCCTTTCATTTTATACGCTGCTGCTTTGGTATCTGTACTGTCCTTCTCCTCCCCCTGCATGTTTCTCCTTCGTAGTGTGCCTCACGTGCGACCTTTCGCGAAACACTTAAAGATTGTATGACCCGGGGTTTTTGCGTCCTTCCCAAAACGCCCCCCCGGCTCTCTGTGTAGGTTGTACGCTTCTCTCTCTCTCAGCCGGAGTCTTGAGCAGTCGCGCGCAAATTTGGAAGTGGTTATTCAAGTTCAATAGCTTCTAAATGACGTCACCTCCATCCTCTAGAGATCTACCAGGAGTTACTATGGTCACCACCTTATCCCAGGAATGACACGCGGCGTTCCAAACAGTATTCGTTTGAACATTGTCTTTGACCCCAAGTCCAAATTAGGGTCTGTTGCTCGTTGACTGGCTTCATGGAAAATATTACTCCTCAAAGTAATATAGTACCGACTCAGGTGGGTAATACTACTACAAATAGTTAATACCTACTATGTGGTATTAATAATAGTATTACTCAAAAAGTATTAGTATTAGTATTACTCCGAAGTAATAGTTTTCAAATTACCCTTAACCCCTTGAACCCGAAGGCTTTTGAAGATTATCTACTTATTTTTTTTTGCTTATTCAGAAGGTTCGACTCCCCTATTCTGTGTTTTGGCAATTTATCTGTTACGCATTTCTTTTGTGATGTGCGGTAAGCCTAAATTTCACCTGTACAAATCTATTTACCTAGTCGCAGGTGTATACATGTAGTCTACGACTATACAAACGCCTTGATGAAATGTACGTCATAAGTTACGACCTTCGCTTAGCGGTTCGGATCGGCAGAGGCGTCCGGAACGCGAGCTACGACAAGGCGTGGAAACTAAGGGCCGTAATCGAAGCTCTGACACGGCGGTTCAAGCACGGATACATCCCACCACCGACAATGGCCTTCGATGAAGCAATGCTTCCCTCAAGGTCTAGCTTCAATCGCATGAGAGTCTACATGAAGGATAAACCCCATAAATGGGGCATGAAACTCTTCATGCTGTGCTGTTCTACGACCGCATACTGCATCCGGTGCGTATCAAGTGCTCCCCGGTGAGCACTCTTTTTTGCCATCTAAGTTGTTTTATCTTAGACCGGGCATTCTAACGTATTCTGTAATCATGTATGTACAGCTTCGAACTCTAGTGTGGAAAGCAAGAATACCCTGGCCGAAGTGGGCATCAATGACTATCGATCGGGCCCTGCAGCGGTTATGCAAAGTGTTCGGGCGCTGGCAATGATGCTATGCGGCTAATTGTCACCGATGGGTACTATAACTCAGTACCTCGGCAATGCAAATGCTAACTATGTGGTTTTTCTCCACTGGTACTGTCCAATCGAACCGATTGGGATTGCCTGCCTCGCTTGTGAATGGAAACAAGAAGGGCAAAAAAAAAGAAGAAGCCTCCGAAAAATCGTCCAGTCTCTATTGAAAGAGGGACATATGAAGTCGCTGAACACGCACAGATTCAGGGGCTACGCGCGTTGCGTTGGTGGGATAACCGTGTTGTGTACATGCTTGCGTCCGGTGGAAGCGTTGAGTTTGATCGTGTTGTACGCCGCAACAAAGTAACCGGTGAACAAGCTGAAGTGCCTTGTCCAAGAGTGCTGAAAGACTACCAGACTCTGATGGGCGGTGTCTACGTCCATGATCAACTACGTTTACAACGGTAAGGGTTCAACCTGTACATACACGTTTGTGATTTTTCTAGTATTGTATGTACATGTTGAACAGGTACTCGCTGCATCTTTCAATAAAGTACAAAAAATACTACAAGAATGTATTTCTTGGGCTTATCGATCTTGCAATCGTATTCAATGCACGCGGGTCTCCACTAGTCGTTTAGAACAGCGGTATGACCGTTATACTGAGGAGTAGATCGTGGTTTAGACGACGTTGCCGTCGATTCATCGTTGTCGCGAAGGCCAATCCAGTCGTCCTCTTGCAACTGGCAAAGCTCTAAATGGAGCTGCTTCAAGAACTTGACGTGGCTGAATTTGCTCAATCCATCCGCAGCACGGGAAATAATCAGAGTGGGCGTAAGAGGCGCACCCGAGCCTGTAAGGTGTGCTCTCTTTTGAAAGGCACTGATGGTGCACGCGGCGGGGACTCTTCTATCTATTGCAGTGACTGCAAACTGACGACGCTGTCCAAGAAGCCAAAGGCGTGGCGCGTGTTTCTGTGCGATAAGGTTCGTCACCGGCACAATGGCGCTCTCATGTCTTGCTTCGAGATTTGGCATAAAGCCTGGCGTAATGGCACCCTTCTACCGAAGAAGGCTCGGAAGAGGAACATCAGTGCGCGTGTACCGGCGAAGGGGTCACTAAACGCGGCAGTGAGTGAAGAGGTAGCCGAGGAGCCCAGCGACGGATCCACTGACGATATCGCACCTCACTCAAAACGTGCGCGAGCGTCCGAGACGCAAAAATAAACAATTGTTTTGTCCTGTTGATTTCTGTAGACTCTTATTTGTACTTTCAACTGGCGTTTTTATACAGCTCTAGCCATCGGTATTTATGTGACGCTTCTGGGTTTGGCGTGTGTTAGCCGCTGCATTACACTGTCTATTACCTCACCCATACAAGATACATGATAAAGTAGATTTTTTTTAGGATCAATATCGTGAATGTACTCGTTGGTATGCGAGTCAGTTCTTGGAGGGTAGGTATATTTTGTATCTTTCCAAAATACACAATCATACATGATACCTTAAAAACCGCCTTTCAGTATGTTTCCCCTTGTCCCAGACATACACGTTAATTCAGTCAATATCATGTGTTTTTCGCCGAGAATATGAGTTGAGGAGACTCAGAAAACTAGGTTTATACTGCACTGAAGTATTCGCCCATGACACGAAGGAAAGATAGAAAATAAAGGATTTTAAGAACGAGATTCCGTACATAAATATGATCACTCGGCATTAAGCTGTATATTTGTATGCCAGAACAACACTCATCACTTGATGGCGACTTCGCGGTACAAAGTGTTCATTTCCCTCTAACAAAATAAGTAGCTTATTTGCTCAACCAATATGAGTAAGAAATTGGCCGCCATATAAGGAAAAAAAATGCGACGAAATAAGTCACTTTTTTGCATGGTTCGACTTCCCCTAATTGAAGCGTTTTGTTTCATTTTAAGACAAAATTTTATATAACGATTTGAATCAAGAAAAGATCCGAAACGCCTTTCTTCAGAGGGTATGGGTTGAAGTACCACTCTCCATTTTCTCGATAATTAAGTATGTACTTTGACAGTTTGGAGCAATCATTTAGATAAATAATCGACTATTAAACGTAACTTTCGCGCCAAACCATTCGGACCAGTCAGTTGACATTTTTCGCCGGGCACGCCGTGTTTTCTTACGCACACCTGTTTTCGCGCCGGAGTACAACGCGCTTGTCCAACGTAGGTGGGATGGCGAACCAGCACTCAAAATCATCGTGCCATATCTGGAAGCAAGTCTTCATCGTACCTCTGTACTCACGTCGTGCTTTTGGATATCGGTAGTGCGAACCGGACCCCACGCCTTTACAAAACCTAGCCCTGTCCGATTTCTGCAATTGCTATGTGACCTCCAGCAGCTTATTCTTTGGGCAAAAAAATGACTTCATTAAAGGGTTGTTTTTCTTTTTCCGATCCATTTTCTATTGCTCGAAGACTTTTCGTCGTAACTTACGACTTACGATTTCGTAAAGCCGTAAGTTATGACGTTAGGAACTAAGGGGTTAAGCAAAATCTAAACTGATCGTTTCCAACTACTAGTACTTTATGGTGGCCTGTCATCCAACGGTTTGTCGAGGCTGGTTTTTGTTGACCCGCGCTACTTCTCTCGTTGGAAAGCATTGCAGTCAACTGCAAATTACCCATTTCCACCGTCAAACATTGCGCTTGGGGGCCGTAGTTTATATAATGAAGCAAACAGCGACTCCAACCGCGGGGTGCGGCGTGGAGTACCCCAATTGTACCGCTTTGCTGCGCTGTTGGCTTGGATTGGCTTTCACAATCTTGGACGATAACTCGGCAATGACTGTTCCATCCATCCTGGCATAGATCTCATAGCAGTCCGAGCTGATCACCAGGCGGTCGACGCCCGCAGCGAACATTGCTGTGGCGCCACCGCTGCGCATTGAGTGAGTGCATTACAGGCCTGCACCTTCACCTGCCGTGGTGGCTGCATTCTTGATCGCCTTCGTCATAACGTCCACATTCAGGGGTTTTTCCTTGCTCACCGCACACAAGAGCTCATTACCACTTGCATTGTATGTCTTCGCGAGTCGGATGAGAGACGAGCAAGCGCGTATTGGGCACAACCGTCGAAGCCCTGATTGTTCGAGAGTCCTCCTTGTAACAATTCTCTTTTGCCCCCCCCCCCCAAGTGAACACACACGGAGGCGGCGGATGCAAGTGTTTGCGCCGGGAGTCCGGCTGCAGTACTAAACTTGATGTCGCGACATTGATGTCTTCAGGTGTCTCGACCGGCACAGGCAGCTGAATTTCTTTGCGTGTTGTGCGGCGCACATGTTCACGAGGAATATCCGCATGTCGCTGGACGTACTCGGAAGAGAGTATTTTATGGCATCCACAAAGGTGGTCATGCTAGGACGGGGATTCGGAAAACGGCTATTGAGCTCTAATGAAGCGCTCAGGAGGGTTATTGGTGCGCGCAATAAGATCCGTATCCAACCCAGCGATGTTCCACACTTCCACGTCGTACTTTCCTAGCCATGTACAGTTAAAGTAAGCCAAGAATTCGCGCCACTTTGTTTTCGAGTAGGCAAACCCATGTGGCTTACAGCGCTCACGAATTTCCCGTTCACCTACTTGGTTCTACCTAGACTATGCTCCAGCACCGTAAGCATATTCTATTACCCCACTGGCCATGGCAATACAACATTCTTCTTCCAAAATCGCGAAACCCTTCATAGCACGTCTAAGTGCCCGTTTTAGATGGAATAGACACCTGACCACTATAGCATTACGAAATTGAGTCTGCACAGCATCGAGTAGACCTCTTAAAGTTTCACGCACAATCTTGGCGGCTCAATATGCTGGCCAGTTGCACGACAAAGTGCACCATGTCCCAATACAAATCGCCAGTACGAGAGGTGCTCAGCACATAGAACACCGGTACAAATACACCGGAGGCACGATCGTGCACCATGAAGATCACGCACTGCTTGTTCCCACGAGACACACAGCGAAACATGCCGTCTACAAACAGCGTAGCTCCATGGTAGCGGAGGAGATTAACTAGAGCAGGATGGGCCCAGCCCAATAACCGTGTAGGCTTGTTCAGGTTCTCTCGGTTAATCGCGACGTAGTGGAACTGATAAAAAGAAACGGCTTCATTCAAGGCAAGATAGAGTGGGGGGATTTCAACACCTCCTTACACATCTCCAGTGAAGTGCTGGTGTCGTGCTCGGTAGACTTCGCTACATCACTTGGACCTCGGATAGGCCGCGTACAACATTCCCATTGTCAGTACTTCTCGTAGAGCTTCCCAAATACGTCGGTCTGGAAGAGAAACTTGCTCAATCGCCAGCATGTCCACTCGATTCATCATTACGGCTGCTACATCTTCCAGTCTGCTCCCAACAAAAGTAACACGGGAGGTCCAACAGAATAGGTCGCGGAGGCGATGGAGGATTCCATCGTGCCGCGGCACCCTTGACGAAACCTAGAGCAGCGGTAGGTAATCTTCCTCGAGGAATCCCACACGCGAGTGTACTTGAAACCGTGATAATAGCAAGTTGACCGCTCTTGCCGCCCTTGGCCCTGGGACGGCGGTGTGCTGTTCCTACCTCATCCGTAGCCTCGACAGAGACTTGAGTGGTATCTTCCATCTTGGAGAATGAGCATGCTGTCTGTTGCTGAAGCTCGGTATGGCCAACCATTTGCAGATCTTGAATCAGATCATGACGAAAGTGGCCGCCGTACCTGAATCTAATCAGTTCCGTATATGATCCATTCTGCAGCTAACCGCGAAAGCCGCTTTTTGCGAGGTTCGACAGATCCAGCCCGCTCGACCACGCTCTCTCAACCGCCAGCCGAATCTCGATCTTCATAACGAACCTGCCTCTCAGCGCCAGCTCAGCAGTCAGAGACGTCTTCGACCTCAGTACCATCTCGGCCCTCAGTGTTATCTATTGTTTCAGCTAGTGGTGTTCGCCATCTTCTCGAGCGGGATCTTAGCGCGTGTCAAGTGAAGCGCGACCAAGCTCTGTACGACCACCTTCGGCGGTTAGAAATATCTCTTTAGCCACCTCTCCACGACCAATTCACACAGAACGTTGAACTCCTGCGGGATCTGTCTCTATCGCTCTCCGCCATGATGACTCATAAGCTGGTAAGGGGCCAGCGTCCAGCAAACCCACGACTGAACAAGGCCATGTGTCCCGAACGATTACGACGTCTACCCATACGCCGCCCGGATTTGCCAGATCGCTAAAGAGGAGGTATCCCCAAAGTGGAAAAAAACCAGGCGCCGCCGCGACATAGTTTCCAGTACCAGTCCGCCAACAGACGTTTCCGGGCCGTCGCCCGCAGCATTCGGTAAGGGCAGAATCTGGTGCTCGATGACACGACTCCCCTGCTCTGGCCGGACGTCTGGGTCAGCCCCCTGGTACTGTGGCCAAGAAAGACGTGGTCCCGAAAGACGAGGTCCGGCTGACCGATGACCTCTCGTATCCACCAGGCGGGGCAACCAACGACGCGTCCTACAAGGCAGGGTTCCCTAATGTTGATCACAAGCGCGTCGTGACCGTAGTTCGCCGGATTGAGGACTGCGCGAAACGCTTCCCAGCGAATACGATTAGTATCCTGAAAGGAGACGTGAAAGGCGCTTTCAGACACCTCATGCTGGCCAGGGAGCACGTGCGCTGGATGGGTGCGCGAATCCCGCAGTTGAATGCATGTCGGCACCCGTTGGCTGGACAGGCTCTCCAGCTTATTATGGCGTCTTCGAAAGTGCGATATCGTGACTAGTCGGACGTGAAAGCCCCGCCACGATTGCCAAGAATGGAGCGAACCTGGGCTTCGAACCGCTCTTCCCCGATGAATGGGTCGACGACCATATTCTGGTTGAGCAAGACACTCCCGAGCGATTGTCTGCATCGAAAACGTACCTTCGTCTCGTAATGATGGCTGTTCTTGGGCCTCAAACAATTAACGATTCGAAGTTCTCGCTATGGATGAATATAATCACTTATCCGACCTCACTTATTTTTTGTATGGGGCATGCGGGCTCATTATCGACCAATTAGCGATTTGTTATTTGTTCGACCCAATCGAAATTCTTCAACCATTTCTTTTAAGCCAATCAGTATGTGGAAGATGTGGTAGTCCTCTACGCCAGCCATTCTGACGTATCGGGTCGGAGGCTGACGAAAAATATGTGTATCCATCTACAACCTTCAAGTGAAAGCCATATCACTTGCATATTTGCAAACCATCCGTCTTATCCGACCAGGATGGGCTTAGACGAGCTAAAACCTGGCAACACCAAGCGTGCCAAGGAAACAGCCATCAAGGTGTTTAAGACGTTCGTAAAGAGCGAAGATGTTGAGTTTGACTATGTTAAGCAATGCATTGAACAGGATGGTACAGGTAATTGTTTTGTGTCTGTGTTAGATAAGTTTGGCATGTATCTTGCATTTAACGAGGGCAAGAAGGGCAAACCTCTTGCCCGGAACACCTCCATGCAGTACTACAGACAGAGTAAGATGTGGCTTTTTGAGCTCTTCCCCGTGCAACGGCACATTGTCGAAGCAAAGTTGCTTAGTATGGGGAAGACGCTGGGGCGCTTTTGCATGAAGCGGGATGGAAAGGTCGTTAACAAAGCATCGCCATGCTCAAAGCGTGACTTAAAAAAATGATGCTGTATTTGTATGAGAGTGCATGTTCCCCTAGCGACTACCAAGATGCTGCCTTACTGTGTCTGATGTGGCACCTGTTCGGCCGTGCTTCCGATCTGTCGCTTATGCAGAAGCCGAACCTGTCCGTCGATGCGGCCGGCGTGTTCTTCGTGCGCTTCATCCGAATGAAGACGTCCGAAGAGCAGGGGCTCTCGCTCTTCCCTGACACCGACTTCGTCACGTGCCCGCTTCACGCGATTGCCATAGCTCTGATTACGCAGTCCGCACCGACGACGGCGTTGATCGACAACTTGCCGGAGATCCTGCTCGAGGCCGCTGTCAACCTTTCGCCGGCGACGCCGCTGCTTGAGGTCCTAAACCACCCAAGTGAAATCGCCGCGCTTCACGACGCCGCCACGCGCGCCAATTGCTCGACGAAGCCCGCCGCAGTTCCGACGATTTACACCCACGTCAACCGCCTGCTTGATCGCGTAGCCTCCGCCGCAGGGGTGACTGAGCCGCTTACATCCCATTCCTTTCGGCGCGGTGGGGCGCAGCACGTCAACGGCTGCGACGGACTCACGGAACGCTGGATCTTCGACCGCGGCGCCTGGAACATGTCAACGACAAACAGGGGGTTTAATTACATCTTCAACACGAGCAGACAGGACCACATGATCGGCAAGGCGCTTAGTGGTTTCGCCACAGGCGCGGACGTGGACCTGCTGGACTTGGACGTGTTCGACGTTGAGACGCGGCTGAAGATCGCAGGTGTACAGCGGCTTCTGTTCGCGACCTGCTATAAGATGGACAGCTCCAAATACAACATCAGTCCCAAAGTAGCGGATGTTCTCACAGCGTACCTCGTGCTGCACTACCCGCTGCTTAAAAGGCTTCGCTCCGGTGGGCTTGCAGTCAGGCGCTTGGAGACGGCTGTTGTCCACGCAGGGGCTACGATCGAAGAACTTCTGGCGTGGTCGTCACATCTCGCCATCTACAAGAAACCCGGGCCAACACCACGCAAAGAACCACCCACGCCAATGCACAAGGAACCAAGCAACGAGTCCAAGATAATCGATCACCAACGCAGTGTGATTAATCAGTTAGTGATGCACATCAAGCGCCAAGATGAGCGCATGGATGTCATAGAGGCTAAGCAAAACGGGGGTACAACACAAGACACGAACAAGAAGCGTCAGCAAGAGCCAAGTCAAGAACAAGAGAAACCCAAGCGCAGACGGACATCAGTGACCCACCTTCACGCAACATGGTTTGCGTGGTACGCACAGGAGCCCTTCGGACTGGCTGATGCCCCTAAACGCCAGCGCTCGAACGCGAAACAGCTCGTGGCCTTCATGAAGCTGTTCGTCGCTGACGACTTAAAGCTGGACCCAAGCGCTGTCGATTACCGCGACCAAGTCCTCGCGCTCGGCAAGCAAGCGGAAGCAGCGGTGCTGAAATTCCTCGGCAGGCTTGAGATCAAGTCGCGCGGTTCCACGGCAGTTCGCAAGCACCTCCACGACCTATATCAGCGAGGCGCCCTCAACGACAAGATCACGCGTCTCCAGCAGCTGCGCCGTGCTGCTGCCGTCCAAGACCCCGATCGCCAGGATGCCCTTGAGCTTGTAGCTAGTACGTAGACGCTTGCACAGGACAAAACGGCGAAGATAAGAGAGAATACACGTGCATGTTAGCAAAACTGTTAGTCATCGAACCCATATAATCAACAACGCGCGCAAGACGCGCTAGGTCCCTACGACGCGCGCACCAGCATCGGCACGCCGTACAGGATCCATGCCTGCAGCACACGGCGCGCTTCCATCTCTGAGGTCAATGACGGCGACTGGAGTTGAACCAGCTACCTCAGGGCAAGCCCTGCGCTCTTCCGATGAGCTACGCCGTCGGAGGGAGGGGGTGGAGGTGGAGGCGGCCATCCGTAGGACCGATCTGCGGTGTGTTCGGCCAGGGGTCAGGCTGGGAGATCTGGGGGGTTCGGTCTGAAAAAAGACGACTGGCAATTATCCCTCCACGTCGGCCGAGCCGAAGAGCTACTGTGGCCTTCTTCGGTCTTCTGTGGCTGCTGGCCAACAGCTAGCCACGTGTCTATCCACTTGTGCGTGTACATCTTTAATTGGTAGATATTTCTACCAATAGGCATACACAGCAGTGACAAGTCATGAGCATGCTCTTAATAGTGGACTCCGCCACGAAAATCATGAACTCATTTGTGAACTTACCTGCCCGAGAGCACATGGCTCCGGCCCAATTTGATCGTTTTTACATTTGCTTGATTTTCTCAGCCCACAGAGCGTTTCAGACAATTTCCATGCGCCTATAGACTAGGCTTAAAACAGACTTTCTGTTCTTTCTTTTCTTTTTGCATCTCCCCTAAACATTCAACAACTACCGTGTTTGTCAGTCAAAAGTTTTGGCACATTTTTATGCATGTTGTACCATTTTCTTGGTACCGGTCGGACTGGTCCTCCGGTCGGATAAATTTTGGTATGGAGTACTAGAATCGAAGTACTCGGGCTGGGGTTTGACACAGTTTCCAGAACTGTGACAATGCCAGAGCGAAAGCTCTCTAAAGCTCTGGGACGCATTAACCGTCTAGAACAAGCAACAGCCGTAACCCGGTACGATCTACAGTGCCTCCTGGGATGCTTACGCCACGTCACATGTATCCTCCGGTCAGTCAAACCGTTCTTTCAGCGTGTGCACATGACGTGTAAAAGAATACATCACCGTGGTCGTTTGCAACTGACAGAGAATATGCGGCTCGACCTGACGCGGTTCCGTTTCACCCTGGAACATGGTGTTTGGAGTGGTTTATCCACCTCGATGTTTGGCACGGATACCCCGATTGACGTCCACTGGTACATGGACGTCAGTGACCAGTGACTAGCGGTGGCTGACCAGGGTCGACGTCGCTATATCCGACTGGAGTTCGACGACGAAGAACGCAGACTACTTACGAGCGGGAGTGACGACGTGTTTACCATCCACGTACGGGAGCTGTTATGTATCGCACTCGCAGCGATACTGTGGAGTCCGGACTGCAGTACGTCAGCCCCATATGAAATGTTGCACATCCGAGCCTGGTCCGACAACAGGCACCATGTAATCCATTGTGGCCAGGTCTTGCTGTACATGCGGTAGCTCGAGTCGGCCAGCGCTCGGGCTTGAAGTCGGCCGAGAAGGTGCTGTATATCCTGTGCGCAAATTGAGGGATCGGCGTCTGTGTCCAGGAAGCAGTAACGTTAGACCAAAAAAGGTATGAGGAGTTGTTGCGCGGGAGGGAACCCGCGTCGGCGAGTCTGTTGCACTGACCCGGCAAGTGACCGGCCGAGAGGCGAAGCCACTGCGTGGCTTCGCACAAACCGACCACACGGAGAAGCTCCTGAGCGTAGGCGTTGTCGCTACGCAGCCGTTTGCATGGGTTGTCCCCCTGGCTCACCGGCGACCGCCGGATTGACTCCGACCAGCTCATCAGATTCGCACTATTTTGATGGTCGCCCACCCCGCACGCCTGTAGAAACTTCGCCAACACCATTCTGTCCAAGATTGGTCATATCTGCTGTTTTCGTCGTCGCTTCTGTGGCTTCTCCGTCGGCCTCCACGAAGGACACCAACTGGCTCTGCAAGGGATGCATCACTGTCACCCCCACCTCGACGCAAGCAACCATTCAGTCTCGAGCACCTCCGGACCCTACGATCACACTGCAACTTCGACTCCGCTCAGGACGCGTACATTGGGTGGCTGCGTTCATGGGCTTCCTATTTGTGTTGAGGCGTTCAGCGTATTTGGCGGACCGAGGCAAGGCAAAGGACGACGATGAGCCTTTGGCTCATGAGTACCCATCCGACGGTTTCCCGGATGAAGAGATGCACAATAATGTGGGTGCCGCCGACATGGTCCTATAGGACAGGTAGCTTAATGATAATCTACTGGAGAAGATCAATAAGAGACATATCTCATACAACTTGTCTTACTGTCCACATATCTGATCAAAGCAAAATAAAGTTAGTCAGTTCGTGTATCAGATCAGTACTGTGTATGATCCCAATTTGTTTTTTTTTACCACTTTCGCAGTCATGCTCAGCGAAAGTCCACATTTTACACAGTTCTGAGACACATAGCTTGTTGTATGGACACTGCCTCCTGTCCGGGCGTGGCGACGAGGGTGCCCTTGAAGTTTGTGTCGATTGGAACAAGTGGCTGGACTTGAATTGATCATGCAGCGTGCCATTGCTGTAGTGATTTGAGCTTGATGCGTGGGTACCTCTCGAATACAGCAGAGCACCATCGCCAAAACCGTTTGATGGTCAGACTGTCGTTGCCGCCGGCGAATAGAGCTGTGGCTCCACCGATTTGCAGTGAGTCTGTGGAGAAGCCGCTCGAATCCTGACCTGCGAGGTTGGCAGGTGTCGTAATCCTCTTGTTAACGTCGCTTAAACGAAGAATTTCATCCTTCTTGACCTTGCACAGTAATTCATCGGGATCTTCACTAACGGTCCGGTGGGTTTTGACTAAGAACCAAATAGCACAAACAGGACAGCACCACTGCGCCTTTGATGAAGTTAGCGACCGAGAAGTACCTACTTCGGCCTGGTCGTTTTTACAACCACGAAAGTTGATCTCCACTCTTTGAATTTGGGCTTTTCTTTCACAAGTTGTGCCAGCTTGCTTGTAAAACTTGATATCAGATCGTCGAGTAGATTGATAGATCTTGCTGTTATGCAGTAAATACTCGCTGCGCCTCAGCAGGAAGGAGAAGCCCATGCCATAGGACACGGTCATGAGCTGAGTGGAAGTTGGGTTGCTGGTGGAGTATACGGGGGATGGACACCGCAATGGGTTGCTTGGGTCGGGGCGAAGGCTGGAGCTGGGGAAGGAGGCTGATATTTTACCCCATATTCGCAGCGATGATACCACGCGACTGCACTGATCTGGGACCGGATGGCCTGTAGTGAGTTCCCTCGGACCGACGAGGAATCGCTGTCATATTTGTAGCAATACACTGCGAATAAGGCGAGTTGCCGTGACAAGAGAACGGGGTCCTCAGGAAGCCACGGACTGTATTCCATTGATACCCACCATCGTGTCCACTGGTGCCATGAGGAGAGTTTTCATTGTCGCGACGGCGCGGCCAGTGAACTAGATTACAGTTCGCTGATAATTCTTTGTAAATCTCCCTTCAGCGCGTGGGGCACCTGCATCTGAGTCCATCTGGACGACAAAATTGACCATGAGTGTGAGTAAGGAGACGACCACGAGCGTGATCCTGCGTCTGCCATGCGATTGATCGACCCCGGGAGATAACGGGCAGAGATACGAATTCGGAAAATTGTTTCTGCCAGGCCGATGCGCGTTGATTTCTTCACCAAAGTCACTTCTTGACTGAAGCTGATTAATCCATGATACGGCAGACACGTTATCGCTCCAGCACACCACGTGCGGAAAATAAAAGTCCTGGTGCCACTTAGGTCCCCAGCACCAGACAGCTAACACCATACAGAAGTGTTTGCGTACGTTGATAGTGAAACCTGTTGAATCCGAATTTTTGATCAACGAGCGCCTCCTCTGAATCAAATTTGACGAGTATATATTGGCTTCGCGCAGGGTGAAGTACCGCTAGTCCAGTATCGGAGGCATCTATAGAAATGTTGATATCAGCATCAGGTAAAGACCCAAAGAACCGGAACGGTAAATCATATGGACGACACGGTCGAGACACTTGTGTATTTTCGATGCTGGTATCGATACTGTCCGATCAGTAGTACCCCAAATGAGACCGAGAGCTTGCCGTCGCGTAGACCAACCTACTATCGGAACCCGAAACAGCCATCATACTCAGGCGCAGTGTCGATTCTGCGAGCTCGAGGCGGCTGCCTCGAACAGGCTTCATGAGAATATGATCGTCAATCCATTCGTAACTGAAAAAGAGTTCATCGTCCTCGTATGTAGACACAGATGCAGGTGAATTAGAACTGACAAGCCAGCTTATTGCACTCCCGAAGTCACCATAAAATGCTGAAGAGCTGGACTAACCGATTGGAGCTGCCAGGTCGATGACTAATGCGTTGTCATCAGGAAAATTTCTCCCATCCAGCGAACGTGTGATGCATGAAGCAATAGATTGCGGAAGGCAGACTGGCGTCACCCGTCAGTGACTTAATCGCAAGACCGGGGTGAGCTTGAGCTAGAGCGTCAATTCGTTGTGCGAGTACAGTCACACTGATATAGGTGATGCCCGGAGCGCTGTCGTAATCGAAGTTGGTGGAGGGCTTCTCGAGAAACGAGAGGTCGTGGATTGGGCGAACCTCAACTTGAGGGTCAATAACCTTTTTCTCCACCGCGCCAAAAGGGGTACATTGGATGCTCTCCCAGTGGTTTAACAATGATAAATTCACTACAAAAAATATGTCCTGAGCTTCGTGGATGCTGTGGTGTAGTGCAAACTGACGTTGCCTTACCGAATTGTGGTTTTTAGGTGGTGTCCGCCGTTCTGGCTTGTTGAATGTCCATACCGGACGGATTCCGAGGCGAGCAATTGACGATAGCAAATTAACCAACGGACAGCCTTGTAAGAGCTGTAAAAGTCGAGCTGGACCGAGACCACTTTCGCCCCGACGAAGACGAACAACATCGAGTAGTGTAAGATCCCGTTGTGTTGCAAATCTGGTAACGCACTCCTTTTCAATCGGTATCTCTCTCGAGGTGGCTGCGCGCGTCAGCGCGTGTTCATTCTCCCAGTTTTGCTGAGACCCCAGTCACCTCACAGCAACATGGCGCAGGACGCTCGGAATATCCTCAAACAGTCGATACGTGACATCGGACGAGTTGCCTCGTGCGATGTAGCATTTGGGACTTGACTTGGCCCATGCAGTCGTAGTTCAGGACTGCTTGGCTGCTTCATAGACGTGAGAAACGGCCATTTAACCCGCCTATGTGTTGAATTATGTGTCATTTGACTCGAGCGTCAAATGTAGTCGGAACTGCATGGACCCGAACACCATACACACATCGAGTGGATGCCCCTGAAGGGCACCCCTGTGCAGACAAATATTGAAGGCACACGGGTAGACCGTTTTAAGCCGGAATCAGGTCGAAGATAGTAGGGGGTTTCAATTTTAGCAAATACACGTCTTATTTCGTCGAGGTAGTGCCTTGCAAATACGACAGGATTTCGCCAGCGGTACCACTGTGATTTCATCACTGTACCACGTAGGATTTGGAAATCCCTAGAAAGTATTTAGTTCCCCCTTTTAGTATGCCAAACAACAGGGCGGCACAAACTTTTTCGCCACTTAGAGGTGGCCTGTGCCATCACCATCGCCACAGGGGATGAGGAGGAGACGGATATGCAATGGGAGATGTTTATATCTGTTCGTACAAGTAGTCACCTTTATGATCGCGCCGAATCCATAACATCATTACCAGAAAGCGAGTTTCGAGAGTTGACTCGATTTTTTAAGTCTCTTTCGCTGCTTTATATGACTATATTTACGACAACGACATTTTTCACTCGACAGCTACCCAGAAATAGCGATCAGGGTGCGCACAGCTTGCCGTCGCCCTTGCCGCCTCGGCGAAAACGGATACGCCGCAAGCGTCGCCGAATTCCAACGACGGGAATGCGAGGGATTTAAATTGGATTTCGACCTGGTACCACGTTGGATTTGGCAGAGTGGCACTTCATCAAATACCGTCGGATTTTAAAATGGCATTTGCTAGAATTGAAACCCCCTAGTGGGTGGAATTCGGGATTGCTGTTGAGTGCCTCATTCACGCGAAAGAGGCGAAGGACGTTGTTGCTTCCCGACCTGTCGGTGTAGGTCTTGCACCATGCGGCGTGCATACCATTCTGCAGTTCACCGTCGTTGAGTGAAATGCGAGTGATGGTTTGGAGGCTTGCTGTGTTGATATCGCCGTTACTGGAATGTACTTGACAACGGAATTGCTCCAAAACTGAATCTATCCAGAACACAAGTTGCGGAATGTGAGTTGCCGGACACGAGTGCCAACCTTCAAACTGTTGGACCAAGTCGAGTAGTGTTTCTAGCGCGTCATGTACAGGCTGCGCGTAGAACTCTTGCGCATATCGACAGAGCATCCGAGCAGCGTCAACTAAGAGACCCATTGAGGAAGGAACCGGGGGCGTTGGCGCAGCTACTCCGGCAGAGAAGTTTTACATGTTCACACCGCCCGTGTTTAGCCACGCCATTCGCTGATGAGCTCCAAACGGGGTCAAGTGAAGAAGTGATACCCCAACCATTCCGATTTGAAAGTCGTAGAGCCGAACAATGATCCCGCGGTACATGTGACGCGCTGTGGTTACGCGCTTTTATTCAGCACTTTCCGGCTGCATTTTGCGCCAAAATGAATGAATCGATTTCGCACTTTCCGATGATACAATTTGGAGGTTTGCAGTTCAAAATGTCGCAATTGCGTCTGGCGCCACTGCGCTAAGTTCGCACACACTTTTATTGTACTTTTTGGCTTCAAATTCAGGATTCAAAATCGCACTTATTCGCTCCAATATCATTTCAATATATCAATATTAATGCTATGATATAAGGAAAAATGGATATTCATTGATAGATTAATACGCTGATATACAAACTCGTCGATATTACATGTAATAAAGATTTGATAAAAACGTAAAGATAAATGTACACCTGGATCTTTGAGCGACCGATCCCCACCTTCCATTATGCGGCTACAATTTCTTACCACCTAGCAGTAGGCCATCGCCTGTAGGTTTAGATCTGAGTGCCCCTTCGGCGATTCAGGGCAAAGATCGCGCAGATTCTGCTCACGTAAAATGTCATTCATTCCCGAAACAGTTTGTCGGAGTTACGAGCTGCTCGTTTACAGGCTGTCAGATCGTGGGCTCCTAACACGTGAACCTGTATTGCCTACGCCATGTCCATCACATATGCAGTAACGAAGTGTACGAACATGGTGAGCTCAAGGATAGGTAAGACTGCTACATCTGCCTGACCATTACACTTTATTGAATTAACTGCAAATTTCGGGTGTACCGTACTGTGTAAATTCTGCAGCACCGAATGCGTGAACCACTTTCGGTCAGCAGGTCCAATGCTCGAGCAAGCTCGCACCGCAAGTTCATGACAACTTAAATAAGGTGGAGACGATCACCGTCAGCAACAGGAACTACATTATAGACACGTCTATCTCTCCACATAGCGTGAGCGGTGCACCGATCTCTTCGCCGGTGACTGGGAAGCAGTGAAACTCATTAATTGTTTTTACATTAACCCCTTAGTTCCCATATGTTGTACCGTAGAACATAAGAGGTGTATAGCTTCCTTCATTTTTTCGCAGCATCTCTGTTATGTTCTACCTCCAACATAACAAAATATTATACTTGGAATTTGTATGGATGTACTGTCAATATCTTGTTATAGTAAAACCTAGACAACATTTCTAGTAGAAAACAGCCAAATGCACAGGTTTAGGTAACTGCCAAACAGGATTTGGTTGCACGTGATAAAGAATGACCCACCAAGAACTAGTGGCTGACAGCCACTGACAAATTCATTCTCCAAAACGCCGACTGAAAGAAAAATGGTCGCTGCTTCAGGAAAGACGCCGCGACGGAGCTGAGTGAACGAGGGCAGCGCTTGTGCCAGGAGGCGCTTCTGAGTGACCGGCACGCGCGCCGCATTCGACGAGCAGAGGGAAAGAGCGCCCCAATACTAGACAAGAAGCAGGCGAGGAAGCAAGGCGCTAAGCGAATAACTACAGCAATGGTGATTGCTGAGTCGAAAGGGGATGTTCCTGCCTACGCTACAGCGAATAATGATGAGGGAGCGGCGGCCAAGGATACAACAGTGGACAATGGTGCTGAGGCGAAGGATACTGATACGATTATGGAGAGTGAAATGGAGGCATTGTCTGTGGAAGGTGGAGTGGAGGAAGTGGTTGTGGATGGTGAAGTGGAGGCAGTGAATGTGGCTTGTGATAAAGTGGAGACTGTGAATGTTGAGGTGGAGGAAGTGGTCGCCGATTTGATTACAGCAGTTACTGTATCAGCCGGGGAGCGCCCAGAAACGCCTGCCACCATTGCAACCCCACGGAAGCGACGCCGGGCGGTTTTGCAGGACTCGAGTGAAGACGAGTGCGACGGAACAGGCTTGGATGAAGCCCCTTCTCCTACGAGGTTTTTTCGTGTAGCTCCACCACCGTGTGTTGTCAATGGTGACGCTAACTTGATGGATTCTGGTGCTGAAAAGAGCACCTACCTTAATTCCGACGAAGATCCCGACGAAGCGCAGGACTGTGAAGATGACAACTTCAGTGACATGGATGGCGATGATGACTGGGTGGAAGATTGGGACATTGGCGAACTCAAGGACGAAGAATCGGACGATGGAGGAGAGGCGTTACCGGAGTCGGTGTGCAACTCGGTTGCGCAGAACAAGAAGTCAGTGTCGATGATGCGGACTCATGGCTGGGAATATGGTACGTATGTTATTCATATCCAGCATAAGGCATCCTGATAGTATGCTAAGTCAACATAAGGATCCAACTTAGACTGACTGCTAAAATTGTTGTATGCAGATACTACTAAGTTTGGACCTGACCCAGCTTATGAAGGTTTGTATGATGGAGATTACGGTTCAAGCGACAGTGCTATGGAAGTTGGTGGCGATCCGTTGGCGCTTCTCTTTTACTTTATGCCGCCGAAATTGTGGAGTCAATTTGCATTGGAAAGCAATCGCTATCATGCGCAGTCCATTCCTGCCAGAGCGAAGGCTATTCGGGCACAGCAGCGACGTAGTGGTGGGGTCGTTGATGTTTTGGATGATATCCGACGTCGACTCGCGCGCGTACCTGACATCGAGCCGTATGAAGTGCTACGTGTTATGGCTTTGCTGATCGCGCGCATGCTGATGCCTATGCGTAAGGGTATCGCGGCGCATTGGTCTACCAAACAGGTTGGAGCGCTACCAACGAACCGGTTTGGTTTCTACATGACAAAGCATCGGTTTTTTCACGTTATGGGTTATCTCCACTTCTCTAACAATAAGTCTCCAATGGTAAGTCGAGATCGCGTCTGGAAGATTCGACTCCGGTTTCAGATGTGCTTGAGCGTACCTTCGCCCGCGGCAACCGTCTACCTCCAGTGATTAGCGTCGATGAAGCCACTTTTCCGTCACGGTCACGCTACAACCCGACCCGGCAGTACAACAAGGACAAGCCCCACAAGTGGGGGACGAAAGTGTTCGTGGCGGCATGTGCTGAAACGGCATATTGCCTGAGGTGCGTGCAACTATTACTGTGGCAGACTACGGTCTTGCCACATTTTTGTGTTAGTCCAAGTGCTTATGTTGACTGCAAGTCATCATAAGCGTTTGATTTGTATTGTATTGTCCAACATACGCTAACATAGTGTTTTGTGTTCCTGCTGCAGGATTGAAATTTACTGCGGAGCCAAGACCAACCTACAAACACCAGTGCCGAAGGATAACAATACCGTTGAAGCTGCTGTATTGAGGAATATGAATGCGCTGTTCTCTCCCTCGACAACGTCGCCCTGGCGCTTGGTGATTACGGATCGCTTTTACACTTCTGTCAAGCTAGCGTTGGAGCTCCTGCATCGGCGTTTGTATTTGACGGGGACCATTCAGGCGGATCGTTCAGGGTACGCAAAAGGCATCGTGACTAAGAAGGAGGTGAAGCACGTGAACAAGCAGAGATTTGTGATCCCCACGCAATGAACGATAAAGCTGGCGGAAAACTAGCGATTTCCTCAAATTACGGCGTCAATGTGGATGGGCCGTAACCCCGTCCATTTGCTATCAAGTGGAGGCAGGAGGAAGACGGCCACAGTTAGTACGTGCATGTTTTGTGATTTCCGCTTGCTTTATCTAACTTGTGCTTTTGTGTGTAGTGCGTCGTGTCAAAGGAAAGTTGCAGCCAATACCTGCTCCGGAGCTGGTCGGCGACTATCATCGGTGGATGGGAGGTGTCGATGTTCACGACCAGCTCCGGATGCAACGCTACAGCGTATAGCTCAGCTACAAGACGAGAAAGTATTACAAGAGCCTGTTTCTAGGGCTTTTTGATATGGCGCTCGTGAACGCGTTTATCGTGTTTTGTCACCACTGCAAGGTGAACAACAAGCGCCCGCCGAAGCACCACGCATTTTTTGAAACGCTAATGGAGCAGCTGCTTGTCGTAGACTCCAGTGAAGCGTACGAGACAATCGAGGTACGTTATGTTTACTATGTCAACTTACCTGTTCGGGAAGACTAACGTATGTTATCATATGCTGACTGAAAACACAGAGAGCAACGACAGCTCGAGAGAGAACAGCGGCGTCTCCGGCACGTGAAGGTGGCCCGCCATCTTCTGTAGCTGGCGCTGCATGCGACTTCGGTAGACATCGACTTGATGAAAATTCAGACACAGTGGACAACGAGCAGGGACTCAAGAAGCGTCAGCGCTCCTGCAAAGTTTGTGCACTGTACAAGATGAAGCCAAGGAAGTACACGAAATACTTCTGTCCGGAGTGTTCGAACGGAAATCAACGGTACGTTGTCTTTATGCTGAGGGAGAGTGAAATGTGCGCTAACGTTGCTATTCACAGGAAACACTTCTGCAACGTGGCGCGGGGCAGAGATGAAAGCTGCTTCGCGATATGGCATGACGACTGGAACAATGGCAACGGCATTCCGAGCAACTTGCTCCAAGAACACAAGCTGCGCGACCATCGGCCTGCAGGGCGACCAGGGAAGAAACACCGGCGCCGGTTGGATCCTGAGGAAGGAAATGGAAGCGAGTCTGAAAGTGACCACGGTGCAGATGAAGAGTAGGCTAGTGGTGCATGTCCTTTGCATTCATCGCACGGAGCAATCAATTGAAATGCAAATGATTTTGTACTGTTTATGGATGTCTTTCAAGTCTTGTGTCCGTGAAATGCAAAAAATAGGCTGTCCTGATAAACAGTCCATTGTGTATGTTGCCTTTACCATCATTGTTTTTAGCTCCAGGGTGATCAACTTTTCCGCCAACATTATACCTGCAATGTTGGATATGTCATTTTTATATAATGTGACAACCATGTACTATCCAAGCGTCCTAGTCGTGCAAGAATCCAGTCCATACAAAATCCTATATATTATTATGTTGGAGGTCCAACATAAGGGTAAAAATATACCCCTCACATTTGGCCTGGGAATTAAGGGGTTAAATGACATTAACCCCTTAATTCCCGGAACTATTTACGAGGGTATATTTTGATCCTGTCCCGTGTAGGTTAATATGATAGTTTGTATAGGGTGGCTTTTTGCATGGTTAGAAAGTGCAGAACTGTATGAAACTAAAAACGTGACATATCCAACATTATTAGGCTATGTTGGCTAAATAGCTAAGGATAGTGAGAGGTTATGATGGCAAAGGCAACATACGGGCTGTACGTTTTATCAGGAAACCATTTTTTGTGACCATTGCATATGATTGTAAGGTAACAAAAAGAACAAACGTAAACTTGTTTCCACTGATTGCAAACAAAAAATAGCACTACAATGTGCTATAATCACACGTAGGCTACATGCTCATAGCTTTCCTTCCTGACCTCTTCCTTCCCAGGTTAAACGAAGCCACTGTTTTTGACAAAAATCAAGAAGTATGGAATTAGGCCGACAAGGTCGTAGGTAGTAGTTAGCTCTTGTTAAGTGGCGACAGTGTACATCAGTGATGAAGAAGAAAAGAAGAAGTAACGAGCTGTGTCAGTAATACTGAGTACAAATAAGTCTGCACTGGTTCGAGGATGTGCCACATCTTCGAGGGGAAAAACAAGACACGTTTTTACTCTTTTTTTGCAATATCTTAGATGTTTTCAGTGATTTTAGTTTGATTTAAAGCTTAAACGTACCAAAACTATGTTTAGCATCGAATACAGCAACCCACGGTCAAATAGCATGCCTAGAAGAACGGTTATGGCATTGACCTCAACACATATCGCAGTTATCTTAGGAATAGACTGTACAATTTTTATCACTTTCAACCAAATCTTACTGCTACATATTACCTAACCCTGTGCATATGTCTTTTTTTCGTTTAGCATTTTCTCTTCATTTCACTATTAGACGCAATTGACAGTCCATCAATACAATTACCAAGTTTGATTTTCTCTTATGTAGGACCTCCAACATAACATAGATGATGCGCCGAAATGGATCAAAGCTATACACCTCTTATGTTGTACGGTACAACATATGGGAACTAAGGGGTTAAATGTAAATTACATTTAATATAAAAACAATTAATGAGTTTCACAGTCAGATTTTAAATGATGTTAAGAGCAAAACGATAATATCAATGATATAGTACTATGATATTCTCTCACACGCTTTATCAGCGCTACCATATATTAATATAGAAAATTGTAGGATATCATTGATATGATATAGGTAAGATTGTCATTGATACCGAAGCCTGCTGCCAACCCCAGATTTGAGGGGCTAATGTCACTTACCGAATTATCGTAGTCCTATGCGTCACTTCAATAGCAAAGGATGCAAATCGTGAGCATCGACGTGTGAATACAAATCATAATTTTACCGAAGCATTCACTACAAATTATTGTAATTAGCATTTGCTATCGCTATCACTACCGGTACCAGCTTCAAACTCGATATCATCGTGAGTCGACATGACCATCAGTTAAATTGCATTTTTCCAACTCTTGGACAATGTCACTATCAATATGCTCCAGATATGAGTCAAAATTTTGCTTAGCACGGAGAGTATCACCCAAGATGCCTACTTTGGCAAATCAACTAACAATTGTCTTTTCTGAAAGCTCGTTCCAGCTTTTTGATATCCACTCCGTAATATCTTCTCTTTTTGGGGGCTTCAATTTGAAGGGTTCTTCTGTATGCTGTTTTCGAAGTCGTTCAACTTCAAACTCTGCTTCCTCTTGCGCTAGATCCTTGCGCACACGGATAATCTCTTTCTGGAGTTTGTCCCTTTTCTCCTGGCGCTTCTTCTCCTTGGCTCGATACGCAACAAGTTCGTCTCTCAGCCGGTTGATCCACAGACCCCGCAACTTAGTTTTTAAGGGATTATTCCACGAAATATCTGCCGGTTGGCATACGTACGTAGTAGGATAACGTTAATAGACGCTGTATATTCTTCAACTTAAGGGGTCCAATGTCTGCTGAAATCATCCCATATGAGCAAAACGTTGTCATCTCGGTTCGTGCGCTCAGCGAAGTGATGTTTGAGAAATCTCAGAGACAAATCAGAATTCCAGTATGTGCACTGGTTCCCGTAAATCTGACGATTGTAGCGCTCTTGAAGTGGATTAATTTCGCGGGTCCACATAGTTGGCTAAACGCATGGTGTAGAGTGTGGTTCTCTTCCCCCTTTTGCTTAATTTTAACGGTTGACACTTGAACACTATGAACGGAGCCAATTTAGTCCCAGTCCGCCAAAAGCATAGCTGTTACTCGAGCCTTCTGTTTATTTGCACATTTTACCAAAACAGTTTTCACTCCACATTGAGATATGGTTTGTTTTGGTAAATACTCAAAATTCACACCTACAAGAAGAAAAAGTCAGTAAAAATATTTTAAGGCTAAACTACAATAAAACTATTACCTGTCTGATCAGCATTGTATACTTGTCCACACTTCTTTTCGACGATTGTCTGCAGCACCAGCGCTCGAAACGTCGTAGCTGCGTCTTGAACATCCTGTGGCGTCGTCTGTCCCTGCCTGGTACGTGCACGGAGCGTTAATTTGTGGCGACGAAGAAATAGCTTACCCCATGTTAATGTCGCTGCAAATATGCCTTTAAGGTCAATGTCTGCAGCTGCATCTTTTACCTGCAGTTGAAACATGAGACGGGAGACAGGGGCACCATCCTTCCGCAGCGAATTCACCCACACTACGATAGCGCGTTCAGCCTCCTTGGTGAGCACAGTCGCTTCACCAAGTCCGCTCAGATTTCGGTGGCGCCCCCGCCCAGAATCACATGCAGCACGTATAGCTGGAGCCTTCTTGCTCCATTTGTGAATTTGTGCTTTTTAGCACGAATGTCGGAACCACTTAAGTCGCCGTAGAACTGTGAAATTGTATCGTCAAGGCTGTGGCCGTTGTCAAAGTAGTCGAGGACGTCTCTCTTATGCGCATACTCTACTGCTCTACGTTGATAGGTTTTCCGCTTCGTTCCTGGTTCATTGATGCGAGGGCGAACCATACTTTTCGACGAGTGGTTGTGCCTTCCGTTTTCTTTGTGGTGTTGGGTTCCGTTCTTTTAGCTTTAACCAAAACAATTAGAATGAACCTTATCGTTAGTAATGAAGCCATCTGTATTAAAATCGAAGGATCCGATTGGTTGGTTCGTTGGTGACCCTTAGGAGTAAACGTTCCCTAGGACTACGATAATTCGGTACTTAGCGAAGGCTTCGCTTCGCACGTTGATGCTAACTCGTTCTCGTTGGTCCGGGGGAAATGACCCTAGCCTTGCAGCGCTACACGCTGCGCTTGGTCTCGCCTGCCTACGGCACGCGGCTTTTGGTGATTAGGCGTTGACTGCCTGTTTTCTGCAATTTGGTTAGGAACTTTACATGTTCTAAAGTCCCAAAAGTCACTTTAGTAAGGCCCTGGTTCGGGTTGGTGCTAGGGCTATTTTCGAGCACTATTATTGGCTGGCCATTTATCCCTAGGTGCGCAAAAATAGTCCATTTTATTACCACCCACTCAAGGATGGGAACACTTATCCCCAGGCTCGATCAATTTCTATAAGGAACGAACAATGGACAGCGACGAGGACATTAACAACGCTGCCATGATCATCATGGAAAGTGTGTCGGTCGCTGCTGCAGTCATCAGCCAGAGATAGCGCTGAGTTTTAAACTCAGCGCTATCTAGTTACTTGCCTCTGAGCGCTATGACGGCTGGTTTCGCGATCATCTTCGGTTCGAGAGCTGCAAAATTTGATTTGACAGGGTATGCGCTTGAAGAGAGCATCCCCGGACGCCGAGGGCAACCACTGTGTATAGGAAGTTCCTTACATAAAACAAGGCTTTGACCAGATTGTACAAAAAAAATTGTTGCAGTGTGCCACTTTCATCCTGGATATCCTGGTTTTTTGCCTGGATGGCGAAGTATTTGGTATACTATTTTTATTTTCGAATATATTGGAATATATTTTTTATGATCCCATATTTGTTATGTATTTGGTTATTGCTTATTTTTAAAGTATTTACGCTGTAGTATATTATTTTTATTTTGTAAGAATTTTTTTTCGAATATATTGGTACCGTTTATGTTTTTATTATTCCACAAATAAAAAGCAAAACTACTCCAAATAAAAAACTGAAAATACATTTTTGAATCTTGATGTTTTGTTTTACAAACTCAAATAAATTACCACTGGAAATCAGGAGAAATCAACGAGCGCTCAATTACACGGTTATTTTTAATTTTTCGAATATATTGGTACCGTATATTTTTTTATTTTCCTACACAAAAAAATAGCAAAACAAATCCAAAATTAAAACTAAAAATACATTTTTGAATTTTTGGTGTATTTTTTTTCAAACTCAAATAAATTACCACTGGAAATCAGGAGAAATCAACGAGCGCTCGAATACACGAGACGCATTTTCCAAGTTCCCGACGAGTTGGAGTATCGGAGTCAACATGTCTGACGCTGCAGTGATGCTGATAATGCGCCCATACCCGCTATCCCACTCGAATGTGGTAGACCCTTCCAAGACAATTCGTTCCCCTAAAAGTCTTCTAGCGAGTGGCAATGCCTCTTCGCTCTTGTCTGTTGCGTTTACCCATAAGTGAGGGAATACGCTGCACAGTGTCCGCTCCGTGATCGTGAGGCTGGTGACAGTGGTGGCCACTACCAAACTATCGGAATGTTTGTCTATACGCTCAAGCTTGACTTCGACGTCCAAAAACCAGCAAGACAACTGACCCCACGCATCAACGAGTGCTTCCGCTCCCCGCCTTTCTTGACCGCATCGCACATTTGGATCCATCGTGGCTCTCACAAAGTCCAACTGAACCGTTGGAGTCAGCAAGTCGAGTGGTGGAATGCCGTAGCGAAAGAAACGGAAGAACTCAACCACAACAGACCACACATTGTTCTTTGTCGGGATACAGGCCACAATTTCACTGCGGCGTTGCTCGATTGTACGGACTTCTACTCGTAGCTGGCGCGTGTCTTTCTCCAGTTGGATGGCCCACTCTTTCTGTCGCTTCCTGAGTCTTACCATGCCTTCTCGCTGTTTTTCCCGCCGCAATGCTTTGCTTAGTGCTCGTTTCGCTCCGGTGTCTGGCTTCAGTCCCATCAGTAGAGTAACATTCGGTGTCCACTGGCGCTCTTTTGTGTCAGCATAGGCAGGGGAAACTGTCTTCAAACTCTCGAAAGGGTTTAACCTTTCACTATTTGGTGGCAATTTCACACTTCTGGTGGGATGACTAGCTCCCCACTCCAGTGGTCTGTCACGTGGCTTCACGTGAGCAATTAAAGTGTCTTGAAGGTGATCGCTGCTTGGCGGCTGGAGGATACGCGACACCATTTGAAGACTTGGTTTGAAACTTGGACAGCAAAAGGTAGAATGACACTGATGAAGCACGAGAAGACTACATGTTCGCATTGTGTAGAAATCATGTTGGCGCACGTGTGCCAGTGGACGTGGTAAGGAGCGATTACGTGGTAGATAGTGATAGTTCAAATCCGTGAAAGTGCCTGGGAAAAAGCAAGACTGGTCGTTACAGAGATCTTGAACATAATCACTGATCGCGTGAGTTTGAACCTACTGGTAACGTGCTTTGATGGTGTGTGGTAAGACAGAATCTACACATAGATGAGTACATGTACCTTGTTTTTTTTCCCCTGGTGGTTCGGAATTGATTTGAATTGTCTTTGAGTGTGATATTTGATTTGAAATTGAATTGTGTAATGATTCAGCTCTACACGTACTGCAGTGACTACTAATGCGATGAATTAATGGAGTACAATGTAGTATCAAGTCTGACAAGCTATTTTAACGCAGTTAGCTCAGTTGGTTGAGGGTGATCCTGAATGATCTCTCTTCCAGCCCAGTCTCCCTTGATCGAAACAGGTTAATCATCTGAATGATCTCTCTTCCAGCCCAGACTCCCTTGATCGAGGCCTAGTATCCCTCGAAGTCTAGTATCTTGGCTACTTACGACCAACGTCATTCATCCAACGGTGGTGGTTGGATGAATAACGACAAGTCCATACCGGTATTGTTGACGTGATCGATTTACTGACGCAAACTCGGATGTACTGCAGCAAAGTACACTGTACCGTAGGTAATGCTATCGCGGATGGTGCCTGGGGTTGCCATTGGACGTGGAGCCGTCATCGGAGCTGGCCTCCAATGTGTTGAATAGGAGTGGGACACAGAGATGCAGAGTGCCGATAATAAACGAATGCTACTCAAGCTACAGCACTTAACTATTGCTATTTCAGCAAAAAAAAAATTTTTTGGTGGTCTTTTTTGTAGTATTTTTACCTACCTAAAGCTCACGTCCTTGCCGTCTTTTGTTTAAACCTTGGTATATTGACCCAATAGATTCGCTTCTTCGTCAACGCTCGCGTAGTTTGTACAGTAGCAGAATTTCACATTCGTGAATTAGTAAATGGATACGTCAACAGCACGTGATGTCGCATGGTGCAGCACCACCGCTTACATGTACCTGAGGGGTTCAGAATTGCTGTCTATCAAATTTTCGCTATGGATACTAACTAACCTTACCGCACTGTACACCGAAATCGCGGATTGCGTGAGTCTGGAAACTACAATGCCATAATTTTTACAAATAATTATGGCATAAACGTATGTGTGTCCTTTTCAAGAGCACGCTGAAGCTTTGCTAACTCTCGTGTATGTACATAAAGGCCAAATGCAACGGTATCCGTCAGTCGATGCGTGAGCTTGTTCAATGTCATCCATAGATGAGTCTGGGGGTGTAGTGTTTCCCGGGTCCGAATACCAAATAACTCCAACACAGCGATGCGGGGGCCAACCCGCAAGAAAGTAGTAGCCGAATGTATTGATGTGTTGGTGACTTGGAAGATTGGAAAGTGAGTGCCTTGGGAGACCGTGAGTCTGGTGCTAACCAGCTCGTTCTCTCCAAGGTGAACCCAAGAGAGACAGACTGTCGTGGACAGACTGAGAATGTACATGTAACGCACCAAAGGAAACATGCAGTTAGGCTTACTAAATTCTAGTACATATTGGTAAGGCAACATGCTTACCAAGATCACAGAGCTGCACCCATTGTCCACAGCTGAGTGCCGTCGGACACATGCGGGTCCTTCTGTGATCTTCACTGTCGACATCACTTGGTGACTGAGCCTGCCGCTCAGCACCAGATCCGGATGTCTGCCAACAAACTCGAGGTTCCACTGCGGTGATTCCAAGCTGGAAAACCCGGAATCCATTACACAGCCCCCGAAGCTTGGTTCACCGCACTACTCCGTCGGTCACCGACAACAGCATGTCTAGCTGCGCTGGCCACGGTCCCTACGACGTCGTGTAGATCGGCTCGAAGTACTACAGGGAATCGCCGTGATTCCTGCAGTCGCGGTCATTGACCGGGTTTGGCGTCCTACAGGCTGGTCCAGTCCGTGTTCCCTGTCCAACCCAGTCGCGGTCTGCCCCAAACTTGACTGTACTCCCTCATGTGGAGCACTACCCTCACCGAGGATAGCTTCATTCTGCTGAACGTCTTGTTCTTGTGCGGATCGTCGTCGCTTCCTGCCCGTCTGTTGTCGTCTTGCTGGACGCTTATTAGGGCGCTTACCACGACCATCGGAGCTCGGAGCGGTGGTGTCAACCTGTTGCCGATCGCCACTAGCAGCTGTAGCGTCAACCTGCCGTCGGTCTCCATATACTGTCGCAGAGTCAGCCCGCCGCTGCTCTCCGCTCGGGTGTAGTTTGTTCCATGCTTCGAGAAGCTTCTGGTCACCTGACTGCTTCACGTAGTTGTCCACCAGGACACGAATTTCTTTCGCGAGGTCGGACATCGGCTCGTATGAATCCTCGATGGGTTGGAGGCCTTTCCATCCGACTTGTATCTCGAAATCCTTGATCTCGTTGTTCCACCGATGATCCTTTAGTTTGTCGACAGCTAACACGATACCTTGGGACGATACATGTTCTAACAGCTCGTCTGTCACCTCCAAACTTTCATCAGCATACATCTTGAGCCTCGATGGATGTACATCCATTTCATCACCCGTAACTAAGTGCTGTACTCGGAATGAATGGACGTCGGCACGTACCACGCGATATGGCCCAACCCACGTCACCTGTAATTTATTCCCGTGCTTCTCATCTACCCGAGAACGGAGAACGAAATCGCCGACAGAGAAATTCACCAAATTCTCGCCTCGCTCGCGCTTCTTGTTTAGAAGACGCTGCTTCAATCGCTGATCCTCCACTGCACAATGCATGGCCTGGATACTTTCCCGTAGCTCGGCTAGATACCCATCGATCTCTTCGGATTCAGGAATAGTCTGCAAGTTGTTGCAACCAGGGAGATAAAATTCACGTAAGGGAGTTGGGTTCTGCAGTCCAGTGAAAAGCTCCAATGGTGAATGGTTGCCAAGAGATGGCACAGCAGTGTGATTCAGATTTGCCTGTACCATCGGAACCAGATACACCCAATCCTTCTGACTTATCTTGTACGTGATAATCATTGCCCTGATGACTTGAAGGATGTCCCGATTAACTCTCTCGACGGATCCATTGATCCACGGACAGTATGCTGGCGTGAATGTCTGCTGCGTCCGTGGTCTGCGGCTTAACTCCGCCACCACTTCATTCTTGAAATGCGTACCCTGATCCGACATCCAATCCGGCGGAATGCCAAACCGTGAGTGCCATGCTAACAAAGCTTCCACCGTCACTCTGCTGTCAGCTGTGTCCGCCACGACTAGCTCACAGTAGTGAGTAGCGTGGTCCTTCAGGACCAGGATATATTTGCTATCTCCATAACTTGGCCCCATAGAGAGAAAATCAAAATGTAAAACTTGGTTGCGTGTACTGCAGTTGATCACTTCGCCCCACGGACGTGGGATAATTTTCCCCCCTCGACAATGCAGGCACAGCAAACAATCTTTCACGAATTTCTTCACAATAACTGCGACGTTGTCGATCACAAAAAGTCGGTTCAGGTGAGTGATCATAGCCTTCTGGCCGCGGTGACCTTGAGCTCCACAATGCGCAACGATGCATAATCGCTGGATCAACTCGGAAGCTTCCGAAGGCACCCAAATGCGTCGTCCTAGTGTAATCGTTCCGTCTTCTGCAGTTGACGACCCTGCCGGTTGCTCGTACTGAGCTTGTACAGTACAAAGTTCCTCCAATGTTGGCCAAACGAAATTTTCATCGTCCAGAGGTCGAAGTTTCACCCTGGTTGGCGCTGTTCGCTGCCGTACAGCTTTGATACGTTTAACCGATGCCACAGGAGTGTGATTACCGGCCCAACGCGAGATCATGTCGGCCCATACATTGTCAGGACCTGGTACATGTTCGATGATGTACCTGAAATTCATGAGTTTCATCGCCCACCTGAGAAGTTTGCCCTTCACGTGCTTTTTAACACTCTCATGAGGCGCGAAGACATGGATCAAGTTTCTATGATCACAAAACATTCGAAATGGCTGAGGTCGTAGCAGCAGATAATCCATCTTCTCACAGGCCAATACAATTGGCAGGGCTTCCTTTTCGATGACAGTCCAGTTTAACTGGCTGCCAGTGAAAGTCCCGCTCAAGCACTGGATGAGTCGGTGTTGCTGCTCGGTGACTGGCCGCTTCGGGTCGTACTCCTTCACCTGTGTCACGACAGCAGCCCAGCCAATGTCGGATGCGTCTGTGAAAAGGCACGTCGTGGCGTTATCGTCGGGGAAATCCAATGTTGTTGACGTCGCCAACAGCTCCTTTACTTGATCAAAAGCCTGTCGTTCCTCCTCGTTCAACTTGATCTCAATTCCTGCTGCAGCACGTCGAGTACGCTTCGTGCTTGCAAGTGCTTCATCGAGACGTCGTTGAAGCGGGGCAACCTTCCGTGCAAAATCTACGAGACTCTCTCGCATCCAGTTGATAGCACAAACGAACTGTTGTAACTCCCCAGCAGTTGTTGGGTACGACAGTGATCGTAGAGTGTCAATCCTTGCTGGATCATGTCGAACACCTTGGTGATTGATCACACGTCCGCACCACTTTACCTCAGTCTGGTAGAGACTTGATTTCTTGACACTCAATTTCAATCCAAACTGATTCAACCACGAGAAAAGCTCAGATAACTTCTCCAAATACACTTCAATGTCATCTGCGTACAGTAAGAGGTCATCGATCCAGTTCAAAAGATGTTCATACAGCAAACTGGCGAAACACTCTTCCATCGTTTTCTGGAAGTGAATCGCAGCATCTGCACATCCCTGGGGTACACGGCGAGGTGTGAAAATCTTTTCATCAGTCATGTAGGACATGAATTCTTGACAGAGCTCAGCTAGAGGCAACTGCCAAAAACCCTTGAGGAAGTCAAAGAGGCCGAAATGCTTCATGTCACGTGCATTTTCCAAAACTAATGAAAGAATCGGCATCACAGCTGCCATCACTTCAGTCTGCTCATTCCTTGCTCGATAGTCCGTTGTTTGCCGCAAGTCCATGATGTCGGCGGACTTCTTGACTGGCAGAACGGGGCTCGCCCATCGACTCTTGGGGTTCTCGTAGACGAGTCCTAAATCCACAAGACGAGCATTGAATTCACGTAAGAACTTTCGGATGTGCGGAGGATATTTACGGGGCTTACACTTTGTAGGACGAGCCCCATCCTTCAGTCGCACTTCCAATGGCGGCACGTTAGCAGGAGGGTCATCACGGAGTTCGAGCCGCCAAATGTCATAGGCATGGGCGGTCGTTCGCAATTGCTCCACGTATTCCGCAGGAAATCCATTAGCCAATGCGCGGTCAATCAGACGCTCCACAGCGGCAAAAATAGCGTCATCGCCACTTGGATTAGACGCGTCCAGATTTACAGGCATCTCATCTGCCTCCAACTCAATCGGGTCACCACTGGTTTCATCTTCACAGCGCGTAGCTAGTTGTTCGAGCTGATGGTCGACATCAATCCCTAGCGAAGTTAGTAGGTCATTACCCACTATGAATTCTCCGTCATCAATATCAACCACCAAAACGTCCACCATCTTCATTGGCTCCACGGGTCCAGCGGCCGTGTGTATCATCAGATGCAACTTGGCTTTCCACTTGGCCGTCACTGTTGTCGATCCGAATGTCTGGTTCAGGATTGGAACTTCGAGTTCCTCAGCCGACACACTTGGGTCCAGAGTCTTCAATTGTTCCCAGTGTGAGTGCCCAATTACCGTATAGTCAGATCCACTATCGAGGCAATATGGCAGCTCTAGCACACCATTCAGCATCACCACTCGATCAGCAGGTGGAAGTAATTCGCCAAGTCGTTTCGTCTTCGCCCTCTTATTCCCGCGTCCGTCGCGCATCTTCTTATACAGCTCTTCCTTCTCCTGCCGAGAGGCTTGAGTGCACTCGCGCAACCAGTGCATCTCTTGGCACTTTGGGCATGGTCCTGGCGGGGGTTTCGACGGTCCTGAAGACGTAGGCTTGGGCTTCGAAAGCGTAGCCTTGGGCTTGGACTCTGTTGAGGCCCGAGCTGCACCACCATTGCTTGCCGCTGCGGAAGCCGGCTTGGGGTCCCAACGCTTCTTCTTGTCTGACTGATTTGACTTAGACTTGTCCTTGCTTTGTCCAGTTACGTCTCGCTTCTCTCGCTTCAGACGTACGTGTTGTCGCTCCAACTCGTTCGCCTTGTCTAGGATGAGTCGGAACAAAACTTTCGGATCCTTGGCAGCATCCGCGTGCGTAAAACGGACGCACTGCTTCACTTCCTGCTTCAAAGCCTTGGGAAGCAGATTCGCGATCAGTCTTTTGCACTTCTCTTTCGTGCCATTAGGCCCACTGAAGCATCCCGTGAGGCCGTTCTCGTCCACAATAGAGTTGAAAACCTTGTAGTAGTCTATCAACCGAGCATTTACGTCGCTCTCGCGGAGGTTGATGACCAGATTCTTCTTGAACAACTCCTTGATATCAGGGAGCGTGTCGTTCTTGATGCTCTGCACTGTGTGCTCGATTTCTGCTAGCAGCATGCCTTCCGTTGCTTCGGCCGGCTGTACATTGAGCTTCAGATCGCAGAACACATCAAGTAGTTGAGGTTGAAAGGAATCCTTGATACTCTGCACCACCGCCTCGTAGTCTTCACCTGTCACTCGGCAGCGGGCTTGCATCTTGGACTCGTAGTCACGTCTTTCTCGCTTCCATCGAACCAAAGCCTCGTGCGAGACAGACTCGATCATTGGCGGCAAGATCGGCGTGAACAGTGGGACGGTACCAGTGGGTCCATCCGCATCAGCAGCGCGCACCATTCTGGTCACAGCTGGGTCTTCGAGGGTCCACCGACGGTCTTCAATCGGGAGATTAGGATCCTCGTCTCAGTAGATATGGCTTCGGTTCCACTGTGGGCAGGTCGGATTTGTTGACAGTGTCCAAGCAGTGGTAATTCTACTAAAGAATTCTTTGTAGTGTTTCCCGGGTCCGAATACCAAATAACTCCAACACAGCGATGCGGGGGCCAACCCGCAAGAAAGTAGTAGCCGAATGTATTGATGTGTTGGTGACTTGGAAGATTGGAAAGTGAGTGCCTTGGGAGACCGTGAGTCTGGTGCTAACCAGCTCGTTCTCTCCAAGGTGAACCCAAGAGAGACAGACTGTCGTGGACAGACTGAGAATGTACATGTAACGCACCAAAGGAAACATGCAGTTAGGCTTACTAAATTCTAGTACATATTGGTAAGGCAACATGCTTACCAAGATCACAGAGCTGCACCCATTGTCCACAGCTGAGTGCCGTCGGACACATGCGGGTCCTTCTGTGATCTTCACTGTCGACATCACTTGGTGACTGAGCCTGCCGCTCAGCACCAGATCCGGATGTCTGCCAACAAACTCGAGGTTCCACTGCGGTGATTCCAAGCTGGAAAACCCGGAATCCATTACAGGGGGACTGGGGTTGCCGATATCTCGGTCTTCGCCGTACTTATTAATAAATTACACGGAAACCCCGCTCTGTTCTCCGGGTGTGGGGACACGTAAGGGATACTTTTGACACTATCCGTCCGTCATTCTGACTCTTACCACCTAGCACGCAAACCCTACTATTGAAGACATGACAGCAATCAAGAGCCGCCGAATAATACCGCGATGCAGCGTACCGGGATGCATTAAACAAGCCCAGACTCGCAAGTTGTGCAAAGCGCACGGAGGAGGAAAACGATGTCAGGGTCCGAACTGTGTCAAACTGGCACAGAGTCGAGGTTTCTGCGTCGCCCATGGAGGAGGTCGTCGCTGTTCGAACATCAACTGCCACAAGCTCGCGCAATACAAAGGACTGTGCCTCGCGCATGGCGGAGGTCGTCGTTGCCGCATCCCCAATTGCCAGAAGTTCGTTCAGATCCGCGGGTGCTGCAAGTCTCATGCGAAGCTTCAAGCGCTTCAAGAGATGGCACTATCTCGAACTTCGCCTGAGCCACCGTCGGGAGACTATGAGGTATTTCAAGCGTCCCAACCCAGCCTCCACTCCGATCTAACCAGCTGTTCGCCGCTAGTAGAGTACGGAAGTGACACTTTTTATCGCTCTCCCGTCATCGGCCCGACCGGGACCCACATCTTCAAGGCTCCAAGCTACGCCTCATATGTGGAAATTCAAGCCGCAGAGATTGCACAGGCGAAACCTTCACTCGTTTTATATCGTCCCTTGTGTCGACGATTGTACTGCCAAGCCAGACTTGTACAGGGAATCTAACGTTAGTTCATTTAAATGAATAATTCTGCTGATAACGTTTTACTGAGTTTGATTTGAGGAAGTGTTGTTATTCGACCAACGTGATTCACCTTGTGAATCGAATTACTGTTAACCTAAGGAGATAATTGAGGAAGTATAAATATCATGTCAAGTTTGCAGTACATCTACAATTCTACTACTCTACTAGCTACATCAGAAGTAACATACACTAAGCTTAGTTGAGGTTTGTGCGGATCTTTTCTTGGCAAGACGTGCCGACGCGTACTACTAATACTGTATCCCACCAAAGCTCATTAGGTTCAAACTCACGCGATCAGTGATTATGTTCAAGGTCTTTGTCATCTGACGTTGTTGCCCAAGCACTTTCAGGGATTTGTACTTGGTACGGAGAACCTCCTTACCACGTGCGCTGCACAGCCACACAGCCACCTACCTGATCTCTATACAAAGCGAAGAATTTCATCAGTGCCATTCTACATTTTTGCTGTCACTTAGCCGTCACTTCGTCTGGACGTGGTTGGTGCGTGGCAAGCGTGCGCCATAAAATGTCATAGGTTGAAGTGGGTCGAATGGAGTGATATAATTGGTTGAGGAAGGGATCATGAGACCGGGACATGTATAGATAGATGGAATTCGTGGTGCAAAAAGTATGATGAAATGTGATTGGTTGAAAATTAAGGTGTAGTTCTTGAAGTCACTTTGCGAAAATGGACGATCTCGAAGTTCTGGAGACGTTATTTCATTCAAAATGCAGCAAAAATATTCACAAGCTTCCCCCGCGGTTCCCTTGAAGGGCCCTTATCAATTCAAGCAGACACAATCTTGAGTTGCAGGAGCAACGAACAGCAAAAAGAGACTTTCGAGAGCTCTACGACACTCTGGGTGATCTTGGTGAGGACGACAACCGGCGAGTCGTGGTCTTATACAGTGAAGAGGTAGTGGCCACTTTCAAGAGGAAGACTCAGGATTTGTGTGACGAAACTTGTGAGCAGTATGAGAAGAGATTTGAGCGCCGAGAGGCTCAGCAGTAGCGCCAGGTGCAAAACCTATAGCGCCAACTCGAGACGCGGTGGGGTCCAGTGTTTCGCTTACACAGCACGAGCAGATTCTAGTCTCAACCACTAATGATTAGCAGCTCAGCTGGAGAGGATTTACCGTTTGGAACTGTCTGAACTCGAGCAGAAATGGAGAGGTAAGGTAGCAACCGCTCAAAAGCAGAACGAGTAGGAGAAAGCTGCTATTGCGCAATGTATCGAGCAACTGGAGCTACGGAAGAGCGAGGATGCAGCCCAAGCGAAGCAGTTCGAGCTGTCAGAGCTGCGGTTATTTATTCTGGCGAACGATGAGGTCCAACGAGAGTACAGCTCTTCAGATGAAGCTGGTCTACTTTCTATACGAGCAAGTTAAGGCCCACCTTCCTTTCTCATCGACGTCAAGTAAGTGGAAGCTATCGTGACGCACATTTGCTCGTGAACTAAACGCACAAACATGTTAAGTTCTGATTGTTATTGAGCTTGATTCCTTGAATTCGTACCGATTAAAATACTGTTAGTAATTTCGTGCAAAATGCACGACGATTTCCAGTACATTTGGCATGGTCGGATTATACCTTGGCTTTTGTATATGTGCCATTTTTGATGTAAGGAATTCGCCAACCGTCATGAACCACGAAATGCATACAAAACACTAGATATGCACGACGTTTTCCGTACAAGTGTTGATTGACAACCGTTCCCGTTTCACAAATCGTTTCCTTTCCAAATGACAAAACCCGTATGATTGGTTTTACCGAGATGTCTAGGAGGTAATGCATGTGCAGGAAGCAAGAGCAGATAGCTAAATCAATCTCACTTTCGGATGTACATTCCAACATACCTAGCTTCGTTCGTTATTTTCAATTGGTTATGAGCCCAAGCTATGCCGACAACATCGACAAGCTCGTGGAAGACAACTACTTCCACTGGGAGTTCAACATGTGCTCGGAAGGGTCTGCCCCCGCGACCATCAAGCCCGAGTTCGACCAAGCGAGTGATCGCTCCACGGCGGGATGGATGACCAACTATCTGAATGCACTTGGTGTTTTCGCTGGGGACGTGAGTCTCACGTACCAAGTTTACGTCCGTGAAGCACGATTGCCGCTGAGTCGTAGACGATGCTCGAGGAGTCTTTCAACAAGAAGACGCTCAAGAACCGGCTTCTCGGCAACAAGAGGTTGAACAACTTCAAGATGGAGCCCGGTACCAAGTTCGCTTCCCACGTCGATGAGTTCATAGAGATTGTCCTCCAGATGGAGATGATCAGTGAAACTCTTGGCAAGACTCGCCAACTCGTGTTGCTCCTCTACAAGAAGCAAGGGCATCGAGCGCTCGAGTGCCGGAAGAAGAAGGCTGATGAGGAACGAGGGCAGGCGGCGCGAGAGGAAGCGTCCGACTTCTCGCTTATGACAACGAGTGTAATGACCAAGAGTGAATGCCTCGTGGACTCAGGTGCAATCTCGCACATGACCAGTATCCGGGACAAGTTTGTGTCCATGAAGGAACTGAAGACGCTAGTCCGCACCACGATCACGAATGGCACGAAGATCGACGCGGTTGCAAAGGGCACCGTCGGTATGAAGCTGATGGACGATACGTCAGTCACGCTGTCGGATGTCCTGTACATCCCTGAAGTTGAAGGAAGCCTCATCTCGGTGTCGAAGCTGGCCGAGATGAACGTCACTGAGTATTTTAGCAAGGACAAGTGTGTTTTTAGCTTTGGTGGTGCAACCATCGTGGAGGCGAAGCGCTGTGGAAATATCTACGTCTTCACAAATATGCAGCTACACGCTGAAAGCTTTTTCAATAATTGTTAGGAATTCACACAGCTAAAACCAAATGTATACCAAATGCCAAAACCCAAAGCAGCACCAAAACTTACCCGCGTATCCACTTTGTGAGACTACCCGGTCCTTGGTTTTGTCAGTGTCGTTGTCCCGTTCCATACTGCGCCGAAGTCGTAGCTAGTGTTCGGAACCGTGGCGAGCTCGTGTTGCCGTGCGACCATCTTGAAAGCGTAGCTGCTGAGTTGTAGTGCCGCTGCAACCAACTCCGGATCTTCCGAAACTGGAGGTCTCCCGCTAACCCTGTTAACCCAGCCAAATTACGCTCTTCTGCATACTCTTGCATCGTTATAATCATCGAAATTAGTTCGTCGATGGCGAAAGTGCCGCTTATAATCTCCTTCAGCCTTCCCCACTTGGATTCAAGTCGAATGTTAGTGTTATTTGTCAGATGCGGTACGTCTCCGCGCTTGAACATCACCCACTCGTCGATAGTTGTGTCCCGGTGCTGAATGAAGCTTTTGTACAGTAAGTTTTCAGTGTCGTTGCCAACAGTCTTCAGCATTGCAGTTTTGAGATCATCGTAGTGTTCTTGAGATTCCGTATTGACCAGCCCTTTCATAATCGTCTTGAGAGTCTTCGTCTCCGGCTTACCAAGGCCTAACAATCGAGAACACTGCTTTTGTAACCACATTTCGACGTGCCATTTGCACAGCAGCTGCCTGGCGTTCAGCCACGCTCCCATAAGTACATCTTTTTCGTGCATCGCCTTGTCTGACTTAACCACTCGAATTTTATTCCAATCTGGGTTATGCTTCTTGAGCTTGGCAATGGCACGAGCAAATTTTCCTTTTTCTTCAGTTCGCACAAGTACACGACGTACAAATTGGCCCTGGATATTTACAAAAACAGAGGTTAGTTTAGTGCATTTTTGGTGTTCATGTCAAACATCTGCTCTTACCCACATCGTGAACTGCAAAACGGAAGAGTTTATAGCGGTTAGCATTGGTATTATGCGTTGAGTCTACCAATACCACCTCAGGGAAGGCAGCAAACAAGCGTCTCTGTCAAGCAGTCTGAAACGTCACCATTTGCACCTCGTTGGTCACATTTTCTACCACAACTTCTGACATTTTGCCACTGTTAAGCTCACAGAATTCGTTGAGTACAGCCAAAGTTCTGCCCGTGTCCAAATGTTCGCCTCTAAAAGACTGGTACACTTCCTGGTGCGTGCACCTGGAAGCGAGTTCGGATGCTTTCGAAGCGATTACGGGCCATCGTCACTTTGACCTATGAACAGCTTTTGAGACCAAAGCTCCTTGATCTCAGTTGCTCATAGCAATTTGTAATCCGATATAAGCATCAATCTCAAATACTGTAGCTTCCGGCTTTCCCTTCTCTTTGAGCATTACATTCACCCAGCTCTGCAAGGAGTCGCGAAAATCACGGGTGAAGAACAGCGGGAACAACCCTAGCTCTCTCCGCTCTCTGTAAGCTAAATTGACTTCTCCCGCTGGTGCGACAGTCTGTCATATCCGTGCGAATTTGGTGAGAATCGTACTTAAGCCAATCCGTGAGCTCCTCGTTTGCACCGCCAATTTCGCTGTGCTCGTGGCGGGCAAGGCGTCGATAAAAATATATTGGCTCCCTGTTTCGGAATCTACTCCGGCCTACGCGCTGGCCCCTGACAGACCTCCGCTACGCTCTGGTTGTCAAGGCGCCTCTCTAAGGCCTCTATGAGTTATGTTAGGTTGGAGTTTTCGTACTGTCGAAAGAAGTGCTACTTCTCCTTCACGGATAATGTGGAGCCCACTCTCGCGAATTATTCCGTCTACGTGGTCAGCTTACGCTGAGCCACTGGGGCCACCTCTGCTGACACTGAGGCAACGCCGTCATCGGATACTTCTGGCTCCTCGGGTTCTTCTATTTCTGTTTCGATAATTTGATCGTCATCCTCCCTATCAGAGTCTTCGAACTCCCAGTCCGCCGAGCCATCATCATTATTCAGGAAGGCTTGTACGTCCATTGTTGTTCTGCGCGAAGATATCAAAATAACGCAACTAAATCTCGACCAAATGTGCAACCACCGAGCCAAACTATTTCGGTCTTTACGGTACTGTGAAAGTTATAGTTCCAGTCTTGGTCATCCCAACTCCAAACACCTAGTTCCTGAGTTTCTACCAATCAATGACGATTATCGTTTAGGTTACAGGTCCGCACCTACAAGCGTGGTAGATCTGGCTGGTAGTCAAGGGGTTAACCCTTTTACTAGCACTTCGTAAAAACAACTCCCAAATATCCAGAGAACTTTTAATTTTAACAGTTGTGGACCACATAATATTTAGCAAATACTAAATTTTGATCATTTGCGTCGTCATGGCGGAGTCGGCGCAACTAGACGCCTTCCTGGCCGCTATGGCGCAGTACTCGCCTACAATTCCAGACGAGTTGGTGGAATTCTATCTGCAGCAGGCGGGGTTCGCCACTAACGACGTGCGTGTGTACGTGAAATAGCGAAATATCTCTTTTTCGTCCTGAAATACACATTAACATTTAATGCCATTTTAGCACAAGATTAATCTCTCTGGTAGCTCACAAGCTTCTAGTGGATGTGACACAAGATGCAATGCAGTACCAACGTATTCGATCGCAAGCCACGTCATCTACAGCCGCCGGAATGGCGTCAGCCGCTCTGGCAATGCCCGACGGGGCTGCTCCCACTCCTTCTCGCTCTGTGCTGACTATGGAAGACCTGGCGGCCAGTTTGAAGGAGTACGGCATCAATATCTGCAGACCTGAGTATGTCAGTGACGTTGCAGAAGACCCTGCAATCTGAAAGTAAGGAAAAGGTTCTAAAAACTGGTGTTATTGACCAATTTGGTGTTGTTTTGCTTTTGTGTAGAGCTTACAGCTCTTCGTGCTCATCGACCGGCACTTCCTTCTGCGTGCGTTTGTTTTTGTTCCTCTTCTTGATGTCCTTGTCGGCGTCTTTGACGATCTCGTCCATAAAATTGGACTTGTTCGGGTCAATCTTCAATGCCTTGGGGTATTTCTTAAGCAGCCGCAGGAACATGGTAGGTTCTTGGCCCTTGTACTTCTTCAACAACGTGTCGATAGCTTCATCCTCCAGCTCTTGCTCCGAAGCACCGTTTTCCTCGAGGAAATACTCCACACGTTCACGAGTAGCAACAGCAGCATCTTCAGTAGGAACGCACTCGCAGGCCTCCTTCTGAGCATCCTGGTAAGCTGGACACGCGATCATCTAAAGCGCGCACGACATCACCACCACACAACATATAAGTTTCATCAACTCCCAATGCCAACAGTGTATTCTGTAGCCAAGTGCACGTACATTGGCACCGATGTAAAAGATCTTAGCGGTCGAAAAGCATTCATCCCTCTTTTGGGGGTTCTGGATGGCTTTGCACTTAGCTTTCATGCATTTCTGCAGCCGTTTCTCGCAATTGGACTTGGGCATACCGCATATACTGTAACACTGCAATACACAAGAAGATTAGCGTCACATTAAGTCTTTAATAATGTAGCCATTTGTTGTCGTACAGCATCATGCCAGTTGCAGCACTCCTGGAAGTCCGTACTCGTAGTGATCGGCATGCCAGACGTGCCACAGCCATTGGCCGTGAACTCAAAGTCCCTATAATGAATAGCATGAGAAGTTAGAGCAATAGTATCCAATATAAAGGAATGTATCCATGCTGGGCTTACTTGACTGGGGCTGGTGAGCGCTTAGGGCGGCACGTGAACGGCTCGCATGGCTGGCTGTAGCTACTCAAGTCCGGGAAGTCAATAGATGCAGCCACGCTACTAACGGATAGCGCGCAGCAGAAGAGAAGCGAGCGCGAAGACAGCACCATGATCGTGAAATGGCAGGACACGTGTACTGTACTGTGTTGTACAAGTAGTAAAAGTTCTAGAAAGTAAAACCACTAAATTCGTAAAAACTCACGTTAAAAACCGTAAAAAAATGAGTCTGTATACAATGTAGCCATATGGTGATGTGTAGGTAGGTTGAGCTATAACGTACCAATTTAACAAGTAAAAATAATTGTGGAACAAAATTAATAATTTCAAATTATACCGAAAGAAACAACCTAAGACATTTATGTTTGCACGAAATTTGCTGCCCAATCGAGCACAAGTACTCATCATGTATGGAGCAAGGCAATTTCACCGGTGTAAGAATGGCAACTTTTCTCCCATGGAGAAGGTTCTCCACGAAGAATACCCATTGTAGTCCGACATTTGTGTCAGTCGATCAGACAATTTGACTTGCAATACCCGCGACCAGCTGAAACAAAGCGCAAGAGTTAGTTAGGAACGAGATGAGTACGAATACCTAGGAAAAGTAGGGGCCAATTGCGTTCTGAATACCTCTTTACGCCCTAATATTATCGCATCCAGAATGACACAGATTGCTGTGTAGTACGAAGTCAACGTGCTGTGAATGCCAACAAAATTAAAACGGCCAGGCGTTTTCAATCTTCGGCATAAATTTGTCGTCACTGAACGGCGTGTTGGCCTTGCCGAAACTGACCGAGTTGAGAGCTCTACGAGCGTCTTCCGTCAGCTGATTCCACATGATCAAGTCTTGGAATTTACCACCATCGCCTGTAGCGTCCAGGTCGTGGTTGTAAGGCCAGGCGTGTTTGTATCGAACCTTGAGACTGGTACCATCGATCACCCAAGGTGGACACGGGTTGTACTTCGTGTAGCCACTATGGGAAGACACAGAACAGGCCAAAATCTTCGGCTCCGATACCTCAGGGTTGTCAATGAATACAATAGCGTGCTCCCAGTCATGACGGTGGCCCATTTTGGGCGACGGTGAGTCTTTCGGGAAGTACCAAGAGTACATAATAGCCCAGACACCTTGGTACCACGTTGAACGCCCGTAAACTTGGGAACCATAGCCAGAGCCTCCGCAGTTACCTCTGGACTTGCCAGTAGTCTTTAAACCACCGCCAGTCTCCCCGTACTCGTTTACAGCAGGGTAAGGCTCGCACCCGGTTCGGATTTGGATCTGAGGTTTAAATTTCACACCAGCTTTCTCGGAGATCGTGACCGGCTCGGGCTGAGGGAATGGTTTAACTTGATCGTGGCCAATCACCTTTTCGACCCATGGACCAGGGTCCGGTGTTGGGGCGGGCGTCGGGGAGGGTGTTGGGGCGTCAGTCGGTGACGGTGTGGGAGCTGGAGTCGGTGCATCAGTTAGTGGTTCAGTTTGGCGGGGGTCAGGTCTCATTGTCGTATCCGGGGGAAGAGTCACGTTCCGTTTAGCTGGGCTACTAGCTGACGGAGAGAGCGTCACGTTGCCGAAGTCAATGTACTTGATGGTAGGCTTGGGGGTCTCAGCGGATTCTTGAGTCTGCGATTCGGAGCCGACTTGGACTTCATTTTGGTCGTAAGAACCGTCGACTTCATTTTGGACGTGAGAACCGTCTCCCGCTTGGACTTCATTTTGAGCATGAGAACCGTCTTCCGCTTGGATGGTAGCAAGCACCGTGAGGCTGATCCAGAAGATGGTGGTAAACCTCATACCGGTAAAGGAAAAGTTTGTTGCCTGCAAAGGAAATTGTGGAATGATGACAGGACCGATGCGGTGCGCGATCACTTGCCGCTCACATCACGGAGTAAATCTTGGTTATAGAGCCGAAGAGCGAGAATCGACCTATTGTACATGCATACACGTAACATCGCTATCCAGGACATTGCCCTTTTGGGTTCGTCTCGGGAGATCTGCGATCTTATTTAATGTTGAGTGAGGGAATCTCGCATTAGTCACGACAGATGATAACCTGTACTTATTATCGCATGGAGCAAGATCACTAATAAGATGTCTTCACGTGCTCCGTACTGAGGACTCGGACCGCAACCAGGTCACGTTTGCCCCCCAATTTCTCTATAAAGTGTATATTAGAGGTAAGTAGCTGTAGATAAGGAGTTTTTAGCAAGGTCTTCATATGCTTTGAGACGAATGTTTGCGCTGATGGCGTGAGTGGGTCGCCGACGAAATTCATGTAGCGGCTGATGACGTGAGTGACCGCAGATTCAACTTGCGAAGAGAGCGGAACAAAACACGTAACATATCCTTACAACCTCTCGAATTTCGGTTGCAACACTACTGCAAATACATGTACTGTATTTTCATTTCTTGCTCCCAGTGATATACGACTTTAGAAACGACGTCTGCATGTATCCCAACGTCAGTGGTCACGCCTTCAACGTGTGCTACGATACTGTAATAAAACGGAGAGGCCGCTAGTGGTCCAGTGGGTAAAGGTCCCAAGAAAAATGCTCTTGGTACGAGTTCGATCCCCATGGGATCAAAATCACATCCAGATGTTAGCACTTTCAAATTCAATCATAATTCAAAAGCCAGTATCTCATCAAATTCAATACGGTAATTCAGTCCACAACTACCATCATAACCCAACTCATTCCTCTCTCTGTAATACTACGTAGTAAAACGGAGCTGCAGTTTTCTCGCTGTTTCGCGTGACCTGCAACTTGCAGAAGCTGCCAGCTGTTAGTTTTGGCGATACATATTCGTGCTGGTGAAAAATAATTAGCAAATAACAAGCAGTCACTAGACATAAATCTACGGTTTGGGTTCTTCAACCACACCGTAAACTCTCATTCCTGCGAATCAAGCGAAATCTTTTCCGAGCTCTTGTTCGAATGGCATTTCAGGCAGTGGCTCGGATCCTCATGGGGCTAAGTCGTGCAAGCTTTCGTCTTTAAACTCGCTGCTTCAGTGATGCGACCCACCTTAGCGAATTATTACACGGGGATCACTATTCAAATCTGTCTTCAGTCATGGCAGGACAAACAGCGTCTTCGTCTTCGATCACAATTCGTGCTGGTGCTCGTGTTGACGGTATCACACTGGAAGTCTCAAAAATCACACCCCAGACCTTCACTCATGGCTACGGTGGAGTAAGTGGCAGTATGAACATGCTTCAATTGAATCCTGGGGAGTATATCACGTCCATGGAGACCCATTGGAACAAGAACAGACAGACAAAAGAACATGCACGCGTCTTCTACCTCGTTCGTCACGAACACATATCTGGCGGTTCACAAACCGACTCCATGGGCTCCACTACTGCTCCGGCGAGCTACCAACTTGCGGAGTTTTACGGACTCGACGGTGGTCAGGTCGATGTGGTTGGTGCGATTTGGCCACCACTTCCTACTGAAGTTGCCTGTAGCTCCAGCCAATATCCCAGAACCAGGAACGTCAGCTTCGTCTGTGGTAGCTATCTTTGATCCTTCAGCTTCTATGGGCTCGAGCTTTGCAGCTGCTGATGGCACAGTTGTTTTTCCGGTAGCAACAAGTATTAAAAATTGAGAATAGCGAACGGAGCTTGGTAGTGTAGTGAGTGTTGGAATGTAAATCCGAAAGTGAGATTGATTTAGTTATCTGTTCTTGCTTCCTACACATGCATGACCTCCTACCTCTCCTGTAGAGCTCTCACGACAACGAATATGGTCTCCTCGAAACTACATAGATGTGAGATACTGGTAATATCATAGGTCTGCAAGATGTGGTCCAGCTAAAGTTAATCAACTTTTTCCTTGTAGAGCTCTCGGTAAAACATACAAATCATACAGGTTTTGTCATTTGAAACGGAAACGATTTGTGAAACGGTTGTTCCGTCAATCAACACATGTCCGAATCGGACTCCGATCTCATGACCACTGCCTCAGCCAATCATATCACTGCATTTGACCCACTTCAACTTATGACCTTTCAAGGCACACGCACCCGGCTTGCTACGTCTTCGCTCCTCGCTCTCAAAACCATACAAAAATTAGTATAAAAAACAGATCCGATCGGAGTGCAAAAGATATTGGCGTGGCCCGTCGAGAAGACGATGGCTGGTGTTCCATCCACAGAGAAGAACCCCTTCATGCGCGTGGCGTCAAGTGGTGAACAAGAAGAGAAAGACCCCTGGGAATTCTACGTGTTGCGAAAGGTAATTGTCGTGATTTAAATCGTAATGCGAACCGAAGAAAAAGTGCGTACATCTGCTGGTAACACGGGGACTGATTGAATGAACATAACACTGATGCAGAACTTTATCGACTTTTACACAAAAAAAAGCCGAATTCGAAGGAAACCTATCGAGTGATAGATAGGACTGGGTAGAGTGATAGGTGCTGGTTCGATAAGCTCCATTTGAACAGTCACAGTCCAAATTTCCACCATGTCAACCGAATGGGCGTTCCTGGGACCTTGGCATGCAGGCTTATGCGCTAGGTTTATCCAGAACTCCCCCACGGATTCTAGAAGTGAAATGCTGGTGTCATTTGAGTGACCATATCTGTACGAATACACGCCACGTACATGTTGTCTTATGATCCAGTTAAAAGAAGGGATCCACATAATGTGATCCAGCTGAAAATGATTCGAGAAGCAATGGAGTTATTCACTGTCCTTTTGGTGGTAAATAATAAAGCATTTACGGAGCGATTTCCGCAGCTTACGAAGTCCACGGATAATTCTGAACGTAGATATTATCCAAGATGGAATTTGTACGTCAGTGGAGGCGTTGCAGTTCAACACGACACTTAGAGTAGATGTTTTAAAGCTTTAGACCTGTAGTGTCTTGCGACCCTAAATGCTTGCTGGTTGAGAATCCACTCGTGTACTTGGAGGTGAAAAGAATTCTGTTATTGAATGCAGGGCTACGGCGGCTGCCGTAGTGGTTTCTGTTAGTTTCGCTATGCTAAAAGCCTCCTTTGACTATGCAGTATACAATTCTTGAGAGCATAACATGTTCTCATGCTTTTCTCCTGACGTGGTAACCCCTCTGTCGTCGGTAACTTCTCTGCGAAGTGTCTGCTGAGAGCTGGTTCCATCGAGGAAACCACTACACCGCCCTCCAAGCAGACATTCGCATGAGGGCAACGAAACTGGAGATGTCCTTACGCCTTCTTGTTGTTCCTAGCCGTACGCTGATGACGACGGGAACTTGTTGGTTTTTGTTGGGATGCACTTTGCTTATGTTGCTTTGCTCGTTTGGGTTGGGTCGTACGCCGTAATTTGAGTACGAAGTGATTCAATGCATCATCTCCGGCAGTATCCACATATTGCTGTAGCTTGAGAGGCACATCCTCGATCATGTTCTTGACAGGCTCCCAAGAGTCTTCAATAGGTTCAAGACCTTCCCAGCGAACCAATACCTCGAAAGTATGTGACGGATGCTTTCGGTGCTCCGTGAATGCCTCCACAGTGAGATATATGTCCTGGTTTGCAATATGGTCTAGAATCTCTTCACTGACGTCAAGCCTTTCATCTGCATACAGCTTGAGACGCGAAGCATGGACCACTTTCGTGTTCGCAGTGATCAAGTGTTCGATTTCGAACGAATTGGCATTGGCACTGATCACACGGTATGGTCCTACCCAAGTCACTGATAGTATGTTGCCTTGTTTCTTTGCGTCGACTCGAGACCATAGAACATAATCTTCAACATGGAAATTCACTGTCCTCGTACTGCGTTGGTTGTTTTTGTTGCGCTCAGTTTGCTTTTTCTTTGCTGTAGCAACATCGTGATGCATGTCCAGAAGTGACGCTCTCAGCTCTTGAACCGCTTGGTGCACTTTGGGCGTAAGATTCTCCACATTCAATACGTTTGCCGCAATTGCATCAGTCCCAACTAGGATTTTCTGCAATGGGGTTGACGCCTTTACCCCGATGAATACTTCAGCCGGCGCATAGTTGGCAAGTGATGCCACTGGGCTTTGATTCAGGTTCGCTTGAATCAATGGTAGTAAGGCTGCCCAGTTCTATTGTTCAACTTTGAACTCCAAGAGCATAACTCGCAGAACCTGCAAAATATCTCGGTTCAATCGCTCGATACTCCCATTAACCCACGGGCAATACGCGAGTGTAAAGCTCTGCTTCATCTGTGTCTTGTGACAAAGTTCCACCAGAAGCTGGTTTTTGAGGTGTGTCGCCGTGTCGCTTATTAACAGTTCCGGCATTCCGTATCTGCTGCTCCAGTTGAGAATTGATGTTGCTGCATTCGCTGCACTTGCACTGGTACATTCGATCAGCTCACAGAAGTGCGAGAAATCGTCTTTCATGACTAATATGTAGTCCTTTCTGCCATTGTATTCTCCGATGTACAGGTAATCCATGTGCAGTGTTCTTTGGAGCGATACGTCTCGCCCCACGGTCTTGGCACAATGTTACCACCCTTCACATGGCAGCACAGTAGGCAGCGATTGCAAAACTCGCGGACCTTCTGCTCTAGGTTGTCGATGTGGAAGTGATCTTTGAGATGGTTCACCATGACCTTTACCCCTCGATGGCCCATTGTGCCGCAATGGGCGATCACCATTAATCTCATTAAGAGTACTTCAGCATCCGCCGGAATCCACACGTGGTTGTTCTTGTCTGCCCAAACTCCATCATGTTCATTGAGGTCCGTTGGTCGTGTACACTCGGTTGAAGCCTGAGCGTTCTGGATGTCCGTAATGGTAGGCCACTCAGAATTCGTGCGTAACGGGCGCAGTTCAACTGGTTGGTGCTCCTCGGTTAGTTGCCAGCGCTTGATTGTAGTATTTTCTGCTACGTATGTCGAACAAGCCCAACGTGAAGCCATATCGGCCCACACGTTGTCGTCACCGCTGATGTGTTCAATGCTGTACCGTAGTTCGTTCAGTTTCAGGCTCCAGCGTTGAAGTTTCTCCCGAACATGTTTCTTAATCTCATCACCGGGCGCGAAAATAAAGATCAAATTGCGGTGATCGGAGTACAAACGAAATCCTTTGGAGCGGATCAAGAGGTAATCTAAGTCCGTAGCTGCCTTAATAATCGGAAATGCTTCCTTTTCCGAGACGCTCCAGTGTTGCGAAGAGCCTTTGAAGTTGCCGCTCATGCAATGCACAAGCTGGTGATCCCGTTCCGTGATGCTGACCGACGGATCCCAATTCGAAACAACCGTTAAGACGATGCTCCAACCTGAATCACTTGCATCGGTCATTAAAATGAGCTCGTCATCATTATCGGGAGTCACAAGTGTAGCTGCATTAATGAGTAATTGTTTGACGCGATGAAAACTATCCCGCTCAGGTTCAGATAGGTCAATGACGACCCGTGCAGCAACGTTTTTCGTTCTCTTGGTGCCCGCTAAGGTAGCTTGTAACTTGTCCTGCAGCGGGGCAGCTACACGAGCAAAATCAACAAGAGAATTTCGCATCCATCCGGCCGCACACAAGAACTGTTGTAGTTCACCCGCCGTATGTGGTTCCGGAAGGTCGACCAAAGTTCAAATTTTATCTGGATCATAGGCAACTCCGTCCACCTTAATGATTCGTCCACACCATTTTGCTTCGGTTGTGTACAAGCAGACTTTATTCAAGCCGAGAAATAGTCCGGCTTCCTCCAATGTGTTGTAAACACGGTCCAGTACCGACAGAAATTCGTCAATCGTGTCCGCGTAGATGAGAAGATCATCAATCCATGCCAACACATTTTCATATAGTAATCCAGTTTTGCGCAGTATCTTCTCGATCGATTGTTGGAAATGGATCGACGAATCGACGCCACCTTGCTGCAGACGGGTGGGTGTGAAGACACCATCCTCCGTCATATAGGACTGCGACTCTTGACTGGACGAGGCTAATGCCATTTGCCAAAAGCTCTTCAGGAAATCCACAGTCTGCTTGTGTCTTTTCTGCTTTGTATGATGAAGACGCGTAGCTAGATTAGGCATTCCACCCGCCAGAGGCACAACTCGTGCATTGACACGCCTAAAATCCACAGCCTGCCTTAATTCACCTTGTTTCCCCGGTTTCTTCACAGGTCGTGCAGGACTAGCCCATCTGCTAGCCTCGTTACGGTATACCCACCCAAGAGAAACAAGAGATTCATTAAATGACTTCATCCATTCTCGTTCTGCTGGTGCATACGTTCGAGGTTTGCATCGTACAGGCACGATTCCTTCCTTGAACTGAATGTCAAACGGTTCAATCTTCGAAGGTGGATCATTGCCGATTTCCAGACGCCAAATATCATACCGTGTCACCACACCAAAGAGATCACGTTTACGCTCAACAGGGAATCCATTCGTGCCAGCTTCATTAATTAGTTCACACAGCCGTCCCATAATCTTACCTTTATCAGGCGGATTGAAGTTCACCGGAGGTTCAGACTCGAAAGGGTCAAAATCAACAATTTCCTTGTTGGCTAATGCAGATAATTGTCCTTCAACATCAATTCCAAGCGCCTCAAGTGTCAAACGCCCTAAGAGGAACTCGTCTTCTTCTGTCTCCGTAATGACACAGGTCACCTGTCGCATTCGCACCCTCCCTGCCGGGGTAATTAACTCCAGATCCAGCTGAATTGACTCTTTGCAGGTGATGACCGCTCCACCGACAGCCTTGCCTACTATCGACTTAGATAGACATTGCACCTTCACATCCGGACACAATTGTAGAACTTGCTTCACTATACGGCGAGGAATCACATTGTACTTGCTTCCATTGTCTGGGAAATAGGGCATTGTCACCACTCCATTAAATGCAACATGTCTCGGAGCTAAATCTTCGTCATCTTCTAACGCACGCTTCATTTTCGACGCCTCAGCTCCCTTACACTGGTCCATAAACACTTGGCGTGCTGTCTTCTTCTGTTCATCGCTGGCTGAGGGGCAATCACTCACCCAATGCGCACCCTTGCAGTGTAAACAGCCTTGGGCAGGTGCAGCATTACGCTTCTTAAACTCAGGCCGATCATCATGCGGCGATTGTGTTGACTCACCCTTTTGGGATTTGCGATTACTTAGCTCTCCATTATTTTTCCGTGGAGAAGCTTTCCCAATTCGAGGTGTGGCTTTATTCCGGCTGGACTGGTAGAGATCGAAAGATTGCTGATTCTTCAATGCTTCAGCTTTAATCACATCAAACAGTCGAGAAACATTGGTCTTCACAGGTCAAGCTCCTGGTACAGCATAACCTGCTCCTTCAAACTTTCAGGACTCAAGTTATCAGTCAACAACTTGCATTTCAACTTGACATTATCACCCAATGCAGTATTCAACCCATTTTCTTCAATCAGTTCATCAAATCTGTCGAAATAGTTCAATACTCGAGCCTTGACGTCCTTCTGCCTCAAGTTCATCTTTAATTGCTGGCTCATGATCACATGGACATTTGGAAGCTGATCATTCATCATGCTTGAAAGAATTTTCGAGATAGCTTCAACCAACTTCTCGTTCGTCATCTCGCCAACTTGTATCTTCAACTCCAATTCACAGAACGTCTTCAACAAACGCCTATTAATTGTGTTGATGGCTGGTATCATTACCGTGGCTAACGGCTCGCCTGACTCTTGACATCGCGAGATTACTGCAGCCTCGTACAGCTCTCTCTGTTTTCTCCATTTGACCAGGGCTTCATGTGAGAAACATACGATCGGAGGCGGCTCCATCGCAGTCCACAGTTTGGTTGCAGGTGCGTTCGCGTCGCCATCTTCACCAGCGGTGTTCGCGCGACTCCGTTTTTGCTGAGGCCGACTTATTGGCCAGTTGTGCTTGGGACGTAGTCCACAGCTAAAGTTAACTTTGTAGTGTCTTGCGACCCTAAATGCTTGCTGGTTGAGAATCCACTCGTGTACTTGGAGGTGAAAAGAATTCTGTTATTGAATGCAGGGCTACGGCGGCTGCCGTAGTGGTTTCTGTTAGTTTCGCTATGCTAAAAGCCTCCTTTGACTATGCAGTATACAATTCTTGAGAGCATAACATGTTCTCATGCTTTTCTCCTGACGTGGTAACCCCTCTGTCGTCGGTAACTTCTCTGCGAAGTGTCTGCTGAGAGCTGGTTCCATCGAGGAAACCACTACAAGACCCCTCCCCCAAATTCTCCGGGCGATTCACATGTTGAAGGCGAAGGAACTGGATACAGATAAAGGGGGTATTTTCAGTCGCAGCGATGTACAGTGGACATGCGAGTTCGACGGTGCTACTGTGTTAACAGGGATTAATGTTGGCCTGAGAACATTTTTTAACGCGGGTGTTCCTCTGATTATACAGCTGGGCCTTAGTCCGAGTAGCGGTACTCAAGGTGATATCTGGCAGGACTTGAGACAGCAAGTGCCGCTGGAAGTACTTATTTTCATCACTCTACGTGATTTAACTACAGAATATTCCCGGAGGTTGGCTGCAGGATTGACACGGACACCAATTTACTCTCTCACCATCACGTTTGACAGTAAAAGTCAAACGAGTTATGCACAAGCCACGATCAATACCGGAATTCTAATGAATCGAGCCTACGACTGGTACAGAGTGGTTAATGATGATGTTATGCGGTTAGTGTGTAAGAAAGTGTCCAAAAGTGTGTTTGCTGCGATCTGCTCGACTATAGCTGCGCAACCGCAAACACCAATCTCATTCTGCATAGGCTCGGTGGATTCGGAGTTATGGCCGTGGTTACTAAATGCTGTATGCTGCGGAGCTCCTGTTAAAATAAGCGTTTGGGATGCGACTTTGACTAAGGTCGATCTATTGGGTATCGCGGATGTGATAAGGTACAATTTTCCTCATTCCCCCCAGCGCAGCACTGGAGCTGCGGTCTAGGAACCACTGCGCTGCAGGCCTCCTAAAATACAATAGGCAGTATACGCAGGCAGCTGTGGCATCAGCAATACATAGTGGCGTATCAAGACAAACAATAATCCGCAATACCGCAATATTCAGTGTATTCTTGCGAGCAAGAGCTATCACGGCGCTAGCGTCGACGCGTTCCAGAGATCTCGGTTAGCTTTAAGAAACATCAATCTCTCGAAGTTAGCTGAGCGCATGGAGGCACGGTGCGGCTCAAGCACGTACTTACACTCCGAGAAGAGCCGCTCACACCGGTTACTCGTTGGTGGGATGACACTGAGAAGTGGAATGTAGTCGACAGCACGACTCTGGGAGTAACGTGGCTTCTTGGCACGGCGCAGAATCTCACTCGCAAAGTCAGCGGCTGGTTCATCTTCACTCTGTCCAGGACTTTCTGGGCGCCGAAACGCCTCGATCGCCTTGGCTTCTGCACCGGAAATAGGAAGAGCACTCGTGACCTTGATGACCGCTGCTTCAAATACCGGTGAATGAACAATCTCGGCTGTAGGCTTCAGATACTCTTCCATGACAGGGTACTTTGTCATGCAAGCGTCAAAAAGAGCACGGACCTCACCAAGTGTTCGGCTGTGATGCTGCAGCTTCTCGCTGACGCTCTGGAGCTCCTTCAGCTTGTCGTGCAGCACTCGAATCCGGCGATGCTCACTCAGACGGGGGAGCAGCTCTTCTACCTCGGCAACGTGCTTCGCAGCGTCGCGAATGCACACATACTTGTGTACCATTTTCCACACCGATGACCAGCGAGTCGCATTCGCTTTCTCAGGCAGTAGCGCTGTGTGAAGCGCTAACTGAGCAGCGTTGTTTGGTTGGCGGAGGCTTGTCATCAGGCGTTGAATCATATTAATCAGATGCTCGTGATTAGACAAAAAGCGAACCATCGCCAAGTTGAATCTGTGACTGGCGCACCCAATAAGGGGTACATCAAGCTTCGTTGCCACGCTCTTGTTCGTGGCGCAGTTGTCAGCCACGACAAACTTGACCATCGCCAACGTCTTGCCGTACACATCCAGGATAGCGTCGATGAACTCGATGTGAGCGTCTGCCGATTGTCCGTCTTTCATTGGAGCTAGTCCAACTAGTCGTTCGCATAGACCATCACTACCGTGGTACACGACAAACACCGCAACAAAGTGACGCGTCCCAGAGCTCCATCCATCAAACATAACACCGAAACACTCGCCCATCTCCTCGGCGATGGTGTTGCCGACACGTTCAGCGACTCGTTGCATGTAGGTCTTCAGCGTCTCCGCTGAGGTAGGCTTCATGCGAACTAACTGTCTCGTTAGTGGGTTCTCAACCTCGCTCAGAGGGAGATTCCGCTCGACAATCCAGCGTAGCCAGTCGTACATGTGAGTCGTCGTTTCGTCCACGAATCCAAAAACCTCGAGGGAGGTCAGGTTTCGGCGCTGAAACTCAGCATACTCTTCGCCGTGAGTGGGATGCTTCGAGTTCAGGTGAGAGATCAGGTTTGTGTAGCCTGTGCGCTGGGCTTGCTTGCGTGGCTGTTCGCAGATGTTACACCGGTAGAGCCCAGGCTCGAGAACGGTGTAGAAGAAAGCGGCGAGTTGCTGGGACGACATGATGTAAATCAAGAATGACCGCCTTCTCATAGATTGAAAGTGAACTAGGCGCTGAAAAATGGCTGGTGGCAAGGAATGGGTGGCTGCAAGCCACTCGAACGGTAAGCCTTTATATTTGTATTATTCCGTCCGTATCACACTATTTTATTATCCCGAAAAAACAATAATCCGTAGTATAATAACAAATAGGTAGTAATTGCGGTATTGATATTATTTTCTCGGAGGCCTGTGCGCTGCTTCTCAATTTGGTTTTGTGGATATATTGAAAGGTACAGACAGCAGTTTGGCCCGTCGAAGTGCAAGGGGCTCCTGCGTTTGTGACGCCAAGTACTATTCGTTGTCGAGCCTGGTTCAAGGAGTACTCTATCGTGGAAGTTGTCATTCCAGGCTTTGGGCGTTGTCAATCTCGAATTGGGGATGGAGTATACGAAGTTTCTCGAGATTCGGAGGGGCAAATCGCGCAAATATCTGGTACACTTCGCACGCTGCATGTGTCCTTCACCGCACGTGGATCCGTTTCTTTGGTGCTTAACTTGCTGGAGTTGACCAGCAGAAATCTGCGTTCATTGGGTATATTAGCCGACAGCAACGATCAGCCTCTTGACCTGAGTGTATTGTCTACCCTATGCCCGAATCTTGAGAGCCTCGAAATTGGTCGTTTCAAAGTGGTGGTCTCAGTTCATAATGAGGCACTGAGTCTGTGGCCAATCAAGCGGTTAACAATTACAAACAGTGAAAAGTTGGCAGACATCATATTATGCTTGCGAAATCCCAGTCTACGAATGACGCGTGAGCTAGAGATACTATGTCTTGAGGGTCAAGAATATGATGAACAAGAGAAGAGAGACCTTATGACGCACTATGGAGATTACCTCGCAGTTACGAAGGAGAAATTCCCAATTCAATCGAAAGCGGCACTGGACGTCTACCAAAAATGCATTATGTACCCACCATATTTGCATCTCTAAATTTGTCTCTAAATATAAATTGTCTAGAGGTCTCGATATGTGAAAGGTTTTCCAAGGTATTACAAATCACACATAAAAAGTGCTCCACATACTAAAACCAAGTGACTGGATAAGTCGATCGACGGAAGCGACCCTTCATCTCGTGAGACGAAAAAACCGTCTCACGACGATATCAAGTTTATTAGTTGTATTTATGCTAGGTACATAATGCATTTTTGGTAGACGTCCACTGATCAGCGTCATCGACGGAGTTCACTGCGCAAAAGCGGTTCACCGACTCCACGAAGATGTTCTAGGTCTGATTTTCGCCTTTGCTTCGATGCCTTCTCAACGCCAAGTACGATTTTGGCCCATGCGAAGGTAAACTTTAGCGCAGTGTCGTATTTCTGTTTGTACTTGAAGCTAGTCTTCGATAACTAGGAAGAGGAATTAGTTGGTTAACAGTTTGAGGACTTTTCGTTTTGCAAACTACTTATAAAACTTAGAATAAAAACCTTGCCATCACTTGACGCCACTCCATCTTGTGCACAATTCGGATATGTTCGAGAAATCCAACTTCGATGTTTTGGTTTCGTATTCATTGTGGCTTCACCTCCAGCCGCATCAAGTTTTATTTTTCTCGAAGAATTTTACAACTAGGCACCGTCAACCAGGGGCAATCTTCCCACAACAAAACTAACTCTACTGTGAATAATACACAGCAAAAAAGTACTACATCAATGAAAGTAATAATACTATGAAGTTTTGGACTCCTGGTAGTACTGTACATGTAATACTACTATAATTAACCTCCCAAAGTTAATTACCACAACCGAGAGTGCTACGACTCGTTCGAATCTGAGAGAGGTGGGACTATTTTCTCTTAGTTTAAATTTGAAAGGTAGTGCTATGGAGGCTGGCTATCATGGCATCCGAACGGAAACCCCTGCCATGGCGTATTGCGAGCAGATGGACCTGAAAGACCTAACAGAAGTGTTCTGCTTATAACGTAACTGCTGTCAATTTGATATGGCGAAGGCATCGAAGAAGTCGTAGCGCATTTGTGCCACTTATATATATCAAGTCAATGGGACTAAAAAGCTCTGTCGCAAACAGTCCTGACTGTGTCCAATTCCTGGCCAATCAGCGTCGTTGGACCATATTTTGCTCCAGGTGATTATGTTACGCAAAGTTAAAAAAAGCTCGGTGGTCGAAGTAGCGTGGCGCACACAGCTGGCATTTCTTTCACACCAAATATCCTGGGCGAAGTTTTTGCCGAGATTCGACACTGAACATGCACAGTAGTTCGTTGGAGCCCTGCAACTTTCAACTCAGTGTTCTACCAACACCGTTTGGCGAAGCGGCGACAAAAAATCGCTGCATCTCGAATACAACACAAGAATAAAAAAAATAGCATGAGCCAGATTTGCAGCGTCCCTTATCGTGTCGCAGCCCTGAAGCATTTGTTACCGCGACTTGTTCTCAAGAGGAAGTTTGCCTTCCAGCTCGATGCCTCGACGGAATCCGCTCGACAATGGTCGCGTGGTCGCGCGCCGACAAGTGCACAGATGGAAAAAAACTGCTACGCGAGACTAGAATTCTAGAATCGGAACACAAGCGTTCAGTATCGAGGCTCATGCACAAGCAAAGACCTTGATTGAAGACCGCATTCAGGTCAACTTCACAGTGACCTGGGCAAGCTAGAAATGCAAGCTCACACATCCCCCTCCACCCACGTTAAACCTGCATTTGTCAATAATTTGCCAACTTTCTCCATCTGCATATAACGATTATGCAAACCAATATAAAATTCATATTTGAAGTATACAACTATAAAACGCACCTGCTCAAACTAAATCCCCGTCAAACCGGTATTCAGTAAAATGATCAATTTCGGCTTCTGAAACAAAAACACAGTTTTTACCCGCCGCCAATCGTGACTTGTCCATCATTTCCAAACTGCCGCTCCAGCACACAAGTCTCCTCGAAGACTCGTCAAGTTCGCACAAACGCATTAAGCGTTCACAAAGCCTACAGCTACCCACCCAACGCCTTGGAGTGACTCCCCCGTTGCAGGATTTTTTGCAACCACTGAGCTACTTGTCTCGCCTTGCTTGGGTCTCCACGCAACGCGAGCTCGAAACTAGAAAAGAGGGAGCCTCGTCACCCCCGCTGCATGGCGAAATTTGCTGACTGCATTACCTGGACTACACTCGACGTCGTGTACGTATATCTTGACTTTATCCTGTATATTCCCTTGGTTTGTGATTGGACCAATCTCCACATCGGAGACCGTTGTTGCTATTTTTAGCGATGCAGAGGCGACTCTTGGTTTTTCTCTTCTTTACATGTAGTAGTCTTTTCAACAGCAATACTAACCTTATCCTGTATATCGAACAGCTTATCCAAGAATCAATTCATACGTCTTAGGCGTTTCAAGCTCTTTATCTCATCAGATCTCGAGGCGTCTACTTTAACTCTTTAAACGGCTCCAGCAAGCCCCAATACTCGCCAACTGAAGACCAGCCAAGCGAGGACGATGGGAATGATTGTAGCCAATGTGGGCGAGGACGATGGCTCTAGCTCCGGGGAAAGTGGTGGCGACAGTCCTAGTAGTGGCAGTAGTAGTGGCAATAGCGGGTTAATACGAAACCATAGCCGCACTCCGTCCACTGCGGCCCGACCCAAAGAACAAGCTAAAGCCAAGCTTAAACCTCAAAGAGAGCCAAAAACCAACAGGAAGGTGAAGCTCCAGCCCCTGGACCTCAAATCCAGGAAGTCCAGCATGACGCGGCAGTTTTCCGGTTACGGAACTCTCAAGTCCACCAAGTCGGAGCCTCCCAGTGACGATGTCAGTGGTACTACGTGGAAGTCCAATGTGGAGAAATGGAGTTTGGAAGCGCATCAATTGCTGAGCCCACGGGCAGGAACCAGGATTAAGAAACAGTTTAACGGTCCTAACCGTCATGCTCGGTCGAAGATGAATTTCCGGTTTGGCTCGGAGGAATCTGGGGATGACTCAGAGACGTCCAATAGCTCATACAGCTCGTCCAACAGCTCTGATAGCCCTACGAACACAGTGACGATCCCCATTCGATCGTCCTCGTTTTGTGCTGCTGATCGATGGGAATCCACTCATAAAGTCCGCAAGGCTGAAGCTCTCCCACTACTACAGTCCACGTGTGACTCGGAAACGGATATTGAGTCGGGTATTCTCTTAGAAGAAGAGAAAAGTGACGTTCGCCCGGAGATCAAGACAGAAGTACGCAAACTCTTTACGTTGGCTTATCCTGTTATCTTCACGTATGTACTGGAATTCTTCCCGGAATTGGTGAGTATGACGCTAGTGGGTCACTTGGACTCCCCTCTGACCAAGCAGTACCTTGATGGTGTGGCTCTATCGACGATGGTTGTGAATCTGACTGCTATTGGTATCGGCTTCGGTCTGGCTACTGCTATGGACACGTTGTGTTCACAAGCGTACGGTGCTGGCAAGCCTAAGAAGCTGGGGATCTACCTCCAGAGTGGATTGATTGTACTGGGTCTCGCTCTCATTCCAGTGTTTCTCATCAACTGGTACACGGAATCGTTCCTGTTGATGCTCGGTCAGCCTGAACAAGTCGCCGCTTTCGCTGGACGCTTCAGTCAGATCCTTCTCCCTGGAATCCCAGCCATGTACGTCTACGAGCTGTTAAAGAAGGTGATGCAAGCCCAGAACGTGGTGCTTCCGATGGTGTACATTGCCGTGCTCAGTAACGTGGTGAATCTCGGACTCGGCGTTTACCTGACGTTCTACACGTCGTTGGGCTTCGATGGTGCAGCGATTGCGCGGTTGCTGTCGGAGTTGGTACTACCGTTGTGTCTCATTCCGTACTACTTGCGCTACCCTCATATTCCAGCCGAATGGTGGTCTGGCTGGCAGCTGAAAGAGGCTGTGAACCACCTCGGCACCTTCTTACAGCTGGGAATCCCTGCCTGTTTGATGCTCGAGTTGGAATGGGTCTCGTTCGAGATCATGGCGGCCATCGTTGGTTGGCTACCGAACAGTGTCGTGGCCATTAGTGTGCATTCCGTGCTGGTGAACGTGTCCACGTTCGCTTTCAATTTCTTCCTGGGCATCTCCGTGGCGTCCACCATTCTTGTGGGTAATTACTTGGGAAGTAACAAGCCTCACCACGCCAAAATGGCTTCAACTCTGGGGATGATCCTGTCCGTCTCGTTGTCGACCGTTCTCGCTGTCGTTATCATCGCTACGCGTTACTTCATCCCAGCGATCTTCATTAACGATGCAGTGTCCATTGGCCTCGCAGCCCACGCGTTGTTATTCCTCATGCCGTACCAGATGTGCGACGCTATCAATGCCGTCATGCAGGGCGTGTTCCGAGGCACTGGACGACTGGCATTGGGTGCGTACATCAATCTGTTCGCGTATTTCGTGCTTGGACTTCCTATCGGCGTGTACCTGGCGTTCTGGATGGACTTGGGCGTCGAAGGAATGTGGCTTGGTCTTACTGTGGGCATCTTTTTCGGCGTCATCATGTCATTTTTCAAGATCTGCGAGACGGACTGGAAAGGAATGGCCGATGCCGCACGTGTACGCACCAGCTAAGTGGTGAGTCTTCTGCATTTTTTTCATCTTTCTTTTCTTTTAGAGACTCCGAGTTCTCGTTTTGCATTTTTCACTCTTTAGCATCTTATGAGCTCAACGCCCATGCGTTTAGCAAGTCAATATGAATGCCGTTAAACACTTTGATTGTTTGGGGATGTGTGGCCAGAATCCACCGAGATGACTTGTCTTCAGACGACTCGGCAGATGTGTTCAGGGCGTCGCTGGATCTGCCACGCTAGTCCTCTCCGTAGAAAATTTGGATAGTTCTTTGCTGGAATTCATTACTAGACTTGTGCGGTCGGTACCATGCCGAAACCCGTAGCAATGTCCAAGTTCCTGCCTGCTTTATTGATCCCCGAGTCGGACAAGACGCTTCTGCAGGAACTAGCACTAACTCTCGTCTCCCACAATCTCGAGCAGTACAACAACCTGTGCGTTACCAAGGACGGCCATCCAGACTGTCGACTATGGGTCCCCACACGCAAAGTAGAAGGGATTCGCATCTACCGAGAACGACCGCGCGAGTCCCCTCCAACCATCCCGTCCTTGTTACTACTGGGATCTGTGGTGGGGAAGCTCGAAGACATCATGTACGGCGTCGTAGCACCGACGGACGAGTCTCTGAAGATCAAATCTACGTGTATCCGCGATGGTGTAGTGGATAGTAAAGTGCTGGAGGAGCTCGTAGGCCCCACTGTCAACGATCCGTTCCACCACGTGAGTCTCCAGTGGCGGCTGTACGAAGACCGCGACTACGTGACACTCGATACGACTGGCATCATGCAGACCCCGCGGGGCGAATGTATTGGCTACAACGTATCGCATTCGGTGGGATTTCCTCAATTACAGACTCCGCCCACAAACTGAAAAGGGTGGACCTTCAAAGTTCCCCCAGGTTATAAATTATGTACCGAATATGTAATATCGCAAGCAAATGTCTCACATTTATTTGTCAAATTAAAACGTCGCTCATTAGAGACCTTTCGCAACCTGCTTTTTGTTGAGTTTCAGGCTGCTTTTGAGTTTCTAGGGTGAGCCCTCTCAAAAACGATACTCAAACGGAATTGCGTTTGAGCTAATTGGCCGGTTTGCTCAACTCGGATTTGAGCTCACTTTCGTCTTCACAGCTAGGGCCATCCAACCTCATCAATGGTCTTCATAGCACCGAAGCTCACAGCGGAGCAAGCACTTGTCATCATTAGCTGCTTGCTGCTTGCTGCACGGGGTAATCGGAAGCGTTTCCTGCGCACAATGCACTTCCTTATCGCCAGTCATTGCTTCCGTCTTCGAAACCCACCTGCTCGGATCAACACAAGCAACCGCTTCGACAACTCCATTGACGACGCGACGGCACGGACACGCTTCAATTTTACGCTACCTCAGCTACGATTGCTAGCGACCAAAATGCATTTACCGGAACCAGTCATTACTACCCCAGAGCGTGACGCTGTCCCGACCGTTGAAGCGCTTGCTATGCTGTGCAGAAGGCTGAAGGAGCCATCGATGCTGTATACACTAGCTAATGAGTTCGGCAGATCACCTGGGGCGTACACGCGTGTCTGTCGCCACTTAGCGGATACGCTGTACAACAAATACAAGGCTCTCCTGTATTTCAACCATGAAATTGTTGCAGCCCGTATTGAGAGCTATTGCGACGCAATTAGAGCCAAGGGCTCATCTTGTCAAAGCTTTTCATTATGCCGTTCGCTGTACCTTTCGCGGATTCCCACGGCTTGATCGTGTTAACAGCACGCAGTAAAATCAGATCATCGGCTGTCGTAAAGTTCTTTCGAGCTGGACCAGCGGGCTGTACGAGAGACCCACCTACTGTGAGGTTCTCCTTGTCAGTTTGTTGTGCAGGGGGCAAGCTCAACGGTGTGTTCTCTTCCATGGCGTAAGGTGCAGAGCTGGCACTGAGTTAGCAGTTGTAATATTGAGACTGAAACTAAATAGAAAGCATGGCTGCGAAAGTTCTCGAATGCAAATCAATTCAGGCAATCCTGTGGCAGCCGGGATTCGCTGAAAAAAAACTCAAAAGGAGCTGCGAAAGGTCTCTATTCTCACTTGGTGTCGACGCGTGAGTGTTGTTCTCCTTCTCCTCTGAAAATACAATCCCGCTCTTCATAAAGCAGTGGCGAATTGTCTCTGGAGTGATATCGCCCCACGCTTCGTCAATCCACTTCATTCCTTGCAATTGGTCAACGTAGTAGATACCCTTTCCCTCCGGAGCCTTGTGTGGCATCGACTTGTCAGCCCTATTGCACGCCAAACTCAAGTGCCTATCGCGATAACCACTCTTTGCTGCCGCAATAATTCCGGCGTCCATTGGCTGAAGATATGATGTAGTGTTTGGCGGCAACTTCTGCACAGTGATGTTGGTGAGCTCACCGCTGGCTCGCCATAATACGCTGGGCCTTCTTCGTAATGAGCCGACGAGAAAGACAGACATGAGCACTCTGACACTCCATCACAAACTCGCCAAGCTGGATCTCAAGCTCCGGGCAGCGTACACGAGATATCCGTCCTTTAGCGGTGGTAGCAGTTTGAAGCTTAGCCTTGATGGTGGCTGCGTCCCGCAGGACTCTAAAGATTGTAGCATCGGCTGGAGGGTGCGAAAGCCCAAACGCGTGTAGCGCCCAGCGCCCCAATTCGGACAGTGTCAGGGAGGGACAGCGGCAATGTTTTTCAATAACCTTGCACTTCTGGTTGATAGTTAGCCAGAGACCTTTTGTGCCTTTCGTCATGTTCTGCTCTGCTCGAAGACGTGCAATGATGCAATTGGCGGGAGAATTTGAAATTAAAACAGTTAGTGTGACCCACATTGGCGTGAGACAGACACCACCTCCTGAATATGCTTAGCCTGATACAGCCGATTTTGAAAGGTTATAAGCGGGAGGTAGTTTTCAGTTTCTGGGCGGAGTCTGTACCAGCATTCACAGAGCTCGGAATCGCTCGAGGAAACATGTCAGTGTGCTCACTGTACCGACAAAAAGATATCAACACGGTGGAGTGCTACACGCGCGGGTTCTTCGATTTATCATCAGGAACGCACGGCCACGCCATCTTAACGCTACAGACGATTGCAACGCAGTGGTTGTCGTTCTCCCGGAATATGGAGTGTGCACAGATGAAGAAGCTCGCGTGGCGTCTACGAAAGAACAGCGAAGATTCGGATATTATCCAGTTAGCAGTTCGTCCGAAGCAGAAACCTGCAGAGTCGATATGCCATGTGTGTTCCAAGAGCTTCAGCTTTCTACCGAGCAGGAAGAAAACCTGCAAGAGCTGCTACCACGTCGTGTGTTCACGCTGTTGCGTCAAGAAACTCATGTGTGTTGTAGCACCTGATCAATGCTCGATTCTCGAGAAAAAGCGCGCCTTTTGCTCTCGTTGCATCCACGAAATCATGCAGAGTGACGCTGTGGCAATTGCTCGCGAAGAACTAGTGACTATGCGGCACGAAAGCGACCCAGTAGAATACTCACTATGAAGATGTTTATTACCATCCCACTTCAATGTATTTTCGGAGCCGTTGTTATCCAATCAAATCTTTTTCACGATGAAATCCACGAATCACATGTCGTGTTTGATTATGCCTAAAAAACAATTCCACAGGTCAGCTCTCTGGGCACTTATGGCTCTCCCTTCCGCTTGGAAAGGCCTGTCGATGGCGTCACTTGGTCTTTAACTGGACGACGCGAAATTCTCAGGCGAAATGCGTAAGGAAAAGTTGGAATTCGTACATCTTCTACCAGAATTTCCAGTCTCCGATTCCGATCGAGAGCTCTTGCGAGATTTAGCTGGTACTTTAGTATCACACAATGTTCAACAGAGTAATACGCTGGTCGTGACTAGAAAGGGATATGCGGACTTAAACACGGGGCAGTGGAAGGAGATGCGGCGTAAAGATGGATTAAGAATTTATCGGGAACGTCCCAGTTCCTCGAGGGGTAGAGTACCATTCACCCCGTCCTTATTGCTATTAGGAACGGTAGAAGGCACAGTGGAAGACGTCATGTATGGCGTAGTAGCGACTACAGATGCTGCGCTCAAGATCAAATCGTCCAGTGTTAATGACGGGATGTTGGATACAAAAATGCTGTGTGAATTGGTGAAACCATCGAGGGAAGAGCCTTTCCGTCACGTAGGGATCAAATGGAAGCTTTACAGCGGCCGTGACTACGTGTCTTTAGACGCGACAGGTGTTCTGTACTCGAAAAATGAGCGTATCGGGTACAATTTAGCTCATTCCGTTGCTTTCCCGGACTTCCCGGATTTCCAGAACCACGGAGTACTACGAAGCAACATGTCCGTGTGTTCACTGTACCGTCGGAAGACCCCAACAAGTGTTGAAATCTATGTACGAGGCTTCTTCGACTTCCCTACGGCCAATGAGATGCTGAATAATGTGGCGTTGCAAGCTCTGGCATCTCAGTGGCTTTCATTCGGGCGGAAAGTGGAGTATGGACGCATGAAGAAGCTCATGTGGGGGCTACGGAGGAACAGCATCGATAGTCGCAGTTCCGACACAAGTTCCAGCTCCTGTGAGTCTTCGAACTCGAGCAGGGAAATTTTCAGAGCTTCCCTAGAGCCGACGATGCGTCCAGGAGTTTGCGCTTTATGCTCTAACAGCTTCGGATTTCTTGGTACGAGTCGTGAAACCTGTACAAGTTGCGGACGGATCGTTTGTCCCCGCTGTACTGTCAAAAAAATCGTTCACTGTATGGCGGTCAATGGACGAACTGTGGAGGAGAAGAAGAGCTTGTTCTGCCGTCGATGCATTGAAAACATTCGGGAAAGCGACACCTTGGCAATCGCTCGAGAAGCGTTTAACCAAGATGCCGAGGTTGCGTAGAATGCATGTGTAGCTGTTGATACCTGCGCTGTATAACTAAGAAGTCTCTGAACAAACGCCAAACAATGTAGTTCTTCTTCATCTCTACTTTTCGAAGAAACGTTATTCGGGCGATTTCATACTCGTGTTTACACTATTCGATACGAACGAAGGATTCACGATCATTCATCTTAACGGTAGTCCTAGAATGAAGAAAGAAGACTGCGAAAATGAAACCCCGCTTACCAATACCATTTTTGTTCTTCTTTATCTGCGCAGTTGACACGTGCTGAGCGTCACGCCTTGGGCCAATTACATGTTGCAATTCTGAATCATGATCTGAACACCAAGAGATCAGCACAACACAGCACTTAAACGATGCCTGAATAAGATTCGTGACTCGCAAGTGTTTGCTGACGAAGATTTTACTTATCATGAAATTCTCCAATTCGTTTGATATTTATCATAAAGTTGTGTTCCTGCAGTTAAATACAATCAAAACTTGCTTCCTTCGTTCATTCATTCAGACAGGGACCACCAGTCCGAGTCACGCGTGTAGTCTCGGAGATGCACTTCATCCCGTGCAACTTCCAGCGCATTTCCACTGAGGATCTCGTGGATACACGGACCACAAACCGGGAGCTTCTTCTCGAGGATGGCTCGGTTCTCCCAATGGTTGACCGTACACACCGTCTTCTTGACGTGACATTTAGAGCACACCATTTGGTCACAAACTCGACACATTTTCTTCCCCGAGCCAAGCAGTCCAAAGCTCTTCGTACACACTCGACAATGACTCAAGACAGCTACAGAACTCTTTCGTCGAGGGTCAATTGGTGACCCTGAGCTGCTGTTAGTAGCCGTGCTGGTACTACTGATCCGAGCCGATTTCTTCCGAAGACGCCACACGAGCTTCTTCATCTCGGCACACTCAATCAACTGGGAGAACGACAGCCACTGGTTGGCCATCGAGTTCATCGAGATGGCCGAGAGTACCGTATCGTCTTCTTGGAAGTCGAAGAAACCGTGTACATAGCACTCGACGCTGTTCGGTGCACGCTGTCGGTAGAGCGCACAGACTGAGAGGTTGCCACGCTCTACATCCGCCTGTTGGAACGGAGGCAGTTGAGGGAACCCCACAGAGTGAGCCACATGATACCCGATAGACTCCCCTTCAGTCGTTACGGCGATACCGGAAGCCTCGACGCAGATGTAGTCCCGGTTCTCCGGTACAGCGTACAGTCTCCACGTGACGTTGATGTGCTGGTACGGGTCTTCTTCTGTGGGTTGCACGACTTCATACAGTACTTTAGCATTAACGATCCCGTCTTGCACGAACTTGGACCGGACTTTGATATCCTCGTCGTTGGAGGCAGAGACGACGTACATGACGTCGTTCAACGTGCCCTGGATCGTTCCGAACAATAGTAAGGACGGCACCGTCGATTCGGCGTCGGGTTCTCCGCTCTTGGTGCTACGTTGCGTGTACACTCGGATGTTGTCCTTGCGTCTCAATTCGCGCCATTCTTTGGGTCTTTTGCCGGTTTTCCGAACATCTTCCGACATTTCGAGGTACTCGTCGATGTTAGCGAGCACGAAGTTCTCGGACAAGCTCTGCAACTCCTTCTCCTCGGCATCGTTGAGCTTTAATGGCGGCAAAGCGTCGACCAGCGAACGTACAGATTTCATGACGCCCTCAACTCTTATCGATAAAATCAGGAATGACCTGGTGGCTCGACGTTCGTTGGGGCTGTCCTTCCGGTGGGAATTTTAAGGCCAGCAACGACCTGCAGCGTGCTGATAACTACGAAGTCCAGAAAGCGTGATGGCTTGGGCCAATGAACTGCGAGGTGTACACCTGCACGTCCGCCACCATCGAGTAAGACTTGGGGGTCACGTTCATTCCTGTTTCGTTGCGATACGTTTAAGCTTATGATACCATGTAAGTAGTGTCCTCGTGGTCAGTGGGGGTCTTGTCAATGGCCCTAAAGTGTGCAGGCATTGACCTGCTCGTCTGTCATAGTTTCTGAATCGTCCTGCGGCTGCAACTCGCGGATCTCATCCCGTGCGATGGCCACCGCATCGCTGCGGGTCACTTGGCACATGCACGCGGTGCAGAACGCGCGCTTCTTATCCAACACCGTTCGGCGGTCCGGCGCCAAGACGCACACGAGTTTCTTGACGCAGCAGGTGGAGCACACGCCACGCTCGCAGATCTTGCACGTCCGTCGCAGGGAAAGACCGTAGCTACGTTTACACACATTGCAGCCACCGTTCTTATCGGGTTTAACCCCTTGAACGCGACGGCCTGTATTAGACACGATATCAAAAAAAGCTTATCCTGGACCATACACGATAACGAATTTCGACTTGGTGTTTGTATTGATGTATACAAACTTTAAAAGAAATAGGGGAAGGGGTGCCGGGTTATCTCACCTACTCTTTTCCCGCAGGAAGTGCGTCTTTCCATTTTCTAAAAATTGAATCTGAGAGGTTTTAGTGTGGTGTGGACTACGTGCGACAAATTCTTACAGTCAAAAGCTCACACGCCACTCGTTGCACTCATTAGAGAATTTGCGCCGAGTTCAAGAGATGTCAGGTTTTCGCGCCCGCTGGGCTGAGCTGAAGAAGGATGGCTGGGCTTCGAAGAGACCGTCTGGTCTCTCTGTCGACTTTACGTACCTGAAGCCTGGTAAGACCAAGAAGGACACCCGTGGCGTCGATTTCTTCGTCGGAGAAGAGGAATTAATGCGGTACTTAGACCGCATCGATCTCGGTAAGAACTTGAATTATTGTGCGTTGTATAATGAATTTCTAACGCGTTCTATTGAAATAGAGAAAGCTGCGAACGCTGCGAACGAAGCTCAGCAGCCTACAGTACCAATGGCAGCTCCGGTTAACGCTGACGAAAGCGTTGAAACACAGGAAGACGGCGATGATACGTCTAGCGGTATTATGATGTTTGGTCTTGTATATACACGATATTGTGCCGACTAACGATGTATAATACACACTTGTTACTTACAGCAGTAACGTTATGCGAGGAGAGCAATGCAGGAGATGGTGATCACCAAAAGGAAGACAGCAGTGACACGAATGATGCTGTTACTCGGGAGGCAACGCCATCCAATGGTATTGTGCTGTGCCTACTTGTATAATACCGTTCGGCGTGCGATCTAACATGTATATTGCTGTTGAGTTGTAGCTGGAGCTAATGGTGTCTCGTGCAGCGATAGTGATGGAAGCCAGCCTTCACCGGCGTTGCGCTGCACATCGCCTCACCTCTCTCCGCTCCCACGAGTCGAGTCCTCCGACGTGTCAGCTCGTATGGCTTATAGCCTCCAGTCTGACGATGAGCCAAGCTCGGAAGATACTCCGGATATTCAACGAAATCTGGACGTGGAGTTTGAAGAGAATACCGAACAAGGAGAGAATACGGCCCCTCGCCGGTCGGCGAGGATATCTGCGTTTTGTGATGGTGCAGCTTACCTTGTATATACACGTTAGTGATACAGGATACTGATCGTGTATTGTATTCTTGTGCTATACCAGATATCAACATTGTTGCAGACGCTGACGACCCTGAGGAGTACCAAGCCATGGTCTCCGATGCTGAAAACGATGACGGGTGTTCTGACGGCGCCGACAGCGCACTCGGAGATGAACCTGAAGGTGGCGACGAAGGCGAGTCGGAAGGTGTTGATGAGAATCCCATAGAAGCATTGTTTGACGACGATCTCTCAACTGCGGTTGGTGGTTTGGCTAGTGTTGCAAGTGGCACGATAAGCGCTGATGTCCTGAAGGATATGGCTAGCAATGGATGGTCTAATCCCGTATCATACAGCCCATTCCCATATCTCGACCAGCCTTATGAACCTCGCACAGGGGAAAGTATGCATGAAGATTACCCACAGTTGTACCGAGGAAACTACGGACCTACTGAGAGAAGTCTTCAAGCAGCCACGACGGTTTCTGGCGCGCTGTTTTACTTCATGCAGCCTCGCTTGTGGGAAGACATCGCGGAGGCAAGCAATGAATACTTTGATGAAATGATCGACGAACGGGTTGAAGGACAATACGCGAAGCAGGAACAAAGAGAGAGGAAGAAGCCTGGATTCAAAAAGAGCACACGCGATGCAATCAAGGCTGTATTACTCTCGACGCAACCTATCACTGCCCGAGAGCTGTGCGTATTCGTTGGGCTTTTGATTGCTCGAACAATTGTCCCCAATAAAGAGAAGCTGGAGAATCACTGGAAGACGACAGACGAAGGGGGAATTCCTCGAGGACGCTTCGGTATTTTCATGACACGAGATCGCTTCATGCACATCTCTCGAAATCTCCACTTCAGCAGCAACAACGACCCCCGCGCAGCAACAGATCGTGCTTGGAAGCTGCGTCCTGTGATCGACGCGCTCCAACAACGATTCAAAGCAGGCTACATACCGCCTCCAGTGATGGCGTTTGATGAGGCAATGTTGCCTTCAAGATCATCATTCAACCGGATGAGATTCTACATGAAGGACAAGCCCCATAAATGGGGGACTAAGCTCTTCATATTGTGCTGCTCAGAGTCAGCCTACTGTCTAAGGTGAGTTGAGAGCGTGCTACAGGCACGCTCTTTTTTTTTGGTTGTAAAGTTCTCTTAAGCTGTAGGATACAAGTATCTAACAATGCAAATGTGTATGATACAGGTTTGAAGTCTACTGTGGTAAGCGGCAAACGGACGAGTCATTGTCTTCGGGAGACACCAACTGTGGGCCAGCTGCCGTTATTCGCAACCTGCGGCAAGTTTTTGGAGCACAAGATACCAGCGTAAAACGTCTAGTTGTCACTGACCGCTTTTACACGTCACCAACACTCTCCATGCAGCTCCTAGCTATGGGGTTTTACAGTATAGGCACAGTGATGACCAACCGGCGTGGGTTTTGCCAAGATATTATCGTGAAGAAGAAAAAGAGGCCTGCTAATGTACACCGCGGTAGCTACGCTGTTGCTGAGTCGACGTTAGTGCCGAGTATCAAGGCAGTGTGTTGGTGGGACAACCGTCCTGTGCATTTGCTGTGCGCGGGTGGAAGTACTGAGCAAGACCGCGTAGTTCGCCGGGCGAAGTCTGGCGAACAAACCGAAGTGGCATGTCCAAGAGTGCTGAAACATTATCAAACCTTCATGGGCGGAGTTGATGTACACGATCAACTCCGCCTCCAGAGGTAAGTACATTTCTGCTGTATGTACAGGATAGTGCTGAAGCTAAACCTGTATAATCAATGTTGTTTCAGGTACTCTCTCCAATTGGCTCTAAAGTATAAGAAATACTACAAGTCGCTGTTTCTAGGCTTCCTCGACCTGGCAATAGTCAATGCTTTTATTGTGTACAATCGGCGGCGCGCAATTGATGGAAAACTAAAGCTCAGCCATGTCAAGTTTCTGAAGCAATTACATTTGGAGCTGGCACAGCTACAGGAGGCGGATTGGGATGCTCTCCGCGCTGTGGATGGCACCCCAACGAAGTCGCGCGCTCCACCAATGCGGCGAACCCATGTCCCGATGCAGGTGGATGAATGGAGGGATGGAAACAACGGTCAAGGCCGAAAGCGGCGCCAACGAGCTTGTAAAGTATGCTCGGTGCTCAAGGGCTCCGACGAGGCGCGAGGGGGCGAGACTACGTTCTATTGTAGCACCTGCAAGCTACACACAAGCTCCAAGCAGCCACTGGCGTCGCGTGTGTACCTGTGCAATAAGGTCAAGCATGTAAACAACGGTGAGTCCGTTTCGTGCTTCGAGATTTGGCACAAACATTGGCGTAACGGCAGCCTGTTGCCGCCGTCACAGAGAAAGCGAAAGATCCGCGCACGCAGGCCAGCAGCCGGTAGTGTCGAAGAGGCCAAGTCTGAGAGTGGTGACAACGGGGATGATGACACCAGTAGATCATCAAAGAGACGTCACAACGAAGCCACGACACTTTAGGAAGAAGATTTTGCAATGGTAAATGTCTTGAGTATAATATGCAATCTGTGGCTTTCTTTGCACCTGGACTTGAAGTCTATATTTAGGAATATAGTGCGCTGGGCTTGATACAGCTCTGAACAGTTTTTGTAAGATCCTGGGCACGTTAACTTGGTATAGTGTATCTCAAAGGCAAATGAGCTTGTAGGATACACGATACTTATTTTTCACCATCCTAGGTGTTGGGGTTCAGTGCGTCTATCCATCCTACAGGATATATTTTATACTAGTCTAACTATTAAAACCCTTCCCCGACATACACGTTAACTTTGGGAGGGTTTCGGTAAATGGGCGCACTGGAAACCCTTCGCGTTCAAGGGGTTAACCACTTGTTCGTCCGCTGGTTCAATGGCCAGCGGCCCGTTGACCGGCAGTCCCGAATTCTTGCGCATCCGCCACACGATTTTCTTCATTTCGGCACAGTCCACGTACTTGGAGAAACAGAGCCATTGTGTGGCTACAGCGTTCATCGACAAGGTGTTAAGCAACTCGTTACTACCGCTACGGAAGTCGAAGAAGCCCCGCGCGTAACACTCGACCGTGTCCGCCGTCTTCTGGCGGAACAGACAGCACACCGACATGTTGGCGCGCTCGACACCGAACTTATCGAAGCTCGGGAGCTGTGCGAACGCCACTGAGTGTGAGATGTTGTAGCCTACGCGCTCCCCTTTGCAGTTTGTGGTCATGCCGGACGCGTCCACGCAGACGTAGTCCCGTGCGTCCTGCAGCCGCCACTTGACGCCGACGTGGCGGAACGGCTGGTCCGCCGTCGGAGCCACCACCGACTGCAGCACTTTGCTGTCCACCACGCCGTCCTGCAGACATCTGGACGTGAGTTTCATCCGCTCGTCCGTGTCTGAGGCGGCCACCAACATCACGTCCTCGAGTGTCCCGACGACTGTGCCCAATAGCAGCAGCGACGGAATGCACGGCAACGCCGATGCCGCCACGCGTTCCTTGTAGACGCGGATCCCGTCTTTACGACGAAGCTCTTTCCATTGCCTGGCGTCGGCGTGGCCGTCGCTGGATAGTAACAGAGCGTTGTAACTCTCGAGGTTGTGCGTGGCCAGTGTGTCCGCTAGTTGGCGCAATGACGTCATGTCCGACTCGACCAGGTGGAGTTGAGGCATGTATTGCGCTAATTCTTGGGGTCTCATTGGGCAGATACCTGTAAATGAAGGAGAAGGAGAGTTCTTACACAGTAGTGATCACAATGCGAAATGATAGCGGATACCATCGATTACTTCAAGAAAAGTACCCAGATGCCTGCCCATCTTCAGGAAGACCCTTGGATTAGAATAACTCGAATATTTATTCTAAAATGAAGGGTTAACATCTTGCAATTGATTCGATTTCGAAGCACTTCGCTTTTCGGTGTGCACTGCACTAGATCAAGAAAAACTAGTACACTATACTGGTACCTGTACACTCCGTTTTGTCGGAGTTTCTAAAGGGTCCAGGTAAAGGTACCAAGCTGAGGGCCGAGCCTCCGAGGCTGTCTCGGGGTACAGCACGTTCTGTTGTTCTAGCGGGAATCGCGTGCGAAGAAGCCACTGTGTTATTTTTCTTACTGGTATTTTTCGCCAAAAGTGATCCTCTGTTGCTTCCACCTTCTCAGTCGCTGCTACATTTGAACAAGTCTCCGTCTCCGGTGCACACGAGACGATTAACACGGTATTCTCATGAAGAAGATGAACCAGGGAGTCACTCGAGGGACGAATCAGGAGTAAACAAAGGTTCTTCGCGCTAGTACGTAGGAGCTGCTCCGACGGAGCTTGTATGTATGCTGAGTGAACTGTGTAGTGCTCACGTTGAACGTAACATTTCGCGACTATGTTGATGATCAAGCTGCGAGGTGTCTGAATCATACATGTGTAAGGTTGTCGTGCAGTTGCGCCTTAATCTCCTGTAGATCATCTCGTCGACCCAGTGACTAACGCTTGCTACAGCACCACCGAAGCAGAGATCGCTGGCACCTGTACCCTCCTTCCTTATCCAGTTACTCACTTGATATGTCGATGGTATGAGGCTGCTGGATATCTCGATGGTGCGCCTCAGACTGGCAGTAAAGAGATGAAGACTTCGCCAGCCAGAGGGTTCAGGAGCACCGCACGCCTGACCGATATCGTTGAGAACATACTGGATCGCCAGCATCTCTGCTAGTGTAGCACTACATTGGGAAGTTAGGCACCTTTCACCCGAAAACGCTCCAGCTTATCATACAACGCGAGGACAACTCGGCTGGACGGATTGTCGGCTTTCTCTCCGACGAAGGCAGCGTCACGCAGTTACGTGGTGGCGCAGACTGTAAACCTGAAGCAGCTAAGGCAAACGACGGGTGGAATTCACAACACGAATCGACCAGAAGAAGACAGGACGCAATGCCGACGCAGCCACCGAGAATCTCGCACTTGCTCAAGCCACTGCAGTGCACGCAGCAGGACGACGCCAATCTCCGCGAATTAGCGGAGACTTTGGTGACGCACAACATCGAACAGTTCCACGCTCTGGAGCTCGGGAAGAACGGGGCTCCAGTCAACAAGAGCCGGTGGAAGGAAGTGCGCAAGAAGGAAGGCACGAAAGTCTATAGGGAACGAGCTACGAAGCGTGAGCCTTTGGAGATGCCTTCACTCATGTTGTTAGGCACGGTAGTGGGAAATCTGGAGGATTTCATGTATGCTGTTGTGGCTCCTTCCACCGATGCCATGAGGGTTAAATCCGCCCTCATTCAGGACGGGATTGTAGACTGTAAGGTGCTCCATGAAGTGGCAATTCCCGTTATGGACGACCCGTTCCACCACGTTAGTGTACGGTGGCGATTGTTCTCCGAGCCGGAACTTCGAGATCACGTGTGTCTTGATTCGACAGGGATCGCTACGTCCGCTAATGGAGAACGGATTGGCTATCATTTGTCTCATTCGATCGGCTTTGACCAGGTCCCAAGCTTTGTCAGTGACGGAGTAACCCGTGGGAATATGTCCGTGTGCTCCTTGTACGTTCAAAACACGGTTTCCACTGTCCAAGTGTACGTACGCGGCTTCTTCGACTTCAACCAGACCGGTAAGAACGATCTCGTGACCAACGCAGCGCTCAATGCCATCGCAGTCAACTGGATGTCATTTCCACGTAAAATCGACTACGCCCAAGTGAAGAAGCTGCTCTGGACGATGCACAAGAGCAGTAACCGCGAGTCAATCATGTCGCTAACGAGTGAGGAAGGCAAATTCAAGGCCACTATGACGCCTCCCACCCCCGGACTATGCAAAGTTTGCACGAAAAGCTTCGGCTTCCTCGGTACAAGTCGCAAGTGCTGTAAACTCTGCAACGAACAGATTTGTGCCCGTTGTTCTGTGGAAAAGACGGTGGCGATGCTGGCTCCGAACCGGATTTCGGTACTGGAGAAGAAGCGTGTCTTCTGCGTGCAATGCATCAGCGATGTGGTGCGGACGGACGCCGTACGGATCGCGCGGGAAGAAATCCTAAATGCAGGGAAACAAGGCGCGGCGTATTATTGACGTTCATAGGAAAACGATCACTACTGTAGATTGTTGTATGGCTTTAGTTGAAGTTTAGGCTTGAGTTTACTCAAATGAACGAGTAAAATGGCAGTGAAGATGGCTTGAAAATATCGATCGGGTGCACTTCTTGACTCTCGGCAAAGTCCACAAAGTGCTCCATATCGTGCATACTCTGCTGGAACTCTCGGATGGGCTCTCCCAGCTGTGTTTCTCGTGTAAATGGCTCGGTTTGGTAGGAATTCAATGCCGACGCGTTCATTGGCACTTGTCTCGTGAACCACGAGTACAAGTAAGCCATCGTAGGTACGATTTCGCTCGGAGCAGCGTAGTCGAGAGGGTTCACTTCCACACCTTTAGTCTTCGGCAGTGGCTTGTTGTAAAGCGCTGGTGCGTGGAATGGGGGTGCGATGCTGTGCCAGGACGCGTGTCCGTTCATGAAGTGGTGCTTGATAGCGTTCTCGAAGATAAAATGCGTCAATACTTGCACAAGACCTTGATAATCTTTAAACGCTGACGGGAATCCGTGAATGTGTTTCAGTTGAGAACTTCGCTCAGCCCATGTCTGCAGCTCAGCATCACTGCGGATCGCATCCTCAGTCGGATAATATGCGCGTACGTACTTGTGCACGAACCTCTTGATGATGATGTAGTACTTGAGTCCATAGCGATTCAGACGATAGTCCGTCAAAGACTCCACTTCACGCGAAGCTAAATCCGCCGGAAGATCGAGAGCAATTGAAGTCGTCTCAAACTCGCGCATCACTGCTCTTAGCGATCCCGTCGCCCCATATCCCGTCACTTGATCGTATGGAGTGTCAGGACTCAACAACTCTCGTCTAGCGAAATATTCCATGCCGAAGTCTGCAAAGAAATGGTAGTCCAGCAAGGCGTACACGGGGTGTTCAGCTGCCATACTACGGATCATCTCGACCTGAACTGGGACGGAGATTAAGTGAGTCTCGACGATCTGCTGGAAGTTCACCTCCGTGGCATGCAGCGCCATCTTGGCCATTTGCCATTCACCTGGAGAGTCTTCCTTCGTGTACGTCAGCTCTGAGTCTACCAGTGTGATAGCTAACGGAAGTAGCTGCCGCTTGTCGATGTTATGGCAGAAGAACCCGATGACGTTAGGAAGATACTTGAACTCCTTCGCAGCTTCATCGGTGAGATCGCCGTAGTCTGCCAAGTCAACGACGAACAGTCTGCGGTTCTTCAAGACGGAAGAGAGTGACAATTCTCCACACACGTCCACAAGAGCTCCCGATGGGATTTCCCACAGATACTCAGCGTATTCTCCACTATGAACCAACTTGAGGTTGTTGCCAAGGATACTTAACCGCATGGAGCCGAAGTTCTCGTCGCTTGAGTCACACGCCAAAGGTGCAGAGATCATACCACTGGAGGCCAAAGCTTCATAGGCCTGTTGGTGATCGCTCTCTGTTGTAAAGGGAAGTCTCTCCTTCATAAACGCTTCAATCTTGGACGCGTTATAGTTGGTAGTTGCAGTGAGCGCCGTAGCTTGTGCCACCAAGTGCTCGAAGTACAGCATTGACGCTGTAGACACCTCTGGCCCCGGGTTCAACTGGAAGGTTTGATCTCCAACGGAGTAAGATCGCTGGACGTTCTGGATCAACTTGGACTTGGCTTCAATAATGGACGCTCGATGGCCGTCTTCTGGGTCTGGAATACTCAGGCCATTGACAATGCAAGGCAGTATGGCACTCAGGAACACTGCAATCTTCACCATTGTTTTCATCTCGGAGTGATCTGCTCGATCGCCTGCAAAATGCTAAATGGATGTTGTAGACGAAGTGGAGTTCTTGGCTTCAGATTGACAAGCTACATGTCTACAGTCTGCGAATTCGCTGCGTGTATCTCTTAACTTCAGTACTAGAGACCTCAAGTCGCGTAGTTACAACAGAAGAGACCTTTGTTGTTCGCGTGGATGTTGGTCATGACCATAACTCTCGTGAAAGAGCTTACCTAGAGGAGGTCTCTAAATCCAATGTTCTCTATCGTGGTACTTAGAACTGCACAAAAGTTGGAGGTAATGACGTTTGTACCTACCTGCACAGCAATCCCTCACAAAATCATATCTGTTGTCCGAAAAAGAAATTCCAGGTGCATTCGTAGTCATTTCCCCCTGAAACTTTGATAAAAAGTCAAATGGATAGTATGCTCTCTATTGTAGATGCAACCAAAGGTCTTGATGACTTAGAAATACATGTACCTAGCGAATTATCGTGCTGAAGTCGAATGTATCTTTTGCTCTGATCATGCTCTATCGAATGAACGTATGCATCAACCTGGTAGCTTCTTCTTGAAGTAGACTTTATTCCTTGGCACTGGTGATGTAGTTGAGCAGGTCAATTCTCGTAGCCAGACCAGCGATCTTGCCATCGGCCGACGTCACAACAGCGAAGTAATCCTTGTCGAAGATGGTGGCCAGCTCAGCCAGCGAGCTTTCGTGGGTCAGTCGGCTAAAATTGCCGAACGTCACGGCCTCAACGGGGTCCGTGCGCATCACACGACCAGAGGACAGTCTCGCCAATAGATTACCGATGGTCACCACACCCTGCACAGTACCATCCTCCTTGACGACGGGCAGTTGGTCGTAGCCGTGACGCTCCATCGTCTCAATGGCGGCGGCACACGAAAGATGAGGCGGAACGGTAGACGGATGCGGCAACTCAAGAACTGACACAGGCTGCTCCGACCACCACGTGGCCGTCTCCTTGCGATACTTGGAGTAATTCTCGCGCGTGTGCACTGTGTTCTCCACGTACTTGTTCTCGTACATCCACGCGTCGTTTAGGAACTTGGACATGTAGTTACGCGTCGAGTCCGGCAGAATGACGACACAGCGCTGGCCAGCCTTCAAAGTGGAAGCAGCACGCACAGCAGCCGCCATCGCCGATCCACTCGAACCACCGCAGAGTAGTCCCTCCTCGCGAATGAGACGACGCGACATGATGAACGACTCCTGGTCGTTCGTCTTCTCCCACTTGTCCACGAGGTTGCGATCCAGAACGTCCGGGATGAAATCGTAGCCGATTCCTTCGACCTTGTACGGCTTCAGGCGGTTCTTGTCGTTCAGCGACTCCGGTTGAGCCAGGATCGATCCTTCCGGATCAACACCAACAACAATCACTCCTGGGCATTTCTCCTTCAGTTTTTTTGCAATACCCGAGATGGTACCGCCAGTCCCAACACCCATAACGACCATATCGACCTTGCCGTCACATTGATCAAGGATTTCCTCTGCTGTGCCGTCGTAGTGGGCTAGAGGGTTGGACGGATTGGCATATTGATCCAGAATGTGGGCGTTTGGCAGCTCCGCCTGCAGCCTCTTGGCAATTCCAATGTGGCTTTCAGGCGAATCCCACGCCGCTTCAGTCGGTGTACGGATAATCTCCGCTCCTAGAGCTTTGAGGACATTCACCTTCTCCAAACTCATTTTCTCTGTCAAGAAAAACTGTTAATAAAAAACACACACAACTACTTTGCAAATGAAACGACCTACCTGGCAGCGTGATAATGCAGCGGTACCCCTTGATTGCAGCTGCAAGTGCCAAGCCGATACCTACACGTGAAAATATTAATAAGACCTCTGTAAATTTATATATACATAACAGATCGGTATAACACACCAGTGTTGCCGGATGTCGGCTCGATGAGTGTGTCCCCAGGCTTAATGCGGCCCGCAGCCTCCGCGTCTTCTACCATGCGCCTGCCGATACGATCCTTGACAGAACCACCGGCGTTAAAGAACTCGCACTTAGCAAGAAGCTCGCACTGCAGATGCGCCTTCTTGCCAATGTTGTTGACGCGCACCATTGGCGTCTGGCCGATGGCCGCCTGAAGGAAACGAAGTCCGTGTTTAATGATACATAACATGAAGAACACTGCAAGGATGTAAGGAAGGAGGGCGTGGAACGCACCAGGATATCCGGTAGGACCTCTAGTGATGGGGACGAAGGAGCGGGGGAGGCCATGGCGCTTCAGAGTGTGAACGAATTGTTATTATTCCAGATGGGTGAAGTTTTGTTTAAATAACCCCAAAGTTGGGGTTAATTCGAGGCAAAAGTCGGAACTCGCGGCAAAGGAAGACGAACATGAAAGTATTCGTGTGAATTGATATCTCAAGGTTACACCTGTACTCTCGGATGGGCTGGTTTTCGATCAAGAAGACGAGATAGACGTTGCAAGCGATATTTTACTAAACTGGAACAAGGGATTGCTACTGATGCAGTGGAAGCGCAAAATAGCCCAAAGGTTAAGGCAACTACTGTATCAGCTCAGCCTAGCACTCGAGTGCTGGGCTGAGATCACTGATGAAATGGTAGTGTTTGACATACCACCGGAGCTTTTCGCGGCAACCTTGCAGGTTGAGACTCATGGCGCGCCAAGAGCAGTGACGTACTTGCGGTGTGGCTACATCAGTTTCTTGTGGCGATGTGAGCCACTGGAGGAACGTGCCAGGGCTAGGGATTTGATTTGACAGGTCAAACACGCAGAAGTGCGTGGTGCCCAGCCTTTTGCGCAGTCCGTTGAACCTCGTATCTTTGATCTCAGTGCATCCCACCACCAGCCATTCCAACACAACCTCTATTTGAGTCTAACTGTAGAAACCCATACATTCCGTAATGCGATAGCGATCCACCGCGATGTGAAGGAGTGATGGTCCCCACGTTTTCCGGCGCCGCCGTCCGCTCCTCATTCCGCATTTGGCTCCATCCAGACCAAGCAGCTTCACTTCCTTCCACTATGGTCATCGCCAACAACGCCACGCTCGAGCAGCAGGACCCGGAGATCTTCAACCTCATTGAGGCCGAGAAGAACCGCCAATGGAAGTGCCTGGAGCTCATCGCGTCCGAGAACTTCACGTCCCGCGCCGTCATGGACTGCCTGGGCTCGTGCCTCACCAACAAGTACGCTGAGGGCCTGCCGAACGCGCGTTACTACGGCGGTAACGAGGTGATCGACAAGATTGAGATCCTGTGCCAGCAGCGCGCCCTTACGGCCTACGGTCTGGACGCTGAGAAGTGGGGAGTGAACGTGCAGCCGTACTCTGGCTCGCCCGCCAACTTTGCCGTGTACACGGGTCTGCTGCGCCCGCACGACCGTATTATGGGTCTGGACCTGCCCAGTGGAGGACACTTGACTCACGGCTTCTACACGTACTCGAAGGCCGAGAAGACGCGCAAGGCTGTGTCTGCTACGTCGGTTTACTTCGAGTCCCTGCCGTACCGCGTGAGCGCCGAGACCGGCCTCATCGACTTCGAGAAGCTTGCTGAGCAGGCTGCTCTGTTCAAGCCTGCCATGATTGTGTGCGGTGGCAGCGCGTACCCGCGTGACTGGGACTACGCCGCCTTCCGTAAGATCGCTGACGACAACGGAGCTCTGCTGATGTGCGATATGGCTCACTACAGTGGTCTGGTTGTCACGAAGGAGCACGCTAGCCCCTTCGATTACTGTGACATTGTGACCACGACGACCCACAAGTCCCTGCGTGGACCCCGTGCTGGTATGATCTTCTTCCGTCGTGATGAGCGCAACTTCGAGCCCCGTATCAACAACGCCGTGTTCCCTGCTCTTCAGGGTGGCCCTCACGAGCACCAGATTGCTGGTATTGCTGCTCAGCTCAAGGAGGTGCAGACCCCTGAGTTCAAGGCTTACGTGCAGCAGCTGAAGGCCAACGCCAAGATCCTGGCCAAGACTCTGACCGATAAGGGATACTCCATGTGCACCGGCGGCACTGACAACCACCTGATCCTGTGGGACCTGCGCCCGCAGGGCGTCACGGGCTCCAAGCTCGAGAAGCTGTGTGACATGGTTTGCATCACGCTTAACAAGAACGCCGTGCTGGGAGACCGCAGCGCCCTCACCCCCGGTGGTGTGCGTGTCGGCACGCCCGCTCTTACGAGCCGTGGCTTCAAGGAGGCTGAGTTCGTCAAGGTTGCCGAGTTCCTTGACCGTGCCGTAAACCTGTGCATTGACATCCAGAACACGAGCGGCAAGAAGCTTGTGGACTTCGTGAAGGGCGCTGAGGCTCACGAGGGTGTGAAGCAGCTGCGTCGTGATGTGAACGCTCTTGCCACGTCGTTCGAGATGCCCGGCTTCAATGTGTCGGAGATGCGCAACAAGACCATCGAGGAATAGATCCTCAAGTCTTGCTGAATTAGCTTGTCTTTCCACTGAAGGCTACCTATAGATTGTGTGCGGTGTCAATTGGGAGCTGCTTGTGAAGCACCTTCCTCCAACTGGCATAGCACTGCATGTCATGTGATCCAATCGAAACATAACACAAAACAAACCCCACTCAATATATTCAGCCGCAGTCGATGGCCTCCACCATAACCACCGCAACTTTACTCATCCATACTTGACGCTTCCAGGTTCTCGAACGTCGATGTCGTTCTGCGAGTCGACGAGTACGAAGTGCGACCGAGGAGTTCTTCACGGAGAATGAGTGACGCATCGCTCTTGGATCCTTCAGCGATACACTGCGCGCAGAAGAGGATCTTCTTGTCGTTCACCTTGCTGTGGTTGTGGGACGACATGACACAAATCTGCTTCTTGACGCAGCAGCGCTTGCACTGTGCAAAAAATTTGTGCCTGTTGTGCGGCGTTGGTGTGCAAGTTGCACACCAACGCCGCACAACAGGCACAAATTTTCGGGGTCGTACGTAGAAACCCTCCAAAGCCACGGTTGCAGACTCGGCAACGACTTCCCGCCTGGACGCGCGGCCGGGGATTCTGTCGGATAGCTGCAATGCCCCCAGACGACGTGGAGCTGGAGCTCTGACTGCTGCTGGCGAATGAGTCTCGACCGGTTCGAATCCGCATCCACCACACCAACTTCTTCATCTGCGCACACTCCACGTAGCGAGCCATTGACAGCCACTGGGTAGAGATCGTATGCAGTGAGATGTTGTTCAGCATGTCGTTGGCTGAATGGAAGTCGAAGTAGCCGCGCGTGTAGCATTCGACGAGCGTCGACGTCTTCTGTCGGAAGAACGTACACACCGACATGTTGGCTCGTTCGACGCCAAAGTTCCGGAACACTGGGAGCTGTACGAACTCAAGCGAATGGATCAAATGGAAGCCTACAAGTTCTCCAGAGTCGTTGGGCACCAACCCCGTGGCTTCAATACAAGTATAGTCACGTGGCTCGGACATTGAATAGTAGCGCCACGTCACGTTGAGTGTGTGGAACGGGTCATCGGACGACGGACTCTCCACGCAACAGAGCACTTTGCTGTTCACGACACCGTCTTGCACGAACTTGGAGCGTGCTCGCATGGAGTCGGTGCTGGTTGCAATAGACGCGTACATGACGTCATTGAGACTACCGGCTATCGTCCCTATCATCAAAAGGGATGGCATTCCCGACTGCTCCGGGTCAACAATTCCAGATCGCATACAAGTCGCGCTGTTTCCGCTCGGCATGGAGTTTTCCGATTGGAACTCTTTGAACACACGAACACCTTCCTTACGCTGCACTTCTCTCCACGTACGTGAGTCAGGAAAGCCATCTCTTGTGAGGGGTAGCTCCTTCTGCTGCGTGAGGTTCGTCTCCAACATACTAACGGATAATTCCAATATCGCTTTCATATCCTGATTCGACAATTGAAGCCGCGGTAAGTTCTCCGCCATCACGTCGTCCTTGGACATGGTGGAGGGAAGAGCTGACTCTGGAATGGTTACGCGCTTGAACGTTCAAATGGTCTAGTTTAGCCTGGGTGTCAGGTCTTGAATCGCCCTGAAGAAGCACAATAACCCAAGTCAATCTCGGAGCCAGACAAAACAGTTCCGAGCACTTTATTACCCACCTCTCGCCGGCTACCAACGTGACGTCTTTTTGCCCCAAAGGTAATGAGGAAGCTTTCTCGCTTGCAAATGACGGCAATTCAGCGAATGCCGAGGCAGAAGTTCGTCGAAAGACGCGAGTGGAGGCTCGTCTGAGTGCAGCGGCGCGACTCACTCGGATCTTTTTGCATTAACTCACCACAGTGGTGGTCTTCTCCTGCAGGGTCTTATTCGCGCTTGCCACGTGATGGAGTTCCGACCACAAAAGGCTAGGCGTAGCCGACGACATGCTCCACGCCTAACTATGATACGATGTACTGCAATGCTGGACTGCTTGATTCAAAGCCTCAGGTGACAGCAAGTATCCTTCGTCTCCTGTTTTCTGACTCGAATCGAGTCGGAAAGTAGGCACATGAAAACCCCAGTGAAAGACCAGACTCCCCGTTATGTTCCTGCTGCTCTTACAATTTTGCCTCACGCGCTGCCTGGTGTAGCATGAGCTGCGAGGTTTCTTTATCACCAGCCGCGTTTGTAGCTTGGTAAGTCGCTGTGCCTTTCTTGAGCTACTTTAACGATACCGAGCCAGGTGGTGGCCACTACTGACCATCTTGTCAGCTTTAAGCTTGGCGTTTCGTAATATGGACGTACTCCATGACAAGGGATCGACAGGCAGCGAAGTCGTGCGTTTTTGACTGTCTTCCTTGTTCCATTATGGATGAACATATAATACGTGTAGTGCAATGTGGATCGTGCCTAAGGCATACGTAGGTTAAACACTTAACGGTGCTCACCGAACTCTGCTATTGTGTCGACAATGTTGAACTACTGGAGCTATTGAACTTACGATATGCTCCTTTATGAATTCTCATAACGTATTTATGATTTGGTCATAACGAACTTAGTTGATTGAACACGTACATGTATAAGGTTTACCAGCTATTCTGTGCTTGATTCGCCGCAACGAAGTCGTCCCGTGCCACAGCGCCAGCTTCACTGCGCATGGCGTCGGCTACGCACTGCTTGCAGAAGATTCTCTTGCGTTCTCGAACACATTGCCTAGTTCGTGAAAAGAGACACAGTGTTTCCTTCACACTACAACGGGAGCAAATATCATCGTCACAAGCCTGACAAACACGCCGTGTAGCTCCGAGGAACCGAAAACCTTTGCAGCACAATTTACATCGAGAAGCCGGTACCCTTGCCGGCTCTGGGGGTGCAGGTAATAGCACGACGGAATTACCCGAACTTGAAGTCGAACTGGACATTGTTTGTGATCGTGACGGGTCGAAGCTGTCTCCACTGTCGCTCTCACTACCGTCGGAACTGACCACACCTTTACCACAGTTAAGAAGTCGAGCCAGCTTCATACTTTGAGCGTACGATACGAGTTTGACACATGAAGCCCATTGGGATGCGATCGTGTGGAGAGAGATAGAGTTGAGCATAGCGTTGGTCGTATCAAACTCATAGTACCCGCGCGCATAGCACTCGACCAATGTAGCTGTTCGTTGACGGAAGATCCAACACACCGACATATTGGCACGAGCGACGCCTTTGTGCTCAAAGTTCGGGAGGGCGTCGAAGCCAACGGAGTGGACGAGGTGATAAGCGACCTGTTCCCCTCGAGCAGTATGGGCCCATCCAGCGACATCCAGACTCACGAAGTCTCGAGGCTCAGCGAGAGTGTAGTATCTCCACGTAACGTTGAGGAAATGCATGGGGTCTGCCATCGTAGGCTCCACAATACGAGCGAGTACTTTACAGTCGACTGTACGGCTCTCCGGCAAAATGAGCCCACTATTTAGAACGTTCTAAATTTTAGGAATAACAATTCGTTTCTGATAATAGCTACAACTTATTAACCTCCCATGCACTCCCCGATGCTGGCTTTTGGAGGCAGGAACCACGAGCGCCACATGTATTCGTCTAGATAGGAGTTTCTTGGCAAGGCTGGTCTCGTCAACCCCAAATCTAAACGCAACATAAACTCAACTTAATATCTTACAGCAACATAAGTGCAACTTCAGCGCAACATTATAGCAACATTTCAGCAACTTACCTTGAACTCTAGCTTCCACAGCTCTTTGGAGCAAGTAGACCGGCAGAACTCATACCAACCCCTCACTGTGCGCTCAGAGACTCCTGACAGCTCACTGGCTTGGCCTTGGGGGTGCTTCATGCACCAGGCAAGTAATACACGCACCGCTTTGTGCAACTTAAGCTTACAGGCGTTGAAACGTGACCACGTCAGCATGCCCCGGGACACGTCCTTGCGGTCGCTGTGGTTCCATCACCTTAGCAACGGTGAAGAGGCTGGCATCCGCCAAGTGGTAGAGGTAGGGGCTCTCGAAGGCCGGCAAAGTTGGTGGCGGTGTGTGGAGCCTTGGGGTCTGAGGGGGGATTTGGTTGTGTCAGCAGAGCGACCTGTGACGCGCGCATCTGTGACGCGCGCCAAAGTGGAACGACTTCAACCACTGCATGGTTGGCTAGCAAGAGCTAGTGAACGCTCTCCAGTCAAGTCACAAGCTTTAGGAGCTTGCGCAGTAGATAGCAGAGGCCGTGCTTAAGCTACTCCAATACATCAGTTCCCATTTTACCTTTAACAACAACAATCACCACTAGCAACTGGTGACATTTTGCTATAGCAAAAACACAACCAAGTTTTGCTACCGACAAGTCAACAGCGCCCACCCATGAGCCACACCAAGATGGAGGAGACAGTGATCTTCGAGAAGGTGAAGAGCAACGGGTCGACGATTAAGAAGCGCGTGCCGGTCTTCCGAGATGGAACCTGGAAGGACTGGCTGGAGTGGCTGTTACGGCTGTCGGAATATTACGTCTTCATGGGGTACCAGAATACAGAGGAGGACCAGTTCGCGTTCGTCGAGGACTTGCAGGTCCTTCTCTTCGATGACGACCTTCTGATGTTCAACGATGTGGTTGCCGAGGAGCAACTCGACCACGTCGATGTAGCCATCTACTCCTTAAGACGATTGACAATGGTTCACTGTCCTCCCGGAACTCGGACCTTGATCATTAACGAGATGACGGACCTGCGCAAGACGGCGTCCATGTCCGTTAGAGAATACAGCCGAGCCTTCAGAAAGCTGAATCGCTACCTTACCTTCATCGACGAGAATAAAGCCATCCCTGAGGCCGACTGTGTCCGCATGTACAAAAGCGGAATGCCGATCGAGTGGCAGATTGAAGTGTCACGACTATCACGCTCCTGGGACTTCGCTGGACTGGAGCAGCAATTCGAGCTCATTGAGCGAGTAGAAAATGAAGCGGAAGCCCTCCGCAACAGACGCCGGCCCCCACGCGACAACAAGAACAGTAACGCAGCTCAGTCTCGTGAGAATGGCGGAGGCCACCAACAGCAGCAACGAAGGAATGCACGTCCGGGACGAGGCGGACAGAAGGGTGGCCAGGAAAAAGCACAGCAAGGACAGCAAGGAGGCAAGTATTGCTCCTTCTGCAAGCGCAATAACCACACCCAGGAGCAATGTTTCCGGGATCCGTCGTCTCCAGCGTATCGACCACGGAGCGGCCAGCAGCAACAACCTCGCCACGGGCGCGATCAATTTGCTGCCATGCAGGAAAAGATCAACCAGATGGCTGCCAGGATGGAGACCATGCAGAAACAGCATGAGGAGGAGCTGAACGCTCTTCGGTTTTACCAAGGCGATGAATTCAACGCAATGACTTACGACAAAGAGGAAGACGGAGTGGAAGCAGGCAGGACGAGCTCAACGATGGCGCCTCTGCTGGCCAAAACAAGAGCAGAAAAACCCAATCGCAGCGATGAACCAGTGATGGTGACGGAAGTCCGCATTGGTGAAGTTACGTTCTCTGCTTTGATCGACACGGGTTGCTCGCGGTCTGCGATTGACCAGAGCGTGGTGGATCGAGTTCGTGAACAACTTGTGTTGCAACAGGCAGAGGCAACCTTCAAGCAAGCTGACGGCTCGACTGGCAAGACAACTCACGTGGCAAAGGCAGCCATAAACATGCCCATTTTCTCGACGTCAAGAGTTTGCACTCATGAATTTCGAGTCGCCTCACAGCTCCTGTACCCGGTCATGCTGGGGAAGGACTTCTTCGCTACTCAAGGAATTGACCTGTTGTTCTCGACAAAGGAGCTCGAGTGGGATGGTCTTCGTGTGCCTATGCCGAAGTTGCGAGCGCGCGGATGGAAGCCCGGCTTAAGACTGCATGAGAGCGATGAATCTAGCCGGGTTGAGATCTCTGTGGCGGAAAACAGCGGACCGGTGGATTTTACCTTGATGATTGACGGTACTAAGCTCTCAGAGAACGAGCTTCTACTTATGCTGGCGCTGATGAAGGAGTTTGACGATGTTGCGTCAGGGAGGCTTGGAGAAATCAAAGGTGATCCGTACGAGCTACCACTTGATCCAGATGCAAAGCCCTTTGCGTGCCGACCCTTTCCAGTACCACAGATCCGGTTGGCAGCAACTAAGCAAGAGGTGCAGCGGCTTGTGCGCCTTGGAGTACTGACAGCCGACAACAGCTCCCCATGGGCATCGCCAGCGTTTACGATTTTGAAGAAAGACGGCAGCATCCGACTACTTTGCGACTTTCGACGGCTGAATGCGCTGCTGCAGCGCAGGTTTTTCCCACTGCCGGTCATTCCAGAGCTGCTTCGCCAGTTCCAGCAGTGCAAGTTTATATCGGTTTTTGATATACCGATGGGATACTATGCTCGCGTTCTCTCGAAGCGCAGTCGAGCTGCCACCGCTATCGTGTTTCCGTTCGGCAAGTTTGTGTTCAACCGGCTGCCGATGGGCGTCGCTACTGCCCCTGATGAATTCCAAGCGGTTATGAACGGGACGCTCGGAGACCTGGAGTTCGTGTGGGTGTATCTGGACGATTTCATTGTGATGTCGACGTCATTTAAGGAGCACCTAAGGCATCTTCGCATCGTCTTTCAGCGTCTTCGTGACAATGGACTCACTATTCACCCTCGTAAGTCTAAGTTGTGCACGGATAGCGTGTCGTACCTGGGCTACCACATTAGCACAAGCGGGATGAAGCCACTTCATGACAAGGTGTCGGCCATACAGGCGATAGAAGCCCCGCGCACACGGCGTCAGCTACGTCGATTCATCGGTATGGTGAATTACTATCGGGACATGTGGCCAAGACGTGCTCACATCCTGGCTCCGCTCACGGCGTTGATGTCGCCGCAGCACAACTTTCGTTGGGATCAGACTCACCAACAAGCATTCGAGCAGATGAAGTCCGTGATGGCGCACACTGTGGAGCTTTCATTTCCGGCGTACGGCGAACCATTCCACATCCACACGGATGCGTCTGGATACCAGCTCGGTGCCGTTATCGCCCAGCATGGTCGTCCGCTCGCCTTCTGGAGTAAGAAGTGCACCGATACGCAGCGCAAATACCCCGCCAACCGTCTCGAGCTGCTGAGTATTCTCATGGTACTACGTGAGTACCGCACCATGCTACTCGGCCAGGAGCTGCACGTCCATACCGATCACCTGAACCTCACATACGGGACGTTCAACAACATCCAGATGATGCGCTGGCGGCTCGAGATTGAAGAGTTCGGACCCCGGCTGCACTATATCAAGGGAGAGAACAATGTCGTGGCGGACGCGTTATCGCGCCTACCGGGTGCCGAACTGGGGAAGGACACGGAAGATGCAACTACACTTGCAGCTACGAGTGCAGACTCGGGAGTGTTCTCGTTAAACCTCCAACAACTCGCACGAGCACAAGAGAGTGCTGCGATTTCTAGCGGAAACGTGAAAGAGATTAATGGCGTCAAGCTCAAGGTGGACGCGAGGAACAATTGCATCATAGTACCGGATCACCTACAAGAGCCCATTATCAGAGCCTATCACGAGTGGCTTCTGCATCCAGGCGGTGCAGCAATGTACGAAACAATCAAGACATCGCTGTATTGGAAGGGTATGGAGTCTAAGATTCTGCAGTTCGTTCGGAACTGCCTGCCCTGCACTAAGAGCAAGCACCCAACCGTGAAGTACGGCAAATTGCCGGCAAAGACGGTAACAGTGAGACCGTGGTTTGAGGTTGCAATCGACTCTATAGGTCCCTACGGAAAGAGAAAGTTTCGAGCGATGACCATGATCGATACAAGCACGCGGCTAGTGGAGATCCAGCCAGTGGATGATGCGTCAAGTGACGACGCGGCTTTCGTCTTTGATCGGTTTTGGTTGTGCCGATACCCACGGCCTGTGCGGGTCATCTACGACCAAGGCACCGAGTTCAAGAAAGAGTTCTTCGAGCTACTAGAGAGCTATGGCATCCATGCGCTACCCACTACGACTCGAAACCCTCAGTCGAACGGCGTGATTGAAAGGCTGCACCGTGTCATTGGAGACAAGCTTCGAACGCAAACGATCGACACCAAGGAGGAGTGGGCTGCATTCTTACACGACGCCACCTTTGCCCTTCGCGCAACGTACAACTCAATGCTCAAGTCGTCTCCGGCCCAGGCCAGTTTCGGGCGAGACATGCTCTTCGACGTGAAGCATACGACGAACTGGGATGAACAGTACCAGCGCAAGGTTGCTCAAGTCGCCAAGAACAACAAGCGCGAAAACGACAAGCGACGCGAGTGGATCTACGCCCCAGGAGACAAGGTGCTGCTGCGAAACGATGCGGGACCTCAAGCCAAGATGTCACCGCTCTTCAGTGGCCCTTACGAAGTTGTAGCAGTGCGAACGAATGGTACGTTGGTCCTTGACAAGGGCAAGTACATGGAGACCGTCCACATACGACGCATTGTGCCCTTCAAGTCCCAACGTGGGGAAGACTGTCAGCAGAGCGACCTGTGACGCGCGCATCTGTGACGCGCGCCAAAGTGGAACGACTTCAACCACTGCATGGTTGGCTAGCAAGAGCTAGTGAACGCTCTCCAGTCAAGTCACAAGCTTTAGGAGCTTGCGCAGCAGATAGCAGAGGCCGTGATTAAGCTACTCCAATACATCAGTTCCCATTTTACCTTTAACAACAACAATCACCACTAGCAACTGGTGACAGGTTGTGTTAGTGGCTGTGTAGTACGCAAGATTTGCTGTGCAGTGGGCTTGTTTTTCCTAACTATACTAAATATAAGTCAAAGATTTTTTTGCACATGTCAGTTTTGGCGCCACAAGTGGGCTCATAGTGTCAGCTGGACCAGCACACAATTATTACACAAAAGTGTGTAAGCATAATTAAAAGAAGTCAAGTAGGATATTCCTAAAATTTAGAACGTTCTAAATAGTGGGCTCATTTTGCCGGAGAGCCGACTGTACCGTCATCGATGAACTTAGACTTGGTCAGCATGGCCTCCGTTGTCGACGCGGCTGACGCATACAGCACATCGTCTAAGTTCCCCTTCACAGTCCCCATTAGAAGCAGAGACGGCGGGATCTTGGGCGTCTTAACTGCTCCATTACCTGTAGCAGCTTGTGCTTTCAGCTGCTGTTGCTGTTGTCGCGTGCTTTCCTTGTAGACCTTAACCCCCTCACGCTTCTGGATGGGGGCCCAATACCGGGAGTCCGGGTGACCATCTTTAGTTACCGCTAGGTTACTGTACTGGTCCAGGTTCTGCTGCAGTAGAGTGGCTGCCAGTTCTTGCATCATGTTTTCATCATGGCGTTCAAGCTCCAGAGTCGGCATAATAATGCCATTTTTGGCTGGAGACATGCTGTCTGTCGGAATCGTGGCGCGTGTGCGTGTTGGGCCTGACAATGAAGCCCAACGTCTGTTCTGTTGGCTAGCGTGCCAGTTAGCGAGTGAGCGACTGCTGGCCCGCCCGAAGGTGCCGCAGAAACCATGTCACGGCTTGAAGGCCGGCCTGGCTGCTTCGAAACTGGAACGAAACGCGGTGCATTTGATGACGGCAAAGACTGAATCGGAAGCTTTCCCCATAGCGACCAGCTGCCGCTTGGGAAGTCAAGTGGGTAGTATGAAGACGAGTCTTCCTTGACTCACCGTAAGTAGTCACCAATCTCTGGTCAGCCGCTTTACTTCCGTCCCTGGACGCAATACATGAGTGCCCTGCACTTTCAGTTTCGTCGCCTCGCCATCCGGACGAACAGAACGAAGCAGGCAATAGCAGACCCGTACAATCTCAACGGTTCTGTTTCCCCAGTATGGAGAGCAGCATAAGTCAAGCGGGATACCAGTCAAGGCGAGAAGTCATCGGAAAAGCGCCTAAGATACACTGAACAGACAAAGGACTGCTAATGCGACGCTCAGATAATTCACTTCTTCTTCATTTCAGAGGGAGTGCTAGAGAGGACTACATGTAGTTGGCGAACGTAGATTCACTATGCTCATTGTGAGGCGGGCGTCTATTACGAGCAACGAACAGTTCGGTGTTCACCTGAGTTCATGTTGTTAGTCACCTCGTTTCTTTACACTGTACTTCATTATTACGACCAGCAACATGAACACGTTGGTTTACCACTTCAAGCTTGATCCTGCTTTCGATTGCGTAGTGCGATGTGCCTATTTTGTCTTACAGAGTATAATGCTGTGGAAAAACCGTATACGACATTTACATATAGGGGTAAAAACACGGGTTTCTCCTCGAAAATGAGGTTAGTTTTGCTTAATTCGGCGTTGTTTTGCTCCTACGAGGGACCAAACAAGAGTAATTCGCATCCGTTATTTTTTGGGGAATAGGGGAATCAACGTGATTGGCGGAGACGATGAAACATATGATGTACATGGGATATGCAATGCTTTTCAGTGGTGCCGGTCTCTTTCACATAACATCGCTGATACGATCATCCAAGCATTTATTATTTTTCGCAGTCATTCTTAGTAGAAACCGAGTTTCCGGCATATACTGTACGTCACATGGTACGTACGTGCACTACCACTCCCGTCTCCTTGAACACTTGCTTAGCAACTAGTGAGCGGTAATAGGCTTCCCGTTTTTGTTTTGCTCTACCGCGTACTCATTGATCACAGGCGACAACTCATCTAGATCGTACTCTGGCTTCCGGCCAAGGTGTGGTGCTGGGTCCTGCCCCGTCACATATATAAATTTTAACAGTTAGTGCTACTATAACAGTTAAAACTGCAATTGCGGCGATGACTCGAACTCACCTCAAATGACTGGCCGTCATTTCTGTTGTGGTCGCGTATAACGCGTTTCACGGTGCTCACAGACGTGCTAAGGCATTTAGCAACAAGTTCTCGTATGTCCCCCTACGGAGGCGATGCTGCTCGCTCTCCTTGCTGAATAATGTGTAGGCACTCACGATGGACTCCTTCTCCCTCGCTGAAAGTGCCACCTCTCTCGGCATCGTTGTTCTCTTTTGAAAATGAACGCGCTAACGGCGTAGACACACATAACAATCTCCTAGCAAGGCTCTATACACTCGGTATCTTACTTGTTTCAAATGCGTTGTGGTTGGTCACCCAGCGTGATTTTTCGTGTGGTGTTACAAAACTCAAAATGCAACTAGGTCCAACTGCACTGTCCCCGACAATAGACTTGTATGGTTTACTAGTACAAAACCAAATTAATTTCCAGAAAATGACCTGTGGAACGGAGCAAAATGCCCGCTTTTACAAAACCACTGTACTTTCATCGCTGATCGTAACCCAACAATCACACGACAGCGATTGCAAAAAACGTCACAAAGACAAGTAAAACGATGCACAATGCCCGGTTCTGTGTGTTGAAGTCTGCACCACGTCACAGGATTGTGTGGTACACATAAAGGCAACTTGTTGTGTCATCGAACATTCGGAGTCATTCCAAGCTTCTAGAATTCGAGTGTTGCAGTAGGCAGTGCAGGAAGGATGTAGAGAACTAGTTTAGTTTGATTGTTACTTTTCATTTTACACTGCATCGGTAACAAGAAACTCAAGTCGTTTTTGGTTATGAGCCCAAATACGCCGTTGGAGTCCAACGACGTCTTGCGAGAGGATAACTACTTCCTATGGGAATTCAACTGCCGTATGACGCTCGCGAGGAAGGACCTGCTAGAGCATGTGCAAGATCTCGCGGGGATGAAGCCAGCAGATGCAGTGTAGCGGGAGGTTGCTGAGTGGAAAGCCGCCGACTGTAAGGCGCTGGCTATGATCTCCAAGCTGTTGAGCCCGGTCTATCAGACGATGATTCGAGAATGTTCGTCTGCACAAGAAGCGTGGAAGACGCTACGTGTTTTTTTTTGTCAAGAAGAATTTACACAACCGAGTTATGCTTAGGAAGCAGCTGCATGAATTTCAAATGGCCCCAGGATCGGATTTGCTGGGTCACCTGTTAAAGTTTGACGACCTCTGTTTACGACTATCTGCTGTCGGCGACGATCTAAGTGATGATGAGAAGCTGGTGATCGTCTTGGGGAGTTTGTCGAGTGAATATGACGCGATGGTGAAGATTATTGAGGCTCATTCGTCGGTAACGTTGATTGATGCGAAGGAGACGTTGCGCCGCGAGTTTGAGACGCTGCGGAAGCGTGACAAGCAAGAGGAAGCGTTTAATACAGTGTCGCAAGATGCACATGTTGGCAGACAAGGAAACAATGGGCGTAGTAAGTGGCCACAGTCAGGGATTCGTGGTCGTGGTCGAGGTTCCGGTGGTCGAGGTTCCGGTGGTCGGGGAGCCGATGGTCGACGTGCTGGTGGTCGCGGTGGCGACGGAAGTCAACGAGGACGTGGGGGTCGAGGAGGCTCAGGTTTCTCGGGTCAGTGTTTTGAGTGTCACCAGTATGGACACAGGCGTAATGAATGCCCGCGGCTCGCCAATAGTGATGACCATGGCGAATTTGTATTTGCTGCGTCGACGGAGACCTCACCTGCCTGGATTTTGGATAGTGGAGCTAGTTCGCATATGACGCATGATCGTTCTGATTTTGATGAGTTCCGTGCATTGCAAGAATCGACGGATATTGTGGTCGCAAGTGGCCAACGACTGCGTGCTATTGGGACTGGAGTGGTCCGTTTTACTGTTGGGAATGGACCTGTGATCAAGGTGACTGAAGTTCACTATGTGCCTGATTTAGACAGGCGCTTGCTCTCAATTCCATCTCTTGTGGCAGCGATTAGTTTTGATGGAGATGGCTGTAGCATTCGTTTTGGTGACAAGGTTGCACACGTGAGAAAGTGTGGAAAGTTATTTGTGTTGAGCGTGACATTGAGTAAACACGAAGAAGAAGCAGCAGAAATTGCTGCATCCGCGTCGGTTCCTACTGAAGAACTGTGGCATGATCGACTTGGCCATGTATCCAAGAAGAAGCTCGTTATGGCGTCGTGTGCTGCAAGCGGAATTCCTTCTTTTACCATGAGTGATGTGACTAGTGGAGAGCCATGCGTTGGGTGCTCGTGTTGAGAAATGACTTTGAGTCCGTTCTCAAGACAATCTGACAGCACAGTGAAGACCCAAGGCTTACGACATTGTTCACTCGGATGTCATGGGCCCCATGAAGCCTCTTTCGAAAGGGGGAGCCCGGTATGTTGTGATTTTGTCGATGACAATTCGAGATTCGTGCACATTTACCTGATGAAGGCGAAATCGGAGGTGTTTTCGCGTACAAGCAGTTAGTGGAGACGCAGACTGGTTGCAAGATTCGCTGCCTGAGAAGCGATAATGGTGGAGAATACGTAAACAAGCGCTTTGGGGAACTCTTTGTGGCTCACGGTATCGTCCATCAAACATCGACACCGCACACCCCACAGCAAAATGGACTTGCAGAAAGAATGAATCGCACTCTTGTTGAAATGGCCCGGTCAATGGTTTATCATCGCGGTCTCGATCGAGGATGGTGGGGCGAAGCGGTATGCGCGGCAGCATACATTGTGAACCGTGTTCCTAACACCGCACGACCACAGAGCACTCCACTTGAAGTCTTCACCGGTGATCTCCGCGTATTTGGAGGGAAAGGTTTTGTACACGTTGACAAGTCGCGTCGGAGCAAATGGGACGCTAAAGTGCATCGCTGCATTTTCCTCGGATATGCGCCAGGATCAAAAGCGTATCGAGTTTGGGACTGTGAGGATGAGCGACTAGTGACGACGAGGACGGTTGCACTGGATGAACACCCAGTTGATAGCTATCACACTGTGATTCACGCGGCACAACAGGCTCCAATGGTGATTGACGATGATGCAAATGCGTTGCAGCGACAGTCTTCACCTCCTGCTAATACTGATGATGAGACCGATGTTGACATGGAGGAGGATAATAATGATACTGTGAATATGGAGGTTGACGACGCACCGGATATGTCACTTCAAGTGCAGCGTGGCGGACACGAGTTGTCTCGTAGAGGGGGAGATGGAAGACATGCACCGATGCTACCATCAGATTCAAGTTCAAGTGTTGTTTCTACTTGTCAAATCGCGCAGCAGTCATCGCTAGAGTCCAAGGCGGTAGTACCAACACTGTCTCAAGCTGTAACGGGGTTACACGGGTTTACACCTGGTGTGTTCCACACATGGATACACTTTGTGTAAGGTACATATTTGATGTACAGACACTCGAGGGAGTGTGTGTGGCTGAGAGCCACACGTTATGCATTTGAAGTAGGATTTTACTTGGTTTTACTATGTTAGATAGTTAAACACATACATTTACCCCCTAGGCGGCTAGCCGCAATAAAAGATAAATAAACAGTTTGGATTTGGAACACTAAGAGTAAAGTCCTTTTATTAAGGTCGTAGTTAGTAGCTGCCTTCGGATATTAAGGCCTATTAACCCTTAATAAGGTGTGTGTTAATCCTTGACTCGTTGAGTTAACCGTCTTCCTCTGACGCTAAGCTACGGCAGCCCCGCCGCACTTGGTAGCACTTGTAGTCAATCCTGCGACTGAGGCTTTTGACTGATCCCTCTGAGAGGATGGAACACGCTGTGTTCGCGAGCTTGCCGCCAGGCCAGCAAGAGACGCTTAAAAAGCTTATGTCTCTGTTGGGCCCCGAGGGCATTGCTCATCTTGCTTCGCAAGGGCCAGAGGCGGTGTCCGCCAGACTGGAGGCTTTTGCAAGCTACGAGAAGGCGCTCTTAAAGCATGTACAAGAGCGCGTGAGCGCAACGGCGTCCGCCGCATCGTCCGCGGCCGCGTCATCGGCGCACGAGTGGTCTAATAGACCGAAACCGCTCATGTTGAGCGTGAAGACCTTCGAGGGGAAGGAAGGGGAGAACCTCCTTCTCTGGACCCGAGAGGTCGAGATGGCCATGGGATCGGCCCTGCTCCAGACTGAGCAACAGCGCGTAGCGCTGGCGATCTCGAAGCTCGGTGGCCGAGCTAAAGAATGGGCACTAACGTGCGGCACGTCTGTGGACGCTGCTTTCCCGACCTGGGATCAGCTGAAACAGCAACTAGTACGCGTATTCGCGCCGCCTAACCAGGCGTACCGTATACGGTCGAAGTTCCTTGCTACCCGTCAGGGTAAAAAGGAGTTGATGGACTATGTCCAAGAGTTGAGAACTCTGATCGCCGGTATGGCGTCGAGCCCTCTCCCCGAGGCGGTCGCAGTGACCGTGTTTATGGAGGGCCTGCGCACGGGCGCTGCCCGAACGGAAGTTTTCCGTGTTCACCCTGCCTCATTCGAGGAGGCCGTGAACGTGGCATTGAATGCCGACTATAACTTCCAGGCTGCGAGGCATGGTTCGAGCGCTGGTAGCGCGAGCTCTTCGAGCGGCCCTGAACCGATGGACCTCAGCCACGCTGAAGACGAGGCTGACCTCTATGCTGCTGAGCAGCGCTACAGCATCCGTCGATGCTACACGTGCGGGAGCACCCGCCACTTGAGGCCTAGTTGCCCGTTGCGCAACAAGGCCCAGGCTCCATCGAGCCGAAGCACCGCTTCGAACCCTCAACCAGGGTCGTCGCGGGGAAACGACGGAACCCAGTAGGCGCGGGGCGCCCTACTGGGGAGGAACTGAGTTCTGTTGGGCCTCTGGGAGGCAGGAGAGAACGGGACTCAGCCCCGCAGAGAGCTAAGCTCTCTTACTCACGTAGTGAGTGCAAGCCCGGCTTGTTAGTCGTTCAAGCGAACGTGAAGGGCTTCGACAAGCCGTGGAGAGTCTTGATAGACTCGGGAGCGTCCGGCAACTATGTTCGGCGCTCCACTGTTGACGGTTTTAAACCGTATGTGGAGGCTCTGAAGGAGCCTCGAAGAGATAAGATCTCTGTCCGTCTTGCGACGGGGACACTAGTGACAGTGTCGAAGGTCTCTATTGACCTTAACGTGAAGTCCTTGGACTGCGATAGCGTGGAACGCTGCTTGGTCTTAGACCTGGATGAGAGGTATGACCTCATCCTTGGCATGGCGTGGCTCGAGAGCCACGAGCCATGGATCGACTGGAAGTCGAAGACGTTGGGCGCTACGCGCCCCTCTCCTAGTGGAGCATTGGCGAGTCATGAACCCACCTCTGCTCGGAGACAGAAGCGCTATTGGCGCGAGCACGAGACCGAATCGGTCATGGTGCTGGACATTGGTATGTCAGAATTAGTGAGCAACGAAGTTGCTGTTTGCCGTGAGTGTGACTCACAGGGCGTGCGCGGGGTGGCGCGTTATCCGCCGAGCGGTGTTTGTAGGGTCGCTGACCCGCCGCTGTGTCCTAAGGACAATTGTGGAACGGCACGTAATCCGTTGAGCGGTGCTCGCAGGGTCGCTGACCCGCCGCTGAGTGTCTCGAATGACACTGTTCCCTCTCCGAGGAGCCATAGTGCGTTGGCACCTCGGCAGCGCGACGGTGATGTCGCCCTGCAGCCCTCATCCGGCCGTGCTCGGGCGAGGAGGGAGAGGAGGAAGAGACGCAGAGCGTCTGTGACGTCTATGACGTCGGACGAGGTGTCCAGCGTGTTGAGCGGTGAGGCTCCACGCGACTGCAGTGAGCAGTTGTACACACTCGTGAATGGAGTGACAGGGGATGTCGACGGAGACATAAGTCTCGAGCGACTCCCGTCGGTTGATGCTCTGTTAGAGCTGGACGAGATGTCCGTCGCCGAGTTTGGCGAGGCCTTAAAGGCCGGCGAGCTTGCCGAGGTGGTCATGATACGACCCGAGGAGGAGTTGAACTCCTCGTCCGTCGTGGACGAAGCTGTCCTTGAGGACACGAAGCGAGCGCTGAGCGCTAGGAGTGGATCTTCGATCCTCAAGGATCCCTCGGATCCATTCTATCCTTTGATCAAGGAATACCACGATGTGGTGTCGAAGGACCTGCCGTCAGGGTTGCCTCCGGATCGAGGCGTACGTCATGAGATTGACTTGGTTCCTGGAACCAAATACTGCGTAACACGGCAGTGGCCCTTAACAAGGGAGCAATGTGACGTCATCGACGCGTTCTTCCGTGCTAAGCACGAAGCCGGCTTGGTGCGTGAGAGCAAGTCTCCGCACTCGACACCCACGTTCTGTGTCAGAAAGCCTAATGGCAAGTGGCGCATAGTGCATGCTTTTAATAAGCTGAATGCAGCCACCATTCCGGCGCAGACGCCGATTCCTCGAAAGGATGTTCTGCAGAACAACATGGTGGGATGTACGTTGTACAGTGCGCTCGACTTGGTCGACGGGTATTATCAGTTGCTCATGAGAGCTAGCGATATACCCCTCACGGCTGTGAGTACTCCGAGCGGTATGCTCTGGGAGTGGTTGGTGATGCCCCAAGGGCTGTCGAGCGACGTTCAATCGTCTAGTGACGCAGTTGTTCCGGCCCCATCGGGCGTACGCTCAGACGTACTTCGACGACATCTTCGTCCATAGTCGTGCGGAGCACGGGAGGTCTGATGTGGAGAACCACCTTGACCATTTGCGAGCGGTGCTCGAGTGCATGCGCACGAATAAGTTGTATGCCAACTTAGATAAATGCGTCTTTGGCGCGGAGGAAATTCCTTTCCTCGGATGCTTCATTGGGAAGCGAGGCCTTAGGGCAGATCCTGCCAAGGTTAAGGCCATTGTGGACTGGCCGGTTCCATCGAACCCGAAAGACTTGCGTAAGTGGCTTGGCTTAGCCAATTACTTGCACAAGTACAGCGAGAACTACGCTGATATGGCTCGGCCATTGTCCAACCTCCTTAAGAAGGATGCACCTTGGTGCTGGGATGTCGTTCACGACGAAGCCTTTAAGGCTGTTAAGGAGAGCCTCCTTCACGCGCCCATCTTGGCGCTTCCGGACCCGGATCGTCCGTTTAGCGTCGTCTGCGACGCCTCCGATTTTGCAATCGGTTGTGCTTTACTACAAGCAGACGCCGAAGGGCGTGAACGCGTTATCGCGTTTGAATCTCGCCAGCTTAAAGCTGCTGAGAAGAACTACCCAGTTCATGACAAGGAGCTACTTGCAATGAAGTATGCTCTAGTCAAATTTAGAGTACATTTACTCGGCTCTAAGCCCTTTGTGATCTATACAGATCATGCGTCTTTACGCACTGCGACTCAGTCGCCTCACCTCTCACAGAGAATGGCAATATGGCTTTCCTTCTTTGCCGAGTATAACTTCGAGGTGAAGTATAAGCCGGGCCGGCTTAACGTAGTGGCCGATGCGCTATCGCGCAGGCCGGACTACGAGCTGACTCATGTCACTACTGTGACGTCGTCGGTCCCCGACCTTATACGCAGGGCATACGCCCAAGACGACATGTGTGTAGCTTTGCTACGTGCTCTTGGGAGCGAAGAGTTTAAAGACTCTGACAAGGAATTGTCACCGCGCTTACGCGCGAGGCTGCAGCGTTATACGCTTGATCATGGCCTGCTGTACTACAGCACTGACCCTGAGGACACTCCTCGAGTGGTCGTCCCTCATGATGAGGATCTTAAGTATCGCATCCTCTATGAGGTGCATGATACGCCTGTCGGTGGACATCTTGGTCGTGAAAAGACCTATGGCTCGGTGAGCAAGATGTACTGGTGGCCCAAGATGTACAAGTGGGCAAACACCTATGTGCGTACATGCGAGACATGTCAGCGGACCAAGTCCGCGCCGCATGCGGCTGCGCCGTTGGCGAGTTTGCCAGTCCCTTCGGGATGTTGGCAGTCCATTAGTATGGACTTTGTGTTTGGCCTTCCTAAGGATAAGGCGGGCAACACGGGTGTCGTGGTCTTTGTTGACCGACTGAGCAAGATGGCTCATCTTTCGGCTGTGCCGGACACCGTTGACGGTGAGGATACAGCTAAGCTGTTCTTAGACAGAGTCTTTCGCTAACATGGCTTGCCTGAGGCAATTGTCTCTGATAGAAACCCTCGCTTTACAGCGAAGTTCTGGACGTCCTTGTTCAGGGTGCTCGGCACCAAGTTGGACATGTCCACGGCGGATCATCCGCAGACCGATGGTCAAACTGAACGCGTGAATCGAGTTGTGGAGGATATCCTCCGAAGCGTCTGCGCTGAAGCGCCACGACGCTGGAGCGAGATGCTCCCCCTCGTTGAGTTCGCTATGAACAATGCGGTGCATGCCTCGACAGGCTTCACCCCGTTCTATGTGAACGGTTTGGTCGACCCTCGCGTCCCTCTAACGCCGCCACGGTGTGGCTCTGGGCTTGATGGGGGAGGGTTAGCCGATCGGCTTGCTGATGTCAGCCCAGTTGCGGTTCGCAAGCAAGTCGATGACTTTGTCTCTTTGAGACTGAGCGTCATGCGCCAGGTGCGCGACGCGATGGCTGAAAGCCAGGATCTCCAAAAGGAGTATGCAGATGCCAAAGGCAGGAAGAACATGGAAAGGTTTGAGATCGGGGATCTTGTTTTATTAAACGCTAAAAACCTACCTACACATGCAGTGTCTGCGGTCTTTAAGACCAAGTTGAGACCTAGGTTCATTGGACCGTTCAAGGTCGTGGCCAAGAAGGGCCTGGCGTACACGCTCAATCTTCCGAAGAAGATGCGTACGCACCCGGTATTCTACGTGGGGTTGCTTAAGCCATACCGGGACCCTGCTCGGGTGAGCTCTGAGGCGCTAGCGCCGGGTCGGACGAGGGCTGCGAAGCAGCGAGAGGCTGCGAGGCAGCAGGAGGCTGCGAGCCAACAGGAGGCTGAGAGCCAACAGGGTGCTGAGGCCCAGCACCAGGGTCCGAGGGCGCAAGATACTGCGGGGCAGCAGGACGCTGCAGAGCAGCAGGGTGCGGAGGCACAGGAAGCTGCAAGGCAGCAGGCGGTAGAGCCATCGGCGGTGGCATTGCCACGGGACGAGAGCCGTACGGCTGCATCCGAACCAAGAGGTCGAGTTGACCCTGCAGCTGAGCAATCTGACGCTCAAGGTCTGCGACCCGCTGCTGCATCGCCTGAGGCGACTCCAGCCAGTCGAGGCGACGCTCGACCTCCTCGAGGCCATTCGCTAGGCGATGCGAGGAGCGGTCCACGTCAGCGACGTAGTCGCTCACCGAGCGGACGCGGCTCTGTAGGGAGAGGAAGTCCCCGAAGCTCGCAGCGCGAGAGTCCAGCGGCCGCTCGGCCTCCTCCTGCTCTGCTCGATGAGCATGGTGATCTCCACTATCATGTGGAGCGCCTGATGGCGCGGCGCAGGCGCCAGGGTCATAACCAGTATCTGGTAAAGTGGCGAGGTTACCCTCATTCCCAGAACTCATGGGAGTTCGAGGTGCCACTGCGGCAAGATTGCCCTGACGTCGTGGACGCTTACGATCGACGTCACCCGGTGACGGACCGCCCCCAGGGCGTGCGACGGAGTCGCCGGGCGCGCCGCGCTTCCCACTACTAGAGTGGGGCGACGACAGGTCAAGAGTCGAGCTCAGGCTCTGACCAGTGGCTGTGACAGCCGACCCATGGCTATGGGTAGGACTGCTCACAGCGGGAGCAGGAGGCCGGGGTGCCTCGTAGCGTGAGGGACGTTGTCCCGGTACACGCCGTCTTGCTTGTCGCTTCGCGAAGTCGAGGCGTAAGCGCCGCTCTAAGCGGATATCGGTTTCCGAGAAACTAGCTCGGAGAGCATCGAAGGAGTGGAGCCGTCGGGATAGCTCCACCCAGTTCTGAAACTGCGCTTCGTAAGCGGCCATCGTTTCACCCTCTGAGAGGACCACCGGCACTGTCCGCATGGCCGGCACGGCCTCACCGTTGAGCTGCTGACGCAGGCGCTCCCGGTACTCCGATGGAGTTGTGACTTGTGGAGTCAAGAAGCGCTCGCGGAGCGAATGTCGCTGGGCGACTTCATCAGGCGTCTCGGGCGCGCGCCCACACGTGTACGTGTCCAAGAGCTGCGAAGCAGCGCGTCGAACGACCTCCGCAGGAGAGAGACGCTCATACCCGTAGTCGCGACGCGACGTGCCAACTATGGGGCGGGCCACAGGTCTGTTAGACCGCGCTCGAGAGGCAGCCTCGAGCTGTCGGCTTTGAGCCCCGTCCAGGTCGTTGGGGACCACACCTGGCTCAGGGAGCTCATCCTCATACCTCGAGGAGAGAGGAGGCGCATTGCGTAGGGCGTTCGCGGACCCGTCACGGTTCGGGAACGGATTAGGCGTCCGCAGCTCGCGAGAGCGCGGCGCCGGGCTCGAAGGCCTCGGAGAGGCAGCCTCCTGGCGCGTAGGAGTCCATTCGTCGTCGTCAGGGACGATCTCGCCCTGCTCAAGCTCGTCGAGCCAGGCGTTTCGACGCGTACGCGGAGTCGATGGCTCAGGGGAGCGTGGAGCGTTACTCCCACCTGGATGTTGGCTCGCGGAGCCGGAGCCATGGCGTCGACGGTGCTCATCGTGGTACTGTCGTACACTGAGCCGCTGCGGAGCAGCTTCCCTGTCGGGACTGCGGCCTGTGGCCTGTGGCGATTGCGGGCTGTCACGCCCCGACATGTGTCCACTGGACGATGGCGAGGAGAGGTCAGATGACCGAGGAGAAAGGTGGAGCATTGAGAATGCGGATTCGGTAATGGGCTCTGGGAGCCGAAGTTCTTTGAACTTGTGATGAGGTAAAGTGACCTCTAACGTCTTGAGAAGACTAGACCTCACTGAGAAAGTGTCGTGGACACGGGTGTCCACATCTTGGTGGGGGGTGGTGTAACGGGGTTACACGGGTTTACTACTGGTGTGTTCCACACATGGATACACTTTGTGTAAGGTACATATTTGATGTACGGACACTCGAGGGAGCTAGCTCGGAGAGCATCGAAGGAGTGGAGCCGTCGGGATAGCTCCACCCAGTTCTGAAACTGCGCTTCGTAAGCGGCCATCGTTTCACCCTCTGAGAGGACCACCGGCACTGTCCGCATGGCCGGCACGGCCTCACCGTTGAGCTGCTGACGCAGGCGCTCCCGGTACTCCGATGGAGTTGTGACTTGTGGAGTCAAGAAGCGCTCGCGGAGCGAATGTCGCTGGGCGACTTCATCAGGCGTCTCGGGCGCGCGCCCACACGTGTACGTGTCCAAGAGCTGCGAAGCAGCGCGTCGAACGACCTCCGCAGGAGAGAGACGCTCATACCCGTAGTCGCGACGCGACGTGCCAACTATGGGGCGGGCCACAGGTCTGTTAGACCGCGCTCGAGAGGCAGCCTCGAGCTGTCGGCTTTGAGCCCCGTCCAGGTCGTTGGGGACCACACCTGGCTCAGGGAGCTCATCCTCATACCTCGAGGAGAGAGGAGGCGCATTGCGTAGGGCGTTCGCGGACCCGTCACGGTTCGGGAACGGATTAGGCGTCCGCAGCTCGCGAGAGCGCGGCGCCGGGCTCGAAGGCCTCGGAGAGGCAGCCTCCTGGCGCGTAGGAGTCCATTCGTCGTCGTCAGGGACGATCTCGCCCTGCTCAAGCTCGTCGAGCCAGGCGTTTCGACGCGTACGCGGAGTCGATGGCTCAGGGGAGCGTGGAGCGTTACTCCCACCTGGATGTTGGCTCGCGGAGCCGGAGCCATGGCGTCGACGGTGCTCATCGTGGTACTGTCGTACACTGAGCCGCTGCGGAGCAGCTTCCCTGTCGGGACTGCGGCCTGTGGCCTGTGGCGATTGCGGGCTGTCACGCCCCGACATGTGTCCACTGGACGATGGCGAGGAGAGGTCAGATGACCGAGGAGAAAGGTGGAGCATTGAGAATGCGGATTCGGTAATGGGCTCTGGGAGCCGAAGTTCTTTGAACTTGTGATGAGGTAAAGTGACCTCTAACGTCTTGAGAAGACTAGACCTCACTGAGAAAGTGTCGTGGACACGGGTGTCCACATCTTGGTGGGGGGTGGTGTAACGGGGTTACACGGGTTTACACCTGGTGTGTTCCACACATGGATACACTTTGTGTAAGGTACATATTTGATGTACAGACACTCGAGGGAGTGTGTGTGGCTGAGAGCCACACGTTATGCATTTGAAGTAGGATTTTACTTGGTTTTACTATGTTAGATAGTTAAACACATACATTTACCCCCTAGGCGGCTAGCCGCAATAAAAGATAAATAAACAGTTTGGATTTGGAACACTAAGAGTAAAGTCCTTTTATTAAGGTCGTAGTTAGTAGCTGCCTTCGGATATTAAAGCCTATTAACCCTTAATAAGGTGTGTGTTAATCCTTGACTCGTTGAGTTAACCGTCTTCCTCTGACGCTAAGCTACGGCAGCCCCGCTGCACAAGCAGTGCGTCCACCGGATACTTCGTTGAGCGATAATCTGGTATTTGGCCCGGCTAGACAACGCCAAGCTCGTATTTCGAATCAGTTCCAACCCCGCCTTCTAGAGACTGGACATCCGTCAGCCAGCTCGAGAACACCGTCCAGGTATCCGGCATTACCCTACGACGTAGCCATCTTTACGTACCTGTCATGAAGAACCTCACTGTATGCATCCGCGTTCGGCCACTTAACAAGAGGTTTAGGATTTCTGCTGATGGGCGTGATGACACGGTTCAACGTGATATTCGCTCTAATGACCAGCCTGCGCTCACACGCCCAGTGGTTTTCCTCACCGAACCTGAGACGGGCACGACGCTCAGGGGCAACGGAACCATATTCTTGTACGACGAGGCCTTCGACACCTTCAGCAACCCCCGTGGCATCTTCGGTCGCGTAGACAAGCGCATCATTCACCCTACGTTAACCGGCATCAACGGGGCCATTTTTGCCTTATGAGCAAGAAAGGAAATAATATTTTAAGAAGGAGGGGAGGTTTCCGCTGAGCTTCACTTGCTGGAAGCCATGCCGCCATGGCGTCTGGAAGCTCGGAGAGGAGAGTAGCGAGGACCTTGGCTATGAGGTCCCGAATAAGCGAATTGCCCCACTTATGCCTGAGGTAGTACTTTGTTAAGCAACTCCGCGCGCTCCATCCTCGTGGCAACCCTATTCTAATAGATGTTTTATTACAATTAAATTTGTTTTGAGATGACTGGTCATCGAATATGGGGGCACAAAGTGTCTCTGCCCGTACGTGGTAGCGCGTCCACAAAGCGCATCTCTTTTCGTTGCGGAAAAATCAATGTCGAAAGAAGATGAAAACCTCTAACTCGATCCGAGACGCCCAGACAAATATGGGGTAGTGGGCTTGAGTTAACTAAAATGCTGCACGAATGTGTCACACAAAAAATACTGGTTCACGGTCTAACGGAGGAGGGTTTTGAGTGATATCTATAGAGACCAAATGTACATTTATTGCTCCAAATGGTGGTTGCCACCAATCGATGTTTTGGGCTCTCCCCGGAGACACCCGCTTTCTAGAAATCGGCTAGTCGAATAAAAAAATAGTAATTATTATTCGTTCTCAAAATAGCCACTACTGTGCCTGCCCTGAATTGCCTGGAGGTCGGTTTTGCTGAAAATAATTCAGGAGCGCCACATATATCCGTCCAAATAAGCGTCGAGGTGGCCATTAGTAATGCCTCTCATGGCCTTGGCGTGACGCTTGATCCGCGTCTCCCACAACCCCTCTATAGTATTAGTATGACTTTACCAACACCGCCTATCTAGGTACTCAACATAACATACATAAGTCACTTAAGCAACATTAGCGCAACACGAGTGTAGCTATCAAGCAACATTACCTTAAACTCAGCCTTGGGTAGCTCCTTCGAGCAGGTAGAGCGGCAAGAGGCGTGCCAGTAGTGCACGGTGTCTACAGAAACACCGGCCAGCTCGGCTGCGTTGGCTTGCGGAAGCCGCATGCACCAGGCCAACAGCAGCCGAACGGCGATGGTGATTTTGATCTTGGCCTCATCGAAGAAGGAGTTGGTCAGCACGCCAATGGAAGTCTCCTTTCCAGTAGCATACTGTTTCCGGCGGCAGCACCGCCAGCGTTTGCGTGCAATAAATAGTGAGGCACATAGGTAGCGAGTATAGGGGTAGGCCTTCTTATCGTCGATGAGCCCCACCTGCATACACCAATACACGCAACGAGCCTCTTCGCAGGTAACTTCCATCATCTTGTCGACTGCTCGTGTCGTCGACGTGATACTGGTACGGGGTGGGGCTTCCTGGGGCAGCCATTGTGGAGGGGGTGGTGGTTATGGAGGGGTCTTGGGTATGGGAGGTTGCAAAGTGAAAAACTTAAAGTAGTGTAGGAAGTGTACATTGAGCTCAACAGCAGATTATATTAATATCTACAGTAATATTGATAGTGAGTGTTGCTTGAACGAACCCTAGACCTGGATGGGTCGACACGCACATATTGTATAAATTATTACAGGACATAAATTGAAAGAACATTTTAAAATCTACTGGATTAATTATGTGCACATTAGATAACAGTCTCAAAAAGTGTGTCTTAGCGTATGGTGCTTAATTTCGCATAAAATCTGTTTTTATGCGAATTCCATGCCTTATTCCGGAAAACATGATTTTTCAAAAAGCACATGCTTGTTTTTCGCATTTACCATGCTGTTTTTTTTATATTCGCATCTCTGGTTCGGGCCGTGACTTCTGGGATAAGTACGATCCTATGAAAAACAGTTGGCTACATTTGTGGCCCAAAAATGAAATTGTAGAGGCTTCCACCCAAGAGTCGGTCTATTTCAACGACACCTGAGTTCTGCCTATACAGCATCAGGTACTCTACAAGTGCAAATACAGTAGTTAGACACTTCATCTTCCTCACTTTCCAACTTGCCATCAATCGGCCAAGGGGGTGACGGGCCGAAGTACTGTGAACGTCACACGCATACCCCTGTAATGCATTGTGGAGTTTAAGACGGCGCGTGGTGTGGTATTAGTGGGCAACTGGCATTAAGCGACTTCCGTGGTTTTTACCGCTTTGAAGTTGCTGCCTAATCCTTTCTAGCTGCACGGAGCCTGATTACATCCATTTTGACGACAAGTTGGAAAGTCAAGCGTAGGATTAGAGCAAACAGTAATCTATTTGATGTCTTAAGTCTTAGGAAGCTAGGAGCAAGCCGAAAAAGACCGCCTTAAAAAGCTTGAGATGGGGAGTCGTCTGATTCATATTGGGTCTCGCGCTGAGACGCGGGTAGGCGAGAGCGAGCGCTGCTGTTGCCGTGCCCGATATAGACGCTGAGCTCTAGCACGCTGGGTGCGAACACGGTCGCCCATTGACTGATACTTGGACAACACCATATCGTAGTGTTCGCTGTCGTGAGCTCGTAGAGGCATCAAACCTACATGGAAGTTGGTCAGCGCCACACATAGCCGAGCGACACCATCAAAACGGTCCTCGTTCCATTTAAAGGTCGCATAGGTAGCTTTCCACAGTATACACATCCGACCAAAATAATTCTCAACCAGGACGCGATCCGAAGAAATTGAACGGTTGCGGGAAATGTCGTCACGGTAAAGAGTGCCTCCGCGCGGTTGTTTCTTTGGCTGGATAGTTCGAAGCACCCGCCCGGCACCCTGGTAACCCTTGTCTACTAGCACAGCGCACATATGCGGAAGCTGCGTTGGTTCAGCTCCCATTTCAGCAGTTGTCCCGTCCTCCTTGCGCAGCATCTGACGATGAATCGTGAGCCTGTCGAGCATCATCGTCAGATCCGACGTTGATCCAGGAGAATGATCTGAAGCATCAACAGCGAGACCTGGTGGTGTCACAGAGCACTCAATCTTGAATCCATACAGCTTGTGCTTCGCGGAGAAGTAGACCTTCTGTTCTGCAAAGCGACCACTAGGTCGATATGCTGGCTGGAACTTGACGTCAGTAGCGTAGAGAGCATGTGGGTAGTTTGTAGAGGTGTTTCCAGCTTCCATCTGCTCGGACATCTTTACGCGCTTGACCATCTGGGAGTACAGCACAGGCTCAATTGTCTGAATGACACGGTGAACCATTTTCTCCAGCGTCGAAATCCCGATGTTGAAATCGATCGCGTGCTTCTATGGTGAAGCGAGAAGGCCAGTCGTCAGCGATTGATCGAGGGAGACATGATCGAGAAGGATGTGGAGTGATTAGACGGAACCTGAGTGGGACTATCCAGATCTATTCAGATCTAATACTGAGTCGAATCAGGTACCAAATTTTGGGTACCAGTCAAGTGGATCGATATGGCGCAATCATTCGGGTACACGGCTGGCGATCCAGAAATGGATCGACAAGGGTTCCATCATTTCGACACATTATCCTGATCGAGAAAGTGGATCGATATGGTGCAATCATTTCGAGACATTATCGTGATCGAGAATCTGGATCGACAATGGTGCAATCTTTTAGGCACACTTCTGGATCGACGGCGATCGAGAATGACATGTACCGAATAATTGGTACACCGGATGAAGTTCAAGGTAGTCAGTCAGCTGCGAGGGAGATGGGCAGATGATGGGAGGAAAGGGAACAGATAGGAGGGATCTAAGATGGTTAAGAGAGAGATTTTCCTTGTAGCACGCAAGTGGTGTTCCACAGAATTCCAAGGCTGGGAAGTATATTGGCCCCCCTTGACGAAGGACCCCAAGACGCTCAAGGACAAGACACGCAACAACGCCTGGAAAGCTTGGCCAGGTCAACGCTTCTCTCTCCGCCCCCCTCAACTCCACCGCTAACAGTAGGCGGCCCAAGCATCTACATTGAAAACCATTGCCCCCTTTGGAACAGCACAAGCCCGAAGGACAACCCCCCAGAGTGGATCAAGTTTATTCAAGCTTCGTCCTACTCTGTCTACCGACGATCGCGCGTAGAAGTATCCGCAAGGTCGTCACCGATAACCCCTGAGTGCCGTCCACACTCCAGCCCAACCAAGAACAAACCCCTTGGCCCCTTCCAGGTCACCCAGGAAGAGCGTTAACCCCGCCAGGTCAACGGGTACACAAGGTGAGAAGATCTTCAGACCCCACGGTCGATCGGAGTACCCCCTCCGTCAGTTGGCAGTCCGGCCCCTCTGTGTGTGAGTGCCCCTCGCGTCGAAATTCTTCGCGGACCACTACACCACAATGGTGCGCGTGCCCGGATCTTCTGGTGACCTTGGATATCACCGTGAGTCCAGTCAAGAAGAGGCCAAGATCAAGGTTGAACCAGGAAGTATCGGCGCGTCGACGGAAGGTGTATCGCCGTCGTCGCATCTGAAGAGTGAAGAGTACACCGAACGTCAGAGCCCTGGGAGGAGCTCTGGCGGGGACAAGGAGGAAGGTTCAGCGATGGACCTTGAAGAAAAGCCTCACCCTCCTCCCTTGGGCCCTTCGGGGCCCCGCGCGGATCGCGACGCGAGTCGTAATCCGCCGGATGAAGATCCATCCGTGAAAACGGAAGGACCTTCACCCAAAACCCCCACCCCCACTCCGCACCCCTCCTCGAAGAAGTCGAAGAAGGCGACGCCGAAGCCCGCGAAGATGAAGCTGAAGGCACCCGACGCGGACGAGAGTGGTGATACCAAGACTTGGACGTAAGGCGAGCTGCGTGTCGTCCTCTACCGGAAGAAACTCCGCGCGTTCTTGATCGAGGGCCCAGTCATGAAGATGATGAAGCCGAAGTTGATTGGCGATCTTCAAGGCCCGGTGATCAAGCCTGCCAAGCCGGTAGACCAAGCGGCGGCGATCAGCGCCCTGATGCGCATGCTGAAGGAAGCGGGAATCGTGGCCGGGAACTTCAACGCCGAGGAACTGCTCGAACTTGATCTTCCCATACTTGAAGGATCCACCAAGCACTTGGTAAGGCTGCTCACCCCGTTGGTAGGCGCCGTCATCTCGATCGCCGATCAGGGGCTGACGACGACATACTCGAGTCAGTCCGGGTCACCCCACTCCTCGTTCGCATCTGCGAAGACGTCTGCGAGGGTGTCGGAGGCGGGTTCTGATAGCTCGATCGAGCTGAGCAGGATGACGCTTGGACCAGCTGGAGCAGCCATGTTGGAAGCCAGGAAGAACGAATCGACCCTGGCGCCGGTGTCGACCGTAGCGTCCAGCCCTGGCAGTCTTCAGTCGATCTTCAATGCTGCGATGGATCGCTACCAGAAAGAACAAGGAGCTGCAGTCGCCCTGACACCACGTGTGCCCGATCTTCCGAAGAACATCGGCGCCCAAGACGTCGACATGGAGTCGGTTGGATCACATCATGATCACCCAGACGAGTACGATCCAGACGACTTGAGTATCGAAGTCCCGTGTGTTAACGCTGTGTCGTCCGCCGATGCCACGTCGTCCGCTGGCACCTCTGCAGTTCCCCGAGTCAGGATCTCCGCGATCTCCGAGCTGAAGGAATTCTCCGGTAAGGATTTCGATGAGGAGAAAGCTAGAAGCTGGCTGAGCAAAGTGAAGTCCGCGTTCGCCCGAGATCAAGCGACCGACAGCGAGAAGTGCATTGTCTTCAGCAACCTCCTAGTTGGTCCAGCGCGAAACTGGTACCAACAGTTGGGGAGAACCACCCGCAGCAAGTGGAATGATTTGCTAGGCGACTTCCGAGTCGAGTACTGTGGGCTGGGCGTGTCACTCGCGAGGCAATATTACCACGCGAGGAAACGATCGGACGAGAAGCCTCTCGAGTATCTTCATAGGCTCACCGTGTTGGGTCTGCGCGCGAAGTTGGAGATCAAGACTGGATCGGCATCCACAAAGCGGGAACATGTGGAACATTTCATCGAGACTCTGGATGATCGCGAGTTGGCTGATCAGCTAACTCTGCTGCGTATCACCGACGGAGACCCCCTTGCCAAAATCCTGCGTGCACGTCAGCGTGCCAAAGTTCGCCAAAGCAAGGCTGTCGCTGGATCGAACAAGTTCCGGCAGAAAGCGCCAAGTGGTCCACCGCAAGCTCCTTCGAAGTCCACTCGCGCCGTTCGCGCAATCCGCGCTTCATATGACAGCGCTGGGTCGGGATCCGATCTGGATTCTAGTGGATCGGAAGATGATCGAGCCCCGTCGCACGTCTACTTGGCCGCTGCAGCCGATCACCGTAAACCGGAAACTCAACGCACGAGCCGTTGGGAAGAAGGCCAGTCACCGGCTCGCACTGATCGCGAAGGTGGATCGCGCCTGGAGGAACGTCCGCCACCGTGCTCGCACTGTGGATCCACGAGGCACTCCGACCATGGTTGCTGGAAGCGCCTGACCTGCGAGAAGTGTGGTCGCCGTGGTCACCCTGCTGATCACTGCCTGTACGTGTGCCGCGCCTGCGGCAAGCTCCACGAAGACGGCAAATGCCCGATGGAAGAGTTTTACAACTTGATCCGCCAGTGGTACAACCCGACGCGCCACGCCGGGATGCTGCCATCCAACGCGGAGATGTTAAACTAGGACGCTCGCCAGGTTTGAATCTGGTACGAGCCGAGCGTTCTAAGTTCTGTATTTTTGCATACGTTGAAAGGCAGCCGAAGGCAAGAGTCAGTGAGACGACAACACCGATCAACAATATACGTGGAATTCATGGAAGACGTACCGCTACGATAGCGAGCTTGCGGAATGATGAGTTCTCCCGATCGGAGGTTGTGATGGAACTCGATTTAGCTGACGGCGAGTTGCGTGGATACTGGAAGGATCACCTGCCTGATGTGGAGCACGGAAGACCAGCGTTAGTCAGCAATGCCAGGATGTCACCATCTGATTCAGCTGGCGATCTCTTACCTGGCGAATCACGCGGCTACTGGAAGTATCACGCTCCCGGCAAATGGTTCAAGCAGGCCAAAGCCACCGGCAAGATCAACAACTCCAGAGCGGCCCTGCTCCTAGATTCCGGCGCTGAAGTCTCGATCGTTAGCACCGCCTTTGCTCGTAAGGTTGGCTGCATCATTGACGAGAGTCAGAGACAATATTGCATTGGGATCGGAGAAAATGTGTACGCAACTCTGGGACGTACCACGATCAAGATCACGCTGGCTGGTTTCTTGGTTTACTTCTTCGATGCGTGGGTTGGTGACATGGTTGGGCAAGACGTGATGCTAGGCATGGATTTCATGATCCCAGCCGGCATCCGTCTTGATCTGGCCGACGGGACTATGTGCCTCCCGAACGAAGTGCGGGTACAGTTGACGGGTCGCCGCCCTCCGTATGGCCGAAGCAGCCACGACATCGCGCTCGACGACAGCGTTCTCCTGGAAGTCGGAGAATCTGTAGAGATACCGATACAAAAGCCCCGAGCGTTAGAGCGAGAGAAGTTGTGGATCGCCCGTGGAGAAAGATGGGTACCTACTTTGGTGAAGGGTCTTGGCCGAACGCAGTACTTGAAGATCACGAATATCAGCGACAAGAAGCTGATGTTGCAGAGACTCACACAGTTGGGACTGTGGTTGGCTGAAGATCTCGTACCACGGACGCCTGGACTCATCTCCGTAGGATCGCGTCGATATGCTGAGTGGCAGAATCTTGCGTACGAAGCCACCACTGATCAGCAGGATGAAGCGGAACCTGAGCCGACGTACATGGGACCACTGGTAGATCGACCAACGTACGACATCCCGAAGGGCATCCTGAAGCGTGAAGGATCCAGACCGAAGCCCGAAGTAGCTGCTGTGGCGGTGAAATGGGCTGATCCAGTCGGCTCGAAGCAAGATCGACGGGAGTCGGAACCAGAATGGATGGTCGATCAGGAGTGCAAGATCGAGAACCGATCGAACCCTGCAGATCGGGAGCCGATCGGCCCGATGATCGACGATCCGAAACCGATGATCGACGATCAGCCACTGATTGGCCCAGCGTCCGACGCCATCGATGATCCAAAATTGGAGCCGGAGGCCGAAGTCAGCGGGACGCCCGAAGACGACGAAGTCTGTTACCATGAAGGGAAGGACCTGATCGTTGAAGATCTGGAGAATCAGATGGCCATACTCCCGGAGGTAAGCGCCACCACGGAAGAAGTCAAGATCGAAGATATCCAGATCGAGGAGGCAGAAGGGAGAACGCTGGAACAGATCGATCGATTGAGACAGATCATCTGGAAGCGCAGGCATCTCCTGATCGGAAAAGGGAACGCTCTCCCTCCAGCTGCACGCGGCGCCGTCTGTGACATCGACGTTGGTAACGCAACCCCTGTGGCCCAGCGTGTGCGACGTGTCGCCCCGCAGTTTCGGGAGAAGTTGTCAGACTTGATCAAGGGACTGTTGTCGGCGGGAATCATCACCCACTTGACCTCACCTTGGGCATCTCCAATCGTTGTGATCATCAAGAAGAATGGGGTCGACATCCGTCTCTGCATCGACTACCGGTTGGTGAACAGTTTGACGAAGTTGATGGTGTACCCCATGCCGCTAATCAACGATCTCTTGGACGATCTGGATAAGGTCCTCTGGTATTGCTCACTGGATATGGCGAGTGGATTCTGGGTTGTCAGCATGACGGAAAGAGCCCGGTTGATCTCCGCGTTCATCACCCCTTTCGGACTCTTCGAGTGGACACGCATGCCCTTCGGATTGAAGAACGCCCCGCAGATCTACCAGCGCTTGATCGACAACGCGCTGTACGGACATCTTCGGATCAGAGCTGATCAAGAGTCGACGAAGCTGATCGACGTGTTTGAAGACGGTGAACCTGATCCTGAGTTGAAGCCATCAGTACTCGGAAGACGATCGTACATCGACGACATCTTGATCACTAGCTCCGACTGGGATGATCTCTGCGAGAAAGTCGAGCGGCTCCTGGACACCTGTGATCGATGGAATCTGTCAATCAGTGTGGTCAAAAGCTTCTGGGGCTACAGCAAGGTGGCGTACCTGGGACATCAAGTATCACCAGAAGGTCTGGAAGCAAGCCCGAAGGATCTAGAAGCACTGGGGAACTTACCTTTCCCGACTTCGCTCCGATCGATGCAGTCCTTCCTGGGGAGCTTGAACTATTACAGTCGGTTCATTGAGGACTTCTCGATCTATGCCGCGATCTTGTACGAGCTGCGCGAGGTGGATTTCCATGAGTATCGGCTGCGGAATGAGAGATCCGGGGTGCATCAGACTGGGGGCGACGAGTCGCCTGAGGATGACCGGTGGGCGAGTGCGATCACCGCGTTCACCTTGCTGAAAGCCAAGGTCGTAGCCACGCCGATCCTCCGACACTTCGACCCTGATCGAGGTCCCGTAGTCGTGTTGTACGCGAGCCAGTGGGCGATCTCTGCTGCGCTCATGCAAGAACATGATGGCGTGTACTGGCCAGTGACCTTCACCAGTCGCACCTTGAAGACCAACGAGCTGAATTACAGCACAGTTGACAAGGATGTCTTGGCACTTCTCCGAATGCTAGATGTGTGTTATACCCAATTGGTTGGCCGATCCATCAAGGTCTTGTCTCGACACTCCACGCTCGCGTGGCTGTTGAACTCGTCCGGGCTTGATGGGCGATTGGGCAAGTGGGCTGCTCTGCTGTCAGGATGGACGTTGGAGATCGTGAAGTGTTCCAGAGGCGAAGACGAGATCCTGGGTGCCCTCGCAGCTAGTATCACGCCTCGATCAGAAATGGATCACGCCTTGATCGCCATCGCTCCGAGGAAGCAGCCACGCAAACTGATCGTCACACCGCCACCAACGGTAGAGCCGGGCGAAGACTTGTTGGTAGTCTCCTTTGATGGATCCGCGAGTGTCAAGAGGAAGGTCGGCGCGTTCAGTGCTGTAATCTGGAAGCTCCCCGAGTGGACGGTCGTTTCTGCGGAGTCGAGATTCATGCCGGAGATCACTGTCAATGAGGCAGAATATCAGGGTCTCTTACTTGGGCTCGATCTCCTTCCGACATCAGACCGGGGGCGGATCGTGATCTGCGGTGATTCGAACTTGATCATCCGCCAGATGCGCGGTGAGATTGACTGCAAGGCGCCTAAACTCCAACTGCTGAGACATAAAGCGATGGATCAACTGAGAGTCTGACCGGAGCATGAATTTCTACACGTCAAGCGGGAATGGAATCAGAGTGCAGACAAGTTAGCCAACACGGCTTTACAGCAAGAGTCTGGAGAGATCGTTACCTTGGAAGTGGATCGGCGAGACTTGGCCACGCTCAATCGTCTGTATGAAATTCTGCGGCCGAAGGAAGACGACGCTGCTGTCCGCGTGTCGGCTGTTACCCGAGCCGCAGGGCGACGACGTCAAGTGCGACCGGAAATCCTGCAAGAGTCGATCGTACAGCAGATGAGGGTTGAGCGGATCGTACAAGCTCAAGATGAAGAGGTATGGATCGTGCAACTGAAAGCTTACCTGCAAGGCAACGTGGTAAACTTGTCAGCCGAAGATGCGAAGGCCTGCGCCAAGATCGCCAACGAGTATGATCTGGACGAGAGTGGACTGCTGCTCTATTGTCCGATTGGGTCAAGATCGAATGCCGATCGAGACCCGATCGTCCGCGTGGTTGTACCTGAGACGCTCCAACAAGATTTCCTGCATCATTACCATGTCAGCCTAGAAGGAGGACACCAGGGAATCGGAAGAACGTACGAGCGGATCAGGAGACACTTCCATTGGCGTGGACTATTCAAGAGTGTGCAGAAGTACGTAGGTGAGTGCATCGATTGTGAGACCGGAAAAGGACGGCCTCTCATACAGGGAGAGTCGCCAGGGAACATACAGGCTACGTACCCTTTCCAGGTGATCGCGATGGATCATATCCCGTCGTTACCGAAATCGTTCAAAGGGAATACCGAGCTGCTGATCTGGATCGACTTGTTCACCGGCTACGTGATCGCGAAAGCCAGCAAATCTCGGACGGCACAAACGATCGCGGAGAACTATGAGGAATGCGTCTTCCGCCGGTTCGGTGCCAGCGAAGTCATCCGACACGATTGAGAGCCTGGATTCATGGCCGATTTCTTCCGTGCGTTCAACCGAATCGTGGGGCAAAAACAAAGCCCTACGATGGCGTACCGACCACAGAGTAATGGATCGGCAGAACGGATGGTACAGACGCTGACACGCTCCCTGAAGATGTATGTTGCAGATGTCGATCAGCGAGACTGGGATGAATATGCCGAACGGCTCACTTTCGCGCTCAACACAGCTCACGATCGCACACGTGGAGACACACCATTCTACCTTGCGCATGGCTGGGACCCGCGATCGACGCTGGAAGCTGCCCTGCCGATCGCCATTACAGGACATCGTGATCGAGACGCCCGCCGTTGGAGAAATCATATCCAGAAGCAGTACCAGCAGGCGCGCGAACATGTGAATGAGCGCCTTCGTGACGCCATTCGGAGCAGAGCTGATCGCCACAACGAGGAAGTACGCCCACACAGGATCGAAGCTGGATCACAAGTATGGCTGTATCTCGATCGCGTGAAGGTCGGCTACGCGAAGAAATTAGCGCACATGTGACACGGCCCATTCCGAGTCGCAGAACTGATCGGAAACCACGCTGCTCGTCTCCAGATTGCCGGATCGGAATACAACGTATTCCCGATCGTACACCTGTCTAAGCTGAAGCTGGTCAGGAAATGCCCCGATCGGCCGAAGACCCGACTTGTGGATCCGGACGCCGATCGTTTCGATTTCGACGAGGCCTTCTTGCCAGAAGATAGCTGGGAGACTGCACTTGAGGACGACGAGTACGAGGTGGAACGGATTGTGGACGTGCGATCGGGCCGGAGAACGCGGTACGGCCGCGTGCATCGCGAGTTTCTTGTACACTGGAAGGGCTACGAGGAGCCCACGTGGGTTGACGAGGCTGACTTGAACTGCGGCGCACTGTTGCGGGAGTTCGAGAGGAAAAGGGCGAATCGCAATCGCTTTAATGCGATGCAGTCGCACGAGGAAGATGAAGGAGGCCCTTCGCAGTAGTTGGGATGCTGCAAGAGAGAGAATGTGGAAAGAAAGGTATGTGGGCACGTCACATACCAGATGAGTGGTGGATATTTGTGAAAAAGAAAGGAGTGTCGTTAAATCGAAGGGGCCGTCCCCAACGATGGAGCCCAAGGGCTCTTACATGTAAAAGGAAGGATCACTCAAGGATTAACTGCAGAAGGGATCAGCCTACCTGATCTAGTCCTGATCGCTACCGTCACTACCGGAAGCTGCTGTTGGCCGGAATTTGCCATCGAGGCGCGCTACCTGTAGGCCGGGATGATCCTGAGGGTGAGTGCGAAATTGATTACGCCATGGATCGGAGGTGTCCGTGAGCGCCAAGGCCTCTAGCAAGTCGTTAGGACGCACGCGCGCCCCAAGACCGGGGCACCAAGCACTCTGCTCAGCATTTCGGCGAGGGAAGTGCAGGATGAATGGATCCAAGAAGAGATCGAGATCACAATGACCTGCGATCATCCCCTGGAGGGCGACTTCCAACACCTTCTTCCAACGAGGACCAGCCCGTGAGCGCCGCTGCTTGCGATCGTGGTTGAGGCGATCGAGATAGGGACTCGCACTGCGCATCTCTGAGGTGAGCGTGAAGTGATGCGTCGCTTCCCACAGCGCCTGGAGGTGGTCTTGCTCGAAGGTGGTGTACTGCAGGGCGAAGTCCGCGAACCATCCCGTGAGGTCGAAAGAGTGAGGAACCACAGGCGTCTGTAAGGCCGTCCAAGGCTCAGCGTCATACAGGGCACGCACATTAGCCTCCGTGATAACCTAGGAGACTTCTTCGCGTAGAGCTTCCTTAGTAGCGTAGGTGGCCTCGTAGATCAGAAGATAAGAAGAGCAAAAGAACTAGAGCTATGTCTGTTCAACTCAGTCAAAACTGAAGTAATTCATTATTTCCTTACCGCATGATCTTTCACATGCAACGTGTCGTACACACGAGGAAGAAAGACCGTTGGACATGCTACCAACACCATCAACAGCCAAAACTCCCTTGATCTCTCGTGTCCCAATTACACCACGAGGATCGTCTTGTCTCCGCTTGTAATTCAGGCTCCAGCTGAGTGACAAGGCTGCGTCAGCAAATGGGTACACTCATACTGCATACATGTACACTGCAACCTGCAGTTTCTGCTACTCCCACCTCACTCATGTTGGACCTGAAGTGCTTCAGACACGTCTTCGACGTTCAAAGCTTGGCGGAGACCTTGGAATCGCTGAGTTCCCAACGCCTTCGTAAAAATATCAGCGATGTTGTGCTCGCCAGAAATGTACTGCACTTCAATGCTACGCTTGGCCACAAATTCAGCGATTTTCCGACTCGTCTTAGCGAATCTCTTCATCCTTTGGTAATTGCCAGGCTCCTTGACCACTGCCAAGGTACTTTGATTGTCCATCCTAAGGATTGAGCATGGCGGTTTCTTGCCACTCGTCTCCTTCAGTAGTTTCCGTGCCCACATCAAGTCTTCAACACACGTACTCGCTGCAATTAGCTCTGAACTGCATGTATCCGTAGTCACTTTGCTTTGTTGCTTGCTTTTATACAGGAACATACAGCCATTTAGTCGTAGCAGATACCCAGATACCGATCGACTTGTATCTGGACAATTAGCGTGGTCTGCATCACAGTAGCCATCAATTTGCAGCGGTAGCACTGGATTTTGTTTGCGATATACCAACCCGTAGGTTCGTGTAGCACTTGTTGGTCACGGAAACTACTGAAGGAGAAGAAGTCTCCTAGGTTATGATTGGGCTCATAACCTAGGAGACTTCTTCGCGTAGAGCTTCCTTAGTAGCGTAGGTGGCCTCGTAGATCAGAAGATAAGAAGAGCAAAAGAACTAGAGCTATGTCTGTTCAACTCAGTCAAAACTGAAGTAATTCATTATTTCCTTACCGCATGATCTTTCACATGCAACGTGTCGTACACACGAGGAAGAAAGACCGTTGGACATGCTACCAACACCATCAACAGCCAAAACTCCCTTGATCTCTCGTGTCCCAATTACACCACGAGGATCGTCTTGTCTCCGCTTGTAATTCAGGCTCCAGCTGAGTGACAAGGCTGCGTCAGCAAATGGGTACACTCATACTGCATACATGTACACTGCAACCTGCAGTTTCTGCTACTCCCACCTCACTCATGTTGGACCTGAAGTGCTTCAGACACGTCTTCGACGTTCAAAGCTTGGCGGAGACCTTGGAATCGCTGAGTTCCCAACGCCTTCGTAAAAATATCAGCGATGTTGTGCTCGCCAGAAATGTACTGCACTTCAATGCTACGCTTGGCCACAAATTCAGCGATTTTCCGACTCGTCTTAGCGAATCTCTTCATCCTTTGGTAATTGCCAGGCTCCTTGACCACTGCCAAGGTACTTTGATTGTCCATCCTAAGGATTGAGCATGGCGGTTTCTTGCCACTCGTCTCCTTCAGTAGTTTCCGTGCCCACATCAAGTCTTCAACACACGTACTCGCTGCAATTAGCTCTGAACTGCATGTATCCGTAGTCACTTTGCTTTGTTGCTTGCTTTTATACAGGAACATACAGCCATTTAGTCGTAGCAGATACCCAGATACCGATCGACTTGTATCTGGACAATTAGCGTGGTCTGCATCACAGTAGCCATCAATTTGCAGCGGTAGCACTGGATTTTGTTTGCGATATACCAACCCGTAGGTTCGTGTAGCACTCAGGTACCGAAGGATACGCTTTGCACATTCGTAGTTTTCTTTGGTGTACGCACTGCTATATCGTGCCAGGGTTCTCACTGCATTGGCAAGATCTGGTCGCGTGCATGCCACCAAATATTGCAACGCTCCAATCAACTCACGGAAGGGTATCATCGGGTCATTAATCTTGTTAACGTCCGTTTCGCGAGACGGCATCCTTTCATTCTGCATTTGCGGTGATCCGATGGGCCGTGCATCGCTCATGCCAAAGCGTTTCAGGACTCGATCAATGTATGCCGTTTGTGACAAACACAAAATTTTGCAGGAATGTAGTGAACTTCCATAGCTAGCAAATGTTTCACTCGTCCTAAATTCTTCAGTGCAAACCGTTGACTGAGCTCATCGATGGCACCTTCAATGTCTTCCTTCTTGCCAGCAATCAATAAGTCGTCTACATAGACCGTAACGTACACGACACGCCCATTCTGCCAGCGTTGATAGAGACCCACATCAAAAGAACACTGCTTGAATCCAAGCTTCATCAAATAATCATGGAGTGTCTTATACCACAGGCAAGATGCCTGTTTAAGTCCATATAGTCCCTTCAATAACTCACAGATACGGTCAGTTCCATCGTAGAAATAATCAGGTTGCTCCATGAAAATCTTAACCCCTTCCAGTTCTCCGTTCAAAAATGCCGTCACGAAGTCTACATGAACACAATCATAGTCCAGTAGAAACGCCATTATCAGCAAAAATCTCACTGTCTCGATTCGAACCACTGGAGAATAAGTTTCCACATAGTCAACACCGTACTTCTGTCCACAGCCTTTCACAGCTAAGCGAGCCTTTAACCGGTCAACATGTCCTTTTTCATTGAGCTTTGGTCTTAGCACCCAAGTTGTCTTCAGTATATTGCATGGGGCTTTCGGTCTGTCGACCAATCTCCAGGTTCCGTTCACACTGTGCGCTTCCATTTCCAACCTCATCGCTTTTTCCCATTGTTTTCGATGGATGGATGCCATTGCTTCCTCCACAGAGGCTAAATTTCCTGCGAGGTTCTCCATAGTGTCCAACGAAGCCATGGCGTAGTCTTTCAGACGAACATTAGCTTTCTTTACACGTTGAGAACGTCTCGATGCATGTTTCTCATTTGGACAGGTTTCCGGTACTTCACTTGCAGCAGAATCTTTTAAGTGTGGCTCATGTGCGTGACTAAGTCGATTTGGCGCCGGCAATGCAATATTTCCACTTGACATGCCTGCCGAACCCACCGAATCGTTTTCATCGTCACTGCATATGTCCTCGGCTGCACCAACTCCCACCGAATCTGCACCGCCTCCTGGTTGTTCCTTCTGCACAACTTCTTCACATTCTGTCTGCAATTTTCCGTCATCTCTGAGTCGGTCTATAGACCTCTGCACCACTTCACCTGCCCTAGATCGTGCTTCTTGCTCTGCTACGTACTCCACAGGTAATGGAACAAACGGTATTTGCGGGTAATAGTGCTGTCTGCCCTTCAAAAGAGCATTGATGTATGTTCGATCATAACCCACGCTAATTGTCCAGATACAAGTCGATCGGTATCTGGGTATCTGCTACGACTAAATGGCTGTATGTTCCTGTATAAAAGCAAGCAACAAAGCAAAGTGACTACGGATACATGCAGTTCAGAGCTAATTGCAGCGAGTACGTGTGTTGAAGACTTGATGTGGGCACGGAAACTACTGAAGGAGACGAGTGGCAAGAAACCGCCATGCTCAATCCTTAGGATCACCTAGGAGACTTCTTCGCGTAGAGCTTCCTTAGTAGCGTAGGTGGCCTCGTAGATCAGAAGATAAGAAGAGCAAAAGAACTAGAGCTATGTCTGTTCAACTCAGTCAAAACTGAAGTAATTCATTATTTCCTTACCGCATGATCTTTCACATGCAACGTGTCGTACACACGAGGAAGAAAGACCGTTGGACATGCTACCAACACCATCAACAGCCAAAACTCCCTTGATCTCTCGTGTCCCAATTACACCACGAGGATCGTCTTGTCTCCGCTTGTAATTCAGGCTCCAGCTGAGTACCTAACGAACTGCCGCGCAAGATGTTTTTGACCCAGGATGGCAAATGCTTGGAGTTTATCTTTCACGGCGCGCATTACTGGCTAAACAATGGGAGCTTTGGAGAGACGGAAGCTGTAGTGATGACGTCGGTGAGTGGTGACGCGAGCCCGTTGATGAAATGGCACGAACGCCTGGCACATTTGAATGAAGCAGCACTTAAGTTTATGATAAAGAATAATGTGGTAACTGGAATGAAGATCTCTTCTGAGCAGTTGAAAACAAAATTGCGTTGCCATAGCTGTATGGCTGCGAAGCCGAAGCGAATGTCATTTGGCGATGCAACAAAGAAGAGGACCACGAAGAGCTTTGAAAGGCTGACTTCGGACGTGTGTGACATGGGAAAATATTTGCCGGGGATTGGAGCTGTACGCTACTTTCAGTTGGTTCATGATGAAGGCTCGAGATATAAGTGGTGCTTCCCTCTTAAGCACAAGTCGGAAGCTGCTGGCAACACACAGAGGTTAATTGCAGAGCTTTTAGCTCAAAAGAAGACAATTGTTACGTTTACGAGTGATGGAGGAGGGGAGTATGTGAATAACGAGCTCAAAACTTTTCTCCAGAAGCACGGAATTGTGTTTGTTCCTACTCATCCGTATACCCCGCAAGAAAATTGCTTAGTGGAAAAGATGAATGGAGTACTTGTGAACAAGATGCGTGCTGTTATGCATGCGGCAAATTTACCCATGGTGTTGTGGCCGGAGGTCCTTTCGTATGTGGTTGATGTGGATAACTTGAGCCCTACCAAAGCGCTAAAAGGGATGACGCCAACTGAGAAGCTGACGGGTTTGAAGCCAAATATTTCGAAGCTGAAAGTGTGTGGATGTGTGGGCTACGTCTTCGTTCCGAAGGAAGTCCGGCAGAATAAACTATCAGCAAAGGCTGAGCCAGCACTTTTACTTGGATTCCCGTCAACTAGTCATGGCTATCGGCTTTTGCATCTGCGTACGGGGAAGATAGTTGAATCACGCGATGTTAAGTTCCGAGAGGATGTAACAGTTGATCGAACATACATCAATGCTCTTTTGAAGGGCAGACAGCACTATTACCCGCAAATACCGTTTGTTCCATTACCTGTGGAGTACGTAGCAGAGCAAGAAGCACGATCTAGGGCAGGTGAAGTGGTGCAGAGGTCTATAGACCGACTCAGAGATGACGGAAAATTGCAGACAGAATGTGAAGAAGTTGTGCAGAAGGAACAACCAGGAGGCGGTGCAGATTCGGTGGGAGTTGGTGCAGCCGAGGACATATGCAGTGACGATGAAAACGATTCGGTGGGTTCGGCAGGCATGTCAAGTGGAAATATTGCATTGCCGGCGCCAAATCGACTTAGTCACGCACATGAGCCACACTTAAAAGATTCTGCTGCAAGTGAAGTACCGGAAACCTGTCCAAATGAGAAACATGCATCGAGACGTTCTCAACGTGTAAAGAAAGCTAATGTTCGTCTGAAAGACTACGCCATGGCTTCGTTGGACACTATGGAGAACCTCGCAGGAAATTTAGCCTCTGTGGAGGAAGCAATGGCATCCATCCATCGAAAACAATGGGAAAAAGCGATGAGGTTGGAAATGGAAGCGCACAGTGTGAACGGAACCTGGAGATTGGTCGACAGACCGAAAGCCCCATGCAATATACTGAAGACAACTTGGGTGCTAAGACCAAAGCTCAATGAAAAAGGACATGTTGACCGGTTAAAGGCTCGCTTAGCTGTGAAAGGCTGTGGACAGAAGTACGGTGTTGACTATGTGGAAACTTATTCTCCAGTGGTTCGAATCGAGACAGTGAGATTTTTGCTGATAATGGCGTTTCTACTGGACTATGATTGTGTTCATGTAGACTTCGTGACGGCATTTTTGAACGGAGAACTGGAAGGGGTTAAGATTTTCATGGAGCAACCTGATTATTTCTACGATGGAACTGACCGTATCTGTGAGTTATTGAAGGGACTATATGGACTTAAACAGGCATCTCGCCTGTGGTATAAGACACTCCATGATTATTTGATGAAGCTTGGATTCAAGCAGTGTTCTTTTGATGTGGGTCTCTATCAACGCTGGCAGAATGGGCGTGTCGTGTACGTTACGGTCTATGTAGACGACTTATTGATTGCTGGCAAGAAGGAAGACATTGAAGGTGCCATCGATGAGCTCAGTCAACGGTTTGCACTGAAGAATTTAGGACGAGTGAAACATTTGCTAGCTATGGAAGTTCACTACATTCCTGGCAAAATTTTGTGTTTGTCACAAACGGCATACATTGATCGAGTCCTGAAACGCTTTGGCATGAGCGATGCACGGCCCATCGGATCACCGCAAATGCAGAATGAAAGGATGCCGTCTCGCGAAACGGACGTTAACAAGATTAATGACCCGATGATACCCTTCCGTGAGTTGATTGGAGCGTTGCAATATTTGGTGGCATGCACGCGACCAGATCTTGCCAATGCAGTGAGAACCCTGGCACGATATAGCAGTGCGTACACCAAAGAAAACTACGAATGTGCAAAGCGTATCCTTCGGTACCTGAGTGCTACACGAACCTACGGGTTGGTATATCGCAAACAAAATCCAGTGCTACCGCTGCAAATTGATGGCTACTGTGATGCAGACCACGCTAATTGTCCAGATACAAGTCGATCGGTATCTGGGTATCTGCTACGACTAAATGGCTGTATGTTCCTGTATAAAAGCAAGCAACAAAGCAAAGTGACTACGGATACATGCAGTTCAGAGCTAATTGCAGCGAGTACGTGTGTTGAAGACTTGATGTGGGCACGGAAACTACTGAAGGAGACGAGTGGCAAGAAACCGCCATGCTCAATCCTTAGGATGGACAATCAAAGTACCTTGGCAGTGGTCAAGGAGCCTGGCAATTACCAAAGGATGAAGAGATTCGCTAAGACGAGTCGGAAAATCGCTGAATTTGTGGCCAAGCGTAGCATTGAAGTGCAGTACATTTCTGGCGAGCACAACATCGCTGATATTTTTACGAAGGCGTTGGGAACTCAGCGATTCCAAGGTCTCCGCCAAGCTTTGAACGTCGAAGACGTGTCTGAAGCACTTCAGGTCCAACATGAGTGAGGTGGGAGTAGCAGAAACTGCAGGTTGCAGTGTACATGTATGCAGTATGAGTGTACCCATTTGCTGACGCAGCCTTGTCACTCAGCTGGAGCCTGAATTACAAGCGGAGACAAGACGATCCTCGTGGTGTAATTGGGACACGAGAGATCAAGGGAGTTTTGGCTGTTGATGGTGTTGGTAGCATGTCCAACGGTCTTTCTTCCTCGTGTGTACGACACGTTGCATGTGAAAGATCATGCGGTAAGGAAATAATGAATTACTTCAGTTTTGACTGAGTTGAACAGACATAGCTCTAGTTCTTTTGCTCTTCTTATCTTCTGATCTACGAGGCCACCTACGCTACTAAGGAAGCTCTACGCGAAGAAGTCTCCTAGGTTATGAGCCCAAACTTGGCTCGTGGACAGAACTAAGATGAGCGGAAATACAGGTCAAGCAAGCGTTAGCCAGAGCAACACAAGCCCAGGTAACACAACCCAAGTATCGGTCGGTACCACAACTACGGTACAGGCTCCGTCAGCTGCTGGAACGACTACTGGAGGAATTGTACAAACTTCCGTGGTGTCTACGACTGGAGGGCATCAGACTAGCGCAGTGACTGGAGGTCTGCAAGCAGTGGGGACTGGAGCAGCACAGCCAGGGCAATTTGGAGTGCCGCTTGCAAATCCTGTGATACCAAGGAAGAAACCACTTGGCAGTAGTAAACCACCGAAGTTCGATGACACATTCGAAGTTTATCAGATGAGATTGAAATTATATCTCGAGCAGCGGGACTCGTGGGGAGTGGTAACCGGTGACGAACAACGTCCAGCAGCAGATCCTGTGTTGCAACGTGAGTTTGATGATCGAGATCGTCTGGCTATGGAGACGATTATCAGAGGTGTCAAAGGAGCTGATGCGCAAAAAGTATGCACATTTGGAACGGCGAAAGAGATGTGGGATTCGTTGACAGCCGAGAAGACACAAAGAGATTTCTCTTATGCAGTTCATTTGCAAAGAGAGATGTTCACACACTCATACGCACCGGGGCAGAAGATGGCTGATTATATACAAGAAATGAACTCGCTCAGGCAGAGATTGCAGCACATGGGTACAGCGTTTACTGTAGATGATACGTTTATGTCGCAATTGCTTTTGATGGGAGTGTGTGCTGTGCATCGAGAGATTGTTACTCAGTTCGACTTCTCTTATCGGCAAGGCAACCCGCCCACGTTGCAGCAAGTGAAGAATGCGCTATTGTCGAGAGACGAGATGGACAAGATGGCTGCAGATACCGCAGTAAACAGCGGATCGAATGATAAGCAGTCTGTTTCGATGCATATGGGTCAGCAGTCGGGTGGAACTAAGAACACCGGGTCTGGTCAATCCTCCGGACAAATGCAAACAGCAGGATCGGCAAAGAAGCGTAAAATTCGCTGTTATCACTGCAAGAAGCTTGGACATATGCGGAGAGACTGTTGGCACTATAAAAACAAGCAAGCCAAGGCTACGGATAAGAAAGACACCACCCAGGGCAAAACTAAAGGCAGTGGCAATAAAAGTGACGCGACAGAGTCGAAGGGCAGCAAACCAACCACTGGAGCAGCAGGGTATATGCGTTTTGTATCACGCGCTGGTGACGAAAGCAGCAGCAGCTCAGATAGTGACGTGTTCGTTGGTATGGCCATGAAAGGTGACCGTCACGGCAAATGTGGTGACTGGATGTTAGATTCTGGTACAACGGCACATGTATGTACCGAGCGAGAGTTATTCACTCGATTCAAGAAGTCAAAGTCATCATTTAAGGTCTGGGATGGTGGCGTGACACATGGACATTTGTGTGGGTCAGTGGTGGTCACCGCATTGGATAATGCGAGTAAAACAGAGATGACTTTCGTTTTAAACGATGTGGAGTTCTCGCCACAAGGCCCAGTGAATTTGATCAGCCTTGGACTGTTACTCAAGGAGGGCTGGACGCTCACTACTAAACCTAGGAGACTTCTTCGCGTAGAGCTTCCTTAGTAGCGTAGGTGGCCTCGTAGATCAGAAGATAAGAAGAGCAAAAGAACTAGAGCTATGTCTGTTCAACTCAGTCAAAACTGAAGTAATTCATTATTTCCTTACCGCATGATCTTTCACATGCAACGTGTCGTACACACGAGGAAGAAAGACCGTTGGACATGCTACCAACACCATCAACAGCCAAAACTCCCTTGATCTCTCGTGTCCCAATTACACCACGAGGATCGTCTTGTCTCCGCTTGTAATTCAGGCTCCAGCTGAGTGACAAGGCTGCGTCAGCAAATGGGTACACTCATACTGCATACATGTACACTGCAACCTGCAGTTTCTGCTACTCCCACCTCACTCATGTTGGACCTGAAGTGCTTCAGACACGTCTTCGACGTTCAAAGCTTGGCGGAGACCTTGGAATCGCTGAGTTCCCAACGCCTTCGTAAAAATATCAGCGATGTTGTGCTCGCCAGAAATGTACTGCACTTCAATGCTACGCTTGGCCACAAATTCAGCGATTTTCCGACTCGTCTTAGCGAATCTCTTCATCCTTTGGTAATTGCCAGGCTCCTTGACCACTGCCAAGGTACTTTGATTGTCCATCCTAAGGATTCTTCCTCGTGTGTACGACACGTTGCATGTGAAAGATCATGCGGTAAGGAAATAATGAATTACTTCAGTTTTGACTGAGTTGAACAGACATAGCTCTAGTTCTTTTGCTCTTCTTATCTTCTGATCTACGAGGCCACCTACGCTACTAAGGAAGCTCTACGCGAAGAAGTCTCCTAGGTTATTGGGCTCATAACCCCAATAACCTAGGAGACTTCTTCGCGTAGAGCTTCCTTAGTAAAGGTTATTGGGCTCATAACCTAGGAGACTTCTTCGCGTAGAGCTTCCTTAGTAGCGTAGGTGGCCTCGTAGATCAGAAGATAAGAAGAGCAAAAGAACTAGAGCTATGTCTGTTCAACTCAGTCAAAACTGAAGTAATTCATTATTTCCTTACCGCATGATCTTTCACATGCAACGTGTCGTACACACGAGGAAGAAAGACCGTTGGACATGCTACCAACACCATCAACAGCCAAAACTCCCTTGATCTCTCGTGTCCCAATTACACCACGAGGATCGTCTTGTCTCCGCTTGTAATTCAGGCTCCAGCTGAGTGACAAGGCTGCGTCAGCAAATGGGTACACTCATACTGCATACATGTACACTGCAACCTGCAGTTTCTGCTACTCCCACCTCACTCATGTTGGACCTGAAGTGCTTCAGACACGTCTTCGACGTTCAAAGCTTGGCGGAGACCTTGGAATCGCTGAGTTCCCAACGCCTTCGTAAAAATATCAGCGATGTTGTGCTCGCCAGAAATGTACTGCACTTCAATGCTACGCTTGGCCACAAATTCAGCGATTTTCCGACTCGTCTTAGCGAATCTCTTCATCCTTTGGTAATTGCCAGGCTCCTTGACCACTGCCAAGGTACTTTGATTGTCCATCCTAAGGATTGAGCATGGCGGTTTCTTGCCACTCGTCTCCTTCAGTAGTTTCCGTGCCCACATCAAGTCTTCAACACACGTACTCGCTGCAATTAGCTCTGAACTGCATGTATCCGTAGTCACTTTGCTTTGTTGCTTGCTTTTATACAGGAACATACAGCCATTTAGTCGTAGCAGATACCCAGATACCGATCGACTTGTATCTGGACAATTAGCGTGGTCTGCATCACAGTAGCCATCAATTTGCAGCGGTAGCACTGGATTTTGTTTGCGATATACCAACCCGTAGGTTCGTGTAGCACTCAGGTACCGAAGGATACGCTTTGCACATTCGTAGTTTTCTTTGGTGTACGCACTGCTATATCGTGCCAGGGTTCTCACTGCATTGGCAAGATCTGGTCGCGTGCATGCCACCAAATATTGCAACGCTCCAATCAACTCACGGAAGGGTATCATCGGGTCATTAATCTTGTTAACGTCCGTTTCGCGAGACGGCATCCTTTCATTCTGCATTTGCGGTGATCCGATGGGCCGTGCATCGCTCATGCCAAAGCGTTTCAGGTCGCGATCCCACATGGACGATCTGGGCTGAGGCAGTCGAGCTGGGAACAGCCAAAGTGACGGACGGCTCCAATCCTTGAAAAGAGCGTCGACTGTGAGATTACGAAGACTGATCCGCCGCACCTCAGCTACAGGCCAGGGGACTACGTCTCGACGAGCGAAGTGCCGAGGTCGACGATAACCCGGGATCCACTGGCCACGCCCAATCAGAGTGGCTGGAAGACGATCGAGCGCATCGTCAGACAGGAGCCCGCTCGATCCAGAGTCACCGTCGTCGGGAGACCCGCTGGATGATTCGCTTGAGCTGGGGCTAGATGGACCATTGCCGCCAGCCCCTGGTCGAACATTAGCCGATCGGGCACTGTCTTGATCGGGCTGTGATCGAACGCCTCCGTGACCGGATCCGTCGTCGTCGCTGTTGTCCTCGTTCTTGTGTTTGGTGTCACTGCCGTCCTGAGAGTCTTCGTCGTCTTCGTCAGAGTCGATCTGGATCGGCCGGGTAGAGGACCCCGAAGATGAACGCGGTTTCTTGTGAGGAGATGGAGGATCCGCGGACGGCGATCGACTGCGCTTACGTGGGAGCGGCCGACTGGGCGTCGATGGGTTCGATCCTGAATCGCTGGACGGACGAGTCTGCACCAGAGAGGAGAGGACAGCTAACTGTTGGCCGATCGTGTCGCGTTCGATCAGAAGCCGATCACGTTCGGCTTCAGCTGCTTCGCGTAGTTGCCTCTCCGACGCGAGACTGGACTGGAGAGAATCGTTGTCGGCCCGTAGCTGTCGGAGATCATCGGCGGAAGTTTGGAGGTTGGCGACCTGTTGCTCGAGTCGGGCGACCGACTGTCGAGCCGCATCCACGTGTGCCTCTGTAATCAACGGCTGGTTAGTCATGATCGGAACATAGGCATTCATGCACAATACTTACGGTAAGACTGCATCTCACTTCGAGCTCGATCTCGATCGCCCCGTGCACGTCGGAGCTTGGCTTCACGATCTTGAAGGTCGAATCTGGCTTGATCTCGATCGATACAAGCCTGATCGCGCTCAGAGATGGCAAGATCCAGATGAGCATCACAGCTTACCCGAACGTTGGTTAAATTCTGCTGCGCTGTGCCGAGTTGGCGTTTGAGCTGATCGACCGCCCCTTCGAGAGCATCCTGAGAAGCCGCCAGCGCGCTATTGGAGTCGTGGGCCTCGGCCAACTCGTGACGAGTTCGTTGATGCTCGTCGATTTCATTAGCCAACTGGGTCTGGAGTCGATCGCGAACGGCCATCGCTTGTTGCAGAGCTTGTTGTAGATCAGCACGAGCGGCGATCGAGGAGTCAAGCTCCGATCGCAGTCGCTGCAGCTCTTGGGAGTTGCCGGTGGGAGCTCGCAGCAATGCAGCTGCCAACTGATCGGTAAGATCGCTGATGATACGACCTTGATCGGCAATCGCGTCTTGATGTTGTTGTCGCATGGTCTGGAGCTGACTCTCCAGATTAGCGATCCGAATACGATCACCTTCATGGCCGGCTAAGGCGTTGACGACTTCATTAAACTGCTTCCGAGACTCACGCAGATCATGACGTACGAGGTCATAGCGATGCTGGCAAAATTGGACGAACGGCGACGCAAGCTGGGCGGCCTCGCGAAATTGATTCGCCAGATCCGCGATGCGATGTTCGGCGGCACGCAGTTGCTGCTGGAGGTTGGCGTAGTCCATTTGGAGCTGCTGGAAGGCACCTTCCCGTTCTAAGGCCGTCTCGATCGCTACAAGACTCGATCGAAGGGCTGACGTATCCAGCGGAAGAGGAGTAACACGGGCATTGCCCACTTGAGTACCTTGCCGTGCTGGGGTGACGAATGCACCAGATCCTGTGGAGGAGGTTCGACCGGGGATCGCCGACGCCCCAGTCTCGGCATTGTGGTGGTCTGGTGCTACCGAGCCGCCGACTGGTCGACTATCCACACGTGGCGACCCCGCACCCGAAGCAGGAATGTTGCTGGAGGCACTACCAACGCCCGAAGAAGATGGAGCAATCCAGGAGTCATTGCGGTCGCTGATATTCGCTGAGCCTGAAGGAATGAAGCGAGTTAGTAAATCCCGGAAAGTTTCGGAACAAGGAGAGTACCTGTGTGCTCTGGGCTAGGCCGCTGTGTCGTGGATACATTGACTTGGGGAGGTGACGCAGTTACTTGATCCGGATCTACACAAGAGCGAGTGGTTAACCAAGCAGACACAATCTTATGCAACAGAACACGCACCAGCGTCTCCAGAAGTCTGACGAGGGGAAGGAGAAGACATGGGGAAGCGGCTCTTCGGAGGAAGGAGCAAAAGCAATTGTGGGCGGATGTCCACGGCTCGACTACCGTGTAGTGTCGCCTTGGACAGGGGGCGATTGTGGTGAAGCGAGAAGGCCAGTCGTCAGCGATTGATCGAGGGAGACATGATCGAGAAGGATGTGGAGTGATTAGACGGAACCTGAGTGGGACTATCCAGATCTATTCAGATCTGATACTGAGTCGAATCAGGTACCAACTTTTGGGTACCAGTCAAGTGGATCGATATGGCGCAATCATTCGGGTACACGGCTGGCGATCCAGAAATGGATCGACAAGGGTTCCATCATTTCGACACATTATCCTGATCGAGAAAGTGGATCGATATGGTGCAATCATTTCGAGACATTATCGTGATCGAGAATCTGGATCGACAATGGTGCAATCTTTTAGGCACACTTCTGGATCGACGGTGATCGAGAATGACATGTACCGAATAATTGGTACACCGGATGAAGTTCAAGGTAGTCAGTCAGCTGCGAGGGAGATGGGCAGATGATGGGAGGAAAGGGAACAGATAGGAGGGATCTAAGATGGTTAAGAGAGAGATTTTCCTTGTAGCACGCAAGTGGTGTTCCACAGAATTCCAAGGCTGGGAAGTATATTGGCCCCCCTTGACGAAGGACCCCAAGACGCTCAAGGACAAGACACGCAACAACGCCTGGAAAGCTTGGTCAGGTCAACGCTTCTCTCTCCGCCCCCCTCAACTCCACCGCTAACAGTAGGCGGCCCAAGCATCTACATTGGAAACCATTGCCCCCTTTGGAACAGCACAAGCCCGAAGGACAACCCCCCAGACTGGATCAAGTTTATTCAAGCTTCGTCCTACTCTGTCTACCGACGATCGCGCGTAGAAGTATCCGCAAGGTCGTCACCGATAACCCCTGAGTGCCGTCCACACTCCAGCCCAACCAAGAACAAACCCCTTGGCCCCTTCCAGGTCACCCAGGAAGAGCGTTAACCCCGCCAGGTCAACGGGTACACAAGGTGAGAAGATCTTCAGACCCCACGGTCGATCGGAGTACCCCCTCCGTCAGTTGGCAGTCCGGCCCCTCTGTGTGTGAGTGCCCCTCGCGTCGAAATTCTTCGCGGACCACTACACCACACTTCTGCCATGTGTCAAAATGTTTCAACACGGTCAGGGTAATGAACAGTGCGTCTTTCCCCGACACAGACGGTTTACGCCCACGACCTTGCGTCCATGTAATCGTCATCGCAGATTCCACAAGAGCCCAAAGCGCATCCAGCTCGGGTGCAGAGAAATTGGTCATGCCTTTTAGCGTACTATCACCACCTGCTGAAATACACTCAGACAGAATAGGCGAGCCAGAATCGGAGGCTTCTTCTTCTATATGGCGAGCGACATCGCCATAATTCTCGTGGCTAACAACGAGGTTGGAGGCCTCGTCCTCCCACTGTCGGTTGGGGCGGTCGAACACTTGGCTGGCTGTACTGGGCATCTTGGATAATTGACAAGTGAATCTAAACTTCCTCTGTGTGCTTTTATTTTTTTTCAAAAATAAATGGTCAGGATTTTGCGAAATCCAGATATTTTATAGATAATACGATGTCGCACTAGCTTCAGATACATATTTTTCGAAATGATACCACGCTGTTATGTATACTTGAATATTACAGCTGCAGCCTAGTCATATTAAAAGTGATTGAGTTATAAGCGAAAATATCGCAGCTTATAATTATTATGGCGTTTTAAATTTGAAACTGTATTTTTTGCGCCAGATAGCGTTGTATCGTGAACAAATACTGCTATGTAAGGTACATGCACATAACTGACGAAAATATCACTTTTTTACCCTGTGGCCTATTGGTCCTTTGCTCGGATCCCGGATTGGATATAAAATCCAGAGAACTATTGACGCCGCCCCAATAGTAGTAGCTTTTTTGCCATTTGTATTATAGTAATAGCACCATCACTACTATTCTCAGTGAGAATATTGATAATTTCCGCTACCAATCCCTTAGGCGTGTTCTATAGGGCATTCACCAAAAAGGTCGTGAAAAGCGTAATTTCACTGCTAATATCAACAGCCCTCCCCTATTCTACTTGTTTATCTTGGTGTTTACCTTCACATTTCGTTTCATGCCAGAGCTTTATCTGTTACACATTTCGTTTGTGTTTTTACCAAAACTCTACACTACATAAATTGTTATTATCGTGTGTATTTACAAAAACGCAAATTGTGAGGTACGGTAGTACTTCGATCAATTGTCTACGCAACTTAACAAGAACTTTGTACTGCCACGTTAGGAAACTTTGTACTGGCGTGCCACGTTAACACACATCTGACATCGAAAAGCGAATACTTAGCTTATGAGAAAAAAATGTTGTGGTTGCACTTCGCCGTCTACCTTGGCTGGATTCCTACCTCTAGGCACGCGCCTGGAGCACGCAGTCGGTGCGTGACAAGCGTGTGCCTTGAAGGGTCATAAGTTGAAGAGGGACGAACGGAGCTATCTGATTGGCTGATCCCAAATGATTGGCATGGTTAATGCCAGGGTCGGATTTGTGCATATCCAGTCCACATACAAAACTCAAGTGATTTACGTCATCAACGCCTATTATTGACCATAGCGTTGCCGACGTAAATGTATCTTCTGTATATGGATTTACATGTGATTAGGAGGAGTAAGGAGGCAAGTAGAAAGGAGTTAGCAAAGCAAGACAAGAAACAACTAACTCAATAAAGCTCACTTTCGGATTTCATTCCTTCTTCACACTCGACTACTACAAGCCTCGTTCGCATACTCTCAATTGGTTATGAGCCCAAGCTACGCTGACTCCGTCAAACTCGTGGAAGACAACTACTTCCACTGGGAGTTCAACATGCGGATGAAGTTATCGCGCAAAGGACTGCTGGCCCACATCGTCAAGCCAGAGTTCGACTCCTGAGTGACCGCTCCACGTTGGAATGGAAGACCAACGATCTGAAAGCCCTTGGTGTGATTGCTGGAGACGTGAGTCTCACATACCAAGTCTACATTCGTGGGGCAACTACTGCCGCTGAGGCGTGGACGATGCTCGAGGAGCAGTTCAACCGGAACACGCTCAAGAACCGGCTTCTCGTCACCAAGAAGTTGAACAACTTCAAGATGGAGCCCGGTACCAAGTTCGCTTCCCACGTCGATCAGTTCAAGGAGATCGTCCTCCAGATGGAGACGATCGGTGAGACTCTGGACGAGACTCGCCAGCTCGTGTTGCTCCTTGGCAGTCTAACGGACGAGTACAAGATGATCAGTACTGTCCTCGAGAACACGCCCAACGTGACGTTGGCCTACGCGATCCAAGCCCTCTCTGGTGTTCAAGCCTCGGATGAATCGTCATCGGCTCAAGAGAAGGCTTTCGCAACGAAGAAGAAGGACTTCGGTGGCAAGCAACGTTTCAAGGGCAAGTGCTTCTATTGCAAGAAGCAAGGGCACCGAGAGTTCGAGTGCCGGAAGAAGAAAGCTGATGAGGAACGAGGGCAAGCGGCGCGAGAGGAAGCGTCCGACTTCTCGTTCATGGCAACGGGTGCGATGACCAAGAGTGAATGGCTCGTCGACTCAGGTGCAAGTTCGCACATGACCAGTGTCCGGGACAAGTTCGTGTCCTTGAAGGAACTGAAGACGCCAGTCCGCATCACGATCGCGGATGGCACGAAGATCGACGCCGTTGCGAAGGGCACCGTCGGTATGAAGCTGATGGACGGCACGTCTGTCACGCTGTCGGATGTCCTGTACATCCCTGAAGTTGAAGGAAGCCTCATCTCGGTGTCAAAGCTGGCCGAGAAGGACGTCACCGCGCAGTTCAGCAAGGACAAGTGTGTCTTTAGCTTTGGTGGTGCTACCGTCATGGAGGCAAAGCGCTGTGGAAACATCTACAAGTTGAAGACAGTGGGGGACGAGGTGTGTCATGCTGCAACGACCACTCGTAAGGAGCCATGGGCTGTTGTGCACGCCCGACTCGGCCACATCCCGTACAAGCGCTACGAACAGCTACTGTCCATGGCAGATGGAGTGCCTCGCGTTTCGGACGATGCGTCAAAGGAGCACGTCTGCGCAGGCTGCTGCATGGGCAAGATGAGAGCTGACGACTTTCCAAGATATCCGGAGAAGCTCGTCAAGAGTGCTAGTGTGCTCGACCTGGTGCACTCGGACGTGATGGGTCCGATGCAAACCAAGACACCTGGTGGTTGTACGTTCGTGGTGACATTCATCGACGACTACTCACGCCACGTTACGGTCTACTTTATGAAGGCCAAATCGGAGGTGCTGTCGAAGTTCAAGACTTACAAGGCAGCAATGGAGAACGCGACAGGCAAGACGATCAAGCGCCTGCGTTCGGATAACGGCGGTGAATACACTGGTCGACAGTTCAAGGATTACCTCAACCGCAGCGGCATCAAGCATGAGAAGACGGTGCCGTACACGCCTCAGCAGAATGGACTGGCTGAGCGCATGAACCGGAGCCTCGTGGAGATGGCTCGCTGCATGCTCTACCACGAGAGCATCGACAATATGTGGTGGGCTGAGGCTGTCAACACGGCGGCCTGGATCATCAATCGGATCCCCAACTCTGTGACTGTGAAGACACCCTATGAGATTGTGAGCCATTCCAAACCACAGCTCAAGAACGTCAAGGTGTTTGGTGCATTGGGATACGCTCACATCCCTGACGAGAAGAGACGCAAGCTGGATGCAAAGGCATTTAAGTGTCGGTTCATGGGCTACGAGGACGGAGTGAAGGGCTACCGTGTACTCAACGTGGCAACAGGAAAGGTGCAAATCGTGCGCACCGTGAAGTTCATGGAGACGACCGACCCTGAGCTCGTCGTGACTCGTACAGACCCTGACGAAAAGGCTGACGCATTGAGTTCAACCATGGATCAACTCTCGCTGAGTGAGTCGACACAGATCGTGCCAGTTAATGTTGAAGTTGCTGACACGATCCCACTTCAACGTGACGTGAGCATGGATACTGCGATGGTGCCATACGACTCGACGCATCCCATGATTACTCGCTCACGTGTTCGTCACATTGAAGAGACAACGGATCCTGAAGAGGCAGGCACGCTGAAGAAGCAAGTCATCGACGCTCCATCGTCTAGTGGAACAAAGCGTCAGAAGATGACACAAGAGCGACCGAGGCCAAGTGGTAACGAGCTCGCTGTTGTTGAAAGTGGACAGCTGATGGCTGCTACAGAGGAGGTCCCGAAGACGTACGCTGAGGCGACTACAAGTGCGGACCAAGATAACTGGAAGAAGGCGATTGCAAGTGAACTCAAGTCGCTATCAGACAACGGCACCTGGAAGTTGGTGCCAAGACCAACGCACCAGCGCCCGATAGGCTGCCGCTGGGTGTTCGCGCTCAAGCGCAACGAAAAGGGACAGGTGATCCGACACAAGGCTCGTCTCGTAGCAAAGGGGTATTCACAACGACAGGGCATTGACTATGAAGAGACGTACGCGCCTGTGGCTTACCTGAACTCGATCCGGGCAGTGCTGGCCAAGTGTTGTGCCGAAGGATTCGAGATTGAGCAGTGTGACGTGGACACGGCGTTCCTGTACGGCAAGCTCGAAGAAGAGATCTACATGGAGCTACCTGAAGGTCTCCGGGAGCTGCTGACACTAGCAGAAACTCAAGAGGAAGATGACGTCGTCTGCATGTTGCTGCAAAGTCTGTACGGACTGAAGCAGGCATCTCGTGTGTGGAACGAGACCATCGACAACCATCTCAAGCGCATGGGGTTTAAGGCTGCTGATGCTGATCCATGCATCTACACAAGAGGTGATGGAGATGATGAGTGCATCGTGTGTCTCTACGTGGACGACATGCTGATTGCGTCACGAGACAAGGACGTCATCGCGTCGGTGAAGGCTGGAATTGCGGAGAAGTTCCGGATCAAGGACCTCGGACGTGCACGCTTAATTCTTGGCATCGAGATCGACTACGACATGGAGCGCAAGACGTTGGGCATCTGTCAACGTGCTTACACAGAGTCGATCATCAAGAAGTTTGGTCAAGAGAACGCGAAGTCGTGCTTAACACCATTGGAGCCAGGGGTCCACCTGACCAAGGCCGATGAAGCGCATACCGAAGACGACAAGGCTAAGATGAAGTTGAAGCCCTATCGGTCACTCGTTGGAAGTCTCATGTACCTGGCGTGCGGAACGCGACCCGACATCTCGATTGCCGTGGCCAAGTTGAGTCGCTTCCTAGAGAACCCTGGTGAGAAGCACTGGGATGCTGGGATCAAGGTGGTGCGGTACCTTTTGAAGACCAAGGACGTTGGCATCGTTTACGACGGCTCACAAGGAACAGAGCTCATCGCTTACTCGGATGCAGACTGGGCAGGCAACCGCGACGACAGACGTTCGGTCAGCGGGACAATGCTCATGTTGTGTGGGGCACCTGTGGTTTGGCGCTCTACATTCCAGAAGACTGTGGCTCTGAGTTCTACCGAGGCCGAGTACATGGCTCTAAGTGACTGTATCAAGGAAGTGGTGTGGCTGCGACTACTTCTCAAGGACATTGGTGCAGAGCAAGTGGGGGCTACGGTGATCTACGAGGACAACCAAGGTGCCATGGCGTTGGCGAAGAATGTCGGTTACCAAGCTCGCACCAAGCACATCGATATTCGCTATCACTTCATTCGCGAGAAGGTGACAAGTGGTGACATCGAGCTGGTCTACGTGGAGTCCAAGAACCAACTTGCGGACTACTTGACCAAGGGCCTTTCAACAAAGACGCTGCGCTACCTCATGATTGCCAGCAACGTGGTCTCCAAGCTCGAGACGTCAAATTGAGTGGGGGTGTTGTGGTTGCACTTCGCCGTCTACCTTGGCTGGATTCCTACCTCTAGGCACGCGCCTGGAGCACGCAGTCGGTGCGTGACAAGCGTGTGCCTTGAAGGGTCATAAGTTGAAGAGGGACGAACGGAGCTATCTGATTGGCTGATCCCAAATGATTGGCATGGTTAATGCCAGGGTCGGATTTGTGCATATCCAGTCCACATACAAAACTCAAGTGATTTACGTCATCAACGCCTATTATTGACCATAGCGTTGCCGACGTAAATGTATCTTCTGTATATGGATTTACATGTGATTAGGAGGAGTAAGGAGGCAAGTAGAAAGGAGTTAGCAAAGCAAGACAAGAAACAACTAACTCAATAAAGCTCACTTTCGGATTTCATTCCTTCTTCACACTCGACTACTACAAGCCTCGTTCGCATACTCTCAATTAAAAACTCACTATAAGTATCACTCCATAATATATGCAATCTTTATTCATATGAAATGATTTGAATTTGCCGTTTTGTGATGATTCATTACTAATGAATTTTACCAAAACAAACAAAGGGCTTTGCAGCACCGAAACCTGCATGCAGGGGTTGGCAGTAATTTGGGAGAGCAGTACAAAATAGTACTATAGTACTATTACTGTTACTGCAGTAGCCAGTAGTTTCCTCGAATATGGTCGTACTGTATAAATATCGGCCTAGCGTGCAACACTATATACAACCACGATTTGATTGGTTAATAATGTAATGTCACACTCCAAGTACTGTCAGGAAGACTGTCTTTAGTTTGTGGCTCTACAATGAGCTCTAAGACTAATATTCACTACAAAGCTTTAGTGTCCTTGGGCAGCGGCATTAACAAAGTATTTTAGAAGGTTAAACAGTACGCAATATCCCTATGAATCGGACGTAATATCTCCCACGTACCTACCTACCGATAATGTCACTACCTATTAATCTACCTCAATTCCTATATACTCCCACGTAATCTAGATGGCTATACAAGAACAACAGAAGTAGTTGCTGACGCTACGAGCGTCAGCATCTACTTTTTTTAAGGGGTTAAGTGTCCTTTATCGTACCGGTCATTGATACATATTAATACTCTACTTTGAACTACTATATATGTAGAAATGCACGTTCATTTACTATTTTACAAGCGGAGATGACTGTCTTGAAGGACATCAAGACAGCCATCTCATGCTTTTTAATGTGAATTTCAGATTAATCAGCAGTACGAGATGACTGGCTTGTAGTACTCGAAGCCAGCCATCTCTGGCTCTTTAACACGTATTTCTTTATGTTAAACTGCAGTAGAAGGAGGTGGCTGCCTTGGGTACCCCAAGGCAGCGCCAAGACAGCCATCTCCCGTTCTTTTTGTACAAATTGCACGAGTAATTGAAGTACATGTACATGTAGTAGATTTTTTATTGTAGGATACTTAAGTTTTGCAACCCGGGCAAATCGCAACACTTCGTTTTTGTATACCGCGGGTTGCAAAACGCAATAGAAGGGCAAACCCCCTGTGCAACTATTTTTGCAAATGGCACTGCTACAAATGCATAGGTATTGGCTAAACGAGAGCTGATACCATGTTCAAATCTTAATATTAGCCAATGAAATCCTACTCAGTAAGGAAAATACAACCTCGGTTGCAAATGGCTGGTTATGTATAAATATCGGCCTAGCGTGCAACACTATATACAACCACGATTTGATTGGTTAATAATGTAATGTCACACTCCAAGTACTGTCAGGAAGACTGTCTTTAGTTTGTGGCTCTACAATGAGCTCTAAGACTAATATTCACTACAAAGCTTTAGTGTCCTTGGGCAGCGGCATTAACAAAGTATTTTAGAAGGTTAAACAGTACGCAATATCCCTATGAATCGGACGTAAGATCTCCCACGTACCTACCTACCGATAATGTCACTACCTATTAATCTACCTCAATTCCTATATACTCCCACGTAATTTAGATGGCTATACAAGAACAACAGAAGTAGTTGCTGACGCTACGAGCGTCAGCATCTACTTTTTTAAGGGGTTAAGTGTCCTTTATCGTACCGGTCATTGATACATATTAATACTCTACTTTGAACTACTATATATGTAGAAATGCACGTTCATTTACTATTTTACAAGCGGAGATGACTGTCTTGAAGGACATCAAGACAGCCATCTCATGCTTTTTAATGTGAATTTCAGATTACTCAGCAGTACGAGATGACTGGCTTGTAGTACTCGAAGCCAGCCATCTCTGGCTCTTTAACACGTATTTCTTTATGTTAAACTGCAGTAGAAGGAGGTGGCTGCCTTGGGTACCCCAAGGCAGCGCCAAGACAGCCATCTCCCGCTCTTTTTGTACAAATTGCACGAGTAATTGAAGTATATGTAGTAGATTTTTTATTGTAGGATACTTAAGTTTTGCAACCCGGGCAAATCGCAACACTTCGTTTTTGTATACCGCGGGTTGCAAAACTCAATACATGTAGAAGGGCAAACCCTATGTGCAACTATTTTTGCAAATGGCACTGCTACAAATGCATAGGTATTGGCTACACGAGAGCTGATACCATGTGCAAATCTTAATATTAGCCAATGAAATCCTAGTCAGTAAGGAAAATACAACCTCGGTTGCAAATGGCTGGTTATGTATAAATATCGGCCTAGCGTGCAACACTAAATACAACCACGATTTGATTGGTTAATAATGTATTGTCACACTCCAAGTACTGTCAGGAAGACTGTCTTTAGTTTGTGGCTCTACAATGAGCTCTAAGACTAATATTCACTACAAAGCTTTAGTGTCCATGGGCAGCGGCATTAACAAAGTATTTTAGAAGGTTAAACAGTACGCAATATCCCTATGAATCGGACGTAATATCTCCCACGTACCTACCTACCGATAATGTCACTACCTATTAATCTACCTCAATTCCTATATACTCCCACGTAATCTAGATGGCTATACAAGAACAACAGAAGTAGTTGCTGACGCTACGAGCGTCAGCATCTACTTTTTTTAAGGGGTTAAGTGTCCTTTATCGTACCGGTCATTGATACATATTAATACTCTACTTTGAACTACTATATATGTAGAAATGCACGTTCATTTACTATTTTACAAGCGGAGATGACTGTCTTGAAGGACATCAAGACAGCCATCTCATGCTTTTTAATGTGAATTTCAGATTAATCAGCAGTACGAGATGACTGGCTTGTAGTACTCGAAGCCAGCCATCTCTGGCTCTTTAACACGTATTTCTTTATGTTAAACTGCAGTAGAAGGAGGTGGCTGCCTTGGGTACCCCAAGGCAGCGCCAAGACAGCCATCTCCCGTTCTTTTTGTACAAATTGCACGAGTAATTGAAGTACATGTAGTAGATTTTTTATTGTAGGATACTTAAGTTTTGCAACCCGGGCAAATCGCAACACTTCGTTTTTGTATACCGCGGGTTGCAAAACGCAATAGAAGGGCAAACCCCCTGTGCAACTATTTTTGCAAATGGCACTGCTACAAATGCATAGGTACCGGTATTGGCTAAACGAGAGCTGATACCGTGTGCAAATCTTAATATTAGCCAATGAAATCCTAGTCAGTAAGGAAAATACAACCTCGGTTGCAAATGGCTGGTTATGTATAAATATCGGCCTAGCGTGCAACACTAAATACAACCACGATTTGATTGGTTAATAATGTATTGTCACACTCCAAGTACTGTCAGGAAGACTGTCTTTAGTTTGTGGCTCTACAATGAGCTCTAAGACTAATATTCACTACAAAGCTTTAGTGTCCTTGGGCAGCGGCATTAACAAAGTATTTTAGAAGGTTAAACAGTACGCAATATCCCTATGAATCGGACGTAAGATCTCCCACGTACCTACCTACCGATAATGTCACTACCTATTAATCTACCTCAATTCCTATATACTCCCACGTAATTTAGATGGCTATACAAGAACAACAGAAGTAGTTGCTGACGCTACGAGCGTCAGCATCTACTTTTTTTTAGGGGTTAAGTGTCCTTTATCGTACCGGTCATTGATACATATTAATACTCTACTTTGAACTACTATATATGTAGAAATGCACGTTCATTTACTATTTTACAAGCGGAGATGACTGTCTTGAAGGACATCAAGACAGCCATCTCATGCTTTTTAATGTGAATTTCAGATTAATCAGCAGTACGAGATGACTGGCTTGTAGTACTCGAAGCCAGCCATCTCTGGCTCTTTAACACGTATTTCTTTATGTTAAACTGCAGTAGAAGGAGGTGGCTGCCTTGGGTACCCCAAGGCAGCGCCAAGACAGCCATCTCCCGTTCTTTTTGTACAAATTGCACGAGTAATTGAAGTACATGTACATGTAGTAGATTTTTTATTGTAGGATACTTAAGTTTTGCAACCCGGGCAAATCGCAACACTTCGTTTTTGTATACCGCGGGTTGCAAAACGCAATAGAAGGGCAAACCCCCTGTGCAACTATTTTTGCAAATGGCACTGCTACAAATGCATAGGTATTGGCTAAACGAGAGCTGATACCATGTTCAAATCTTAATATTAGCCAATGAAATCCTAGTCAGTAAGGAAAATACAACCTCGGTTGCAAATGGCTGGTTATGTTACTGTAGTAACCAGTAACTCAGATGCGGCTACAAAAGTACTGTCGAGTTACTGCTGAGTTACTGTCGATATCCAGAAGTGCATCTGACAATCCTCCATTTTGACCACCGCCCCGGACTCTATGTTGGACACGAGGAGGTGGTCGTAAGCCAGTAGTTTAACAGTACTATAGTACTATTACTACAGTAACAAGGAAGACCAAATCAGAGTTACTGTTACTGCCAGTAGTTTATCATTTTTTACTGGCGAACTACTGCCAGTAGTTCAGAAGAAACGCCGGTACTGCCAACCCCTGCCTGCATGTTTCTCGATAGAGTTTTAGCATCAAGATTATAACATAAACGACCATCCTTGTCCACCACGTGTCGACATTGTGGTACATCGCATCTGCAACGCAAAGTTAAACACCGTATTCGCCCAGTAAACAATCTATGTTTTGAATTAATGGTGTATCGATATGTATGGTCATGTTGCAATGGTCCAAATACCGATTCTTGAGTCTTGATTGGACATGAAACAGCTCCACAACCATTGATTGGCTGCGGACACCAGATCCTAGTAGGGTCTGGTGTCCGCAGCCAATCAATGGTTCCTAGGGGCTCCATATCGATTTGCAAGATACATGGACGAAATTCAGCATCACGTCGTCGTCCGATGTTCGTTGTTACGCCATGAAACGAACAGCTTTGCGACCCTATCTAAATCTGCACGTCGTTCGTATCTGCCAACCTTCACGTTCAACTACAACGGACAGCCAGTCATGACGAAACTCTTCACCGTCCCTACAGTACAAGGCGTGCATTACCAGTCGATCAAACTCTTCTGGTGGGGAGGTAGGGAGGGAGGAGAGGGCAATTAGTATGCTATGCTTGTTCAGCTGCGTTTGATGGCAAACGATCTCACGTATGATGTGGCATGGCCACCATAAACCACGGCGCGTGCCACCAGAAGATCTAAACTGTCCAGATATATTGTTGATACCTGAGCTGTTACCCTACGGATGATATCATTATGCATCCTTGACACTTTCTGTGCAAGGATTCCTTGTACAGAAAGTGAAAGTTGATCTCAGTCCACGAGGCGTGGACCAAATCTCGTAGACTTACCAGTAGGTCTTTCCAACAAATGAAATAAAAATATTGTAGTAGTAGATTCGGTACGAGTTGACGGGCAAACTACGATTATGGGACGGCTCTGCCCCATTTGAACGGCGTTATCTATCCTCATTCTGATGGAGTTCGTGCTGCATCCTGGCATGTACGTCGCATTTAGAATTTGGATAGTCGTCAGTGTTTAGCATCTTTCCATGCCATACGAGTATCATACAATGGACACCGTGCATTATATTATGAACTGCGAATATGGTCCATTGGAGGCACTCGGACGTTGATCAGTAGGCGCTCCCCGACATGATTGGGCTCGGGCACGGGACTAGGCCCAAAGCAGCTGAACTGCGTGCTCTCATTCTCATATCGATATTAGCTCATGCTGTGTATTTATGTGACTCATGATCATAGCCCATCTCGCGTCAAAAGTATGTGGTCAGTTCACTGACATTGTGCTGGACTTCGTCTTTAGCCTCCGACAGGCGTCATTTAACGAACTTTTGAGCCATCCAACTGCAAGTATCCACTTGTTCGATTACCAGTATCCAATTTGCTCGCTTCTAGTCACATCCAAGATGCCGTCTCTGAACGCCATCGCTGGGCTATTGCCCCAACTAGAGATCTCCGTTCAAGAGGAAAACATGCTAGTGGACCTCACCGAGACACTCACCCAGCACAACTTGGCGCAATGCAGCACCGTGCTAGTGACCAAAGACGGCTATGCCGATTCCAGAGCTTGGAAGGAGCTTCGACGAAAGGACCACATCCGAGTCTACAAGGAGCGACCGCGATCCAAAGCCATGCCCACCACTCCGTCACTGCTCTTGCTTGGGTCTATGAAAGGGAACCTTGACGACGTTATGTACGCCATTGTGGCCCCCACCGAACAGTCCATGAAGATCAAGTCCGACTGCACACACGACGGTGTCGTCGACCGTAAGGTGCTTCACGATATCATACGACCCAGTGTGGTCGACCCATTCCGTCACGTGAGCATCAATTGGTCGCTTTATACTGATGCCGATCCACGCGACTACATCTGCATCGAAGCCACAGGGATCACGCACACTCTCCGTGGGGAACGTGTGGGGTTCCATCTGCAGCACTCCGTCGCGTTCACTCAGATCCCGAGCTTCTCCGATCCGCACGGCGTAGAACGGGGCAACCGATCCATCTGCTCACTCTACCGCGAAACAACGGCAGGTGAGGTAGAGTGCTATGTACGCGGGTTCTTTGACTTCCAAGGCAGTGACAATGAGTTGTTGACGAATATCTCACTGCACGCGATCGCGAACCAGTGGCTCTCGTTCTCTCGGCAGATTGAGTTTGCGCACATGAAGAAGCTGGTGTGGCACTTGCGTCGCAATAGCAGCGACTCTGACGATTTCATCATGGCCGCAGCAGTTGAAGAGCACAAGCGAAAGATGTCTGAGGCGGCTCTGAATCGACAAGTCACTTGTCGAGTGTGTCAAAAATCGTTTGGACTTTTGGACCGGAAAACCACATGCAAGAGCTGCGAACAAGCGGTGTGTCCTCGGTGCCGCATCAAGAAACGAGTTTGCGTGCTGGCTCCGGACCAACGTACGTTGTTGGAAAAGCGCCGGAGTTTCTGTGCTCCATGCATTGCTGAAGTCACCACCAGCAATGCCCGGGCGATTGCTCAGGAAGAACTCCAGCTACAGGAAGAAAACCGTGACCGAGCAATGAAGCTGTCGGAGGAATCTGTAGTATCGCTCGCCAGACAGCGCACGACGTCGTGGATGGCGACCAACACCTCCTACAGATCTTGCATTTAGAAAGATAAGCAACTTGAAGTACTATCATCATAATACTATTGAACAGAGCAGTATGGTAATCGAAAGTTCAGATCATATGATGTACTATAACTTATAATATGATATGAAAGACGATTATTCTAAAAATCTCATCCACTAATACTATGAGGTCGCATACATGTTTATGGTCATATGTGCTGGACCTATAGTTCGCTTTCGTAGTTTGAATTGAGTCGTCAGCGGAGACTTTCTTCAATGTGGTCTCCAGCATCTCCACCACCTTTGAGTACTTGAGGAAGCGCATGATTGACGCGAACGCCGTGTTCGCCACCGAAGTGCCGTTGATGTTCACCAGCATGTCGCCCTCAGCAAGTGCTTCAACTTCCAGGATGTCACTACGAGATGCAAAATTCTTTATCCTGGCACCCATTGCCTTAGTAGGTTCAAGCAAGATGCCGAACCAATCGCTTGGATTCCAAAGCACGGATGTCAACCCTTCGCTGCCATGATGACCACCGGAGGAGAAGGATCTTGAGAACGAGCTGCGATACGTCGTTGGGCTTGATGACGGCGTGTTATTCACGCGGATGTCTACACGTTGTTGATGTAGTTGGGTGGTATATGTATACTTCAAAAAAATGTAATTAGTCCAGCTAAAGTTAATCAACTTTTCCTTCCTTCAAAAACAAGTAAATACAGTACATATTCAAACGAAATAATGGGCAAATACAATACCTTTTCAAACGAAATAATGTGCTGCAGCTCGAGCTTAAAAGTGTCGTATCGTCTAGGAGCTCGACTTCATGCAACGACAGATAGTGTAAATTGATATCTGCAACTGAATCTTTAATGTTCAGCTTCCCTCTATCGAATCCGGATACCTACAGCAAAATGAGGAGTAGTCAAAGTGAGTTCAAAGTATACACGTTTCAAGGTGACAGGTTCAGCAGGTTTCTCCGATGCTTCCATGTATGCGGAAGCATTGAAGAGAATAGACAGCTTCACCACCCCATTGTCCTCCTCCCCGAGTTTGATGAAGTGTCCGATAGACTTGACATGCCTCGACGCGTTGAAGATCTCAACGCTCATAACAGGCCCTATAAAAACAAACGTAAATATGTAAGTGGGGTAGAATAATAGGTTGTGTCAGGATCAACCAATGATTACCTTCGCAACAATGGCCACAAGTAGCCGCTGGTGTGTCTTCGGCGACCGCTTCAAGTACATCTTGTATGGACTGATTCAAAGCAATTCCTGGCGACTCTAGAATTCTTGATGACGTTATTGTGCGACTCGAATGCGTTCCGAGAGGGAAGTATACCAGGAATTGCACTAACTGCGAACCATCGTTTCCAGCGCTGGTGAAGGTAGAGTTTCTCAAACGAATCTGCAAATTCCAGCTGTCCACTGCTTCGCCAAAAAAAATAAACACAGCTTTGATAGTGCCTTGAATTGTCTGTAGACCGAGCCTGGTGCAACTGCTTAATGTTCGCTTCGACACTGGTAGAGAAGAAGGTTTCGACACTTGCGAGAAACGTGAGAATAACAATCCAAAAGCAAAATTCCCAGCCAGACCGCTTCGTAGGCGTCTGCAATGCAGTCAGAGTGGTTGAGGCTTCCGAACTTTATAACCAGATCACATTTAAAAAGCAGCTTTGCAAATTTGACCGCGCTGTCGTGCTCAGGAAGCACGAACATGTACGCCCAGGGTACAAAGTTCTTACTATATCTGTGCTGGGTTGTGAATCGAGTTCTGTAGGAACCAAAAGCAACAAGGATCCAGTTGTCTAAATGCACAAAAAGATCTTAGCTGGACAACGTAGATACTAAAGAAAAATATTTACCATAGTACAGTTGGTACGTTCCATCTGCAGCTGCGAATACACCGCCAGTGTGTTGGCCATCGATGGCATAAAGGAGCTCCTGAACACGCGATCAGTATCCCTTTCTTCCACAAAGCCTCTTGGTCCAAATAAAAAGTTTGCATCCGTGCACGTTTGAACGTTGCTCCATTCACAGAGATCAGCAAACCCTTTCTTTATCTTGCACTCTTTTCAAGTTTTGAAGCTTTTCCGGCTTCGGATCTGCGTCGCCAATGGAAGTTTCTGCATCATTTGTGGTTGCTTGAGGTAATTTTGAAAGAGGAACTGTAAGACCTTCTTCAGACCAGCCCCTCCAGCTATCAATGCGTCGACTTCAGGTTTCAAGGCCTCGTGAATTCCCGACTGTTTCTTAGCCACTTCGATGAACGAATGATTGCCACGGGACTCTAGCGAAAAAATCATTGCTCCAGTAAACGGATCCTTAAACGGATTGAGACGAAATTCCATCTTACACTTCTTGTGACTGACGCCATTCTCGTCCATACCGGTATTTGAAAATGTACACACAGTCAATCCTGGCGGCCTCCGCTGTCTTGCGTATTGATAATCGACGATACTGGCCCTTGGATATACTAACAGCGACTCGGACGAGTTGGTGTCACGTAATGAACAGAAGTCGGCTCAGATAAATTCGTACTCGCAGTGCCCGAAGAACTTCGAGGTAAAGTCGGAGATACTTGGTGATGCGGAAAGCCTAAACGGCCTGGCCTGAAAACCTGGTGGTACCAGGATGCCAGGACACGTCGTAGACAACCGCGAGTCAAAAACAGTAGGGAAAGACACTGCAGTGGTTCGAAGAGGTCGTGTGAGGCGTACAACTTGGCTACTTGGTGGGTCGTGCGATCTACTCAACTTTGATACTGGCCAGGTTTCAATAGCGTTGTCTCTCATGGTGATCCCCGTTTTGCCGTGGCTGTACCAGTGATCGACGGCCAGTCATAACGTGCAACGTTGTCCAAGCTGGGCCATACTGATAATGAAACCCCAGCGTTACTAAAACTCTGTTTTTTTTCGCTTGGAATGCGGCGTTTACTCAGAACGGGTATGTGTAGTTAGGCAAGTAGGACAAATGGCTTAAGTGTTGAGTGCATTTGTATTGAACGATTAAAAAGTAGATGTGGCGGTGGAGTTAACGACCAACAGGACAGACGTGAACCCGGCTGAAAAGCAGGAGCTATATTACCCAGCGCATGAATCGAGTAAGATAAGAGAAAGAGATTCGCTACAGTGTGCATGTGCTATCGTACATGTAGAACAGATCCTTAGAGTGAAAAAGGATATTCCGTCAAAGGTGCGTCTAACCAATTGTGCTACCGATCATACAACACTCACATCTCATGACTCGATATTCGTCGTGCTGCACGCAGCGCCAGCTCGCTGTCTGTGAAGAACTGTAGTTTTGACCAGTTGGTGCTGTTTCTTCTTCTTCTTAATTTTGGGATGATTATATGACGTTTGCGCGCTTGAGAGAATGTTGCGAAGTGAGTTCCATTAGAGATGCAGTATTCCTACTTCTACTGTTGGTGTACAGGGGCGTGACCTACGGCAGCGCCCACCCGCTCGGCAGCACCAACCATTGGTGTTTGATGACGAGCTCCGAAGTTGACGCGGCGTTTGATTATGAGCTTGTAGTATGATGGGGTCTTCCTCAGATGTCGGTACATGTAGTGTCGGTCGTCGGCACGTCGTGCGTCGGTCGTCTGAGCGATACTCCACAGATTATACAGTACATGTACTTGTCAAAGTTCGTTGAAGATGTGTAAAACAATCAAAGATTGCCTCAATAGACTACAGCAGCAGCCTCCGCTGGAGTACCGGATGGATCAACTATCTTAAATAGTTGACTACAGACAGCGATCTCGACAATTACTTTCAAATTTGCAACCTCAAGCTTACAACCAAACCTTCACCTGTTCACGATACGATGCTCGGTGCTTTATCTTCTGCTGTTGTTCTACTGGCGTTTGCCACAAGCGTCGATGCCCACGGACACCTCAACCAGCCATCGCCCACGTTCCAAGACGGAGCGTCTCATGTGAACTGGGTCACCCAGATCGACAATTTCTGGGACATTGGCTCGGGAGGTGACCAAGTGGGGAAATACAAGACGTTGGCCAAAGAAAAGGACGTGAGCGTCCGTGATGTCATCCTGCAAATGGTCGGAAACGACAAAAAATGTGGGTTTACACGCACGGATGTCAACCCGAAGCCGGTCCCGACGAACGGCAAGGCTGTTTGGCTCGGAAATGACGGCGGAGGCTTTACACACGTGGGCCCGTGTGAACTTTACATCGACGACAAGATGGTTCTCCACAGTGATGACTGCCAGGCGGACTACCCTGGTGGTCCGAACGATTCTGGTATCATGTCCGAGATGCCGGTCGACTACTCGTCGTGCAATGGCGATTGCACCTTCAGCATCTACTGGCTCGGTTTCCAGAACGCACAGTGGCAGGCGTACAGTACGTGATTGTTGGTTTTGGTCTTGGGGTTGTTTGGTCATTAATCTCTCTGATCTGTCTTGATTTTTTTAGTCAACTGTGTGCCGCTGTCGGGAACTGGAGCAACCACACAGTCAAGTGCTACCCCAACGACGAAGACACCGGCGACGAACTCTTCTTGAAAGAGCACGGAATCAACACCTACTCCCGTTTCGTTTGGATTCAACTAACCGACAACGGTAACGTGCTTGATCACGCCCAAATGAATTTCAACACGTTGTGGGACTAATGCTGCGTTTAGATGTACTTGGAATAACATAATGCAAGTTTGGACTTCCAAGTTTTGTGAAATCGCCCGGTTTTTACATGGCGTCTAACCACAGGCAGAAGAAACCATCAACGAAAGACTTCAGTTCAAACCTAATGAGATACTACGAAGTGCTTTGTTTCCTGATCCATTTCCTTTGTGCTTTTCTGTCTGTAATAGGTTGTAAATCCAAGTATAGTAGATAGATTCAAGTACTTTAATCCAACAACGGATTCTCAAAACAGCCAATTGTATTGCGATTGTTACTGACTGCACTGTTTGGTTTAGCTACTGTCTATCTAACTCAAAATCTTTCGCTTTCATGGCATAATCGCTCAACCAGCTCTGTAATTGCGTTACTGATACTGCTGCTGCGAATCAAGAGGTCATTAAAATGCCCATTGTGACGCCAAGAAGATCAGAGGGGTGAACGAGGCCCAGAAAAGCACATCTAAGTATCCCCAACCAGTGACCAATCCGCGCGCACGTCGAGATGTAGGTTGGTGTGGGGCGTTGCGGAAGAACAGCAGCATCCAGATCGAGAACATGACCACGAAGGCTAAAATCGGGTACATCACCATAGGCGGAGGTGGCTGCGTGAACAGCACGCCGTTGGCCGAAAACTTGACCCACACCAGGATCTCAAACGTGGCGATCGACAGGACCATCCACGAGTTTTGTCCAAGGCGCCAGCATTCAGGATTCGTAATGAACTCGTAGTACTATTAAACCAGTCACAACAAAGACTCAGAATACGTTAGAACCCATAACTTCGCACAATCGCTCAAACACCAACAATCGTACCTCAGCAGCAGCGGGAATACCGATCAAAAACACAAGCAACAAGCGGTACGAGTTGAAGTTGCTCTCCTTGGGAATACTCAGCGTCGTGAGCATAAAGAAGGCATTCAACTCAGTGATGAGACACAGCAGCATGGCAAAAACAATCTCTGCGAAACGCTTGAAGCTCGAGAACACTTCCCAGTGATACTGCTCCCAGCTGAATGGCGTGAACTGGTTGAGCGCCAAGCGGAAGTAGCCCAACTTCCTACCACGACGCCCGGACCAGTCGTACTCCTTGGACTCCAGCAGCCACAGCGTCACTCGGCCAAGACACATACCCAGCATGTTCGCACCCAGCAAATCAAGCAAAAGGGAGTCCCACCAACACTCCTGGAAGTCGGGAATGACGAATTGAAACGCGAGTTCCAGGATTTCAAAGGCGATACTCAACACCCAGCAGAACCTCCAGTCTCGGAACATGCACATCTTCCCCCACCATCCTGTTACATGGGCGAAGAACCAGATACTTGTGACTCCGCGTGTCAATGACTCCGAGTTAATCTCGCATTGCAATTGGGCAGGAGTGGACGTCTTGGGGCGACTACCGACTTCTGGAAACACGAACTGCATGCCCTTCATGGCGCTCTCTCGGTTCTGAACCAGCATTGCAGCCAGTAGCAGCAGATACACGACCGAGCAGCCGTGTACCACTCGCCACACACCTGGATGTGGTCGCATCATCAGTCCGTCCCTCGTTTGAAGGAAACAGTAAACCAGGAAGATGAGAATAGCAGCAAACAGTGCAATGCGGACGTTCTGCACTGGATCCTGCGAGTCGTGTGTGAACGAGTAGTACGAGAAGCCAGCGACCACGAGGACAAGGACGAAGATCTGGCGAGGCTGCTCTGGGAACAGCAGCAGCCCCTCCACTTCGCTGCCGTGCGTGGCTCGGAACGTGTTGTACGACCAACTGTCAGGTCGTGGGCTCGAGCGCTGGGAGCTTGGGGGCTTCGCCACGGGTCCAGCATCGTCCTGTGTGTCTAGTGCAGGCATGGCCTTGGTCTTACGTTGACGCAGGGAACGGCTAGACTCTTCCGTCGCCATTGGGATCGGATTATGACGCGGGCAGTTATGTTCGTCTCAAAGACGTGGATTAATCAGGTTTAATTGATTCTGATTGGATGAAAAGAAATGACGAATGGAAATACTTGAAACGTTATGTACAGGGACGGCATTTTGCTAGAAGTTTGGGACGAGCAGTGTTACTAGCACGGGTGATATGGACGGCAATTACGCCGACGATGTCGAGATGGAAGGCTCACTCGTGATGAAGGCGGAATTTACCTTTGAAATTTCCATGACGGGATCATCGTGGACGTTCTCCATGGGAATATCTGCATCTTCGATAGTGGTGTCAGCGATGTTGATACGTTTACTCACGCAGGTGGACTCCGCAGCGAAAGCATCAGGACTAGATTTCTCCTCAGCGGATGTGTCCATTGTGAAAATCTCATTCTTGACCGGGGTTTCCTCGTTGCTTTGTGTGCTGGACTCGGTCTGACTGGTTGCATTGAATTTGGTCTCATCGTTGTTGTCTTCGATGGTGTTAACTTGGTCGTTATTGGTTGAGGCAACTTTCTTGAAAATAGTCTTCTTGGATCTGCCTTGTCTCGACTTGCTCTTGCTGGAGCTCCCACGTGGGCTGCACAACGTCAACAGGTCATACGCTGCCTGCAGTGACTCACCGTCAAGCCGCACAGGTTCACCGTCTGAATCCGAGTTAAAAGACGGCGACGCTGGATCACTGTTGCTGCTGTCTCCTCTGGCCCAATTGCGGTTGAACTTCGACAGGTTTAAATAAATGATAGGAAACACCTTTTGCTTCTTGTACTTGGGCGTCGACGATGGTGTGCGTCCCCTAGCTGGGCTGGACGGAGACACTATTGACTCATCATCGCCGGCAGATCCGCGTCTTTTGTTTAAAGTGCGAGTGCTTGAAAGCGTCAAATACGATGGCTTTCTTATGCGCGCTTCGCTCCACATGGCCTTGGTCATCTTCTCCAGCTCTGCAATCCGATACGTAGCCTCCTCCGAGTCCCACAGAGTTTTCTTGCGAAGTTTAAACTTCTTCTGGCCGTAATTCCTGGGCACTGGTTTGCCGTCGATAGTCCCAGCACAAAGCTTCTTGGACACCCGCATGGGATCACATTGCAGCTGAACAGCCAAGTAGCCACGGAGTCGAATACCTGTGTAAATGGGCAAGTAGCCATCTTCGAACGTCTCGATTAAGAGGCGAGCCAACCGCTCTTCAGTGCTGGTCCATTGTCCTTTGCGAAGAAAGTCATTACTACCAGCCTTACGCGTCGTGGGAGTCGGAGATAGGAACGACGTCAGCTCGTCACCCATGTTTAGCCTCTTCCTCTTGCCTTTGGAGCTCCTTTGAGCTTGAGTTTCCTTCTCGTCCAGCTTCACTTTAGGAGTGCGGTATCCTTCACTATCGAGGCTTGTAGGGCTCACTACAGCCTCCAAAGGGCATGGGGATGTAGCGGAGACGCTAGCTCTGTCACTATCATTGACAGAAGGAGCTGGAAGGATCGTGATGGTTGAGTTTTTCTTGGGTTTAGACACTGGTGAAGGTTCCGTCATTGGTTGTTCCTGTTTGTCCTCCTCGAAGCTGCAGAGAGACGATGCCGACAAGTACAGCGAGTTAAGAGCTGAAGCCGCGTTCATAGTACGCGGAGGAAGGCTACAGGGCGCTGGGGGTCACGCGCCAGAAGCAGCGGAGAGCTATAGGCGCCAGACGTCGAGAGGGGGAATGGGAAGTGGAACTTCGAAGTTGAATGAACCTCTGTAGAAATGATTAGCCTGCAATATTACATGAAGATACGATGTAGATCTGATGTAGGTTGGTTGAATGTGGTCTCGTATAAACTAAATTACGGTAAAACCGAATAGAGTTGTGTAGATACTGTCGTGACACAGCAACTTCCGCACCATCACTCTTGCTTTCAACTTCATCGTCCTCTATTTAAGACTGCAACATCCAAATGATTACAACATATTCTAGAATAAGAGGTAGAAGTGTATATGAATTCAAAGATTGTCCTCTGTGGAAAGCCTTTTATTTAAAAATGCATGACTAACAAGAGGCCCCACTTCATTTGAAGTACCGAGCCTTCGGTACTAAGTACCAGCTCACCACTCAAATTGTACCATTGCCCGCCATACAAAACACCATATAGAAATCTGCTGAGGCTCAAGCAGCTCACTTATGACGGACAAGACTCTCGGCGCAACGAGCTCTCCCACTTCAACGGCGTCCTTCGCAGCCCCCGCCATACGTGAATCGTCCCCGCAAGTGTCTTCCGAAGCGGTAGACGTCGTTGCAACTCCACTTGCTGGTTCAGTCCAACAGCAGACGCCCAAGTCTGCGAGCAGTGCCGCATCCCGTAAACGCGTCTTCACCTTCCAGAAACGATGGCTACACTCGCTGCCTATTGTTGAACGCTCGCTACCCGAGACGGAGGTAGATGGCAGAGTACTTAAGGCGGTTCGCACTTCCGGAGGAGCTTCTGCTGCCGCTGCAGTAGCGGCCGCAGCAGCTGCAGGTGCCGACAAGCAGAAGGATGTGATCGTGTGCATGCTGTGCGACGATCCGGCGTCCAAGCGCGAGCTTACCAAGGTCTGGAGCCGTCTCAACTGCCGTCGTGGTCGTATTGAGAACCACTTGCTGAGCAAGCACCCGGAGTTCATGCGGCTGCTCAAGCACAAGCGTGAGGCTGAAGGAGACCTGGCGGTGCAGATCTTCTTGGAGAATTTACGTGAAGGCCGCTGCAATGCGCGTACAGAGATCAATAATGGACTGTACAGTCAGCTGACTATCGGTGCTGCTGCACGAACAAGCCCCGTTGCTGCTGATGAGCTTCAGAAACGCGCTCTAGGAGACTATGGAAATGCTCGCGACGACTTAGAAGCCAACCGAAAGCGTGTGAAGCTATCAGGATCACCTGTGAATGGGAAAGATGCTGCTGCGATGGCTGCATCTGCGTACTCTGCTGGTGGGATGATACTACAGCGCACCAATGGAGCAGAAGCTGCAACTGGAGTGGATGGATTGGCTTCTAGTGTACTGTACCAAGATGCTGCTATGTCTGCGCAGTGGCAGACGGTGTTTTTCAACAAATTGGTGCGTGCTGACCGGAATGGAATGGTTTTGTTGTGTCTGAGCTTTAACGTTCGTGTTGTTAGGTGGTCATCACGGGTGGAGACAACAAGGCGATTGCGTCGGTAGCGACTCAGCTTTGGCTGCTGGGAGCCAACGTGCTGCTTACCTTCAGGTGAGTACTGTCCCGGACCTTGGTATACCCGTAAACTTCTGCTGATTCCAATGGACGATGTTGATCCAGCAATATATCGGCCTTGGATGACTTCAACACGAAGCACATTGGCCGATTCCCAGACCCATCGGAAAGCGAGGAAAGCCCTCGAGGGATCATGCTAACTGTTGTAGCATCATTCCGGACGCAAAAAGATATTGCCGAGTGGTGCAGCTCAATTGCTACGAAGTACCAACGTGTGGATTTCCTGATTAATTATGGTGACTCCGAGGTGGTTGAAACACTGAAGGCAGAGGAAAAGCAGTCTGATGAAACTAGTGACAGCACCGAGAAGAGCGACACCATCACCTCAAGCGCGTACGAGCAACTATATTCGATACAACCTGCTGTGAAGACTTCGAGTGTACTAAGCTGTGAATGTGTAATGGTACAGGACCCTCATCGAAGCCCTTAGCGAATCAATGTCAACAACTTGTTTCCCTGATCCTGCCACAAGTGAGGACGGCTGGCTAACGCCCAACAGCGGAACTATAGTAAACATTGCCACCGCGAACGATACTGCCATGGAATCGCTGGCTAAGTCTTTAGCTGACAAACTGCAGTCGCGCAACGTGCAGGTGAATTTCATACTGCTGCCACCCGGTGACGCTACCGACGTCGAGGCCTCCGAAGATCCACTCTCGCACTCAATCCTGTTCCTGTTGTCACCATCGAGCCGGCTATTATCGGGCAGCGTCTTACGGTTGCAGCAAGACAGGGCGACATCCCACGCTACAGACAGGAGAGCGGAGACACCGTCCGAGGCCACCGATATCATCGCCACTCATGAACTTTAAGCTTATGTACGCACAAGTGCAGTCCATCATCCATTATTTCCTTGACGTCTTCGATCGCCAGCTCATTTACACGGGCGGAACTCCGTTCGGAATGCACCAGGTCACGTCACCATTGTCACATGTTAAACACATGTGTACCCATTATCAGGTACACCACTGTAGTTTACGTATCATTGGTGTGGCCCTGAGACATGGCTCGTTTGCATACATGTACAGACTCCGCCCAGAAACTGAAAAGGGTGGACCTTCAAAGTTCCCCCAGGTTATAAATTATGTACCGGATATGTAACATCACATGCAAATGTCTCACATTTATTTGTCAAATTAAAACGTCGCTCATTCTCACTTGGTGTCAACGCGTAGTGTTGTTCTCCTTCTCCTCTGAAAATACAATCCCGCTCTTCATAAAGCAGTGGCGAATTTTCTCTGGAGTGATATCGCCCCACGCTTCGTCAACCCACTTCATTCCTTGCAATTGGTCAACGTAGTAGATACCTTTTCCCTCCGGAGCCTTGTGTGGCATCGACTTGTCAGCCCTATTGCACGCCAAACTCATGTGCCTATCGCGATAACCACTCTTTGCTGCCGCAATAATTCCGGCGTCCATTGGCTGAAGATATGATGTAGTGTTTGGCGGCAACTTCTGCACAGTGATGTTGGTGAGCTCACCGCTGGCTCGCCATAATACGCTGGGCCTTCTTCGCAATGAGCCGACGAGAAAGACAGACATGAGCGCTCTGACACTCTATCACAAACTCGCCAAGCTGGATCTCAAGCTCCGGGCAGCGTACACGAGATATCCGTCCTTTAGCGGTGGTAGCAGATTGAAGCTTAGCCTTGATGGTGGCTGCGTCCCGCAGGACTCGAAAGATTGTAGCATCGGCTGGAGGGTGCGAGAGCTCGAACGCATGTAGCGCCCAGCGCCCCAATTCGGACAGTGTCAGGGAGGGACAGCGACAATGTTTTTCAATAACCTTGCACTTCTGGTTGATAGTTAGCCAGAGACCTTTTGCCTTTCTTCATGTTCTGCTCTGCTGGAAGAGAGAATTCGAAATTTGAACAGTTAGTGTGAACCACATTGGCGTGAGACAGACACCACCTCCTGAATATGCTTAGCCTGATACAGCCGATTTTGAAAGGTTATAAGCAGGAGGTAGTTTTCAGTTTCTGGGCGGAGTCTGTAGTAAAATTCTCGGTGTAGAAACGGCCAAAGACGATCGCTACGAATAGCGCTCACCTCGCGCTACGTCTCCTGCTACACGCAGATATCTCGACGAGATATACTACGCATCGACACATTTGTATTTCTTCTGTGAATCTGTACATGCTGGTTGTATCGTTAAACTCGTCCTAGAACTTACGTAATTGTCGAAATGATGAAGACAATCCCTTCGGCTTTGAGGCGCTCGACGACGCCCGTCCGGCAACATCCCGACAGCAATACACGCCGTTATTTTATGGCAGTTCCAGACCAATACCCACCTCAGCAACAAGCTGGCGCAGCTGTGACGCCTGGCGCCTCGGCGTTTGTGAACAATTCTACGTCGTCTCGGAAGCCCCTGGGAGTTAACTATGGCAGCATCCGCAAGAGCTGGAGAGGCTACATGGACAAACTGGCACCGTTTCCCAAGCTGCAACAAGTGGCTCTCGAAGCTGCGAGCTTTTTTACTAAACCGGAGGAGCTAGAGTTCAATTTGCCCAGGGATTTCCACGACAAGTACAGACTCGGAGACAAGCTAGGGGAAGGAGCCTTCGGAGAAGTGTATTGCGCTTTGCCAGCTCAACAAGAGAGAAGAGGAAGTGAACTACAACTGGACCTAGCGGTAAAGATTGTGCCGAAGTCTCGTGTCGTGAGCCGTAAGGACTATGCAGCTCTGAAGCAGGAGGGACGTATGATGGTGCTGCTGGGTGGAACGCTGAACGTTGTCCACTTCTTCGGAGCGTATGAGGATGATGCGAATGTATACCTGGTGATGGAGCGATGTGTGGGTGGAGACGCATCATCGAGGTTGTCCGGTGAGAAAGAACTAGATCTGACGGCCAACCCGAAGCAGGAGGAGCGAGCCAAGATGTACATGCGAGATATCCTGCACGTGGTGTGGCAGTGTCATTTGTTGCGCATTCTGCACAGAGATCTGAAGCTCGAGAACTTTTTGTTTGCAGATACCAAGGACGACAGCCCACTAAAACTGACTGACTTCGGTGGAGCAGCGTTCCTGGATGAAGGCGAGTTCCTGCACGATGTTCATGGCACGCCGTTGTACACTGCACCTGAGGTACTCAAGCACAAGTACGCCTTCCCATCGGACCTCTGGAGTTGCGGAGTCATTTTGTATCGTCTGTTGAGCGGACGCTTTCCATTTGAGTCAGGACCGTTGCTTGATGAGCGCATTCAACACGAGGAAATCGACCTGGAGAGTCCACCATGGACTGGAATCTCAGACGAAGCCAAGGACTTCGTGCGTCAGCTATTGGAGCGCGACGTGGCTAAACGCCTCACAGCTGAGCAGGCTCTGAAACATCCGTGGCTTGGACCTACCGCCCCTTTATCCTCTGAAGCACTATCTACAGCTTCGGCTGCTGCGAAGGAGTCTACGAAAGGTATTGCAGGGCCAGTGCTGAGCGGAACACTGGTGCAAAGGTTGCAGCTCTACCGGTCACTCAACAGCTTACAACATGCCGTCCTGAATGAAGTTGCTCGGTTATTGCCACTTGCGTTAAAGCAAGACGCGTTGGTACTCTTCAGTGAAGTTTCTCGTGATGGCAGCGAAAGTGTGGGCCTCGAAGAGTTTGCGGCGTACGTGGCAGCTGGTGGCTACCGACTGACGAAAGGGGAGGCGAAGGGATTCTTGCGTAACTTGGACTTGGATGGCGACGGGTTGCTGTCTCGAGCTGAGTTTTGTGCTGCTTTACTGGACTGGCCGCAATTGCAGAGCCAGCACCACGACGAGTTCGCCGCGTGTGCGAACCAGGTTTTTGACATGGTGGATCAGGACCAGGATGGTCTCCTGACGCTCGAAGACGTAGCCGAGCTCACTCCGTTCGTGGAAAGCGGGAAACACTCCCATTCCTTCCGGAACGACCTGGACCGCTGCTTCCAGTACACCGATCGCTCCGGTAGAGGCCGTATCGATAAGGAGGACTTCAAACACATGCTGCGCATTCCTGCCGGTGCGTACGCGCATTTCCCCAGGCGACTCAAACTCTGAACCTCAGTATTTAGATAGAAACTTCACTGTTGGGCACATGGACTGTATTTTCTGTTTCTCTTAGCAGCATGTGCTGGTATAAATACATAAGCGCATTTTTTGGTGTTAGTAGAGCAGCGGAGCTTCCAATTGGCTCACTGTCTGCCTTGTTTCTCCATCTATGAAGAACTTTCGGTTGAAGAACTTTTGAGGTGGTTGAAGAAGAAGAAACGGCTGGAAAAGTCTAGACGACGATGCTCTTGCCAGCCGCCATGTGCAAGCCAGCCTGCCGCACCGGGCGGTTCAGCAGCTGGTTGACGCGATCTAGAGCCACTTGAAGCTTGGACACTTTGCGCTTCTTGGATCTGTTACTCTCGGACGGCGTGCTGTAGAATGCAGGGGCCGAGTTCGTGGACTTATCACTGTCACTCTCGTCCCCATTGTCCTCCTTGAGGTTGTTCATGTCCATACTCAGCGTGCGCCGCAAGCTGGCGGTGGACAGCGTCGTAGACGCCAGAGATCGGTCTGCAGAGGACGAGGTGGACGACAGCTTCCTCTCGGCCGTGAGCTCTTCGATGTCAATGCCACTGTCCACGTTGCCAATGACCACGTCATCTGCGTTCACGAACACAAGACTCACGGGTTTGGGCGCCATGAGCATGACCTTCTTAACGTCCTGCAGTGTAAGTCGGTTGACTGGGAAGCCGCCCACGAGTTTGAGCTCGCTGCCGACCTTGAGCGTCGTAGCTACCTGTGTCTCCCGCGTCACAGTACTCACGAGGATGGCACCTGTGCGCTTGCGCTTGAGTGTGAAGCCTGGTGCCGTACGGCCGCCCCACATGATCTCGACAGTGCGTGGAGCTGACGCTAGAGGCAAAGTGTCCTCCAATGAAGATGTGGACGAAGAAGAGCACGAAGACTCGGAGCTCTGTAGCGTTCGTCGACTACGACGGCTTTTGGTTTTGGTTCTGGTTCGGACGGGTGAAGATGTCTCGAGCTCGTCCATGGAATGTTGCGGTCGCTTGAGACTCATACCTGTTGGTTTTGATGCTAAAGTGTTACTGGGGGTAGCCACTTGGAGAAGAACTCACAACGACGGCGATAAAGGAATAATGGCCGAGAGGGAACTTGGTGGCGCCCCGTGCCTTGGGAAAAGCAGGCGAGCGCACGACGGTGCAGACGAGCAGGTCCTGGCTCTTCTCTGCGAGTCAGACCACAGTAGAGCCAGGACGGCACAGACCTGTGAGATTAGATGATACCGCACTATCACTTAACTTATAAGAGTGGTTTTAGATGTTATTTATTTACAAAGTGCTGCCTGCTATCATTGAACCCTACCTCATGAAACTGATTAGACAAAACGTCTTGCGGTGCATGAAACGACACGTAACGGTAGCTTTGAGAGCCATCGATATTTTATCCACTTGACTTCGAACAACCACTTCACCTCGCTGACGTGCTTGGCCTCCAGCGAAGGAGAAGAGATGGCAGTTCTGCGCATGCTTGGCTTGCTCAAGTAATACAGACTCCGCCCAGAAACTGAAAACTACCTCCTGCTTATAACCTTTCAAAATCGGCTGTATCAGGCTAAGCATATTCAGGAGGTGGTGTCTGTCTCACGCCAATGTGGTTCACACTAACTGTTCAAATTTCGAATTCTCCCCCCAATTGCACGTCTTCGAGCAGAGCAGAACATGACGAAAGGCAAAAGGTCTCTGGCTAACTATCAACCAGAAGTGCAAGGTTATTGAAAAACATTGCCGCTGTCCCTCCCTGACACTGTCCGAATTGGGGCGCTGGGCGCTACACGCGTTTGGGCTTTCGCATCCTCCAGCCGATGCTACAACCTTTAGAGTCCTGCGGGACGCAGCCACCATCAAGGCTAAGCTTCAAACTGCTACCACCGCTAAAGGACGGATATCTCGTGTACGCTGCCCGGAGCTTGAGATCCAGCTTGGCGAGTTTGTGATGGAGTGTCAGAGTGCTCATGTCTGTCTTTCTCGTCGGCTCATTACAAAGAAGGCCCAGCGTATTATGGGGAGCCAGCGGTGAGCTCACCAACATCACTGTGCAGAAGTTGCCGCCAAACACTACATCATATCTTCAGCCAATGGACGCCGGAAGTATTGCGGCAGCCAAGAGTGGTTATCGCGATAGGCACATGAGTTTGGCGTGCGATATGCTGACAAGTCGATGCTACACAAGGCTCCGGAGGGAAAGGGTATCTACTACGTTGACCAATTGCAAGGAATGAAGTGGGTTAACGAAGCATGGGACGATATCACCCCAGAGACAATTCGCCACTGCTTTATGAAGAGCGGGATTGTATTTTCAGAGGAGAAGGAGAACAACACTCCCCCCACGCGTCGACACCAAGTGAGAATGAGCGACGTTATAATTTGACAAATAAATGTGAGACATTTGCTTGCGATATTACATATTCGGTACATAATTTATAACCTGGGGGAACTTTGAAGGTCCACCCTTTTCAGTTTGTGGGCGGAGTCTGTACTAGACAAGTATGCATGCTGCAGCTTGCAAGGTCAGCGGCACAGCGAGTAGATTCCCGCATTTTTCGCAAGTTTTTCTTTGATTTGCGAGCTTCAATCGGCGGTGTATTGCACTTGCGACTTGCGACGCAGGCTGTGGTGAGCTCCGAGTTCGGCTGGGCTGGCACGCGGGCCAAGATGTGTCCGCATGCGGCAATGGCATTGCCAATGCAGCGGCTGGGCTGTCGACGAGCGTGCGCTGCCAACCGTGAGCGGGTGCATGTAACACCGGGGCTCAACATGCACCATCACTTCAAAGAGTCTTGAATCAAGACGCTCGCACAGCAAAGCATTGCTTTTGGCAGAAACACGCGGGGCCGGAGATTTGCTAGAAGCTCCCCTTCGACTCGAGGGGGCAGTGCCCGCCCGGCAGCCTGCCTGTTTCGAACGTCAAAGTGACGGGCCACTTGCCGTTGGTGACTTCCTGTCGGTGCGCGTCCGCTCTCGATCGTTGCCATGCTCGTAGAATCAACTCAGCACGGACCTCGCGCCGTGGAGCATGAGTCACGTTTCATGCTGCATGATGTTCTGAGCACGGCAAATGCAGTTGAAGTCGCCAAAAAAGATCGCGATATGCGGGAGAGAATGAAATTTCGCTGGTATGTATTGCGTCAAGTACTGTTTCAACTTCTTGTTCGATAGAACTTCTCTGTTTTTTTCGTTATCAATTCGTCTGGCTAACTTCGAATGTTCAGCAAAAGAATCTGGTTAGAACGTAGCGCTGCTTGATCGATTCCGGCATTCGGGCGAGGAGCTCCACCCAAGACGATACTGATGCCCACTTCCACTTGCGCTACGAGCGTGAACCCTGGCACTGAAGCCAATCCTCCTCTTCGTGCGACGCCAGCCATGAGACGACTGCTGACAGCTGAGTACAGGTGTCGAAAGTAATGGATTTTTTAAACAGCGACTGCAAAGTGTGCACACACGTACGAAACAAGAAGCTTTGAGCTGCTGCCTATTCATAGAATGAGCTACATGGCGCCCATAAGAATTGCCTTGCAAAAAACTTTAAAAAAATCGTTCAGTGAGAAAATGTTTAACAACGGAAATTCACTCTATACATGCAACGCCGTTTCCAATAAACAAAACGCGATTTTTTGTAGCGATGCCTCTCCCGTTGCAGTCATTCTCCAGTGCTCGAGAATGACTCGAGCGAGCATCACCACACGACGAGTCCGTCCAATATATGTGGCCTTGGCAATGCTAAGTTGGCACACCTCAGCTGCGTAAGAACCCATGCTGCAGCAGAGTTGGAATTGAGCTTACAGTACCAGAGTCTGGTAAGTTAACCAGACTTGTACTATCGCTACACGTTCATGTACTTGCTGCCAGCAACAAGTTGGCGGCGAGCTTCGCCATCTTTGATCCACCTTTACGAGCTTCATACAACGCACGAGCACCATGTGGCTACAGCGTGTGCGTTCGCGGACGGAAATGCAAACTGCTGGCGATCGCCAAGACGTTGCAACCGTCGACAATAATGCATTAGGTGTGCTAGCGTGTCGTGTACTGGTCGCGTTCAAATACGAGTCGGACAAAGGCAACGCTCTTTTTAAGATTACAGTGAATTCCTGCATGTGACAAGCAAGTGCGAGCACATGTAAACAGCAAACTTACCGACAAATTGTCGGCGACAATACACGGATGCACGAACATGTACAAGCAAGCAAAGCTGTTCCGGTGCATGAGTGTTTCGTACTTAGAATCAGATTTGCACCACTCGACGAACACGTCAAATTGGCTCTCCCATCTTATCGGTACATCACCGGTATTCCGACACCCGTTTTTCTTTGCGGCACAGTCTCGAAGCGCACTAACCCCGTACCGAAAGCTGCGCATCCGCCGCGTAGCTCCCTCTCCGAGACTATGAGCGACATCCCCATCCAGTTAGGCCACTACCGCCTGGGCAAGACGCTGGGTATCGGCTCCTTTGGCAAAGTCAAGCGTGCGTTTGTGCCTTCCCCTATCTGTTTTTTGTTTTTATTTTCATGATCCCTTACTATTTTTTTTAATTATTTGTATTAAAAACAAAAATTTAGTTGCTGAGCATGATATCACGGGCCATAAAGTGGCTATTAAGATCCTCAACCGCAACAAGATCCGTAGCCTCGATATGAGCGAGAAGGTGCGGCGCGAGATTACACTATTGCGCAAGATGCGGCACCCACACATCATCCGTCTGTACGTCAATCCGTGGCATAAAGGTTATAACCCTTACTAATGTTTACTTCTTTAGTTACGAGGTCATCGACACACCCACGGATATCTTCATGGTGCTTGAGTACATTGCTGGTGGTGAACTTTTCGACTATATTGTGTCGAAAGGCCGGGTAAAAAGATCTTTTTTTTTAATTTGTTTTATTGATGATACTGATATTTATTTTCTAGTTGGCACCGGAGGAAGCAAGACACTTTTTCCATCAGATCATCTCGGGAGTTGAGTACTGTCACTTCCACCGCATCGTCCACCGGGACTTAAAGCCGGAGAATCTACTGTTGGACGCGGATAATAACATTAAGATCGCAGATTTTGGACTCTCCAACAGTATGGAGGACGGAGACTTCTTACGCACGTCGTGTGGATCCCCCAATTACGCAGCACCCGAAGTCATTTCGGGAAGTCTTTACGCTGGTCCAGAAGTGGACGTCTGGTCCTGTGGTGTCATCTTGTACGCGCTCCTGTGTGGCAGCTTGCCGTTTGATGATGAGAGTATCCCGAATTTGTTCAAGAAGATCCGTGGTGGCATGTACTCGCTGCCCAGCCACCTGTCCGAGATGGCGCGCGACCTCATCCCGCGCATGCTCGTGGTGGACCCTATGAAGCGTATTACGATCCCGGAGATCAGACAGCACCCGTGGTTCCAGATTGACCTACCACCGTACTTGCAGCACCCACCAGAGATCGTGGAGAACGAGGTAGGTTAATGTTTTCCTTTTTATTTGACTTTTTTTACTAACTGAAAATTGTTGGATTTTGTAGACATTCAAGATAGATGAAGAGTGTTTGTCACAGTGCTTGGCACTGAATTACGCAGCAAATATCGGACACGACCAGCTTGTAGCATTGCTGATGAGGCGAGAGAACCACCCGCTTCGTGTGACGTACGAGCTCATTCTGGACCACAAGAACGCCAAGATTCGTATCGATGGTGCGTTTATTTCGCTTTTTTCTGGCTGCTGGTCTTTGAGCTAACGAATTTCTTCGGGTATGGAAAGAATTGCGTGATGTACGGACGGTGAACAACAAACCCAAGACGTTCTCAACACCTGAGCCCAGCACATTGCTTCTACCAGGACGAGGGCCACTTCCAATGGCAGCATCTCCTTTGATCACGCCGTCTTCAGCCATACCAGATCCCCGTAACTTCGGCGGACGTGGTGTAACCATTCCCGGGCAGGGACCACGGATGTCTATGGGCGGAGGTAGTGGGTTGCCTGGTTTCGAGGACGGCCACGGCGGCGCAGCTCCCACACCAAAGCGACGAAGATGGTACCTGGGTATTCAGTCGAAAAAGGAGCCGGCGCACGTGATGTCGGAGGTGTACAAGGCGCTTTTCGTGCTTCATTTCGAATGGAAGGTGGTGGCGCCGTATCGCGTAAAGTGCCGGTGGCAATCGCCCTCAGGAGACCCCAATAACCAGAATGGCGGCGCTGTGGTGAACATGGAGGAGGCGAAATTGCAGCAGCAAATGCAGCGTATCAAGATCGGCCTTCAGCTGTACAAGGTGCAGCAACATATCTACCTCCTCGACTTTCAACGACTGGACGGCAATGCCTTCACGTACATGAACCTTTGCGCTCGCATCATTACGGAGCTCAAGACTCTCTCGGGTATCCGGCCGCTTGCTAGTGGCCACGACCCGCGCTTCGGTGATGGCAGCAACATGAACTCAGTGCACTTGCACCAGCACAACCCGCACGCTCAAGGCGCCCAGTAAGCTTGTGACCATGAGATACGTCCCTTTTCCCTGTTGGAAACGCTCGTTCTGTATGTTTTGTAGGGATACGAAGAAGAAAAGCTGAACGCGGAACAGATTAAAACATGCGAACCTTTATATCCTATTCCTCACATTCTGTCATGCTTCGGAGCTCAATGTTCACTGCGAGTAGATCAAGTCGTGCGCATTTGGCCTGGCGGAACAGACACTCGTTGCCGTACACTTGGCCGTTGGAAGCGCACACGGGGCTGTACGTTTGTGTGCATGAGGTTGGACACAAAGGCAGCACGTTCGAGTCTTCGCAAGCACCACCACGGATCACCGTCACTGACTTCTGACTGCAGCGTTCTTCACGTTTAACGTAGCACAAGTTGCGCATGGTTCCAGCACTTGTACACAGTGGATCCAGGATATCCGAGCATGTTATGGTTGCCAAGCAAGCATCATCACTACTTGAGGTCGGCGCTGGAGTTGGCGCTGGATTGTACTCACCGTTAAGATTCTTTTCACGTTCGCACAGCCCTCGAGAAGCCACTACAAGATCCTGCTTCCCAGTCATGCATCGGGCTTGCTTTAAAAAGCACGAATTGGCGTACGACACTTGATCCGAACCGCAGACCGGAGAGCTCACGAGCTGACAGTTTAATTTGCACGAGGAAGTGATCGTGCTGGTACTTACGATGGACGATTGGCGAGGTTCACAAACAGCTTCAGGCAAACACGGCTCACTTGTGCACGGCACGACACCTCGAAGGATACAATTCATATTCTCAGGACACCGACCTGGAGCGCAGATTGGAGCGCAGTACTCGGCGTCGTTGTAGACAAAGCACTGCTCAAAGTCCCCACATCGTCGTGAACAGCTCGTTGTCAAAGTAGCAGCGTCAGCATTGCTCATTACAAGTAGTAAGATGCACACAAGCAGATAACGTCTCATGATGAACAGACGCGACTGCTTAGTCGCTCGTGCTCTTCTTGCCTCCTGTTATAGACGATAAAACCTTGTTGGAAGCGCAGAGCTGTTGGAGCATCTCGAGCTGTTGACGCTGCATCTCTTCCAGTCGTTTGTTCGACTGTAAAATAGCATCCAGTTTCTCCAAATTAGCATCGTTTCCCATCTGACGTCGCTCAGAGCCACGACGAGGCTTTGGATGGTTGTCAACAGGCTCGTTCTCCTGTGTCTTCTGTCGCTTAATCGAGGCGGAGATCTCTTCGTCTCCACTCCTTTCGGTCTTCAGTCGCTTCTGGCCTTCACCCACCTCCTCTCCATTCGTAACCCCTCCACTTGGGTTTTCGTCCTCTGAACTTGGGTCTTCCTCCATTAGCCGCGTACTTGTTGGAGCCTTACCCGACAACACCGGGTGCCTCTCTTTAAATCTGCGCAACCAGCCTTCCTTAAGTCGATTGTCATCGGCTTCTGCTCCTATCAGCGCTCGATACTGCTCATTTGCTCGTGCCAAAATGTCCTTCTTGGTCACTTTTGTGCCTTGGCTCTGCATCTCTAAAATCCAGTCCACCAATTCTTGCTCAGGTTCCCCCTCCAGCAGCGGTCTTGGTCCTCTTCTCTTGTCAACCTCACCACGCTGCACACGCAGCACTCGACGGCGAATTGTCCGCTGATGCAGCGATGGGAAGCGCTCAGTTACCTCGTTCATGGGTCTCCCAGCCAAATACATCTCCACAGCAGCCTCCATGTGTTTTTTGTTGTACTTCCTCGTCTTAATCGTTCGTTCTGCTGTATCTGCTTCATCCTGCAGAGTGTCCGACGGTTTTACGTTCTCAATAGGCTTTGAACTCACCGGTTCTTGATCCTCAAGGTTATTTAATGTAAATTTCACACTTGCTGGTTCGGATAAAGCAGGAAGTTCCCGCTTTGCGGCACCTCCAGAACGTAAACTTAAGCCCGGATGTCTTGCCATGAAGCGATTGCACCAACCCATACCAAGTTTTTGAGTCGAGTGGCTCTCCTGGTCAGAATTTTCGCACTTGTGCAGAATTTCTTGGGCCTGCGCAATGACGTCGTCACGAGAGACGCGGTGGCCCGTGAGTTGCTGTGACTGTACCCACTGTATTAGCTGTGTCTCCTGCTCAATAGACAGCAACGGCTTGGGCCCGCGCCGACGCGCGGGGTTGTGAGCAGTGGATGAAGCCTTCTTGTCCATCTCGATTTTTGATATTTGATGCTATTGTTATATTTCATGTATATTTCGGAGAACATACAGGTTCTGTCATTTGAGCAACAATTAGGGGGCAGTGTTGGAAAAAATATATTTTTAATATTTTTTCAAGAAATAAAAACATCGATTTTTTATCTTTTTATTCGTATAGGTGCGATTCCTGAACACTATTTTTTAATGAGAGTGAGTAGTGCACCCAACTCAGCGTCGTAAATCGCGATCAGGTTTTCCCCTACCCCAAAAGAGGCCTAGCTGATGAAAATTTTCGATATCCGTCAGGTATGTATACGTGTATACCATTGCCAACTACCAGTCATTCCGAAAGTGAGGGGGAACCAGCGAGAGCATAATGGGGGCCACGAGCGTGGGCTGCTGCGCGTCAAATGCAGCCGGTGCTGGAGGCTTGGAAAGCCTGCGAAGCGACCACTCCGAGCCTCAGTGTATCGTTTGTAGCGATTAGGCTCAACCGAGGAGTCGTTGACCACTTCCAGCACAGTGCACACCGATGCTAGCGTCCCCACACCGCAAACTACAGAGGCGCCACCATTTTACCGCTCTCAATTCGATTCTTGTGAAGACCTGGAGAGCTATATTCGAAGGAAACGTATCAGGTACACTTGACAAAATTTTGTTGTCGTTGCTAGCCAGCATTTGCATTCCAAGTGGCATAACTATTGATAAATTGTTTGTTCATTGTGTCTAAATAGTATTTTAGAGTCCGGACGAACAACAAAGTCGAGGTCCAAAACAAAAACAACGAGCAAACCCCGGTTCGAACCAATTCTCCTGGATAAATGGATTTACAACGGCAAGACATTTGTATGTACCCATGCTGGTAAGTACATGGCACGAAGGCAGGGGAAGAGAAAGCAACAGCAATCGAGGTCTATTGAATACGATGTGAAGGTGCGATATATGTAGTTTCTCCGAGTTGGGTCTGAGATGGGTCTGAGTTGGGTACCATTACATCAGTTGGGTGATCGATTGTCTAATGGTATGCATGTATACAGAGAGATAGTTACAATTGTGGGGTGTACATGTATGTGCTCCTGGTGTTTGAGCTATTTTGCGGTGCTGGGCAACTTGGGTATATGGACAAAAAGGCATTGCAGCTTCTGCGATACCGCTACATACGCATGCGTAAGGAACCAGTTGTACAACAACTTGTAACGTTCAATACACCACTACTTTGTTTTGTTTAGAGTGATGTTGTTGCTGCTTTTGTTTATATTGGTTGGAATGGATAACACGAAAATTTAGCACTTTAGCTTCACCCCCAAAGTCAACTTCGGGCTGTGGCATGGCGCTCAAATTCTCAAGTGCGTCTTTCCGGTTATACACGTTAGATGTATACAATTTCGCACTGGCTTCTTGAGTTGGGCGCGTAGTTGGGAGCAGTATGGAGGTTTGTTGGGCACCAGTTGGGCACCAGTTGGGCACGTATCAAGCGAGCTGGGAACAATTGGTTGCAGCAGCCTCGTCACATATTTTTCAGTTGGGTGCAGCAAAGAGTGCCTTTTTTAATATAGGTAAGTTTAAAGCCACAGCGCACTATTCGGGTGAAATTCGAGATACCTCAGTCTGGGAAGTTCCTAAGGTCCATGAGACTAGAGGACCACGACGAGGTATGTTGTCGGCATTCCGACTCTTTCGACGTGGAAGAGGAATAGTCGAGTGGGTTTTACTTTTCCCCAGAACTGGTGCTGAACCTCATTGTTATTGATACGCTCCCAAAGCTCACCTTCACCGCCAGTGTACAAGGTCATAATGGGGAGGAAATCAGACCGAGTTCGAATGCAATTTCGAGCGCTGCGGAATGAGCCTTCCAGCAACTTCGTAGAGGTTTTCCACGTTTGTCTACACTGTGAGACTGCAAAGGGGAGTTTGGCAAGGGTAGATGAAGTAGCGGCGCAAGATATCGAGACAAAGAAGATACACGGTAGTGTGGTGGCGCTTAGACGGTATCTAGAGGTCTGTCCTCATACACCAGCAGCGCGAATGTCACAGGAGGCAGCTACGCAGCTGGATCAAGCTGCAGCGCTACACACAAGCAGAAAAGGGTTACCCAGCGCGCCTCTCTCGAACTCACAAGTTGAGCACATGCGGAAATGTTTATTGGAATATCAAGCCCAGCACCGCCTTCCTGATTCCTTTATCGATGACCCTACAACGCACCGATTGTTTGCAGTATGAACTGCAGTGTTGTTGACAAACTGCCAAACGGTAGGACGCTTGGTGGCTTTATGTTGGACGCCTACGCTACTGAAGTGTCCAATCAAGAGTCTCAACGTGTTATGGATTTACAGAACAAATCTGGTGGGCGGGTCAATTTTATCAGCGATGTGTGGCAAAATATAGCCAAACTACATCTTTTGGGCGCTCAACTGTTTTTATTTGGAGTGATTGTTACCCTTGGTCTGTTTACTACTGGTTCTCGGCACGACGATCTCGCGCTGGCTTAGCAAATGGAGAAATTTTTGCTTGAAGCTCAGGAGAAAGGGTGGAACGTTGGTGGCGTAGTGATGGACGATGCAGGGCAGTGTGGCCGCGCAAGAAGGATTCTTGCTCTAAGGTGGCCAGGGGTCGTATTCTTAACCCCTTAGTTCGCGGGACAAAAGTGTGGGTGGGGGTATATTTTGTTCCTTATGTTGAACCTCCAACATAAGAATATATGAAAGTGTCTACAGGTTGGACTTTTGCATGGCTATGCTGGTTAAAAAGTGCAGAACTGTATGAATCTAGAAACGCGACATATCCGAAATTATTAGCCTATGTTGGCTAAATAGCCAACGATAGTGAGAGGTTATGATGGCAAACCCAACTTACGGGAGGTACGTTTTATCAAGAAACCATTTCTTATGATTGTAAGGTAGCATAAAGGACAGTAAACTTGTTTCCATTGAGTGCAAACAAAAAAACTAGTATGTTTTGTAGCCTACAATACAGGCTACGTGCTCATTGGTTTACTACCTGACCACCTGTTTCCCAGATTTGGCGGTCAAATGAAGTCAGTGTTCTTTTTTACTAGGGTTAGGGGCTGTATCAGCTTTACTGAGTACAAGTAAGTCAGCATTGCACTGATTCGAGGGTGTGCCACATCTTTGAGGGGAAAAATAAGACACGTTTTCACTCTTTTTTGCAATATCTTAGTTGTTTTCGATGATTTTATTTTGACCCGGTACCTACCAAAATCTTATTTAACATCGAATGCAGCGATCCACGGTCGAATCGCATGCCTCGAAGTACAGTTATGATATTGACCTCAACACATATTGCAGTTATCTTAGGAATAGTCAGTACAATTTTTATCACTTTCAACCAAATCTTACCGCTAGATAAAACCTAACCCTGTGCACATGTCTTTTTTCGCTTAGCATTTTCTCTTCATTTCACTATCAGACGCAATTGACAGTGCATTAATACACTTGCCTAGTTTAATTATCGCTTAAGTTGGACCTCCAACATAGCCTAGATGCTGCGCTGAAATTGATCAAAGCTATACACCTCTTATGTTGTACGGTCCAACATACGGGAACTAAAAGGTTAAAATGTTTCGCACATGCTTGTGAAAAGTGTATTGCGTATCGATAGTTTTCAAAAGGTGGCAAAACAAGCAGAATCGGTCGTAAACTATCTAAACGCCTCGCCGTCAAAATGGTTACACCGGGTTCAAGAAATTATGCAGCAGACGTACGGAAAACTGGAAATTTCTGACCCTCTCACCAACGCGGCTGATTCAATGCAGGGGTGTTTTGCGTCGATTTTAAGAGTCAAAACTGCGTTACGAATGTTTGCTGCTAAGTTTCGAGACAACACTGAATTCAGTTCGACACTATCCGCTCTTCAAGATGGTGACTTCTGAGATCATTGTTGGAAGGACTAAGAGGGCGGACGGTTTCTCTTGCACAGCTGCTCACCAGTGCTCGCGTTCACCTTGACTTCACAATGTTTGTTGTAAGTGGTTTGAATATATATTGCTATGCCGTTTTTCCAAATTACACCTAGCAACAGTATCATCTTCAGAAAAACGGACCATCTTGATTCGTTGCTCGACAAATACGCAGATCAAAGCCTCCTGCTGGGGAATTGACCGTTCTACCTGCCCCAGTAGGTCCGGAATTGACAGTGATCGACGTTTCAAACTGCTTTCAGACTGTAAGCAGCGAAGGATGGTCGACAAACTGAAGGAGGAATCGCGTCACTCTGGTCGGTAACGCGCCACAAAAATAGAGGAATGGATCAACAGGACGGGGTTGAATGGAAAATTCGGAGAGACGACAGCAAGTGGTTTACAAAGTTCACTTGATTCTGAAGCAAGCCAGCGATAGTTCGGTCAATTCTCGTTTTACGGCCAATGAGGTGTTTCAGCTGATTCCAGTTGCTCTCAATCCTGTTAGTTGTAGTGTTCCCAGCCGTGAAATATTTTCCGCGTGCATGGTTGGCTTACATATCACTACACCACTCCCGGTTCTTCTGGGAATACTGGGAAATCTCTGAGCAGGGCGTGCTGCAAATATCCGGGCACTCTCCTCTGCAAAACTTGTCGAACCCATCGCCATCTTTCGAACGATGCGCTGGCAAAAGTTTTGTCTCAATGAGACCCGTACATGGTAAACAAATCTGACGCGGGATCACCATGGATCATCAATTATTGACGCGCGAGTTGCTGCGTTCTAGATCTTGAGCTCTACAAGAGATACAAGACAAGCTGGAGATGATGGTTGAGGCGCCCAATGACGTGCTGTACGCTCGCGAGGAGCTTGAAGCAATGTTGCTTCGCGAGGTAGAGATCATCAACGATCTAAGTGCGCGCGTCGGAGAGGCTCCAACCCCACCTCCGAGAGGTTTTCCGTCTTCGTGCAGCGTAGTGCTGCCGCTTATTGTTAGAATCCTAATGAATTATCCTCCAACTCAGTAAATTGGATGATGAATTCGGTGCAGCCTCTCTCAAACAAAACTATTAAAAAACTTATATTGTGATGATCAATCTCTTTGAGCGAATATGTATCTCAAACATCTAGACGTCCACATCATTGTAGCACGAGAACTTTGTAACTTCTTCATCCGTCTTCTGCAGTTTCCAAACTCCTGTTCATTCCGTAGTCGTTGCTTCAGCGGACTTGATCGACGGGCTCTACTGGCTACGTGTCCCCAACGGTTCTGCAAATTCGACGGCCAAGGCTTCTATCAACAGCGTCGCGCAGGTGTAGTTGTACACACATCATCACTCGTACGTAGGCTTCCGTGACACGATGACGCTCAAACCTATGGGCGTTGCGTACGAAAGCGTAAACCATCCCCAACATCAGAAGTGAGCAGGCTCGTCAATCCACATTTTAATAACCTCTTTAGGAAATTGCTCCTTTGCTCCACTTTCAGTGTGCCATTTTCCCAAATACAGCAGCGGTATGTTTTTCCAGGTATTTTTCATCTCTCTTCGATAACATCGTTGGCGCGAAGGTCCGTTAAAATGTATTCGTAATGTTGTTGGGAACGCTACTTCCACGATGATAACACCCCAGCGAATACTTTCCAAATTCAACGGCAAAATCACGAAGGAAGTCTCCGACAGCCACTGTTCTGGCTGACTTGGCCAAATCATCAATGAAGACAGCGCAATCGATCCTTTAACTGTAGCAGCGGTCATCTGTATCCCGTGGCGATTACTGCGCCGTTCAGCGTTGTGTTGCGAGGAATTATAGCAGCTATACCCATGAAATTGGCGAAAGCAGACCTGACTTGCTCTTCAAAATCGTCATCAGAAAAAACCTTGAACATTTCCGAAGCACGTCTTCAGACAAAGCTTGGTAAACTTTTGCAGCTTCTGAATGGAATAGTCCACTTGTTTTAACCGCTAAAGAAAAAGGCTCTACTGGATGGGCTTGATGAAGGCGCCAATCTTGCTTCAGATACTTCACATCCTCGATATAACCCCTGGACTTTGCCTTCAGCATGTAAAAATTCTCCATTCTGTTCAAGATGGTACTGTAAGTTCAATCCAAAAAGGTGTTAAAATACTGTGGTAATGGTGCAACCTTATATCTGTAGACCTTGACTCCTTAACTGCGCCATTAACCAGTACGGAGAATGCCTACCTGTGTAGAAGAGTTTGTCCGAGCCAAATAATACCAGCAGACCCCACGGCGCTTCCTCCTTCGCCACATGCAGTTCCTCGCGCTTTAAGATTATTGCAAAATATGCATTTTCCAAGGGAGAGGCAGGGATGACAAAGATTCGGTCTGTATCGATGGCATCACTGGTTTCGTTGGCAACTTTGTTTGTAACAGGACGAGCTTGTAGAAACTTGTCATCCATGCGAACAGGACACTGGTCGAGCACATATTTCACCATATTAATCACTTGATGTACAGGCTCCAATCCCTTTTCCAGTGTATCGTAAAGTTCTTCAGTTGTTTTCATACTCCATCGGGCGGGCACTACCGGAGCAGGTAGCGAGACGAATCCATCTCATTTACTGCCAACCACCATGATACGCCGACAAGGTAGTCGCCGACTCTTGTAAAAAGGGCAATTGCACGACCATAAAGTATCGTCCACTGTGGTTTATAAATACTCTTTCCATTCCGCTAAAGTCGGTCCTATCAGCGTACAGATGCTTCTCGTTCTTTTGTTGTTTTAGAAAATGAGTGCCCATCGTAAATTTGTCAACGGCGTTTTATATTTCGTGAAAGTTCGTCTCACTCTGGTATTATAGTGTGTGTTTTAAGGCCGTTGGTCAGTGCTAATGGCGCTTCATTGTAGTAAGGGTGCTTGATGGCTGTTGTACTGTCATAACGTTAGGGTGCTCTAACGCCATTCCCCCTTATTGGTGAAGGCACGTTATCTTGTAAATTCCAAGACCCAATTTGGGATTAACGACCAATACAATGAATTTTAAGGTAGCCTCTGAAGAAAACACCAATACCGATCTCTTCAGACGCATTGAAGCTAGCACAGGCACCCGTGCTAAAGATGACGAGAACGAGGGCACTCCCGGAGTCACTGTGCTGGACGTTTGTTCTTCCTCTGGTAAGGATGGCAGTGACGAAGACTTCGACTATGTAAGCGAATCAATTGAGGCGCTAGATGCCATACTCCATGAGATAGGTAAAGTTAAACTACATTTTTACGTACAAGTCTCCATTTTATAAGCATACTAATTCCTTCTCACGTGTCTTTGAATATACAACACTTTTACGACGAAATCTGTCACAAATGCAGAACCAACACGACGGCCATCGTAAAACACGAAGAGACTGCACACTTCAATCAAGTATTGCGAATAGTGACAGTGACAATGAGAGAGTTGCAGTGACGGTCGTCTGACGAAATCCCGAGTTTGCCTTCTCAGTGTGCCGACCCAACAAAACCCGAACACCCCTTATTAGGCGCCCTGAAACCTATACGGAACGCTTGGCTATGGTTAACTCACGCCAAGAACAGCAAAACAAGAATGCTGAGCCCCGCAAAATGTTATGTTGGGCTCATAACCTTCTTGTGGATCCAGGAAGTCGACTGAGAGCGCGGCGAATTAGGAGACTTGAGTAGTATATTGTAAAAGTGAGAATGAAGATACTTGGAGCAGGGGCTTTGGACTAATATGCCCAAAGGGCTATCCCCTTGGTGTCTCCTCTGTGGTGAACATGTACCTGGGTAACTACGTAGGGCGAGCACGTATTGTGCTGCTCACGTTCTTCATCCAAACGTGAACGAAAGTCACTTGAAAAACTGTGCTCAAATGAGCATGTGCAACCGGAAAGGCTCGAAGTAGCAGGTAGAGGGCTTCTGTTGGCTTTATTTGTACTGTCGAGCGATCTGGCGCGAAATTAGACTTGCAATACTCCCGCTTTCGCGAGACTTGCGAGACGTAGCATGTTCTTAAGTCTAACGAAAACGGTTTTGTCGGCCTCTTTGGTTAGGATGTCGACTTGTTGCTGTTGGGTCGGGCAGTATTCCACATGAACATCTTTGTTGGCGATGGCGTCTAGGATGAAATGGTACTTTATCGGTAGGTGTCTCGTACGCTGTGTTGTTACCGCATTTTTCATGGGCTTGATGGCGGATTGATTGTCAACTCGAAGCAGGACCGGAAATTCGTCGCGAAATAATCCGAGTTCGACCAGCAACTGATGAATGCCAATACAGGCTTGAACGGCCGAGCATGCGCGATATATTCGGCTTCCGTAGTTGGTAGAGCTACTATTGTGTGTTTGCGTGAAGACCATGCAATAGTCATCGAGTTGATTTGAAGAATAGCACCGCTGGTTGATTTTGTTGAATTCGAGACCCCGGCCCAGTTCGCATCGGAGTACACCACAAGGTTGTAGTGTAGTATTGCCGACATTTCCAAACTTGTAAATTAGTCCCATAGTTGTAGTACCTTTGAGGTAGCGAAGAACACGCTTGTTGCCTTGCCAGTGGGTCGTCGTAGGTCGAGCTACAAACCTTGCTAGGCAGTTTACTGCGGTCGTGATGTCGGGGCGGGTGCATTTTGACAGCCATAAAAGGCTTCCAATGGCTTCTCATACTAGCTGGGTATCTTCGAATGACTCTTCATTCTCGTCAAAGAAATCATGGTGAATTTGCATAGGGGTAGACACGGCTCTGTGCTGGTTCATCCCGAATTTTGCTAGTAGGTAATCGACCGTCGGCTGTTGGTTGAGTAGAATTCCTTTAGACGTGTAATATATCCAAACGCCGAGACATTACTGAGCTTCGCTGATCTTTAATGTTGAATCGTTTTCCTAGTGCATCATCATATGGTCGGATAGCTTGTCATTATGGCTTACGACCTGGATGATGTTGATATATAGACCTAGTACGCACAGTGCACCGTTTCGACCCATTAAGTAGATGCACGGGTCAATTCTACCCAGACTGTCCGCAAGCACAATTCGTATGTACTACAGTAACATCTTTATTGTTTATGATCTCATATTGTCTTTTATAAGGTCAAAAACCCTTCAAATTTCCATCAAAATGGAGTAGGTTTCCGCTGTACATATGGGCGCCATCAGAAGTTCCGCGCTGAAGGGCAGCACGCTACCCCTGTCCGATTCACTAGTTGCAAGTTTTACTGTATCAGTCATAAATGCTGGGGCTGAAGGTGGTATTGCTCGTTCGTGGTTTTGTTAATATATATATATATATATCGCTTCCCCTTTTGTGCTTTTCGTCCTCTTCTTCTTAACCCAATGCGCTAATGCGTTTCTTCATCTCCGACAAGATTGAAAATAACGCTTATGGTAATATTTCGCATCATTTTTTTTAAATTACGGTTTTTTTCTTAACGATAAGGGCGCGTAAGTAGCTTAAAGATGCTCCAAGCCTGTCGTTTTGTTGTAGTTAAGGGTGCACTAACCACTGTATATTTGGCGATAAATTGCAAATTCATATCACTTGAGCAGATAGACCACCTTCTGAGGCGGTTTACTTTTTAAACAAGTACTTTTATCGTTAGAGGGGAAAGAATTATTTACTGATTTCCCTATGTCTAAGGCGGCATGTTTTATAGGTGTTGTTGGGTTTCAGACAATCAGACCCCTGTTTATAGCTCCTATGTCAAAGGGGTCGTCCAGTTCAGCGCTTTGATTTTGCGACGACGATTCAAGATATAGGTTTGATATGGACGAAAGCGACGAACCGACCGAGTCACGAGAGACGTCACAGCTACAAAAAGAACCCAGTCAGCCTCTCTTGCCTTCTTCAGTTTCTTCTTCGGCGTTTGCGGCGGCGGGGGGGCTGAGTTTGACCCTGCACTGTTAGCGACCGTGTTAGATAACACGTTATCTATCGCCGCATCTTTTACGGAGTCTGGTGCAGCAAATTTGGTAGAGGTAGCAATTGTGAAGGAGCGATGCAGCAACTTTCGTCAATATGCAATTTTAGTGGTGGTGTTGGCTGCAAAGGCGTTGCTCACCCACCAGTCCCTGTATGTCTACATCTTCGTTGGTAACATTACCGCTGGGCACGCTACATGGGTAGCGTGCCCAGCGGGTCATCGACGTAATCATCGTCAGAGTCCGTTATGAACCGTTGAGCTGCGTGAATGCAGTCGACACGCTTGCGGCCTCGCCCTTCAAAGCAACATAGCACTCGGGCTCCACTAACCCTATTAACACGATGTAGACTTATTCCTTCGAGTTTATCTGTGGTAGCGTTCCCTCCCTGTGTCGGTACGCCCAGAGCCGTCATCCATGTCAGGTCTTCTGATACGCTGCTTCCTCCCGTTACTTTCGAATACATGCGATGCTTGTTGTACATGTACTAAAGGGACATAATATAGCATGAAGTTAGATTTCCGTGATTTTTCGCGTGCGATAAAACACGACAAATTACCCAGCAACGCAAAGGTTTCGTAGGTTGCTCTCAGCGTAATATCGTACTGCCGTACAAAGGTTGTAGTAGCGACATCCCATTACACCCCATTGCACCCCCTATGCTAATTAAACCATATGTATCGTTTTGACGCAAACAAAATTCCATTAGAGGGTGGGGGTATAAAATTACAGAGATTTATCCGAAATGGGAAATTGTGGTATTTGAGGGTTTGACTCTTCTTATTACTGGTAAGTTATATTTAAGTGGGCGTTATTATGAACGGCAGAAAGTACGAAAACGAGATTTTCGTGACCGGCCGACTGACCGACCACCGACGCGTCCGATTGTCGCCGACAAAGCAATTCACCCTTCTCGTAATGGTTTTGTAATCTTCAGTTTTTAGAGCGAAGGCATCGACATAACCTAATGCAACCTCAAGGACGAAGCCTTGATGTTTTCAACTATAACGGAACCATATAATTCAAGTAAAACAAAGTATATTGCTTTCACATGCACATCTGCAAGTAACGGTAGCGATGGTACTCCGGTATCTTCTTAAGCGATTCACCTCTGATTACTCCGTTACAAACGTTTCGAATGCAAGCATGGCATACACTCCACAGTTGCAGCTGTTTAGTTAAACTCCAGCACCCGTAACGTAAGAATCTGCCCTGTAACGTAGGCACAAATTTGTCTAATGGTGGCTGCTCATGGAATCATAGCACTTGATAGTTGTCGTAGCGAAGTCGGCCATGGTACCACACCAGCGCATGATGTTGCAGTCCACAGGAAAAAAGTTTTACTCGCTCAGTTCACCTCACAGACCGGAATGCTGGTCTTTTCTCGCTCCACGACAACCCATATCGATGGATCACCATTCATGACTTCCTCTCGATGGAACAATAGCGTTACCACTGCCTCGGTCAATGCGGCGTCGCTAAGTTGTGATATTTTCATGCAAAATCGACAAACCTAATCTACACAATAACTATACACGCTGTTTGTTATCGTTATACTAAAAACGTGCGAAGTGCTGTTCATTTCAGAGATAATCGGAGTTACCATAATACAAATACAAGTGCTTATCATTTCAGAGAAAATCGGGCCCATGTTTGTAGGCGTAGGATAAGATACCGAAGTCGAGCTGGTGTAGAGTAGCTAGGACCTTTAGAGAGGAAGCTTGAGAGCATGCTTGGACAGAGCACTGTCAGGTTAGTCAGACACCTCATTGTCAGCACCAATACAAGCAACGGATCCTAGAAAGCCACCAGCGTCCCTAATACGTGTTCCGGGGACCGACTAGAGAGTGCGTCATGTATTGTGCATGAACCCACTACAATTTTATACCACTTTCGGTGTTGTTTACCTCTTTGGCTACTTGGCGCCGTAACTTCACGGTTATCAGTGAGTGTATCCAATGGCAAATAGACCAGGGGAATCCATTGCCAAGCCTAGCTTTGGCAATTTGTTGTTCTTCATTGGCAGGGTAACCGTCATTTGGCTTGCTCGCTGGAGTACCACTCTGTTCCATCTCAAATATAACATATCGAGCAAACGACAACAAATCTAGATTCTGATTGGCGAATATTGGAATAAGATTTGACACACGCCTCTTTCTAAAAATTGGCTTCCAGATATGTAATTCGTGTCAGCTGTGCACCATTTAAGGATGTGCTGCTGTCGATCGAGCCAAACTAGTGAACCAGCAAAATCACCCGACATGAACATCATGGATTTGGGCCTTTTTAACGCATTGCAGTCGGTATAATAAGGTGGAAAAAGTTTATCATGATTTACCAATAGATAAGTGCTTTGTAACTGCGCACAAATACTAGAATCAGTCATTGCGTCCGGGGGAGATAATACTTACAAACTCCCCCGTGTTTCGATGCACCACATTCACAAGGAAGTTCACTCCCTTGTAACCCTTCAATATACAATAGGGGCTGGAAGCGCTCAAAATAATGGAATCGCAAACGACGACCGAGTATTTTTTATGTCAACAAAAGGTCTTTTTTAGCACACATTGTTTTATTTAATTTTGTCTTGTGTTTGACATAATTCTTAGGATGCTGTGAATCAAGAGCTCTCATTGGTTAGTATATATATCGAACGCATCGTAAAACAGACAGCGAATTTTCTGTTGACAATGACACATCTGGTAAAACATGACATTAATAGGTTGCCTTTAAAAACGCGACGTTTTTATTGCACTTTTAAGCTCAAAGCGAATTAAACAAATTACCCTGTCAAATCGAATGCCATCATTTTGTTTTTCACTTCGTAGCCACAAGCTGACACGAGTCATTAAAAATAGAGGTTGTAGAGCATAGCCATAGCTATATATCAAGACCTCATAAAGCAAAATCGCACCACTAGTTCGCACGTGACATCCCTAAATGCAATATGTTAAGTTTGAGATGGAACAGAGTAGTATCTCTTTTTCGAAATACGGGAATATCGGCGAAATCCATGATAACTTAATTAGCAGACAACTACGAATCACGTTGGGTATTAGGGGCATCAGCTTCGGCGGGATGACGCTTAACGCGGTGGAAGACTAAGACATTCGAGGATTGTGCGACGATGCTCAAAGCACACATACCTGCTGCCAATTTGTGCCGGAACAACCTGTGAAAACGTTCCACATTTCGGCACATAACTACAGAGATAAGAAGAAGGCAAGTTTTTGCAGTTCTATGTTCGAAGTCCTGGAACTAGGGCGAAGCACTGACTAACGATTGGTGCTTTGGCTTAATATTCTAACGCTTAAATGTTTGTTGGTTTTTGTGCCGCCTTGATGTTGCTTAGCCGTCCTGGCGTAATTTGGAATCCTGAGCACCTATCGCATAGTTTTAAGGAGTGCGGTATGCGCACGGTGTGTTACATGCGCCGTGTACAGGAGGGCGACAAGGTCGTGGCTGGGGATATACTACGCAAACTTTACGATTTGTTTAACGAACGTTGAGAAGAAAGGGGTCGCTAAGTAGGAAGTGGTTGTTAAAATTAAATCGAAGGTAAATAAGCTTACCATTATCTATTGCGTGTACACTAACGGTTGATATTTTTATCCATTTAGCTAGATCTTCAAGCCCCAGCAAGGCTAGTTACGCTGCGTACCGCGGTGCCATATCGATTGCTCTACCGTCAAAGGTCGTGAGAATCTCGGTATTTAAAAAAAGCCAGTACTACTGGTACCAACCGATACTTTTCGGATGAGCTTGATGGGTGCTATTGGCGAACGCTAGGGTTCTAGTTTCATTCAAAGTTTTTTGTTTCTGTTAGAGATTGATATTAATACAGTTGTTGCAACGTTTGTTGTATTAACTAAAATAAACATGGTCTTGACGGCACAGGAGACTAGAAACATATTGCAAATAGTACTGGGCTCTACAACAGTGAAGCGGATCAGTGTGCTACGGTAGAGAAGACCAACAACGATGTTTTTGGCGTGCAAGGTTAAATGGGTTAGCCGATGGCATTGGCGCTTCATAGGAATTGTTTCGAGCAGTGGTGTGACAGTTTAGTAATGGCCTGGAGGCACGGTACCAACAACTGGGATTATTAACTAAGTCAGTATGACATATTAAATTTGGTTATTTATTTTCTCAAGAAAATACTAACAATGAATAATTGGTTTGTTGTGCACATGGCTACGTCAGCTAATCCTGAGTATAATTTTTCTTGCTCAGGGTCAAAAATATACTAGGTACATTGTCGGATGTTTTTTCAAGCGCCAAAGCAGTCTTAGAAAAGGATTCGGACAATACTTATCGATAAAGGCTTTGTGGAATGGGGCGTGCTTGAAAAGGCATCCCCTCACGCCAAAGAACTTTGTGTCGGTTCTAGGAGCTCATAATGCTTTTGCAGAAGTCTAATATTCAACCTTAAGATAGTGCGGCGTGGTAGCACGGAAGATGCTTTCGCTAACCTCATCTATAGGTGTGGAGCAGCTTAATAGGATGTTGTGTTGCCAATTGTGTTGATGTCTGTGTTTTTTATCCTGTGGACTGACTACGTTGCTGCTTGTATTGCGAATTATGTCGTACTAATTCGCAATATTATCGTTTAATGGTAGACTTCCAAAAATAACACAATTGCAAGACTGTGTCGGTCATATCATGACATATGTGTCGGTCTTGATCCAGTACATGTGCGTGGTATATGACTGGTTTGTGTATTACCAGTCCTCCAAAAATAACACATGCAAAGCGGTATAACCTTCGATGAAAGTTAGTTGCTGATTGTCATTTCAGCGTTCTTCAGCAGTGGTGCACAGCGAAACGGAGTGCAAGGTACTTTAAAGACATGGTTCACAGCACTATTATCCTCTACGCCAACCTGAATCGCCGTCGCCAGCACGAATTACGTCATAAGCGTCAACTCAAGTGGAAAATTGCTGCTTTGCTTCGCGTTCGTATGACTCTCAGAGTTCGCAACTACCTGACCTCAAGTGCGCTTATATCTCCGTCGAACAGCCCATGGGCTCAAATTTACAGAAGCAGAGACGATGGAGCGTTTATCAATACGGTGGCAATACCAGTGGCGGCATTTGAAAGATTACTGCTATCGTTTACAGCACACTACGTTGTTAAGAGCGGTCCTGGCAAACGAGGACGTCCTCCTCGCTTCTGTAGCATCAATAACGTTCTCGCGTGTCTTCTACATTTTTACGCGCACGCAGTGGAGCACAAAACGCTGTGTGAGATGTTTGGGGCGCCTCCCTCGACGCTGTCACGCGTTCTTTCCAACGCAGAGGTCGCTCTGCACAAGGCACTACCAGAAGTACCGGAAGCCCAGATTCGGTGGCCGACATTTGACCAACAGCGTAGTTGGGCCGCCAGTGTTACCAAAAAGGAGGCACTTGTACGAGGATGCTTTTGTGTTGCTGATGGAAAAAACTATGCAGTCCAGGAGCCTTCGGCTAGCGATCTGCAGAACGCTTACTTTAATGGTAGGTCTTTTTAACGCGATTATAGTTACACTTCTGTATCTAATTACTGTATTTGTAGGATGGCTTCACTCAGTGAAGGTGACTGGTGTACTCTGCTACGGTTTTGACGGAACGCTCATTTGGGGCCGACATAACCATCCAGGCTCATGGAACGACGGAGTAATGAGTCGGAATTTGCAGGATCGGCTTGCTGATACATCAAAAACAATGGGCGGAGGTTATTGTGCGACTGGCTCAGCTTTTCCAGTTAGTGATGAGATGGCGGGTAGAATCATCACGCCTCTTAAAGATGGTGATCTTGAGCGCGCTAGTCGGGAATGTCGAAGCGGTTTAATTGCGATGAGCAACGCCATCACTTGCGTAAGACAATCCGCAGAATGGGGTATGGGATGTGCTTCAAAATGCTTCAGGCAGTTATTGTTACCTCTACCTTACAACCCTGAAAAAAAGGCGACTGCGTCTCAGCAACATCTATCGCCTATGTAACCTTCGGGTAAGAAAGACGGGAATTAGTCAAATACGTAGTGTATTCATGCCATCTACAACTACCGGTATACCAGGAAACTAAAAGAAAATGTGCATGTACAGGGTATCGTAGCGTGTTGACTCTATTCTCGTATCGTGTCTTACTTGGATTCCTCAGGCGTCGGCACAGCAGCAGATCCGAACAATTTTGCCATCACCATCAGCATGAGTTGCTGGTTCTGAGTATCTCGCGCGGCTTGCTGCTCTGCCAATTGCACACGCAGTTGACGCTCGCGATCTTCGCGAATAGCCTCTCGTTCTTCACGCTCTCTGCGAAGTTCTGCTTCACGAAGAGCTTGGCGCTGATCCAACATCATCATGAACTCAACCATGCTGTTGTCTGAGTTCTCAGGTGCTGTTGCAGTAGTCAGCGAATCCAACACGGAGTCGAGGCGGATACGACGGCGAGCTGTCTGGCTCAATAGAACTGGTGATGAAGACGCTGGCATGCTGAGCCGATCTGACAATTGAGCCAACTCTGCTGGACTAAGGCCCGAGCGAGAAGTTGCTCTTAACGGAGTTTGCACGGGAGGAGGCGTCGTGCTTTTGTTCAATTGGGTGTCTTCGAGTGTGCCATTGCCAGCGATGTCCAATCTTTCAGCGTGTTGTTCGTGAGTGTTTGTCAACTGAAAGTCTACCAGAGGCTCGTTATCAAGGAGAGGCTCAGTGTTCCCTTCCTCATCGTTTGAAGAAGGTTCGGTCCTGCCGATAACGTCTTCGATGGTATCTCCACTGTCGGAATCGTCATGCAAAGTCGTAACAGCGCATTTTGCTTCAATCATTCTAAACACTTGTTTGGCTTTGCGGACTTCTTCAGGGCAGTCGGGATCTCCAGTTGGTTTGCGTTTGTTTTTCAGTCCTAGAAACTTTCGCTTCAGGCTATCGCCGTCGCGCTGAGGCCAACCGACTGGTAAATGAGAGTTGTAGGCAGACGCAATACTTTGCCATTGCTCAGCTCCAAACGGTAGTCTCGCTTCTACAAGAACCAGCATTCCTACAGCAAGACAATAACAGCAACGTGAGGTCCTAACTCACCACTTAAATACGTTGATGTATGTACGGTTAATTTCTGCAGTCTTGACATTTTTTCCTTTCGTCTTCTTCCCATTACTGGGCATGATTAAAAGCTGGAGTCGTTGTGTACCTGAGTGACGTTTTCAAAATGATCTCTCTTGGGAAACTCGCACCGACGTGTTGGTCGTGTACAATAACTAAGCCGTACGTCTACCGGCCTCGCGTCTAAACCCGGACTGAGAGATGACGTCCTCCACTTCTGATGATGGTGAAGTAGCATCACAAACACAAGTTTGCGGAGACGATATTTACGTCTGAGTAACGCTTGTGACGAGTATATGCTTCATTTGCTTCAGCATCTGTGCGAAACATTTGCGTGTACAAAAAAATACTTTGTGCCATTTTTGGAAGTCTACCAATCCAAGAAAGAGCCCCCGAATTACTTGAATTCTTCTCGGCAAACTGGATGGTGCTCATTTCAATAATCAGGTAGGAAGTCAATCTTTCTCAGCTGAAAGTACCAATACCAATCGGATTGAATCCAAATAAAAGTGCTTCTCGGTAAAAGAGCTCGACTCGACGCTATACTTAGTGGTCTCCTTTCACATCAGGACACAATCGTCCAGCAGGTTATCGTTACTATGGGAAATCATAGAGGTACTTCTCGACAATCCAGACTTTCTAAGCATTGTCCCCAAGCGTTTAAATGATGATGCATTGTCATAAATACGCTTTCAATTGGGAAGTTTCGTGGCATATTCGACGGACGTCTCGTGCACAAAGAAACAAGGTGGGTTGTATAGTATGTGGAACGTGAATACCAATGGATACATATATCAATATTAACGATTTCGAGTGGACTTGTGCTTATTTAAACAGCAGTCACAACCTCCCGTGGCAGCTCTTAATGCATGTATTGCTGAGAACGTTTACCAATTCGAGTGCCTACCTGTCATGGCTATTCACGCACGCTGAGATAAGATGGCGATGGCGGCGTTAGAGAAGGATTTCAGATATTGGTTGTCATCGCCTCAGTGGAGGCCTCGATAAACGTAGTGGCGTTTATGGCCATGGTGGCTTGATCCAGGATACGAATGCAGCGAAAGCGGTCAAAGAAATACGTGATGGGGTCGAAAAATACGAAGCAGCACGAGGAAACATGATTGAAATGGCAGCGAGAAGTCTGGGGCCCAGCATCAATCTAAACGCCGTGCAGTGTATCTGAAGATGCGGCGTTAAGGGTGTGTCAACGCTGTTGAACTTTCATCTGAAGTGAAATACTGCAACGCAAAAGCTGTGTTGAACCTGTGATTTAGCATCTAGCAGGACTGTCTTGCCCCCCCCCCTTCCATTTTACTCTGCGCTGTAGGTTTGGAAATATAGGCTACACGATGTTGGGTCGGTTGAAGCAAGCCCACCAGATGCTACAGACGAAGACGGGCCTGGAGAAGTCTCAGATTCGACTGATGCTTGGCTTGAAATAGCGCAAGTCGACCTCGTTGATACTATGTGAAATGGATCAAAGTAGATTGGATCTGTCTGGAGAGGCTACAGTGGTCACAACATTACACGAATCGGAGCATACTAGTTCAACCTCAGGAAAAGAAACAGTTTCATTCAGCGACATTGGTTCTATCAAATGCACAAACCCAGCAGTCACTTCGGCGAGCGCTGCGGTGACTCCCGGTCCAATAATGAAAGCTGCAGTAAATATAAAAGCGGTAAAAAGCGGTCTAGAAAGCGGCAACACACTGCAACCAGTGATTGGAAAAAAATATTGGAAGGCATCAAAAAAATATAATGTGCAGTGTGTACTGCAACTACTAGGTAGGTTTGTCATATGAACTGCAATATCACGTCGAATTGCAATACATACTGCAATACGTGTCGATTTTGCAATACTATTGCAATACTACTCCGTTTCGGCATAGGCGGAGAGCAACCAAATAGTATTTCACGGTACGCGCCTTCCTCTGACCTTGAGTAACACTTTTCTTTCCGTTTTGCGTGTCATCCGTGTACGCTTTTGGTGCACTGGGTTGGCATTCGTTACGTTCCCAATTCACTGTCGTGTTGGACTGGCTGTTGACAGAGCAACGTAGGTATCGCAGTTTTAGAGGAAACTTGGTCTTTGTGGCCTTTGTGCAGTCTCGGCGCATCTGGGTTTGCTTCAGGAAAGTTGCAATTACCCTCATATGACGCGTTGAACAACCAGACGAACCGTCAAACATCGCGCTGTAGTACCCCGGAAAGACTTTGCAGATCTCTGTTTGGACTAGGTGTATCAGGCCATTGCGTTCGTAAATTTGAGTATCCTGCCTTCCATATCTGCTTCGGTTTAGAGGCGCGCTTTCGGTATAGGTAACAGACCGAACCATCGACAACAGAGATGCTGTAGTTGGATAGTGCTGTCTACCGAGATGGAGGTAGCGCTAAGAACCTTGTCCTTATGGAGACAACAGCAGAATGGTAGAAGACCACCTACCATAAACCATGGGCCAGTGAGACGTACGGCATCAGTGCAACAACTCGTAAAAAGGTCGATCAAATAAATAAAAAAATCCATATTTGTTTAAGTTTGTAGGGATGACACACTTTCCATCGATTAATAAATATGCATATAATTGTAAAAGAAAACTACGTTTGGAAGCACACGATTAACTATCTACTCTTCGTTGCATACTACCGGAGCTTCCGTGCTATCGACTGTCGGTGCTCGAAACCGGCCGCAGGCTTCACGCAATCCGACTGGAATAATACCAGCTTTTGCAAAACCACGGACAACTACCTCTTGAGTGGTCGAGAGCCACACATCCGCCACAATATGCGCCCTCTTTTTCTGTAGGCTTGCGTGGGGACCCTTTTTTAATGTGGTACCGACGCCATTTTATGCGCCTTTAGACTATCGAACAGCAGTACCCTGCACCCCGATATGGAGGGTTTCCACTCCTTCATAAATCCTTAAATACCAAATTATAATCTTCAAAACAATAAATATAATAAATGATACGTACTCTTGAGATCGACTACGTCCATCACAAAACGGCCTCCGTCGCGCAGCGTGTTCAACATCGGTTGAGCCAAAGCTGCAATTGCCGCGCGTGCACCAGGAACCCCGGAGAAAAAATAATGAAGGCAGGAAGCTTCTGACCGGTCGCTGGTGCCGCTAAAAAACGGGTGCTCGAAATCCATTGGCATCACTGCCTAAAATATTAGTGAATAATGCGCTATTGCTAATAAAATGTTTAAGTAAGTATCCTTAAAAATAGTATGATACCTTGTAAAACGTCCACTGTCGGTACACCAACAAACTCAATTGTAGTTCTGCCGTTCATATCAATGTATAAAGCTGTTTGGTCCATGTTGTAAACAGAAGCATACTTCTCGGGGCCTGTCACATCAGCCAAAATGTCCTTCTCTTCAATAGTATGCTGAATAGAGCGAGAAAACATGCTCGCAAACAGCCAGTAAACAATACGCCAATTATTATTTATCACAGTATATAAAATCAATCGGCAAACCGATTGCGTACATCCATTCCACTTCGTTTATTTCTACCCTAATGAGTTGTCCGCATAATCGTCAAGCGGTTTCGCTTCAAAACCAACGGATAAACATGAAGTTAGCTGCGTGCGAACGACTCTGAAAACGTTCGGGGTCGTATTTAGACAACATTTGCAACAGATAGTCTGTTGACACATATTCTTTCACGTGTCGGTAATCTAGTCGAGCTGTCTATATAAAAAGCAATGTAAATATGATTAGATCCTATAAACATAAAAGTTTTAGTCGAACCCTTTCTTTAGATCTGGATGGCGAATTGTGAGAGATGAACCGTTGGAGTGGTCTGAGCAATATCCTTCAGGGCACTTCACGTTTTTTCTTCCAACGATACAGCGACAATCGATGGGCGGATACATTCCTTGTGTCTGCAGTGGCGGATCCGTCCTCGTCCAGCAGCTTAAGTGCCTGTGTACAACTAGTTATTATTTACAACAATAATATTCGGATTGAATGATGTGTTCTCATACCTGGATCTTCTTACGATTATTGTTTTTGGGCCTTCTCGGCATTGTTGCGCGCGGAAAAAGGATATGTGCTGTGGGATGCCATTGTGGCGGGAACGCGCTCTGTCGAGTAGAGCAGCTTGATTGATATTTTATACTGTAAGAGTTATCCGCGGGATTGCGAGTTTTGTTAGCAACTACGAATTTTACAAAGCGCCAGCTCGAGACCTTGTGCTGGCCAACCACCACAAATTCTCACGCTATCGCCAACCCGAAGCCGCGGTGTGCGTGACAAATGCGTACGTGTGCCAATATATTGTGTTGGAGGCAGCGGGCATAAGGCAGGACCCTCTTACGTCGCAGGAGCCAAGCGAATGAATCATGTCGCGATGGGCGTGGTTTACGGTAGGAACGCTAGTACCGGAATACAAAACGACCGATAAAGACCAATATATGGCGGGACAGCTCAGTAAATAGTGTTTCTAAACATAATGGATGCTGGCAACCCGTGGTTTCGAAACTTCATATGGGTGGGTTGACGGCAATACCTATTGCAATACCTGGGAGTGTGCACAATACGATATTGGTCCTAGGGCTGCAACACAAAAAGGTCGACTCGAAGTGCTATGCACTCCGAAGACCAAACCACGAACCAGCAGAAAAATCTGAAGCAAGCTCGGCTGGAGAAACTCGCAATGCCTGACAAGCTTGAAGTTATTATGATTTTGGACAAACAAGCCACCCGGGCTCCTCGTTATCATATGGGCAACAAACACTATTGATCGGCGTCGCGTCAGCGAGATCTTGGTAAATTACTGTCATAACCAATGACTTCATAAACACGCGTGGTGCAGAAAACTGTCATGCGTCTGTGTCTACCGAGGGCTTTGATTATAAATGTACGATTACCAAACCTCTGACCAACAAGCTAACAACGGTCGCTCAAGCAGAACGGAATAAGTGGTCAAATATTTCAACACAAAGGGCGGGCATCGGGGCAGCAACACTGAAGCTATCGTAAAAACATTTCCTGGTGTGACGCCACGATTTTGAAAGTATGAAATTGGTGTGTTACTCGTTGTGTTCCTACGAGTACTTGCTTCTAAAATGTTGCTATTTGTCTGGTTGTATCAAGTTATTTACAACAGTGAAGTCGCCTTTTAAATGTCATAGTTTTACAACTTGGTAAAGAACTATAACGTGTGGGAGCTGATATGGAATGTCTGCTACCGGCCAACTGGAGCCAAAACTCCTCAAACCGTAAGCTGTTCAAAGTGGAGACAGATTTTGATGATTCATATTACATCGAAGACTGAAGTTGATAGTGACATCAGGAAGCATCCTCTCGCGCGCAAGCATTCCAACGAGTGCGTCAAATATAACAACGCCCTCTCCACTTGATAGCCGAAAAGTAGAATTCATCATAACCTTAAACTTCACTTAGGTTAAGATTACCCATGGTATGTATATGATAGTTTTACCGTTTTTAATGTTTGCTCACGCGTGGACTTACTTCCCATCGTCTACTCACTACTGTAATATCAGCATCTGCTACCAACGCACGCCATCACGTCAGAGAAGACCTTTTCGAGGATCTAAACGGATGAAGTTCAACGAACATTTAGAACGGGGCGTTTTTGTAGAGACATTTACTCTTCCAAGTAATGGCGCATCAATCAGTGACACGAGTAATTGCAGTCCGGAAGCGCCAGTGTCAGCGCAGCAAGGTAATTCAATGACATCATTTAGCGTCACCGTCTTTTCCTCAGATGGAATGCACTCCCGAAGCCTCTTGAGACGCGCACCATCTTTCTTACTGCCGTTGCTACGTTGTGCACGCAGCTTACGACGAATTTCAGATTTCTCTTCATCTGTTGCCTTCGAACACTCAGAAAGCCAATGCATGCCTTCACAGTGAGGGCACGGCTTCGGCGGCACCTTCGGGCGCTCCGTCGAAGTCTTTGTGGGTGGCTCTGTGCTCACCGTACGCGTGGCTTTGCCAAACGACGTCTTCTTGGCCGACTTGCTCGGTCTCGAAGAGGAATGACTCGTGGAGTCGCCGTCGCTACGCTCACGCTTGTCACGTTTGTGACGCTGGAAAACCTTGTCATGCTCCAAGGCCTTCTCCAGTATAAGATCATGGAGAGCTACCTCGTCTTCCTTTGCTTTGCGTGCCTGGAAACGGACAGTTCTCTCAACGTCTTCTCGGAGTGCTTGCGGTTCCAATGAAGCAATCAGTATCCGGCATAGTTGCTTCTTGCCGGTGTCATCGTCGAAGAAAACACGCCAGCCATTGTCATCGATGATGTCGTGACACGTCTTGAAGTACTGGATAACTCGTTCACTAATATCCGTCTCCTTCAAGTTCATGCGTAATTTGCTGCGCATTTCATAGTCGATATCCGGGACATTGTTGTTTTTCACGCTTAATCATGTCAGCCTCGGCCATGATGCGGTCATCGATGAGGTCGTCAATTGTGATGTGCCTTCGCAAGTGGCACCACAAACGGAGAAGTCTTTGGTCGAAAGTAGTCTTCACTGGCACGATTACATTGCGCGTACCATCCTTCGCACGAGAATGGGCAGTTTTTTCGTAGTCTCGGCGATCGTTGCGTTACTGCTCAGCGCAGCGCGCGAAGTGCTTGAGATTTTCGATGGTAGGACCGGTGTGAACTGCGGTGCCGAAGCATGAATGCCACCCTACAGAGAAGTCCCCATGGTTGCACTTGGACGAGGTTGGTTGCTTGTAGGAGAACTCGCAGGGGCACTCGGAGCGGCGTCGGGCCGGGCTCTTCAGCCATCACCTGGGTGAATACTTGAACCAGCCCTTGGGTTAGAACTCGAACAGGCACCTCCAGTTGCGTTCGCGTTCCTAGAACACGTTTTAGTCATGGTCTTCGACGAGAGCTTCACGGGGTGCGGGGCGTTCTCTCCCTCTTGATTTAAAAAGACAGGCTCTCTCGATGAGTGCTTGATTGGTTTGGGTTGCGCGGCGGTCTCTTCCTTCACGACTTCAGGGTACTGCCTCAGCAGTGTGGTTTTACAAACGACGCTCAACCTCTCTTGAAAAACTTAGTTTACACGGTAGACTCGAAGGCCGGCAGAGGAATGTTGGCAAGTCGACGTTTGGACCAACATGTGCTACCATGTCACAGATTCATCGTGAGAATGATAGTAGCTGCTTCTATTGACTCGATGGTAAATTGAGAAGTGGCTAGCTAGAACTTTGTTGCTCCTACAGCTAGCCTAGGTAAAAGATGACATAAGTACTGTACTGCGATGACGTAGCAACTTCAAGCTACGTGGCGAATTCCGACCAGACCATTCGTAGTTAACGAATGCGTCACAAGATGTGGTCGTCACCAGGTCGGAAGCTGCGGTTTGCCACGTTTAACTCGTCACTTATGACGAGATCCCATTTTCTTCCCCGCGAGCTCGTGTACGAGTGACGTCGAGTGGAGTAGCAGGATCAACCCACGGTTTGATGCCGGATCGAGTCGGTTGGATCCCCACCAACTCGTGCTTTAAAGGTATTTAGCAAAATATCGGGACTTGAAGGGAAATATTTTCTCCGGTATAAGAACTACCGGTAGCCCATTCGGTAGAGGCATCAGTGGTTTTCTAGCCGTTGCGAGGACGAGTTCAGTCTACAGGTTTTCATTCTTCGATTGCCGCTCAAGCCAGCGAAGCGCTTAATAAATCGCCGTGCCTTTCGAGTTCCAAGACATCAAGTGTCCCACTCCAAGCCGTTCCTGTCCGTCGAGGGGGAATGCAGGTCTGGAAACGTAAGCAGCCGCGACGATAGAGATCCACAGGTGCTTCTCCAAGTGGTTCTCAGGCCTTCCCAATCACTTGGCTAGCAACACTCCACGAGCACACAAAGGCCTTCATTCTTGATTGCCAGACAGCGTCAAGGTGAAGAGCCAAGCTAGTGAAGGACATCTGCTGCTTGGAGGACATCTCGGACACAAATGGCGCCGTTGTGGACACAGGAAACACTGGGGGAGGGTTTCCCTGTAAACCGCGCGCAAACACCCGTCTATCGTCATCTGGATGTCAAACTTTGCCTGCAAATGTCAATTGCTACGATTCCATTGTACTGAACGAGGCAAGATCGCTCCGGAAAGGTGATTTCAAGCCGTGATTCCTTCTGGCCAAGGCCGCAAGCTTCAGTGCGACGCTATCCAGCAAATCCCTAGCTATACCCAACCGAAGCTTCCTACTGGAAAGGGTTGCTATCGACCTCTTCCCGTCTAAGTCCAAGATTAACTTCACGATTACAACATCGTCCGTAGAGAAGATCACCAGTTCCTGTGCAGCCCAGTACTACAACGTGGTTCTCCCCCCCCCCCCCCGAATAGTGCTCGAGTTTGCAGCCGCCAAGTTATCCAAGCCCAAGAAAAGGTCAAGCTTCGACTTGTGCTACTGGATCCTCGCAACCAAAAAGGCTTACTGCAAAACATATCTTTGTAGTGTCTACAGGAATTGAAGACACGATGGGGGGGGGGGGCAACTCCTTGGGAATGTGGCCGAAGTCTATTAGGTTAAAGGCGGAGTGGGCGCTTGGCTGATCTACTCTAGCTAGGGCTCAATATGTGTTTGGTTGGCTGGTGTTGCTGGCAACACAAGTGTCGTTATAGCTAGCGCTGTCATCACCACTAACGTTATGGTAATCGTGAGTCGCGTTATTACAGTGGCTTGAACTAGCTGGCTGGTTATGCGCGAGAACAGCAAGCTCTGCAGCTAGCTTGGCGTGGCTGCTACTATCCTGGTACTACAAAAACCATCTATAAAAGAACGATGCAGCAGATTATAAAACGAAGTAAAAATGAGGCAGTCCACCTAATTATTAGCTTTCCTCCATTTATATATACCAAATCACTCTTTTTAGCGCTTTAAACGGTGGGTTTGCAAATAAATTGGACATAACCATCGTTTTTCACAATAGTACTTTGAAAGTGTACTGCAATACAACTGAATTTATTGCAAACATTATTCTTCGTCTCATACTGCAATTCTTCTAAAATGAAACAGCGTGTTAAGCCTTACGCTGGAACGGAGCCGCCCACTAGAAAACGTCGACTGAACACGATTCAACCCGCTAAAGTACACAAAAAGGTACCGCTGCTCTTTTCCACCCGAATCCGAGCGGATCGAATCTGCTGGAAATGGGCGTAAATTCTGCTGAAGAGAAGTACGCGGCAGCGAATATGACAATCCGAACTCTAAATCCACTGGAATTGCTCTTGTTCCGCTGGAAATCGCAACATGCCATATACCTCCGTTGTCGACTCGACAATGTCAAGAAAGTCATTCTCAACCGTCGCATGAGACCAAATTCCCTCTTATGATTGGTTAAAGGGTAAGGTGGTTGCATGCAAAAGCGATTAGAGAAAGGCATCAATTCGAATTCGCCGTATGTATTTTTTTTCGAGACTGCGTCAAACAAAATGATACTAATCTGCCATTTAGAGTTATCGAGATAATTGCATTTGAAATTTACCAATCAAATTTCGTACGTAAACGGTCATGTGACATTTGGCGTGTTTTTGAAACCGTAGAGACCATAAAGCACTCTGATACGATAGCTTTACGCAAGAACTTTCCGATAAGCACAGACTCAGCATGATTAAGCGAATAATGAGCTCACGGTGGTTCTAAAAGCATCGCCATTTTGGGGACTCGAACATAGAGATAACATTTTTGACCGGCCATAACGTTTAAGTTTTAGACACCTCGAGGCAAACAAGGGCTCAAATCAAAGATAAAAACCCTCCTCTGGGCAACGATGCACCAAAACGCGATTCATACTTAGGTTCATTAGTATCATTCTGTTTTGCGCGGTATTTTATTTAATATGATTGCATCAGAGCAATTTGGGTCGCACGGGAAATCCTCCAGCCGGAAGCATGCAACCTTCACCATCTTACCATCTGTTCAATTCAACATCTTACCGGATCTCAAATTGCGTTAATGTTTTGCCTTCAGACTTTCATTTTGCAGTCAGTTTCGCTTGCATGCATCCATGGCTTCCTTTCGTCGAACTGAAGACGAAGTATTATGTTAGTTATTGCCTCCACACGAGTGATTCGTTTTGAAGAGCGATGTGGAATGTGAAAGTGAAAATGGCCGTAGTACGCGAGCGGATAGATTAGAATTCACATGCTGAAAGTTTGCTTTTGGAAGGGGAATTCATACAATATTATCGGATGAGCACGGATGGCTTTAAGCGTTTGTTACTATTGGTGAGTTTGGGCATATCAGTAAAATCTGTTCAATCGGCTCTAAGAGCCCTTGGCAGCCTCCAGTGTTGCCCGCCGGAATGTTGCAGTCGTGTACCTCTTGGGTAGCTGGTGGTGGCTACCACCACATTAGAGTCATAACAGGTACTAGCCGAGCCGGTTTCTATCGTATTCTACATGTTGTGTGACGGGCTATCAACACTTGCCCTGGTTTAGCTCTACATTTCCCGTGCCTTGATGGTGAAATGAATGTTGCCACCGCTGGGTATCGCATGATTGAAGAAGCTCAATAGTGTTTTTAATATACAATCCATTTATCTTTCGGTAGATTGGCTTGCGAGCTTGAAAATGGTCTTAGGTTGTTGGTCCGAATTAATGTTCTTGCGGCAAGCTCGGATAGCTGCTATTTCCTTGTCGAAGCCATAAAGATGACGACATATGCCGTACAGCAGCGATATAACTGCACTTTCTCTTTGAGTTAGAATGTGGCCACCTCTCCATCTCGATCAAGCTTGGTGTGCTCTGATTCAACCCTGCGGTTTTTCGTATAGTTGCCAAATGCAATATCAAGGTGCTCGAGTATCTCCGCGCTCTTGCGCTTTATTTTGTAAGGGGTTATTTCCTTAGTTGACTCAGAGTCTCGAAGATTTATTTCTAATGTCGTCAGGTAGCATGCCTCCGTTAACAAAGTTTGGCAGCTCATGCTTCACCTGCCAGTATATACATGATTTTTACAGAGTATAAATAGCAGAAAGCAATACCAAACTATAGCATTCACGTACTGTCAGCCATTTCTGCAAGAAGAGTACATATCCACGGCCTTGAACAAAATTTCTGAACTCATTTTCGTGTTGGTCTGATGTTGTTTAGTTTTCAGCAACAATGTTGTGCCTATTGACGTCCTTCCGCATCTCGAATAGCTTTTTCGCTGAATGGTCTTCAGTCACTGAGGGATCAATGTCTTTGAAGAAGCCATCTTTAAAAAGGATATAATTTAGTGATCTTCTGCGTACGTAGTAGCGAAGGCAGCTTAAGCATCATTTTTAAGCAGCTTCTGCCATTGACCTCCTTTGTATCCAACACTGCTCGTGGAGGCTTATCTCCTACAACAATTTCATTTTTAGAATTATTTTCAACAGTATTAAAGCAATTAGTCGTTCCCAACGTACTGAAACGCGTGGCGAATTCATCAGAGAATAACAGATTTAATAGTTGGTACATACAGTGCTTATTCCTGACACCGACCGAAGTTGAGTTGATAGTGTTGGAACCAATTGAAGCTTGGAGCATGTCATCGAGTATCTTAATTGCGTCCGTCTTTCTTAAGATTCCCCTTCACCTTAAGTCCTCTACGATAGTACTCCTTCTAACATTGTCTGCCTTCCAAAAATGGGTAATCTACCGAGACATCATTGCTGCAGCTCTTTTCCTCTTGAGATTCATGAGATTTATCCTGCTCAACTTCTACCTGCGACCGCGTTACAAGAGACTGGATCGATTCTGAGCTGGGTGACTGAAACAACAATACTCCCAGAGACTGATGTGTTTCTCCACTCTGACAATCAACATACGTAGCGGTCTCTGGATGTGTACGGGCAAGTGAAGGAGCCGCAGAGCCCGAATGTGACGAGTGCGCGAGGTTTTGGATCAAAGCGTGTCGCTGAACGCCGTGCTTGGTCTTTTGGACTGATTGGCTAGGGTCATTGGTGAATGAAGACTTTCTTCACAAAGACTGTACGATTGACTACGCACGCGTGGTTGACCCTCTCCAACAAAGACTAGATCAAGCCCAGAGTAAATGCAAGCGTACCAAGCGCGTTGCAAATGGGGTCTCGATCGAACTATCAGAGGGTGGGAGAGCCACAGACAATATGACCAAATACCTACTGGCTACGACAGCGACGCTGGTATTCCTGACGACGCGATGACGACCTGCGTGTTCTCAGACGCTTCGGCCAATGGCTTCGTCGTAGTGATCACTCAGGTCTCCGACATTGACCCGAAGGTCGATGTGACTGAGCAACAGCACAAACTCTTGACGTGTGTGAGTGTAACGTTTCGTGGAACCCAGCTGAATTGGACGATAATTGAAAAGGAGGTATACCTGATCGTTACAGCTTGTAGCAAGTTGAACTATTTGTTGCTACGTACACGACCGTATTGCTTATTCTGGGATCATAGGAACCTCATTCACGTGTTTGTGCCACATGCAAGTGTCAAAAAACATATCCGTGGCAAACAGCTGAGATGGGCGTTGAAGCTGATGTCCTACCGATACGTGATAGAGCATGTTGGCGGTGTGGGCAGCCATACTGTCCAGGTGGGCTGGACAACCAACGGCCGTTGATCGCTTGAAACGCCACGCTCTTCGACGACCCAAAAGAATGAGAAACACTACGATATCGTCATGCTACGGCCACTTGATGCTGAAGGTTTCGCGTGGCCTACGCTAGCAGATATCGTGACGATACAGCAAAACTACCACGCGCCGCCAGGAGCTGTGAAAGGTGACGCCAATGTTCTACGAGTGTAACAACGACTGTGGACCCTTCGGGCGGACACAGATCTAATCGGAAGGTTGTGTGTCATCGCACATTGCGGTGCGCAAGGCCATCGGGGAGAACAGGCCATGGTCAATCGCCTGTGAGGACTCTTCCATATTGCAGACGTCCACCGAGTGGTACATGAATTCGTGGCAGCATGCTTGCTCTGTCCGCACATGAAAGGTAGACGGATCATTCGCCGGCCGTGGAGTGAAACGATTGAGTGCAGCGATCGTAATGGAGTACTACACTGGGATTTTCTTTCATGGAGAAATCTTTTGGAGAAAGCAAGTATCTCCTGGTATTAAAAGATCATGCAACACACTACTGTGAGCTGGTGGTTTGTGACGCCGCAGACAGCGCGGTGGTGACTACTGCCATCCTTGATTGGCACTGCCGACGCTTCCAGTGTGGGTGAGTGACAACGGTAGTCATTTTAAGAATGATGACGTGGCCGAGCTTTCCAAGAGATTAAAGACGCACCAAAACTTCACACTACCCTACAGCCCGTGGATCAACGGGTCGGTGGATAGGGTGAATCGTGACGCGTTACAAGTTCTACGCGCGATGATTCTGGGTTATAAAATCTCTACCAAGGATTGGGTCTACTTAGTTCCGCTGGTTCAATCCAGCCTGAACCACACCGCCGTGCCATCGCTTGGGAACAGAGCCTTCACAGAGCTGTTCACAGAACTTCCGTGCCCTGCACCTCTCGCTGAGTTCTACGACGCCAGCGCTAGTAAACTGGTCAAAGTCCCGTCGACTTCGGTAGCCATCTCCCAGCAGCTGGCCACATTGCGAGCCAGCCTACAGCAAATGCACAAGCTCGTTGCTGACCAGCGGGTCAAGCAGCGGATGCTCAACAAGAAGAAAGAGCGGGGAGAAAACGTCGTAAACTTCGACGTTGGGGATTCTGTCCTACGATCGCGGGTCGACGAAAAAAAGGGCAACAAACTTCTGGTCACGTGGCAAGGTCCTTACAAGGTGATTCGATCGGAAGCTCATTACTTCCGGGTGAGTCATCTAGTCACCGGAGATGAGTTTGACGTGCACCCGTCGCGTCTAAAGTTCTACGCAGACAGTAATCTGGACGTGACCGAGGAAATCCTCGAGCATGTGGCCGCCCAAGGCATTATACTGGCCATATCTGAGCTGAAAAAGCATCGGTGGAATGCCTCCATCAACGACTACGAGGTTCTAGTAGGCTGGAAAGGCCTAGAGTCTGTAGAAGATTCGTGGGAACCTTTGACTTCCTTAGCAACAGAAGTCAAGGTTTTACTAGACCAGTACATACAAAAGCAAGATGCCAAGGTACGCAAGTACTGGAAGGATAATCATTCCAAATTTTGAATAAAAACCTTTCATACTTTGGCCGACACTTGTGTTGACAGCAACACCAGCTAACCAAACACATATTGAGCTCTAGCTAGAGAAGATCAGCCAAGTTATCACTTTGTCTTTTACCTAATAGACTTCGGCCATACTTGCAGGGAGCTGCCGACTCCCCCATCGTGTCTTCAATCCCTCCAGACACTACAGTTCGCATTAAATGCCACTACTTAGGTGGGCATTCCGACCTTCTGTTGCTTGTATAAACCGCAATGGAGATGGTGGGAAACGTGCTAGACTTTTTTTATTGGTGATAAGGTGTATTGTGTTACCAGCTTGCTGCCTGAACTCTAATAACCATTCCCGACTAGCTTGTGTTGCACCGTCGAGTTGTCCTTGCTCCTCTCCTTCTTAGCTACTTCTTCCTCTTGTCTTCCGTGCTTGCTATCTGATGCCTGGATAAACGTTCGCTGCACACTCCTTTCCTCCATTGGCTGACGTCCCCTTGTATCCACATCTCCACCAATGTTCTCAGTTCGTGCTCCACCCCCTCCGCCTCCGCCGTGAACATCACGCTCTTGCCCGTGTCCATGGCGAAATTTGCCAGCCCGTCTGCTGTATTGTTGTGCTGGCGGTAGTGGTGCTTCCACACTTGGCCTGCCCCTGATCCGCCAGCTTCCTCGCTAGTCTGAACCAGTGCTGCAACTTCTTCGCTTTGGGTGCCTTTCGCCGACGCATGAGTCCCAGGATCATGGCGCTGTCGTCCACGACCTGCATCCCTCGCCATCTCCTAGCAACTGCCTCCGCGAGTAGCCTCTGCAGTCCCACAAATTCAGCCACATTGTTGGTGGTTCGTTTGTTGCTCAGGGTCTTTGCCGCGGTCCACAGTATCTTTGGCCTCTCGCTCTCCCCGGTCCATTCTACTATCACGCTGCCACTTCTTCCGGGTCCGGGATTTCCCCCGTGAGCCTAGCCCACCCGTGCCCCGCTGCCTCCTCCATCTTCTGCATCTGTCTGCCTAGTGGCAGCCGCCCATGTTGCGAGTATCCGCTTTGCCACAATTATTCTCTCGTGCGATCTTAGTGTTAGCGGGAACAGTCCCAATGTGTATCTCAATATCGTGTCCTGCAACGACGCCTTCAATCTGTTGACTGCATCTTCCAGCTGTCCGCTGTCGATGCCGTCCGGGTGCACTTCCGCTACCTTCCATCTCCAGATTGCCGTGATTGTTGCTGCACATCCCATTATCCACGTTGATGCTGCTGCTTCCTGTATTGCTTCCCATCTGCCCACTTCCTGCCCGTCTCCCCAGTCTATCAGCCACTGTGGAAGCTTGCTTATTGTCAAGGAGCATATATCTCGTTTCAGCGCTGAGTCACTTCCCCATTCGCTTCCTAGCCCGGGCATCCCCCATGCTTCCACCTAGACACTCCAAAAGTCCTTGGCGTCCGGGCAATTCCACAGCAAGTGATCTTGCCCGCTCTCTGTGCAGTTGGTGCATCTCGTCCCTGCGCATTTGTACTTCATCTCCTTTCCTCTCCATACCCTTAATCTTCCCATTTTCATCCTCACAATGTTTTGTTTCTGGTACGCTGTTACCCCGTTCATCCGCTGTACGCTCTTCCACGAGAATTGCTTCATTGCCCTGCTGATGTCTGTGTTTGATTGCCCCCTTTTATGATCCTCCTGCGTTCTTGTTCTTCTGCCGCGGCGCTGCGGCGCTTCCTCCTTATTACGTCCTTGTATGCTTGACGCGACCGAGTCCATCTTCTCTTCCTCGCTCATAGCGGCTGCATGTGTGTCCGGTCTGGATGTGGCGTTACCCAGACCGCCTTGGGCGCCGTTTTCAGTAGCTCTGCTATATTAACACTTTCCTCCGCCGCGCCGTCCCCCATGTTCACCTCCTTCTCCGTGAACGCCCAGCCATGCCTGACAGTCGTTCGCCTGTCAGAGCGCTCGACCCAGAAGCGATGGTGTGGATCCTTTAGTCCATGCGAGACTCTTAATTTGGTCGCGTCTTCTGGTTTGAACACTAGCTCCGGGAATTGAGCCAATAGTAAGAGGTGCGCTTGCCTGCTTTCCATCGGCATCACCGTGGAGTGCGGTTGCACTATCACCCTGCCTTTGCTCTCGTACTTGACTTCCATCAGGTCTCTCACCAGTTGCGCTCCCCGTCCTTCTGTTAACCTCCTGTATGCCGACCACTTCCGTACTGCCCCGGTTGCGTCCCGCGGCGCCAGCCTCTTGTACGGCAGGTCTGGCACTGTTTGATGTATCAGTCCGCCGCATTCCTTTTCTCTCCGTCTTCTCGCTTCTGTCATTCGCCCCAGTATTTGTGCTCCAAATTCACACACCAACCCCATCTTACCCCAGGTCGTCTTCATGCCGTTTTTCAGCCTCATCTCCCGCCTTATGTCCGCCGTACTGTCTTCACTGGTTCCTTGCGGCATCTCTGGTGCAAATCCTGTCTCGACTATCGGCTTGCCGGTGGTCCAGATGTCTCTGTGTAGTTTTCGCATGTGGTATGATGTGTCCGATGTTGACTCCTGCATGTTGCTGTAGCAACTTGCCTGCGCTCTGCTTGGTCTTGGTCGTAGCGGTGACCCATGTCCCCACTGTCGGTGCGGCCAGTGCCATCAACTCTGTTCTGAAGTGTGGCACTCCCAGCCCTCCTTCCGTGGGTCTTAATTCCGCGACCACAGCCGGTATCCAGCCCCTCGGGGCATGATCCGGTTTGGAGAAAGATGATTGTCAGACAAAGTTCCGCATTCTCCAATCCGCTTCCTTGACCAGGTCTCCGTCCGGCCAAGCGTGCCTTGCCACGTACAGTAGTTTTGGAACTATGATTGCCGACGCGATTGTCGCCCTCTCCTGCACTGTGTTCGTCTTTTCGACTGCAAGCGCTAGTCGGGTAGTTAGTGCTGCAAAAGCCTTGGCCCATGCGCTTTTCGTCCTGTCCGTGGATCCTGTGATGTGCCCCAGGTATCTTGTTTCGGTGGCTTCTTGAAGTGGTTGGGCACCCCCCCCCCCCCTCTTTGTGTTAGCACTTCCGTGCCTGCGTCCCCCAATCGTATGGATAGCGATTTCCCGGCGTTTAGCAGTAGCCCCGACACTTCCGAGAATTGTTTGACTGTCTTCAGCGCCGTTGCCTGCATTGCTGCGTCCTCGATGTAAATCGCCGTGTCATCTGCGTAGCCAGCTATTTGTATCTGTTCTCCCTCCTCTTGGTCCCCTAGTATTACTCCTCTGATTCCGTCCTCACACTGTTCTGCGTCATACAATAAATCCACCGCCAGTATGAATAGCAACGGAGCCAGCGGGCAGCCTTGCCTTATACCACTCGTGACCGGTATTTTCCTCGATAACGTTCCATTGGCCATAACTTTTACCTCCGTGCGCTCGTGTGTATCTCGCACCAGCGCTCTGAATTTTGGTGGAAACCCCTTCGCCTCCAGCACTTTGTGCAGGTATTCCCTGTCGAGTGAGTCGTACGCTTTCGCAAAGTCTAGAAGCAGCACTTGCACATAGGTGAGCTCCTTTTTACCCGTCGCTGCTGCTTTCGCCGCCTCCAAAAGGTCGATTGCGTCGTGTATTGTCCTCCCTGGGATGAACCCGTACTGTGTTTGATGTACCAACCGCTTTATATGTCTCCGTACTCTCCACGCCAGTATCCTGGTGAGAATCTTGTAGTCGGTATTCAGTAACGCGATTGGCCGGTAGTTGAGTCCGTTGCTTGTGTCTCCCCCTTTGAAATACTGAAGATGTACGCCTCGCTGAAGGACGTTGGTGTGCTTCCTTCGTCCCGAAAGACGTTGAACAACTTCGTTAGTATTGGCACCAGAATATCCGCGAAGTCGCGGTACCATTCGTTGCCTATGCCGTCCGGTCCGCACGCTTTTCCGATCTTTGATTTCTTGATCGCTGCTGCTACTTCCTCCTCCGTTATTTCCCTGTCGATATCTTCCAAGTCCACCTTCTCCCAGGTTTGTCTGCATTTGCGTATGAATTCTTGAGCACCCCCCTCCCTCGTCTTCTGCCTTCCCGTTGAAGATGCTCTCCCTGCTGTCTGCCAACGTTTCAGCCTTGTCATGTGTGCTCCGCTTGGGTGCTCCGTCGGCGGCCTTGAGCGCCGGGATGATATTGTCTCCGTACTTAGTGCAGATCCTGTTGAAGAAGTATTTGGTTAACGTTTTCAACGTCCATGCTCCTTTGTTGATGAGGCCTCGCCGTTTGAGGGCTCTGCGTTGAGATTGTACCTGTTTCAGCTCTGCTATCCACTCTTCCCGCTGTTTTCTGTCTTCTCCGGTTCCGTTCCTTCCTGCTGCCAGCTTCCGCTTCAGCCTGCTTATTCTTTGTCTGCTTCCTTTGGTCATCCTTCTTCGTGCGTGTTGCTTGAGTTGCGCCATCTCCTTCTTTACTCCTTCTTTGAAGCGGCCCCATTCTAAAGCCCTTGTACTTGGGCAGATGTCGACTAGTCTGGCTCCCCAGTTCGTTAATCTCTTCTCTATCATGTCTTTGTCGCCGCCTGCACGTACATCGGTGGGGGATATACTCAGGGGTCTGAATAAAAAAATTCCGTACGACTAAAATCAGATTTTTAAAAAAGCGATTATTTCAACTTTCGCAAAAAAATATAATATCATATTGGACCAATTTTCACAATATAATGTACAAAAGTAAGCTCATACAAATTCCAGGTCAAAACTCGAATTGGTGGACAACAGAGCTTCGCTCACCACCATATCTTGTCGAATCTATACGCCATACGTACTTGTTGATGTTAAAACGACTGGTTACAGTAGTAGGTGAGGTCGAGAAGCCTCTTGTACCTCGCTCGCTCACTTTTCAAAGTAACCTCCCGCCTCAAACATGCTGACAAACAACAAGGACATCTGCGCGTACTTCTACGAGGCCCTCGATCAAGGCCGTTATCGCTGCAAGCAGTGCGGTAACGAGAGAAAGCAACTTGCCAATACTGGCTACTCGAACCTGATCACTCACCTCGCTCACAAGCACCCCGGTTTCAAGACTCAGCATGCAGCCTCCCTTTCTACAACATCTAAAAGTCTCCAGAACTTTGGGTTTGTCTCCGAAGAGACGACACATCGTTTCCAGTGGATGCAGCGGGTCATCGAGCGCAATATGCCGCTCTCAGAAGTTGACAACGAGCTGACACGATCGATGTCGAAATGGACATCCATTTCTTCGCGCGTTCTTCTCAACGCAATGCACGACGTGGCCAAGAAAGTTGGCAAGACGATCGAGTCGATGCTGGGCAGCTGTTTTGGAATAATGTTCGATGGATGGTCGAGTGGCTCCATGCACTACATCGCCGTTTATGGTGCTTTTGATACAGATGGGGATCTTCGTCTGCAGCTGCTCGCAGTGTCTCCCCTTGATGACGGATCGCAGGATGCAGATGTGCACATCAAGCTCTTTGACGGTGTGTTGGATGTCTACAACAAGACGCTCGACATGGTGGCGTTTATTGTTGGCGATAACTGCAGCACCAACCAGTCGATCGCCACCAAGCTTGGTGTTCCGCTTGTTGGTTGTGCCAGTCACCGGTTTAACTTTGCGGTTAACAAGTATCTCGCTGATTACGAACCGTTACTAGCGCAAGTTAACACGCTGATGTCAAAGTTATGTCAAGTTAATAACTTCGCCGAACTTTCAAAAGTGACCAGCCTCCATCCCATCAAACGGAATATGACGAGATGGAGTTCCAGTTTTGAGATGCTTCAGCGCTACATTCGAATTCGCCCTCAGATCAAGACAGTGGACGCCGTGGAGGAGCTGATCCCGACCGGTGCGTCACATCGGAAGCTGGTCGCTCTTCTTGAGCACATGAAGAAGTTTCAAAGCGTGACGAAGAAGCTGCAGACTGAAGGTATTGACTTGGCGGACGTGCGCCTTCTCTTTGACTCTGTGGTCGCTGAGTACCCATGCATGCGTGGTCACCTGAAGGCAGACGCTAACATCGTACATTCTCCTGTGTTCGAGTCGGCTGTCGTCAAGGTCATCAACGGCGTCAATCTTTTCAATGCAGAGTCGCAAGCAGTCAAGCGGTTTGAAGTGCCGGTTTGTGGCAACAAGAGGAAGATTCGTGCCGAAGACTACGCGACTCAGATCCTTCGTGCTGGGCCAGGCAAGCGGTCCAAGCAGGACAAAGGTGCTATCTACAATTCTCTCTTAAAGCACCTTCCACTGACATCAAACACGTGCGAGAGACTTTTCTCGCAATGCAAGCTGGTATTAACTCCACAGCGTACGTCCATGCTACCCGCCAATTTCGAACTACTAATGTTTCTTCGGGCAAACAGGAGCCTGTGGGACGTGACTACATTGGCATCCGTTCGAAGTGAGTCAGAGTCATGATAATACATTGCAGTATTTGCGGTCGTTTTTATTATTGCTTCTTGAGGTATTGAATCATTATTACTGCTGTGGTCGGCAGGAAATTCCGTATAATATTGAATTGGAGAAGCCCTGGATATACTGTCTCCCTCCTTTTGACCCTGACTGCTCCGTTTGGATAGTGCATCTCCAGCAAGACTCCCCTGTGATCAGTGTCACATATACCCTCATCCGTGGTTACTCCACGCACTTGTTTCCATTCATGTCCACCGATGTACCATCTATCTAAGCGCGAGGTTCTCTTCAATCCGTCCGCTGTAGTATAAGCGTATGTGTGGTGTGTATGGGCGTACGTGTCCACCTCGGAGTCCGTTATTGCCTCTGGCATGTTGCTTTCTCCTGTGTCAACTAGCGCGTTGTCCTGCAAGAACATACGTAGTGTCCTCGCCCCCGCATCTTCTGTCCCATTTGATCTGCTTCTGTCTACCTCTGCCATCGTTACGCATTTAAAACCCCCTCCACATGTGACGGTATGTTCCTTCGGCAGCTCTATTCCCCGGGGCATGTTGAAGAAAAGCGTCCTTGTGGGTCCGTGAGACGGAGCGTACACGCTGACGAAGAGATACCGCTTCCCTTGTATTTCTCCTGTGGCCATCATTAGATGCTCCGTCCAGTGCTCTTCACCCCATGCCTTCAGGCCCTTCACTGCTCCATACGGATTGATGAGGATGGCTACCCCTGCTCTTCTGGCAGTGCCTGACGACCATAGTGAGAGTGTGGTGGTGCATGTCTTTTTGTACCCCCACATCGCCGCATACTGTGCAGCTGCTGCTTCTTGTTCTGTACTTGTTAAATGGGTCTCTTGGATAAAGGTGATGTCCCTCACTCCGTGTTCCTGCCGCTCCCGCAGTACTTGTAAATATGCACCCAGGTGCTCCTTGTGCATTGCCATCCCTCTGACGTTGTAAGTGGCTAAGCCCACGATTTTGTCGTTCATGTGTTGTTGCCCCGCTAATCGTCGTTTACGTCTCCTCGTTGCTCTTCGTTGTCTCGTTAAAAGCCTGTTGAAAGTCTTGTGGTCCTCCGCTATTGTCTCCATCCGTTCCTGCTCCGTAACTTGCCTGAAAAATTCTCGTATGAGCTGCTGCCTTCCCCTTCCTTGCTGCAGCCGCTCGATCCCTTGCGGGGTTGTATCGCTGCATGGTTCCCTCATCACTCGCTTGTGTCGTGGGTCTTTCTTGCCGCTCCGGCGCCACTGCCGTCATTTCCTTGGGCTTCTCTTCGTGTCAGTTCTTTTGTGTTATGAGTGTCGGTGTCACGCTTGGTGGGTAGTGTGCTGTAGGTGCCGTGACTAATGCTTCAGGTTTGTTTGACTTGCCTCCGGGTCTTGCACCCCCGTCCAGTTTCCTGTCTTCCGTCGCGGTAATTTTTGTCGGCTCCGACTGGTTCTCTTCTTCAGAAAAGTAGTTGTTGCTGGACTGTCCTTCCTTTCCTCCCTCTGCCTGCGCTGACTCGCTTCCTCGTTTCATTTCCTGCTCGTCCCCCTGTACGTCCCGTGCTTCTGTCTCCAATTTCTTTGCTTCTCTTCTGATAGCTTTTAATTCCCTGGCAGCTGCTCTTGCGGTCTTATCTGGATCGTAAGGCTCTGGATCTAGCCCTCTGACCCCATATTTTTGGATAATGTTGTTGCGGCGTTCCGTGAGCTCCCTTCATAGCTCCGAGTATTCTTGGTATCTTGTGGCCTTGTAGGTGACCGCTTGGTAGTGGTTCCCTTTGCCGCTGTACCTGAGTATCATGATGATAGGGAGCGTGCCAGCTGCTATGAGGTCTCTCAGCAGGTCCGCTCCTATTTGAGAGGGCAGTGGCACTACCATGCCGGATTCGATCACTGATTTGTCTGGGAGCTCGACGTCTTGGTAGCCATAAACTTGCAGCCTGGTGTTCTCGTCCTGCAGCGCATCTAGCACATACACCATTTCCCTAGCGTGCATCGCCATTGCTTTGATGTGTTCGGGTCTCACCCAGTAGTTCATGAGCACGAACGCTTTTGCTGATCTGTTGCGTTGGTCTGCGTAGTGGTTGGCCAACGCTTTCAGCTTCTCCGCCTTTGGAGATTGCATGGGGATATCCTTCCCGATTGCCTCCACTGCTGCTACAAAATCCGCTTCGTGCACCTCTGCTTCGTCCACCAAGTTCGCAATCATGCTGTTGATGACTTGGTTTTGCCCGTTTGCGGCTACGTCGGTTATTGTTCCCTCCACAATGTCTAGCCAAACTTTGAGCGGTAGTCCGTGATCATCTCCCTCTTTGACTCCTGTCATTAGGAAACCTTCGGTGCTCAGGTGTTGGGTTTCCTCTTGTTTTCGCGGCTGGACTCGTTTGTTCTCGGTTCACCTCCTGCTTGGTGGTTGCCGAGGTTACGTAGTTGTGCATGTATTTCTGTATGGCACGTCTTCCTCCCTGAGTGTTACCATCACATCCGTGTTTATTCGTATCTTGGTGCTTGGTGCCTCGTTCTTCTGCTGCGTTCTTCTTTAGCGCTTTACTGCTTCTGCTGTTGTCATTGTCGCTGCCCAGCTTCCAATTTTCGGAAAGTTGTCTTTTCGGCGACAGTGACCGCGTGTGCTCTTCGTGCTCCGCAGTACCTGCCTCAGGCTTCCGTTTGGCACTGCGTGGGCCGTGCATTTGTGCCTGTTCGGGTCGGCTTGCTTGTTCCCCCTTCCCCGTCCTGTGGCCTCCCTCGTTTACACCAGTGTCTGTCCGGTTGTGGCGTGCGTCTTGCTCCGCAGGGGCCTCATCTTGGTCACTCATGTACCAGTCTTCTTCTTCATTGTCGGAGCCTCCGTCCTGCGTCGGTTGATCACCTTCTGCATTATCTCCTGTCTCCTTGTGTGCCTCTGTAGCTTCTGCCCGCTCCGATGTCTTGACTGCACTGTACCCCGTGTTGCTTGTTTACAAATGTTCCGGCTCTTTTGGGGCCGCCGTTGCCCACCTGGCCTGTTCCCAGTCCTTGGGAATACTCGGCCTCTCACTTCCGTCTGCTGCCGCTTGCTGCTTCTCCCGGCCTTGCTTCAGAGTCTGGGAGGTGCTTGATAGTTGACGTCCTTTGACTTGTGTTAATAATTGCTCGATGTTTGTTGGATGCTCGTTGCTGCCGTATTCGTGTCCTCCTTTTCCTCGCTGTTATGGTAGCTTGCCTTCTAGTTGCACTGCGTAATTCTGCTGTGTCTCCTTGATGCGCTCGGGTAGCGTTCTGCAATAGCGTCCCGAGTGATCCGGTGCTCCACATAGTGTACATGGCCAATGGGGATATACTTCGTGATGGTACGCCGTCAATGAGATGTCGCCCACTACCATGCTGGATACTCTCCTTAGATTCGCTAGGTACGCTTCTGCCTTGATGCTGACATTCCATTGCTTGTCATTCACGTTTCCATCTCCCGTTTCAACGTGTGCTAGTGCTTGCACTCGCACCCCTATTTTCTGGCTTTGTATCCAATACAGGTCTGAGGACTTGGGGCAGCCCCTCTTTGCTGCAATCGTAAATCGATAGAAGTCCATATGAACCAGAGCATTATTCGTCTTGGCTTCCTCTCGTTGCGTCTCGTAGTCCACCAATTTGAGCATTCTCATCCCCAGCGGCATGCCCCATCCAACCCACTTCATGGCAGTGTTCTCCCCTTTGAAGGTCACCTTGACGACTCTTGTCTCTGTGTTGATTTCTGCTCTTGAGATATCCCTCTTAAACTCCATTATTGGCATTTTTTGTGGATAAGCGGCTTCTGCTCCCATGTTCATGTGCTGCAGGATTGCTTGTATCGACATGTTGGGCCCGAAACGCTGTCCAGGAAGTAAATGAGCGTATAGTGGAAATTCAATCGCCATGAACAGGTCAATGAAAGCCGCTAATTCCCGAGCGTCCATGATTTGAATCAGAAAACGCGGAGGTATCGGCACCTCTAGCTGGTGATAAAGTATCATCTCGATTGCTTGTTTCTCTTCGTCCGTCATATCTCGTAAGACCCTGATTGGTTCCGCCTTCTTCATCCACATTTGATACCATTTTTGAAGGTCCTTGTTGTCTTCACCGTTTCGTTTATTAGGCTGTTCTTCTGTCTCCGCTACGACATCCTTGAAAGATCTGCTCGGTTTATTCGCGTCTGTGTTTTCTTGAGCCTCTCTTGGGTCATTTGTGAAGGTGAACTGCATGAGTCTTGCTTCAAGCTCCTCTTGATTGACAGTTTCTTTTGATCAGCCATTCTTCCATTAGTCCTCCTAGCCGTTCCCGGTGGTCTGCCTTGGTGCAGTCCCATGAGCTGAGCAGCTCCTTGTATTGATCCCTCAAGTGTAAAGGAATTTCATCTGTCCATTGCTCCCTGATCTTGTCCTTTTCTTCGGTCGTGGCTTTTTGTTTCTTCATTTGCTCCAGGTGAGCTTTGAATCACCGCTCCTTGGCGAGGTCCTTCAATCTCAGCACTGTGTGTAGCACATACTCCGTAGGAGCTTTGTCCACTATGTATGAACGCAGTTGGGCGTACTCTGTAACCCCATCTCCTGAGTCTGGGGCTCCTAGTCTCCTGTTTGTTCTCCTTGGTCTCTCTCCTCGTGCAGCTGTTCCTCCTGGTAGACTGCGCTTGCTGGTTTCTGGTTTCGTTCCCACTCTCCCTTGCTCTCTTGCTCCTGTTGGTCTTTCGTTCCTCCCCGCCGAGCCGCCCATGCTTGCTTGATGCTTTCCGCGCATCGCTGTCTTCCATTCTTTTTTATTTTCCTGTTCATCGTCTCCTCCTTTTCCTCCTTGCATGTGTATCCCTCTGCCTCTCATGCGGCCTTTGTCCGATCCTATTGCCACCATTCTGGCCCTCGTTGATCTCCGTCCGTTTCGACGCAACCTTTCAATAGTACTTAAAGATTGTATGACCCGGGGGTTTCGCGTCCTTCCAAACGCCTCCCCGGATCTTTGTTGCTAGAGCGCTTCCTTCTCTCGGCTGGGGTCTTGAGCAGTCGCGCGCAAATTTGGAAGTGAAACGTGCTTGACTTCCAGTGGCGATAGGCAAGTTTGGTAGCACCAGAGCAAGTATACCAGTCGACGACGCTGAGTTTGTGTTCAATTCGCAGTTCGAAGAACTGTCGTTTGCCCACTGTTTTTTTGATGACATGAAACGACATTCGAGCGACCTTCCACATACTCCACATCAGCGGATGACATGGAACGACATTCGAGCGACCTTCCACATACTCCACATCAGCGGATGACATGGAACGACATTCGAGCGACCTTCCACTTACACCAAGTCCGCCTTTTAGACCATAGCTCGTCGTCAACGTTAGTTTTAAAAAGATGTTAAGATCGTTAGTCACGTGTACAATACGTATCTGCTTGTTTCTCGGGTTGTTTCTCGTCATGCATTTGCAATGCTATCGCTGTTTTTGAACGATTTGGCAGTCTGGCCAAGGCCCCCATCGGCTGCTCTTACTGAAGAGCAACGTTTGCAAGAAATATCTCGATACACCTCAAGCATTTCGTGACCACGTCCCTATGTGAACTTCGTGATAGTTTTAAAAAGATGATAAGATTGTTCAGTTAAATAAAAAAGTAAAGAAAAACAGTCGAACTGCGAATCCCCCGGGCTCGCCCGGGTCCCAATAAAGTGCACGACAACTTCGATGGTGTCCCAGAGGCCTGTGTATGTTTAGCGTTGCTTTAGCCATGATGTATCAAATAAATGAATTGTTCGTCTGGTCGTGTGCTTACGAGACGGCAAGATTATTGATCTGTAAATGTTTACGACTGCACATCACCGTACGGTTTGTCTACACCGGATAAATTAATAGTTGGCCATCATGCGGGGCATGGTCATGTAGATGTCCATTTTGCTCTTGCATCCTGTGGTCACTTTCATTTTGAACTTTTATCAGCGGAAGAGCAGCAATCTGTCCAGAATGCCACCAGTAAAACGTCGACGTAGAGCTGCCCGATGCAGTGTACCCGAGTGCAAGAAGCAGGTCCAGACCCGTAGGCTGTGCAAAGCTCATGGAGGAGGTGTCCGTTGCCGTGGACCAAACTGCACGAAACGGGTTCAGACCCGTGGGTTGTGCGTCGCACATGGTGGAGGGCGAAGGTGTGATGTCGAAGGATGCGACAAACTGGCGCAGTACAAGGGTTTGTGTCTCTCGCATGGAGGTAGGCGATATTGCAGTTTTTCAGGATGCCAGAGATTCGTGCAGCTTCGAGGCTGTTGCAAGGCGCACCTGAAAATGAAGGAGGCTCAAGCGACAACAGACTCGGGTCCTACCACTCCTGATTGTGCTCTGACGAGTCCAGAATCGAGACTTACCATGGATTTCACGATGAATTCAAGTGACTATTGTGGTGGGTATTCGGATGACCCAGAAAAAAATTTAAGCTCGATGGTCAGTGCAATGCCAGCGTACGTTGATGGATACTGTTTTTCGATCCCGTAGATCATGGTAACGGAATTTATTGCAAACCTCAAGGGTTGGAATGAGTTAACACATGCTTGTACTTGTAGTATTAGTATTTTTCAACGCTGTACCGACGAAGTCTACCCACTTGACAACCAATTATATTGGAGAAAAGAAGTAAAACTAACAACATTTAACAACTAGAAGTTGTAATTAGCCTTCTTGCTCTCCAGCACACGACGCAGCATCCATCCATCCGTGTCTCGAACGGAAGCCGAAGTGAATGCGTCCATCAGGGTAGGAGGGAAGTTAGCAGGCTTGGGTTCTTCGTAGAAATCCGGCAGTCCGAAACCGTGGCCCATTTCGTGCGAGACGATTTCAAGCTCATCGTCGTCCAGGTGCTCTATTTTCCTTCACCGCAGCTATTCCATGGTAAAAAGAGAGCGTAAATTGGGGGCAAACCGAGTTGTTTATTGAGTCTCGAGCGACTTCACCAAACTCCGCGACGGCACGCCAATGTATTGGCGTGAACCCGGGTGAGGCGTGGTGGGTCGACTTGTTCTAGAGCGTGGAAAAGCGCGAATGCTGTCTCCCAGTCCAACCGGAGTTAAAAGGACGCCTGACAACCAGCCGATTCACGATCAAAGCTGGCTGAGCTTAACGAATTCCCCTAGCTCCTGGGCCTACCAGCTGCTACACGGAAAAACCGCTTTTCACATCCCGTCAAAACGCTGCATTTTCCTTCACCGCAGCTATTCCATGGTAAAAAGAGAGCGTAAATTGGGGGCAAACCGAGTTGTTTATTGAGTCTCGAGCGACTTCACCAAACTCCGCGACGGCACGCCAATGTATTGGCGTGAACCCCGACGTTGTGAAGTTGGTGGAACGTCGTGAGATGAACTCGTACCCGCCATGACCGCCGCGAGAGGACCTCCCACGGCCTCTGTGTACCGAGTGTACCTCTGAAATGTGTCCGATTTCCATCTTCCATGGAGCATAATTGTCGTTGAGTCGACACCTCCGGCGATAAGCGCTGTAGCACCTCCGCTGCGAAGAGAATGGCAAGAGAAGAAGGATGGTTCTGCACCTGTTGCCGCTGCAGCTCTTTTCAGCACCTTGGTCAGCGTTTCAGCTTTTAGCATACAGCCGTGACGAGCGGAACAAAGTGGGTCAGATGCGAGCAAACGGTTACGAGTCGCCAACTCCAGCAAGATCAGGGCACCGCGTACGGGGCAAATCCATGGATGACCAGACTTCTTTAGCGATCTCGTAACACCCCCTCCAACTTGGTCAGTCTTACTCCCACGCAGGAAAATTGTGATCCGGTCTGCATCTTGAAACCTTCGAGTCTGCCTGTCGGTCGCATCCACCACTTCTACATCATTTACCTCAAGGGAATATCGGTGCCGACCACCTTTCACTCGTAGATACTCCGAACTTCTTAGAGTAAAGAAGAAACCCAGCAACGCAGCCCCAAGAATGAGGCGTTGTGACGGGTTGTTGAAGTTGGTCTGGCGGAGAATCCACTCGAGCATTGCAACTGAGACCGGGGCTCTTGGGTTTGGTGCACGGCCGACTTTACGCATTCCTGAGAGCGCAGTGGCATGTCCTGACGTAAGCCTTGGCTCGAATCCGGCGTAGACGCGATGATACCATCGAATATGGCTGAGCTGAGCATGTATGGTGGAGACAGATCTGGTTGAATTCGACGTTGACCAGCGGTAAATAGCGAAGAGGACCAACTGGTAAGACTGGGCAGTCTCGTTGTCGCGTGGGAGCCACCTGGATCGACCGATGTGAAGGCAGAAGGAACACCACTGGCGCCATGTGGACTCGTACTGCCGCTTCGAAGTATCGGCGAGGGAGCGTCGCTGAAGGGAGAGCAGGTGCCCATGTAGAGATTCTTCAAGCCCTTGAAAAAACCGACCTGTGACCATGAACGGGTTAGATGGTTCCATTGCTCAAGTTTAGGACCGGACCACGCACGAGAACCCAGATCAGCGAGATAATTGACGGATCCAGCTAGATGTGACGCCGAAATACGAAGCCCGTACTCTGCTTCTGCTGCACCAAGTACCCGATTCAACTCTTGTGAAAGGGAGTTACGACTGTGCAGGTTGTTGCACCACGACACCGCGCTTGCATTGTCAATCCACAAACGTACGTGGGTGAGTGCGTGTGTGCTTGAGGTTGTCGTCCACGTCGGGCCCCAAAACAGCACCGCAACCGTAGCACTGAGCTGCTCTCTCACGTTAATGCTCAATTGACCTTGCTCAATTAGCCCATTGTCGTAGTCATCAAAGCGAACCCGAATGAATTCCCGGCGAGCTGGATGCAGAACGCAGAGACCCGTGTCACACGCGTCCATGAACAAGTTCACACGTGGGCGTGGCAAGGCACAGAACGAATCGAGGGGAAGCCGTTGAAGGTGTGCGTACTGGAGAATGTAGGAAAACCAGAGGAGATCAAGGCGGACTGCTTTCGAGATCGCAACCGATGCTCCACGTGGTGTAGCGCGAAATAATGAAGCCAGCCGCTGGAAAAAGGGTAGTGCCGGACGAATACACGTGCAAACATGGCGAAGGCTACCAAGAAGCCGTTCTAGCACCTGCTTGGTCGCAGCGGAGGACGAAAGTAAGTCGTCAATTCGTCGTTGAGCCTTGCGAACTTTGTCGACTGGCATCGAGACCGTCATCTCCTCCGTGTCCCATTCAAGACCCAGGGCTATCAGTCGCGATGACCACTCCGAAAACTTTTTCTGGTTAATTGCACGTGGGCCGAGGACAGCGGTCATAGCCAAGCGTAGCGCGTTCTCGCAAGCCTGGAGTCTGCTCCCCGCGTCGACTTCGACAAGAACGTGGTCATCAACCCACGTAAAACAAAAAAACTTGTCGGAGTCGTCATCAGATGGGTCAAGTGTGTTTGGACTCTCACGCCGAACCAGGTAAGTGATGGCCTCGCCGAAAACACCGTAATGGGCCGGGGACCCCGTCCAACCGAAGGGAAGAGCCAAATCAATCACAATTGCGTCGTCGTTTGGAAGATGTCCCGCGAAGAAAGGGCTCACAGACTCGTGTACGTGCAAATGACGGAAGGCACCCTTAACATCGCCTTTTAGAAGTCGTATCGCGACACCTGGATAGGCAGATCGTAGTAACACGATGCGCTGGGCAATTGCCACCACGTGAGCGTAAAACAACTCCGGGAGATCCTCCTGAGTAGACCACGAGTTGGTTGATGCTCCCTTTGGAAACGATAGATCGTGAATAACACGTGCTTCGACCGTTGGGTCCACACCTGGCTTTTCAACGCAGCCGAATGGGCTGTAGTGAACCTCCGGCCACCGCCCAGCGATCTTTGCATCAAGAACCAGGTAGGTGCCAGACCGGTGACCGTCCGCAATACTTTTCCTGAGAGCGGTCTCCATTAACAGCGCTGACTTGTGGTTGGTACATCGCTTCTTCGAGTTGACCGTGGGGTTCTTGAAGACATGGGTCACGCCGTGTGTTGCAGTGGTTATCAAAGTTTCGAGTTTGTCGTAACCATGTAGAAGCCAACAAAGGTGGTCCGGTAGTAGTGCCTTATTTGGCAAAGGCGACTGTGAGACTTGACCTCGCCAGAGGCGAATAACATCCGGCAACGACGCGTTTGTCCGCTCCACCAGCTCTGTCCACGCTCGGACCTGGTTTGTATCTATCTGAGAACGAACAACATCGGTGTTGGGCGGTTGTGGTGGCCGTACACCAAAAGCCTTCAGGACCGCGGACCGATGAGAGTCACGTAGGTGTTCCGCATGAGCCAATCGCCGTTCCAAAAGATCAATCACTTCCTGCACTACCAGGGATGTAACGCGCGTACCGTAGCCGGGATTCCTGGGTAGTCAGTTGCCCTCGTATTTAGTACTTAACCCCCCGAAACGCTCTCGTACGTAACTCCGAACCCCGGGGTGCAGAGTTGGAGGGAGAAAATGCCCGAGAAATGGCTGAGTACACGTGTCAGGAGAAGTGGACGGGCAACCCTGCTTGGATATGGACTTCAAACACAACTGAAGACCATTTTTCCGAGGTACGTGCCGAAGAACTTCTTGCGGAACCTTTTTGTGCTTGCGTTGGAGGGTGTGACGGTCACTGTGATTGGAGCTAGCTTGCGGTACAATTTCAGCAGGTTGTTGATCATGCGAGGACGTCTTCGACGTGCGAGAGAGTTTCATCAGAATCCCGTTGAGCTCTCCGTCCTGGATTGTAAAACGGTCCTTCATGGACAGCCGTGTAGTCCCTCCTGATGCGAGATCATCCACAACCGCTAAGCGATAGGCTCCAAAGACCTTGCCGAACCAGAAGGCAAGTCCTTTTACTTCCAGTATAGACCAAGGAGCGAGGTCTTTGAGCTCCTCGCAAAAATGTTTTGCCTCGGCCACGAACTTCCGAGTTATGTCCTCGCAGAATTCGCTGGAATACGAGTCGAGAACTGATAGAGCATCCACCAAATCCGAAAACTGTGGGTTCTGACGAGGTTCGGGTAGGTTCAAGGTTGGTGAGAAGTTCTGTAAATTCACCGTTTTCTTATCGGATTCTCCGAGCTGGGCCTGGAAGCTAAACCGGACGAAATGCAGGATCGAGAGGCTGCAGGGACCAAAATGAAAATCGTAAAGCCGACTCACTACCGCGGGATGTGGCAGGAATTTTGTCGCCCTGGAATTCCGTGCGTGGTCAAAAAAGGAGTCAGGGGTCTTACCTGCATACGGCACCGCCGTAATAGCGTTGTGAACATCCTGTTGAGCACGGGTGGGGCGAAATCGGCCGTGACGACTACTGTTATCGTCGAGATCGACTAGGTCGGACACTCTATCCAGTGGAGACCGTACTGGATGGGTAGTAAGCCCTCCGTGTAGACGTTGACCATGGTCAGGATGATGGGTATCCGGCATCATATCGGGTGCGCTTTCACCACGGTGCTGGGAGCACGCCGACGGAGATGAACGCTCGTGCATGCCTTGGAGTTGATCAAGATATAGAGAAAGCAACTGTGGTTTTGACGCTAGCGCCTGTAGGATTGCACGGGTAGTTTTGTCCTGAAACGGGTTGTCCCCCGAGTGAAGCCCAGAGGTTTTTTGTCGTTTCGGAGGATGTTCCGCCTCCGCGTACTCGTTCAGAAGGTCGGCGAACCCAGCCTCCGCCTCCTCGTCAGCTTCCTCTTGCAGATCATCCTCGACCTGGATGGCACGCACGGGCCGTGCTAGCGTTGGAACTCCCACACCTGCCGCATCAGAATCTTGGCACGGGGAGTCACCACAGAAGGTATCTGAAATCAGGACGCTTGGAGGCTTCCGCCTATTCCCGTCGTTGTAAAAGGCAAAATCGATGACGTGCCCTACGGAGGTACGCACGCGTTTTCCTGTGTAAGGAGACAACCAGGCACGCTCAGTTGACGGGTGGGGTACGGTTGCGGGCACAGCAACACCACTAAGCAGTCGTTTTGTGTTCCTGGTTGCACGCGCGCCATGTTGCCCTAGAAGGCGGTCTAGTAGCAATTCGTGGGCCTCGTCTAGCTTCTCGACACTTGTAAATGCCGGCAGCAACTTAGCTTCCCAGAGCAAGAAGGCAAGCACGGGGGCGACTTCCTGAACCTCATCGTATGGAACGCTGGTGACACCCGTGCTTGTTTCAACAGCGTACTGCCCGTCAGCGTAGGAGGTGATCTGGCCGTGGAAGGCCTGACCATTCTGCCAGAACGTCACAGGCCGGAATAGCAGCCAACCTGGGGCACCGTCCTCCAGTTCCGTCGGTGGTACAGTTCGCATTGCCACTATCTCGGACGACATGCCAACTCTCGCCGTGGTTGTTGTCCCCGGCTTGGCAAGAAGCTTAACTCGTGAAACGTTGCCAACCGTCCGGGAAAGGACTTCCCCGTAATGAGGACCCTCCAAAGAAGCCGATGGTGCATCACACGGGAGTAGTAGAACCGTTGATCGAGGCATATTGGTCACGAAGAGAAGATATCGACTTGTTCTAGAGCGTGGAAAAGCGCGAATGCTGTCTCCCAGTCCAACCGGAGTTAAAAGGACGCCTGACAACCAGCCGATTCACGATCAAAGCTGGCTGAGCTTAACGAATTCCCCTAGCTCCTGGGCCTACCAGCTGCTACACGGAAAAACCGCTTTTCACATCCCGTCAAAACGCTGCAGCATATCGTCAAGGTTCACTTGTTGACCCCAGTAGGTTCCCCAGCCGCCACCAAGACCTTGCGTGGGCCACAACGAGACGTCAAAGGGCTTACCGTCGCATCCACTGGACTCAGAGTATCCACCGGGAGATCCGTCCACCGAACGGTAGCAGTTCTCGGGACATTGGGGAGCGCCGTCCTTGTCCAAGTCACCGATGTAAAGCTTTCCCATAGAATCATCCGACCAGCCCAAGTCGGAAGCCTTCTCTGCAGCGAAGCCAACGATGTTGATCTTGATCTCATCGTACGGCCAGCAGTCATAGCCAATGAGCCAGCGGTTCCATGCAGCATGTTGACGGGTCAACATGGGCTGGAGCTTCTTCGCGATCTCCTTGGTGAGTACCGTGGTGCTGCTTTGCCAACGAACACAGTAGTTTAAGGTTCCATTGTTGGCAACGATGTGGTCCATGATCCAGTTGTTGTACGGCTCCACCTCGCTCTTCATGCGGTTGTTCCAGATCCAGTCGAGATCTTTGGGGCTGATGTAAGTATCCGGGTCACCGACAATGCATCCACCAGTCTTGGACGTGATCGTGCCGAACGTAGCGTGTGTGCGGCTTGTCGTGTTGCTTGACGTTCCTCCCGCTTGTTGTTCCTCTTGCTGGCCTGTTCCACTCGATTCCATTGTCGACGGAGTATTTGAAGACGAAGCCGGAGAGATTTGAGACGTCTGAGACGAATCCGCTTCGTTCCCAACGCCACTGTTCGTCGTAGTCTCACTACTCAAAGAAGACGTCGTAGGGCTAGAGCTTTCGTACTCACCAGAGGCTGCAGAGGTAGGTGTACTTGACGATGAAGCAGTAGTTGGCGGCGTGTTCTGATCAGTCGAAGGAGCCGCCGTCACCATTGGTGTGTTGGAAGAGCCTGTAGTCGAAGGAAGCCCTTCGTCATCGGACCCACTGCACTCGAGACTGCAGTAATTATCGGTAGGACCTTCATCCGATCCACTGCACTCGAGACTTCCATACTCCGTCCCTGGGGGCGTGGTAACATCACTTGAAGGGGTCCAGCTTTGATCTCCAGTTCCACTCGGCGGCGTCCAACCTTGGCTGCCGGTGCTATACACGGATGGAGAGTCCGTAGTCGTGGGTGGAGCCCAACCTTGAGACCCAACGTTACTGGGGGTCATCATAGGTGCAGTGTTCGAAGAAGACGCCGTCTGCATCCACTGGTTCGTGTCCCCGAAGTTGCCTGGAGCGACTGTACCTGCTGTTTGAGTGACATCATTCTCACCGCCAAACTCAATAGCAAAAGACGTCACTGCCAATGAGCTTGCGAGAATCACGGCCGAGAAGTTGTGTGTGCGCATTCTTCAAGAGAAACGGAGAATGGTCCGATGCGACCGAAAGAGCAAACATCATGTGAGTGAGCGCGCACTACGCACTGCGTAGTACAGATCCAAACGTTAGCCTACTTTATCAGAGACTCCTTTACATGTGAGCCAACATGAGATGGGGAGTGCAAATTGTTGAATACAACTTTCGCTTTACGTGGAAACACGTCTTCCGTTTTAATCTGGATAGCAGGTGGATATTTTCACAACAGAGCTGTAACTCCAGCGAAGTCAAACCCTCAGAATATCCTTCGCAATTTCACCAAGAAGATACCAACAGCAAGCGTGTCTAGCTGTAATGGTCACCACCGTCTTCTGTTTACCACAAACATTACTGTGCATGTACTACATGTACTGTATCGTACAAACACTCCTTTACGAACACCAAGCAAGGATGGGACTTCAGCAGAAGTGAGTCAGCATATCCAACATGTCCTGTATTAATTGTACCTACAGCACGTGCATGAACCTGTTCCTAGCCGTGCCCAATAGCAACTGCCTACGCGTATTTAATCGACCGGAGTCTCTCCGGGACGTGTCAAGAAAGGTGTGTCCTCGAGCGAAACTTTGTGGTCTTTTCACGATGAAACGCGCTCCCGTGGGATTGGGAATGCCGGTTTTGCTGTTTGTTTTCATTCGCGTAAAGTCGAAAACAACCAGCAGTTTCTTGATAATGCTGGCTCATTGGCTGCCGTACGACGAGATCAATGTCAACGTGTTGAGTGCTGTCGTCAAGGATAAGCCTCTCGGCTGGAATGGGCAAGATCTATGTCGGTGACCTCAACAAGGACAGCTCTCCTCAGTGCCTTGAGGTTTGTTACCGTTCGGCGGATGGATCTATCGCCGGGTATGTTGGATGCTTCGCTCTAAAAGCCTTGTCTGAATGGAGGCTGCGGAAACTACTGGGGTCAGCAGGTGAGTCTTGAAGGTATGCTGGTAACTCTGGACAACAAGATCCATGATGTCACTGTGCACGAATTGGGTCACGATTTTGGTCTCCCGGACTTCCTCCGAGGAATCCTCGGTCCAGCCAAGCCAGCCAACTTCAAGCCTCGCCTGATCTCGTGGTGCTTTACGTTACAGACATGGACGGATGGATGTTGCAGTCAAAGTATGGCCGTTAAAGGGTGTAAGCTTACTGCGTTCTTTTGTTGCACAAAAAATAAATGTCTGCTCCTCACTTGCTGCCTTAACCTCCCAATCAGGCCTCCGAGAAAATAATATCAATACCGCAATTACTACCTATTTGTTATTATACTACGGATTATTGTTTTTTCGGGATAATAATATAGTGTGATACGGACGGAATAATACAAATATAATGGCTTACCGTTCGAGTGGCTTGCAGCCACCCATTCCTTGCCACCAGCCATTTTTCAGCGCCTAGTTCACTTTCAATCTATGAGAAGGCGGTCATTCTTGATTTACATCATGTCGTCCCAGCAACTCGCCGCTTTCTTCTACACCGTTCTCGAGCCTGGGCTCTACCGGTGCAACATCTGCGAACAGCCACGTAAGCAAGCCCAGCGCACAGGCTACACAAACCTGATCTCTCACCTGAACTCGAAGCATCCCACTCACGGCGAAGAGTATGCTGAGTTTCAGCGCCGAAACCTGACCTCCCTCGAGGTTTTTGGATTCGTGGACGAAACGACGACTCACATGTACGACTGGCTACGCTGGATTGTCGAGCGAAATCTCCCTCTGTGCGAGGTTGAGAACCCACTAACGAGACAGTTAGTTCGCATGAAGCCTACCTCAGCGGAGACGCTGAAGACCTACATGCAACGAGTCGCTGAACGTGTCGGCAACACCATCGCCGAGGAGATGGGCGAGTGTTTCGGTGTTATGTTTGATGGATGGAGCTCTGGGACGCGTCACTTTGTTGCGGTGTTTGTCGTGTACCACGGTAGTGATGGTCTATGCGAACGACTAGTTGGACTAGCTCCAATGAAAGACGGACAATCGGCAGACGCTCACATCGAGTTCATCGACGCTATCCTGGATGTGTACGGCAAGACGTTGGCGATGGTCAAGTTTGTCGTGGCTGACAACTGCGTCACGAACAAGAGCGTGGCAACGAAGCTTGATGTACCCCTTACTGGGTGCGCCAGTCACAGATTCAACTTGGCGATGGTTCGCTTTTTGTCCAATCACGAGCATCTGATTAATATGATTCAACGCCTGATGATAAGCCTCCGCCAACCAAACAACGCCGCTCAGTTAGCGCTTCACACAGCGCTACTGCCTGTGAAAGCGAATGCGACTCGCTGGTCATCGGTGTGGAAAATGGTACACAAGTATGTGTGCATTCGCGACGCTGCGAAGCACGTTGCCGAGGTAGAAGAGCTGCTCCCCCGTCTGAGTGAGCATCGCCGGATTCGAGTGCTGCACGACAAGCTGAAGGAGCTCCAGAGCGTCAGCGAGAAGCTGCAGCATCACAGCCGAACACTTGGTGAGGTCCGTGCTCTTTTTGACGCTTGAATGACAAAGTACCCTGTCATGGAAGAGTATCTGAAGCCTACAGCCGAGATTGTTCATTCACCGGTATTTGAAGCAGCGGTCATCAAGGTCACGAGTGCTCATCCTATTTCCGGTGCAGAAGCCAAGGCGATCGAGGCGTTTCGGCGCCCAGAAAGTCCTGGACAGAGTGAAGATGAACCAGCCGCTGGCTTTGCGAGTGAGATTCTGCGCCGTGCCAAGAAGCCACATTACTCCCAGAGTCGTGCTGTCGACTACATTCCACTTCTCAGTGTCATCCCACCGAAGAGTAACCGGTGTGAGCGGCTCTTCTCGGAGTGTAAGTACGTGCTTGAGCCGCACCGTGCCTCCATGCGCTCAGCTAACTTCATGAGATTGATGTTTCTTAAAGCTAACCGAGATCTCTGGAACGCGTCGACGCTAGTGCCGTGATAGCTCTTGCTCGCAAGAATACACTGAATATTGCGGTATTGCGGATTATTGTTTGTCTTGATACGCCACTATGTATTGCTGATGCCACAGCTGCCTGCGTATACTGCCTATTGTATTTTAGGAGGCCTGCTCCCAATCTACTTGGCGATGCCCAACTGTGGCTCCCGTTCACCAGGGTGGACTACCGATCCAATCTAATCTATTGCGAATGGCCAATTCGTAGTTGAACACACATGAGACGATGGCTCACCCCAGTGATGTAGTGGATGGTTACGAACTAGTTGAGATCCTAGGCTACTGCGTCACCGTCAACTCTGAATTCTTAACGGTTCACAATGCTTGGGATTCTTAGTGATCCGGGTAGCGTTTCATGTCATTGCGCAACATAGAAAACAATAGTTGCTAAAGCAGTATTTACGTATTGTGGCGTTGCCTTCAGTTAGAGTAGACATCGTGCGTTGAAGAGGAATAAATTTGTACAGTACAATACATATATCGTGCTACAGTGCAGTAACACTCCTGTAGAGTGGGTCAGCACCTGTACTCTACTAGAGTATTGTGCTCTACCGCGCCCGCTGTGGCCAAAATCCCTACATGAACACCTACGTGTATTTAATTGATCGGTGTCACTGACTCCGGGACGCGTCAGGTAAAGTTGTGTCCATGAAGTCGGTCGACTGTTGTGGCGCAAAACGTGTGCGTTCAACTGGTCCTTTCACGATGAAACACGCTCGCAAACGCCGGTTTGCTGTTAGGCTGTCACAGCCTTTCAACTGTGTACATATGTAATGATGTTTTCCTCGAAAACAGCCGAGCCAGCTAAATCGAACCAACATGATAATGAATATGGTACCTGCCTTGGTGATATGATGTTCGTTCTGTACTGTACAGTGCTACAGGTACATGTAGTAGGTAGTATGACCTTAAAAGCCTTGAGAACTTGTTTCTTTGATCCATGTCTTTGCATGATACTTCCAACCTTTCCAGTACTGTACATCTCGCTAATGCGATCAAATTGTTGGTAATACAAAAGGTGTTTGTCTGGATCTAGAAACGGTCTATCAATTGTACATACTGAAGTTGTGCTGTCAACACCAAATGCGAAATCCGATTCAAACAACAAAGAGGTCCCTGCAGCCACATGGATCGTGGTCTCACAGATGGCTAAAAGTACCATTGGTTTGATGCAACATCATCAATAAATCCAAGTAATACCTGGTGTCGTATTTTCACCGGGTGGAGGAGCAGAAATCGCTTTACCGTTGAGTCGCATGTGTAGTGTCACCGTTGAGGTGATGCCTTTGCTAACTTCACTCACTCGGAAGTAGTCATTCTCCAACTCTCCGCCATGGCACCAAGTCTTCTCTCAAGCATCTCCGCCGTCGTCCTCGCCACTACACTGGCTTCGGTGCCTTCCGAGGCAGCGAACAGCACTGCTTCTCACGCTACGTTCGGAACGATCACGTCCAAGCCCGGAGAGTGTGTTGTGGGCAACCCGAACACGTACCTGAGCAAGGATGACCTGGACTGGATCTGGAACAACCGAATGAAGTCTGATGTGGAGCCGTACAACAACTGGATCTTGGATCACCTCGTGAAGAACAAGGGGTCCATCAACTACTGCATCCGTTGGGATAGCGACACGAAACTGACCAAGGAAATTGCTGCCAAGCTCCAACCGATGCTGACACGCCAGCATGCGGCCTGGAACCGCTGGCTCATTGGCTACAACTGCTGGCCGTACGACGAGATCAAGGTCAACGTGGTGGGTGTCGCCGTCAAGGACAAGTCTCTGGTGGGCTGGAATGATGACTCGATGGGCAAGATCTACGTCGGTGATCTCGACAAGGACGGCTCTCCTCAATGCCCTGAGGTCTGTTACCGTGGAGCGGACGATTACTCTGGAAAGTGGTCGGAGTCAAGTGGATGTGACGGGAAACCGTTCGACATTTCGCTCTGGCCTACGAAGGGCCTGGGTGGAGGCTGGGGAACCTACTGGGGGCAGCAGGTGAACCTTGATGATATGCTAGAGCACCTGGACGATCAGGAGCTCGAGATCGTCTCGCATGAAATGGGCCACGGCTTCGGACTGCCGGACTTCTACCAGCAGCCCAAGCCAGCCAACTTTAAACCTTGTCTTATGGACGCTCTTACGTCAGCTTCTGTCCGAGACACGGATGGATGGATGCTGCGTCGCGTGTTGGAGAGCAAGAAGCGCAACTACGACTTTTAGAAGGTCTTGTAGTACTGTGAGCTCATAGAGTTTCGAAATAAATGTTCATTGTCATGTTAGCCACTAGGGTAGCAAATTGTTGCAGATTCATGGAGTGGGGGGCTTCGTCGAGCGTGGTCGTTCAATGCACGCAGTTCAAATCTTAGAAACACATGCTGCTAAGTGCGTGAGTGCTTCACAACTTGACAAGTACAGGCACCGGTACATGTACTTACTGTATGACGCGTTTGGGGTAGTGGGATTTTGTTTTTGCTGTTTTATAGTTGCGTGCTCTTACTCGATAACGTATGATTCACAACAGCTTGTGGCGTCTGGTGGCTCTGCCAGAGCCGCTGGAGATGAAGGCGATTTGTTCATCATGTACAAGTGCCGATGTACTAGTACTGCAACGGTTAATTCTTGAAGTAATGTTGTCAACGCATTGAAAACTAAAAACCAGCCGCCACTAAAGCACACAGACCGAGACTATAATCTAAAGGAACTTCCGTACATGTACCCAAGAAGACTGCGTTTGAAGCAGATTATACGTTTGGTATACAACAATGGCCTTCGTTTGCTAGTTGCAAGAGCTCATTCTTCATTTTTCAGAATGGTTTTCAGTCTTCTAACCAGTTTTTCCGTGGCGGCTCTCGCACTGTCATTGACAGCTTTGCCCACCGATGCTGCGTCTACAAACACTACAAGCCGCACACACGCTACGTTCGGCACGATCACGTCCAAGACTGGCGAGTGCGTTGTCGGTGACCCGGATACTTACATCAGCCCCAAAGATCTCGACTGGATCTGGAACAACCGCATGAAGAGCGAGGTGGAGCCGTACAACAACTGGATCATGGACCACATCGTTGCCAACAATGGAACCTTAAACTACTGTGTTCGTTGGCAAAGCAGCACCACGGTACTCACCAAGGAGATCGCGAAGAAGCTCCAGCCCATGTTGACCCGTCAACATGCTGCATGGAATCGCTGGCTCATTGGCTATGACTGCTGGCCGTACGATGAGATCAAGATCAACATTGTTGGCTTCGCTGCAGAGAAGGCTTCCGACTTGGGCTGGTCGGATGATTCTATGGGAAAGCTTTACATCGGTGACTTGGACAAGGACGGCGCTCCCCAATGTCCTGAGAACTGCTACCGTTCGGTGGACGGATCTCCCGGTGGATACTCCGAGTCCAGTGGATGCGACGGTAAACCGTTTGACGTCTCGTTGTGGCCCACGCAAGGTCTTGGTGGCGGCTGGGGGACATACTGGGGCCAGCAAGTAAACCTTGACAATATGCTGGAGCACCTGGACGACGATGAGCTTGAAATCGTCTCGCACGAAATGGGCCACGGCTTCGGACTGCCGGACTTCTACCAGCAGCCCAAGCCTGCCAACTTCCCTCCCACTCTGATGGACGCATTCACTTCGGCTTCTGTTCGAGACACGGATGGATGGATGCTGCGTCGCGTGCTGGAGAGCAAGAAAGCCAACTACAACTTCTAGAATCGAGTAGAGAGATCCATTGTCGTGCTACCCTTGTACCGAGCGATTTGATTACAACAAAGTTTTGATGTTCGTTTACGAGTTGCTCGGTTTTGTTGCCCGAATACGTGTACGTGTATCGCACTTCGTAAAGGGCCTTTACTTTTGAAACTGTAGTGATAAGATGGGACACTGTTCCGTACTTCGAAATAGCACAGTAGGAAATGAGTTGATTAACTGGTTATCTTGGTTGTTGCTCTTGGCTCGCCTAAGGTACTGAATTTGATGAGATATTCCTTTATGAGATTGATTAAATTTGAGAGTGCTAGCATCTGGATGTGATTTTTGATACTTCGTGGGACTTTTACCGCCCGGAGTGCCGCACTCACTGCACTGAGTGCGGGTCACTCATTCTTCAGTGCTTTGAATTGCAACAACGTGGCAACAGTGTCACCTTGACGTTGTCACCCTGCTGTTATCCGATAACGTACAAATTAAACAGACAGACGATTCGTACAGTCCCCAGAGTACTCAACAACATTCAAAAACACAGCACCGATCCGCTCACCACTGAGTCGACCTGATGCTCACTCTTCTATCATCCAAGATGGCCTCACGTCTCCTGACCAGCGTCTCCGCAGTCGCCCTCGCCTCACTGGTTGCTGGTCCGACTTACGCCGCGAACAGCAGTGCAGCGCATGCTACGTTTGGCACTATCACGTCCAAGCCTGGTGAGTGTGTTGTTGGAGACCCCGACACGTACATCTCCGCCGAAGACCTGCAGTGGATTTGGGACAACCGCGAGCTCAAGCACGACGCCACCACGTACGACAACTGGATCATCGATGACCTCGTGAAGAACAACGGGACCATCAACTACTGCATCCGTTGGGACAGCACCACCACGGTACTCACCAAGGAGATCGCGCAGAAGCTTCAGCCTATGCTGACCCGCCAGTATGCCGCGTGGAACCACTGGCTCATCGGCTACGACTGCTGGCCGTTCAACGAGATCAAGGTTAATGTCGTTGGCTTCGCTGCCCGAGAAGCCTCAAACCTCGACTGGGACGATGACTCGCTCGGTAAGATCCACATTGGGGACCTGGATGAGACCGGAGCGCCTCAGTGTCCGCACAAATGTTACCGTGCGGTGGACGAAAACCTGAATGGCTGGTCGGAATCGAGCGGCTGTGAGACGGAGCCGTTTGATGTTTCCCTTTGGCCCACTCAGGGAATTGGAGGTGGGTTGGGCAACTACTGGGGCCAGCAAGTGGATCTCGACAATATGCTCGAGCACATTGATGACGAGGAACTCGAGATCGTCTCGCACGAAATTGGCCACGGTTTCGCGCTACCGGACTTCTACCAGGAGGCCAAACCTGCGAATTTCAAGCCGTGCCTTATGGACGCTAGGACCTCTTCCACGGTCCGCGATACAGACGGGTGGATGGTGCGTCGCGTGCTCGAGTACAAAAAGCGCAACTACAACTTCTAAAAGGTGTTGTCGTATTGTTAGCTCATAATTTTCGTACTGGTTTGTCGTTCACAAAATAAAATATATATGTTCCTTCACATTTTGGGTACTAGGGTAGCAAAATGTTGCAGCTTCGTAGTTTACGAACTTCGTAATACGAAGATCTGCGGCGTTGCACGCTTTTCAAATCTAGGAAACATATGTTGCCGAGTATTAGTGCGTGTGTTTTGGGGCCGCTGGTGGTCCAGTGGGTAAAGGTCCCACGAAGTATGCTCTTGGCACGAGTTCGATCCCCCGCGGGATCAAAATCACATCCAGATGTTAGCACTCTCAAATTCAATCAAAATTCAAAATCCAAAATCCAGCCTGCCAACTTCCCTCCCACTCTGATGGACGCATTCACTTCGGCTTCTGTTCGAGACACGGATGGATGGATGCTGCGTCGCGTGCTGGAGAGCAAGAAAGCCAACTACAACTTCTAGAATCGAGTAGAGAGATCCATTGTCGTGCTACCCTTGTACCGAGCGATTTGATTACAACAAAGTTTTGATGTTCGTTTACGAGTTGCTCGGTTTTGTTGCCCGAATACGTGTACGTGTATCGCACTTCGTAAAGGGCCTTTACTTTTGAAACTGTAGTGATAAGATGGGACACTGTTCCGTACTTCGAAATAGCACAGTAGGAAATGAGTTGATTAACTGGTTATCTTGGTTGTTGCTCTTGGCTCGCCTAAGGTACTGAATTTGATGAGATATTCCTTTATGAGATTGATTAAATTTGAGAGTGCTAGCATCTGGATGTGATTTTTGATACTTCGTGGGACTTTTACCGCCCGGAGTGCCGCACTCACTGCACTGAGTGCGGGTCACTCATTCTTCAGTGCTTTGAATTGCAACAACGTGGCAACAGTGTCACCTTGACGTTGTCACCCTGCTGTTATCCGATAACGTACAAATTAAACAGACAGACGATTCGTACAGTCCCCAGAGTACTCAACAACATTCAAAAACACAGCACCGATCCGCTCACCACTGAGTCGACCTGATGCTCACTCTTCTATCATCCAAGATGGCCTCACGTCTCCTGACCAGCGTCTCCGCAGTCGCCCTCGCCTCACTGGTTGCTGGTCCGACTTACGCCGCGAACAGCAGTGCAGCGCATGCTACGTTTGGCACTATCACGTCCAAGCCTGGTGAGTGTGTTGTTGGAGACCCCGACACGTACATCTCCGCCGAAGACCTGCAGTGGATTTGGGACAACCGCGAGCTCAAGCACGACGCCACCACGTACGACAACTGGATCATCGATGACCTCGTGAAGAACAACGGGACCATCAACTACTGCATCCGTTGGGACAGCACCACCACGGTACTCACCAAGGAGATCGCGCAGAAGCTTCAGCCTATGCTGACCCGCCAGTATGCCGCGTGGAACCACTGGCTCATCGGCTACGACTGCTGGCCGTTCAACGAGATCAAGGTTAATGTCGTTGGCTTCGCTGCCCGAGAAGCCTCAAACCTCGACTGGGACGATGACTCGCTCGGTAAGATCCACATTGGGGACCTGGATGAGACCGGAGCGCCTCAGTGTCCGCACAAATGTTACCGTGCGGTGGACGAAAACCTGAATGGCTGGTCGGAATCGAGCGGCTGTGAGACGGAGCCGTTTGATGTTTCCCTTTGGCCCACTCAGGGAATTGGAGGTGGGTTGGGCAACTACTGGGGCCAGCAAGTGGATCTCGACAATATGCTCGAGCACATTGATGACGAGGAACTCGAGATCGTCTCGCACGAAATTGGCCACGGTTTCGCGCTACCGGACTTCTACCAGGAGGCCAAACCTGCGAATTTCAAGCCGTGCCTTATGGACGCTAGGACCTCTTCCACGGTCCGCGATACAGACGGGTGGATGGTGCGTCGCGTGCTCGAGTACAAAAAGCGCAACTACAACTTCTAAAAGGTGTTGTCGTATTGTTAGCTCATAATTTTCGTACTGGTTTGTCGTTCACAAAATAAAATATATATGTTCCTTCACATTTTGGGTACTAGGGTAGCAAAATGTTGCAGCTTCGTAGTTTACGAACTTCGTAATACGAAGATCTGCGGCGTTGCACGCTTTTCAAATCTAGGAAACATATGTTGCCGAGTATTATAATAGTGCGTGTGTTTTGGGGCCGCTGGTGGTCCAGTGGGTAAAGGTCCCACGAAGTATGCTCTTGGCACGAGTTCGATCCCCCGCGGGATCAAAATCACATCCAGATGTTAGCACTCTCAAATTCAATCAAAATTCAAAATCCAATATCTCATCAAATTCAATACCTTAGGGTAATTCAGTCCGTGCCAAGGGCAACAACCAGCATAACCAGTTAATCAACTCAATTCTTCTTAGTGCGTGTGTTTTCACGACTTGACAATGATGGTGTGTGTATTTTTTTGCTGTTCTATGGTTATGTGTTCTTATTCAATTACTGTAGTACGTCTGACTCAATCAAACAAAAAGTATCAACATCCATTTGCATTTTTACAACACTTTAACGAAGAATCTAGCATGGCTCTCCCCAAGCAGAGCTCCGTTTTTCGGAACTCTGCTTTTTAAAAAGTGCTTTTCTTCCTTAAAACTAAAAAATCCGACGTGTACTCATTAATGATGTGGTCCACTCCCAAAGATCTGTCATGCTTGTGTTCGCGCCCAAGGCACTACACAGCTCCGCTTTTCGCGCGTATTGCACGCGTCTGACACTTGGCCTCCCATACAAAAATTTAGTATAAAGATTTGACAGGTCCGTTTTCGAGCTCTCTGTTGTATTAGATTTCTCTCATTGTACAATTTGCCGACAGACCCACAGAGCCATGGCCCACAACTACAACCTCCAGCAGCTCCACCTTTTCGACTTTAGTGCAGTCATGGAGGCGACCACCGACGAAGTCAAGGCAGCCGCCTGGGCCATGAAGGTGGGGCTGCTGGAGAATACGATGATGTGTCCGGAGTGCGCTCGCCCGATGCGGCTGAACGCCCAGGAGCGCTACTGGCGCTGCTGCCGTAAGACTCGCCACGCCAACGCAAAACAGGTGCAGTTCAGCATCTTCGTGAACTCATGGTTCTCGAAGATGAAACTGACACTCTGTCAAGCGCTTCGCCTGATGTTCGCGTGGTGCATGCGCGCGCCCCAGCCCCAGGCAGCCCACATGGCTAAGGTGAGCGAGAACACGGCCTCCAGCTGGTACGCTGATTGCCGAGTTCTCTGCTCCAAGGAGCTTCTAAATGGGGAGTTCAAGGTATGGCGTATGCTACTGTGCTGTATAACTGTAATATTTCTAACATTATTTGTATAGATTGGAGGCGAAGGCCATATCGTCGAGATCGACGAAACCAGCCTCAAGAAGAAGTCCAAGTATGGCCGCGGCCGTACTTACAAGGAATTCTGGCTGTTTGGTGGGGTGGATAGGACTACGGGTCAGTGGTTCGGGCGTATCGTTTACGACAAACGCACGAAGGCCACGCTACTGCCCATTATTAAGCAGTTCATCAAGCCTCGGTAAGTATATTAAACATCTCTATGTAAGAATATTTTATGACTAATAGGAGGTTCTGTACAGCACTCGCATTCACTCTGATATGTTTGCTACTTATGTTGCTGAGCGGGGTTCCAAGGTTCACACACTGGCAAACAATCGAATGCTGGCCAGCATGCATTATGAACATAGTTGGGTGAACCACACGCTCAACTTTGTGGACCCTTTGACGGGTACCCACACGAATACTATCGAAGGCCTATGGGAAGTTCACATCAAGCGACATATTAAGGCGATGCGTGGGATGCACAAGAACTATCTGGATGGCTACATCGACGAGTTTATGTGGCGGTCGTGGTTCTTTCCAACGAGGGCCTCGCCAGGTGAGTATATGTGCGGCCTAGTGCAAGCTGTAATGCGTCACCCACCGCAGGTTGAGTAGTAGTCGGTAAAATCTGAAATAAAGTGCTTTTTACGTTTCATTGTTTAAAAAGCAGAGTTCCGAAAAACGGAGCTCTGCTTGGGGAGAGCCCTCCATGAGTGACTATCCACTACGTATGTCTAGAACTTGTAGCGAGGCTTCAAGTGCTCCAGGACACGACGAAGCATCCAGCCGTCACTGTCCGTCACGGACATGGAGCTGCCGGCCATCATGATGGAGTTAGGCCACTTAGCGTTGGGCTTGTCTGTGTCCTCGTAGAAGTCCGGGAGGCCGAACCCGTGGCCGATTTCGTGCGCCACAATAACCAGTTGGTCCTCATCGATGGTCGACAGCATATTCTCGAGGTTGACCTCCTGGCCCCAGTCGTAGCCGAATCCTCCCTCCAGGCCCTGCTTCGGCCACAGTGAAAGGTCGAACGGCTCTCCCTTGCAAGAGCTGGTGTCCGACCACGAGCCGATACCGGCGTCGTAAAACCGGTAGCAGCTCTGGGTACACTGCGGAACACCGTCCGAGTCCAGGTCCCCGACGGTAATCGTACCGAGCGAATCGTCTGTCCAGTCAAGCAGAGAAGCATCCTTGACAGCGAAGCCCACCATGTTGACCTTGATCTCGTTGTACGGCCAGCAGTCGTAGCCGATCAATCAGTGGTTCCACGCCGCGTACTGACGCTCCAACATGGCTTTGAACTTGGACGCAACGCTCTTCGAGAGTTTCTCCGTGCTGTCCCATCGCACGCAGTAGTTGAGGGAGCCCTTGTTGGCCACGATGTGGTCCATGATCCAGTTCTTGTTGTCCATGACGTTCCAGTTCGCATCGCGCGTCGGAGCATCCGGGCCGATTCGGTTCTTCCAAATCCAATCGACGTCGGCCGTACTCACGTACTTGTCGGGGTTGCCGATGACACACTCACCGGACTTGGACGTCACCGTTCCGAACGTCGCGTGGTCGCCGCTGCTGGTACTGTTCGTGGACGTCTGGGAGGTCGAGTCCGAACCTTGCTGGGTTGAGGACGACGCCGTGTTGGACGATGAAGCCGTCGGTTGAATTGAGTCGGACGACTGGGCCGTGTTCGAGGACGAAGCCGTCGAGGAAGTCTGAGTCTCTTGTGAAGAGCCTTGATCGACGACGTTTCCCGTTCCACTGGACGTAGCCGATGTAGCAGTGTTCGATGACGCTGAATTTTTGCTACGACTTGGAGGCTGCCACGAGTTAGAGCCACCCCACTGGGTATCACGGCTTGGGGGCTGCCACGAGTTAGAGCCACCCCACTGGGTATCATTACTTTGAGTCGAGTCTTGAGATCCGCTCGTACTGGAGGGAGCGCTTGGAGCCATCGTAGGCACATCGTTCGAAGACGATTCCGTTTGGGTCCACGGCGTGTCACCATCAGGAACGACTGTGCCTGCGGACTGCGTGATGTCATTCTTGTCATCAAATTCGAGGGAAGAAGAGGAGGCAATCAAAGTGGCCGCGAGGAGCACGGCTGACGTGCGCTGGAATCGACTTGGTACCATCGTGGAAGAATCGATAATGAGGAAGGAAAGAGGGCCAACACCAGAGTTAATTTCCGCACTACTCGCACCATGTATTGCCATACTGTACATTAGATTTATTTGCTGTTTGAGCGGGAGTCTCATGTTCGAGTTGACCAGTGCATTATTAAGCTTCGTAGATAACAGCAGCTTGTCGTCCGCGAGGTGATTCGGGGGATTTTTGAAGTGCATTTAGTGGCGAAGAGCTCTCCGATGTTGTAGAAACGTGACTCATGCAGCTTAGATGACGTGCCGCTTATAATATTAGTATTAATGAGTAGGAACCCGTGGTTGTTATTAAAACTGTCAACTTGTGATGCTGAACGTATGGTTTCCTCCAACAGAGTCAGACGGGAACGGCCTGACTGTACCTCAGACAACCCCAGATGGAGCACTGGCCGAAACCCCACGACGTGCATTATGTTTTTAATTTTTTATTTCGACGGCATATTGCAGTGTCAGACCAAGCTGTTGGCCAGAGACATCAGTTGCAGCAGTCATTTCTCCGTGCAAGTCAAATCGCTCTAGTTACTTACCAGAGTAAGCAAAACGAGTTTTGATTGAGTGTCTCGGCAACGGCGGACGCGGAACAGCAGCAGGAGACCAGCAGGAGGACAGCGGAGAGCGGTAGGAGGACAGCGGGAGATCAGTCAGGAGACATCAGCAGAGCAGCAGGAGACCAGCAGGAGAAGACATGTGACCAAGTGCAGAAGACGAAGACCAAGTGGTGACAATACTGTGGATGGAAGGTGGGCCGGGTATGCGACCCATATCCAAGCCTGTGACCCCTCAGAAGATCGTGAGCCCGAAAGGTCGCTGGAAGTGTCGGTGGGTGACCAACGTGCGGTTCAGAGCGACGGAGTAGGCAGTACCAGTACATATACATAGGCATTAGGAGTAGTCAGTTGAAGATTAGACGTGTAGCCGCGAGGAAGCACGTTCAGGAGGTTGCATCGGTCTGGTGTAGCTACAGAGACTAAAGAAGCCAACAAAGACTCTATTCTAGCAGCAAAAGGGAAGGTGGTGTACATCGGGTGTGACTGGAAACGGGTATCAGCAGCCCCGTAGGATTCTGGCGCTCGCGGTATCAGCAGCCCGCCGAGGTATCAGCAGCCCTCTGGAGTGTCAGAATTAGGCATAGATCCTGGTGGAAACCCGCCACTACTTTCAGTCTGGAGATTTCGTGCTCGAAGCCATACATATATTGATATTAGTGCGTGTTTCTAGGGCTAAGAGGACGTAGCTAAGTAGACACCGTCCTCTGATCAAGGGCAGGCCTATCAGCTGGGTAGTGGTGACTGAACTGAGCAGCGCGAAAAAGAGCATTTGCTTACTTGGTGGTCATACAGGGGCTTTCCAACACGGTTGGTTCCTACGAGCATTGAGAACCTTCACGAGGCAAGGCCCTGAGGCGCGAACCTTAGCCGCAGGGAAGAGTGAAGAGGGACGGAGTAAGGCGGCCGAAGAGAGAGAGAGACGGTGTTGGGCGGAAGTGAGGAAAGAGCGGAAAGCAAGTGAGCGGCGTTAGTGGGCAGAGAAGGAAAGGTGGACGGAAAGATTGGTGGCAGCTGAAACGGAAGTTATTGAAGCCGAAACAGACAAGAACTAAGTATGGTGAGAACAAGAGCATCCCCAAGTCGTGGAGGGCCTCCGGCATCGCAGACGCCGACAAGACGAGCAGCAACTCCGAAGCGCGTACGACAGCCGAGAGTAGGGCCTCAGCTGGCAGCAAACGACGATTCGGACGATGGTGGTACTGTGGCAAGTAGTGGTGTTGCCGTCCCAGCAATGCGGGCGCAGGACTCCAGCGGAACGGATAGCGATGACCAAGATCAGCAAGTACAAGCTCATCCGCCAGCACCAGCCCCGCAGCAAGCACGAGGCAACCAAACAGCAGGGGGACTACCTCCTCAACAAGCAGCAGCGGCAGCAGTTGAAGCAGCAGCAGCAATTGAAGCGGCAGTAGTTGACCCAAACGACCAGCTCAATGATGAACTCGAGTCTATGGACTGGTGGGAACAGCTAACGGCAGGCCAGCAACGAGCAATGATGAGAAGATTCTTGATACAACCGCCAGTCCCGACGCCAGCACCTGCTCCAGCATTGCAGCCAGTAGTAGTGAACGCACCAGCTGCGGCTCAGCGGTCAAAAATGAAGACTTTGAACCTCGAGGACTTCCATGGTACTGCAGCAGAGTCAGTCGAAGCGTGGTTGGCTACGATTCCCCAAGAAGTGGAGCGGTAAGCAGGCTTAGGCGGTGATACATGGACGGCAGAGGAGCTCTACTATGGAGTAACAGCGCACCTGAAAGATGCAGCGAGCAAGTGGTTAATCACTCTGTCGGATACGATGAGAGACGAAGACAAAACCCTTAGTTACCTGGTGAGAAAATTAAAGAAGAAATATGGACGCCGGGACAATATGTTCAAGATCCAACAGAAGCTGGCCTCCAGAAAACAGCAACCTGGTGAACGGCTCAGTGACTACGCGGCGGTGCTGATGGACATTGGATTCGGTCAACGGGTGTCTGCGGAAACGTATGTGGAAGCATTCATCAGTGGTATCAACAACCCAACAACGGCCATGCAGATACGAGCATACGAACCTCAGACTCTGGAGGATGCTGTGCAGTTCGCCGAAGACAAGTGCGGTGATTATGGAGAAGGGTATCGCGTGACGGACTGGAGACAAGCAAAGCGACGGCACCGGGAAGACAGAACTATTGGAGAAGACGACGATCAGCCTCCGTCTGTTAAAAGGAAGACGTCTGCAACCAGCACTGTGGGGCAGTTAAACTGGAAGCAATTGGGCTTGGCCATCGGAGAAGACTCGCCACCGCAGTATGACAAAGCCGGTAACGCGATCAACCAGCTGGAAGCTACGGCGAAGCGAGATCCTTTGTCTATTGCGGCTTTACAGGCGTTGATTTTGACGGCAGGAGCAGTCAAAGAGGAGCAGATACCACAGAAGACATCCGCGGGTAAACCAAAAGCTCATGTTTTGGAAGTGAAGGCGGAAGCGAACCAGCAGCAAGGACAGGCAAATGTGAATCCTCATTGGCAAAATCGTGGCAGTGGTGGCAGGTTTGGAGGCGGTCGTGGCTTCGGACAAGGCGGAAGAGGGTATGGTCGCGGTGGACTCGCCCGATATGGACCACCGGACAACCGACCTTCGATAATGGAACAGAAGGCAGCGTCGCGGTGCAGTTACTGCAATGAAGTAGGTCACTGGTGGCGAGAATGTCCAGCACGTGTCGCAGTCTTCGGTGACGCCGAGATCCCACAACAACAGCAGCAGCAGACAGCCATGAAGCCCCCGGCACAGCAGAATCCAGATGCAGGAGCAGCCGTGACAACACCAAAGCCGTCGCAGGGAAATGGCCAGCGGCAGTAGAGGAGGAGGCTCTACTGTTCGCACGGGACGAATTCTCCGAGGGTGAAGAAGAAACGAAAGAGCCAGCCGAAGAAGCGGTTGAAACCACGCGGGCGGTCCGAAGACGTGTCCATACGAACGCTCGATGGAAGCAGCTCTCACTGGCGAATGATGCTTGTGAATCGGCAGGTGGTCACTCCAAGGGGAAGAGTACCGGGCGAGAATGTGACGGCGGTGGTCAGAACAAGGGGAAGAGTGGCGGCCAGAGGCGTAGGCCGGATGACGAAGCCGAAAATAAGCTGGGAGAGAAGTCTGTGGCAGTGGAAGCGACAGGAATGGCGGGTGGAGAAGTGGAAGCAGATGCGGTGTCCACGACAGCGACTTGCGGAACGGAAATCGTGCCATCGGTGCCCGAAACGCAGTCAACAGTACCAAGAGGAGTCGTACGGCAAACGGAAAGGCTGAGCGGAGGAAGTACGACAGCGGCGAGACGTCGACAGCGGCGAGCAGAAAGAGAGGTAGCGGCCGTCCGGGGAATCTTGAAAGCCGAACTGAAGGCTGAACACCGGGAGAGAGCAAAAGTCCTTAGAGTGATTGTCCGTCGATTGATCGCAGAACTTCGAGAGGTAGAGGACCTGCATGAGCAAGGCAGACGGCGAAGAGAAGCCCAGATTGCGGTGACTGCTGTGAAGAAATGTGAAGATTCAAGAAGACGACGGAAACGGAAGACTGTTGGTTCGGTTACGGATGAAAAGTCAGCGACAACAGCTGAGGGTCAGGCACGAGGAAAGGAGAAAGCTGTTTCCGAAGACGAGTGGCTAGAAGAGGTGACGCGGTATGAACAAGAAGCGCCAGAGCAGCTTATAGAAGAAGGCTCACTTGCAGACATTCGAGCAGCCCGACGACGAGCTCTTCGAGCGGCGAAGCGGTTCCGATGGATTAAACGGGCGCGTCGACTACAGTTGCTGAGAAAGAAGCTAGATCCAACCGCTACACAACCCGGGAGTGCAATACGGAAGCGCAACTCGCATCCTGTGAAAGGGCTTAAGCAACAATATCAGTACGAGCAGCAAGGGTGTTATGGAGATGTGGAGCTACGCCGGAATGACGACGGACGACATGTTCGAGTGGCACAGTTACGAGCCGTTGGTAGTGGAGCTCCAAGTTGTTTACCTACCGCATTGCTGGCGTTATCGAGACGACACACACACGAAGTTCGCTTGGACAGTTGTGCGCAGTACAGCGTTGCCGGTGAGGAGCTGAAGAAATACGGGCGATGCTTGACGCGAAACGCACCGGTGGACGTGGTTGAGGGCTTTGGTGGAGGCACTAGTCGAGTTCTTGGAGTATGGCGATTCCTGGGCACAACTGTGTACCAACAGCGGATCGTAGTGGACGCTCTTTTGGTAGAAGGCCAAGGTGATGAACTGTTGATCGGTGACGACTGGATGGTGGAGAAACGAGTGAAGATAGATTTCGCGTCTCGAGAACTCAAGTTTTACGACGAGCATGGGCAGAAAGTTATCTTGCCGTTTACGTGCCACGGTGTTTCGACATTATTGCAGCCAACGCAGCATCGTAAGATCGTTGTACGCCTCGCACGCACAAGGAAGCTGAACACGGGCACCTGCAATGTCGTGACTGTACGAGTTGACGCGGAAGATGGAACGACGGGCATCTTCTTGCCGAAGCCGACCACCAAAAGACATTTATTGATAGCGCCGACAGTAGATGTGGTGAGAAATGGGCAAGTGCGAGTTCAAGTGATGAACGTGGAAGGCCGACGCGAAAAATTACCTGCTCGAGAGGCGCTAGGCACTTGGATACCGGTGACCGAAGACATGAAGTTGCTGTCGTTGAATGGAGAACTGGAACGGAAGCGAGTGGCGCAGTGGGTCTCCACATTGCGGAAGGAAGACGCAGAACCTTTACAGGATGAAGATAAGCTGGATATTGGAGAAATGGAGCAGAAGGACCGCGACTTAGTCATCGCCTTGCTCCGACAATACACAGAGATAGTAGAAAAGAAGCCTGGTTGCCCGCCGAAAGCGAAGATCGGGGTAGAGCACCACATCAATACTGGTGACGCAGCGCCGATCATGATGCGACGACGAAGACACGCCGTGTCGGAGAACGAGTTAATTGACAAAGAAGTGGATGACATGTTACGCCAAGGAGTGATTGAACCTGGAGAAGGAGCATGGGGATTTCCAGTGGTGATTGTGCGTAAGAAGGATGGCAGTGTTCGCTTTTGCATTGACTATCGAGCATTGAATTCGGTGACTCTCAATGATGTGTACCCATTACCCCGAGTGGACGAGACTCTAGAAGCATTACACGGGTCACAGCGGTTCTCAAGCCTAGATTTGCATGCAGGATACTGGCAGCTAGGTGTTTTCGAGAAAGACAAGCCTAAGACAGCGTTCACTACAAGACGAGGGCTGTTCCAGTTCACACGAATGCCATTCGGCTTAAGTAACGCGCCAAGTACTTTTCAGCGACTTATGGATTGTGTACTGAGAGGCCTTACTTGGGTCTGTTGTCTGGTATACTTGGACGACGTGGTGATATTCACGAAGGGATCTGTGGCGCAGCACGTAGTGGAGTTAGCAGTGGTCTTGGAACGTCTTGCAGAAGCTGGTTTGAGCTTGAAGGCTTCGAAGTGCTCGTTCGCGACGACACGCATGGAGTACCTAGGGCATGACTTGACGCCTGGCGGGATTCAGCCGACCCAGAGGTTGGTGAAAGCGATTGTCGACTTCCCTACGCCGACGGATGACTCGCAGGTTAGAAGGTTTGTGGCATTGGCCGGGTACTACCGCAGATTCGTACCTGAATTCGGCACGAAGATGGCGCCGCTGACATGTCTGTTGAGGAAGAGCCAAGACTGGATATGGGGAGCAGCGCAGGAGGAGGCATTTGCTTGGGCCAAGGCGTGGTTATCGCAGAAACCTGTCTTGATCTACCCTGACTATAGCTTGCCGTTTAAATTGACTACGGATGCGTCGAAGACCGGACTGGGTGCTGTGCTTTCGCAGGACCAGGGAAAAGGTGATCAACCGGTTGCATATGCGTCGAAGGTCAACAGCACGGCGGTGGCTAAGTACAGTATATCGGAACTCGAATGCTTGGCGGTGGTGTGGGCTGTGCGTCTCTTTAGACCTCATCTCTATGGACGTCACTTCACCATTGTCACGGATCACGTAGCTCTTAAGTGGCTGATGACAACAAAAGAACCAGCAGGCCGGCTTCATAGGTGGGCACTCACACTTCAAGAGTACGACTTCGACATTGTGTACCGACCTGGCAGGGAGAATCTGGTTGCTGATGCACTATCACGAGGACCAGCAGCGGCTTCAACCGAAGAACAGAAGGCAGACGAAGTGGCTGACGAGTTGGAGATCGCAGTGGATCGCGAAGCTGTCGAATTAACCCGAGCTTCAATATTGCGGGTGGAAGCAGCTGAACTTGGTGTTGTGCAGTTCACTGATGACGACATTAAAGAAGAACAGCGTAAGTCGATCATGGTGCAGAAACTGAAAGTTAAGGGCTCGTACCGCGGACAGCGCATCTTTGTGGATAATGACGGGCTTGTGAGGGCAGAAATTGACAATGGAAAGAGCAGGGTAGTTCTACCTACGGTATACTGGGCATTGGCGTTTAAGGAAGCGCATGATAGTATCTGGGCGGGACATTTACGAGGACGACATACTCTAGATCGGCTGCAACAATTATACTGGTGGCCAATGATGCGTGAATCGGTGATGCAATGGGTAGCAGCTTGCCAAGACTGTGGCTCTAAGAAGGCACGGCCGAAGACCGTGATTCCACCATTGAGAAGCGTGAAGACTGGAGTTGTCGGTGATCGATGGGCCATTGATGTAGCGGGGCCGTTACCAGAGACAGAGCACGGAAATCGCTACGTTATAGCTGCAGTGGAGTACACTACACGTTACGCAGTAGCTGCAGCAGTAAAAGACCATACCGCGAAGGGCATTGCACGATTCCTGATGGACAAAGTAGTGCTAGTATTTGGACCGATGCGCGAAGTATGATGGACGGCGCTAGGGAATTCGGAAGCAAAATGACGGCGGAACTACTGGCACTGATGCAAACCAAGCAGTCCACCCCCGTTCCCTATCGACCGAACCTACTAGGACTTGTGGAGCGATTTCACAGGACTTGGAAGGATATGATCAGCTTGTACGTCGATGAAACTCAGGACGACTGGGACGATTTCCTACCGTGTGCGCTGTACGCATACAATTCGGCTAAGCACGCAACACATGGGTACCAGCCAAATGAACTCATGATGGGCCGGAAGCTTCGAATGCCAGCAGAATTACTAAGGCGCAGCAGACTAGAGTACCCGCATCAAACGCTGGACAAGTATCATGAAATTCTGTTGAAAGACCTACAAAAAGCACAGGAGTTAGCGGAAGTGGCGCTACAAAAAGAGCAAGCGCGACAAGCAATCTACTACATGTACAACCAAAGGAACGTGAGACAGAAGAGTGTATTTCGGCCTACGCAACTAGTGTGGCTCTATAGACCAGCTCGTGGACCAGGAATTACGAAGTTTGGGCATCGGTGGAGAGGTCCAGCTCAAGTTATCGAGGCATCCGGATATGACAACTACTTGGTGCGAATGTTAGAATCTGGAGAAGAATTGGTGACACACTGTTCATTTATGATCAGCTATTATTACCCTACACATCTGCTGGAAGCCATGGCTAAAGATATAGCATCGGACCTAAAAGAAGAGGCGATAGCAGCAGCAGATATTGACCCCGAGGACGAACACGAGCAGCAGCCAGAAATAAACCGACCACTGACAGTTGGTGAGCTCTCGAGCAGCACAAGTGTCCCTACGAACCCAACTGATCAACTACAAGAAACAACAGAGCGAGATCTGCAGCCAAGAACCCAAGCCGTCGACGAACGGGATCAACAACTAGTCGCCACCGAGGAACGACCCGTGCAGCAGCTCAAGAGCAAGAGATCCACAGTTCGCAGCCGTCTTGATGATGGAGAGACCGATGAGTGGCAGCCCAGCCGCAAACGTCTTAGAGACACGACCGTCGGTGATAGCAGAGACAGTGTTGCAGGACGGACACGGTCTAGAATCCGTGCGGCGCCTTACCCAGCAATTGGACGAGAAGACGGCAGCCGAGAAGGAGTTTCCAGCAATACGAGTACCCGAGTCCGTGGATCAGCACCGGAACAAGGATGCGAAGATGTTAATCGCGAAACTAGAAGAGACGCACGTGGCACCAATGACGCCGAGAAGAGCCAAAAGAGCGCAGCAGTACAGCAGCGAAGCCAGCAAGAACTTGAAGAGCTTGAACGTGAACTTCGCCGAGTCGCCCACGAAGAAGATGAAGAACCGCGCGGATACGTGTTTGCAGGCCAAGGAAGACGTGGAGTCGATAGCCTTGTGTCAAGACAGCCGCGTCTCTCCAAGATCCAGCCTCATGAAGCTGTGGTGGAGCGTCGACGGAGAAGATATCGGACGAGGACTGGGCGTTACGTCTTGGAATTCGAGGTTGAATGTGTGGGAGATCGACTTCACGGAGGAGGAACAAAGCGCTTCTGGATCAACCAAAGTGACTATGAGCAGTTGTGGCAGCAGGGAAGAATGCAGACAGAGTCAGCAGATAGCAGTAGAGAGAGCAGGGATAGCGGACACTTACCAGGAGGAGCGGGACCAGCCGGCCAGACCTTTGAAGAAGTAGCGCATCAATCGGCCGCCGCACGAATCGAGGACGATTCGGTGGCCAGGGGAAGAGAGTAAGCAAAACGAGTTTTGATTGAGTGTCTCGGCAACGGCGGACGCGGAACAGCAGCAGGAGACCAGCAGGAGGACAGCGGAGAGCGGTAGGAGGACAGCGGGAGATCAGTCAGGAGACATCAGCAGAGCAGCAGGAGACCAGCAGGAGAAGACATGTGACCAAGTGCAGAAGACGAAGACCAAGTGGTGACAATACTGTGGATGGAAGGTGGGCCGGGTATGCGACCCATATCCAAGCCTGTGACCCCTCAGAAGATCGTGAGCCCGAAAGGTCGCTGGAAGTGTCGGTGGGTGACCAACGTGCGGTTCAGAGCGACGGAGTAGGCAGTACCAGTACATATACATAGGCATTAGGAGTAGTCAGTTGAAGATTAGACGTGTAGCCGCGAGGAAGCACGTTCAGGAGGTTGCATCGGTCTGGTGTAGCTACAGAGACTAAAGAAGCCAACAAAGACTCTATTCTAGCAGCAAAAGGGAAGGTGGTGTACATCGGGTGTGACTGGAAACGGGTATCAGCAGCCCCGTAGGATTCTGGCGCTCGCGGTATCAGCAGCCCGCCGAGGTATCAGCAGCCCTCTGGAGTGTCAGAATTAGGCATAGATCCTGGTGGAAACCCGCCACTACTTTCAGTCTGGAGATTTCGTGCTCGAAGCCATACATATATTGATATTAGTGCGTGTTTCTAGGGCTAAGAGGACGTAGCTAAGTAGACACCGTCCTCTGATCAAGGGCAGGCCTATCAGCTGGGTAGTGGTGACTGAACTGAGCAGCGCGAAAAAGAGCATTTGCTTACTCCAGCATACGATGGATACAAGGCTAATGCCGTCGAGCAGCAGGCGGAGTGGACGGGCGGAAAGGATACAGTGTACATCTTGCAGAAGGCTTTTTAGTTTAAGACGTTGTGGCACATCTACAAAACGGTAAACTTCCATTTGGATCATATACGGAACGGATCTGATGTACTTCAAGTATCTTACTTTAAGTATGCCTTTTTCAACAATAAACAGGAGTACTGGGGGTTGCACCCCCAGACCCCCGCGGTAGAAAAACAAGTTCTGATGCGTGTTGCGTGTCCGTTCGCTGGGGAGCTCGTCGCTGGGCCCGCCTACGCAAATACCGCGCGGCCCTGCTTCGCGGGCACCCCGCGCGGGTTTGCTACGTCTTCGCTCCTCGCGCCCGCTCACTCCCGAAAAAGTGCAAGATTATCCCTGATCAAAAGCATACAAAATGAAGTATAAAAAAACTGATCCGTTCCATATATGATCCAAATGGGGTTTTTCCTACAAAACAGGTAAACCATGTATACATGTATAGTCCGTTGGCTACGACTTGTTACGGCCTCTACAGTAGCTCGACGCATTTGTGCAGATGCGGAAGGAAGTGTCTGTGAGTGCCTACATTCTCAGATTGCAAATTGTAATGCAGCCCCATCGCGAGATTGATTGAATTCTTTTTGATCATTTTAGTCTATCGCTAGATTTGGAGTCCAAGGTTGTGCCGTTGTGCCGCACCACGATTTGTGGTGTTCGACCACAAACGGTCCATGACGGGCCGTGAAACGAGGAGAAAACACTTTAAGGGCATCCGTAAGCAGTCCTCAACACCGGGTCGGACTCGGCGGGTCCCCTACCTTTATTCGCACTGAAGACGGCACGACTGCTGATAGCCGACCGACAGGTGACAATGGAGAATTTGAGCTCTGTTTGGCGCTTTCCACTCTCTGATCAAATGAGCTTCTCTACTGCGGTTTCTATTCTCGCAAGTAGGCGGTACGTGAGTCAGTACACAGGTTTTCTCGTTTCTACAACCTCTGAGAGCTGTTCGCCACTCAACGCACTTCAAGAATCTCAGAGATTTGCACTACAGACGACAAGGCTCGTCGTAGATAACAGCGGCTCGTAAAGAGCTGCTGTTATCTACGAAGCTCAAAATGCACCGGTCAGGTTAAAATGCGAAACCTTGTTCAAACAGCAAACATCTTTCCCCATCATGCGTGACCTTTTGTAAAGGAGATTGCACTGATACACATGGAACGGAGGGGCTATCCTTCAAAAATGAGATCACGCACTTTGGCGTTAACCTCCTTTGCTCCTCCTCATTGTCAATTCCTCCACGATGGCACCAAGTCGATTCCAGCGCACATCCGCCGTGCTCTTTGCGGCCACTTTAGCTGCAACCTCTTCTTCCCTTGAATTTGGTAGTGAGAATGACATCATGCAGACCGCAGGCACAGTCGCTCCTGGTGGCGAGACGCAGGGCAGCTACGACACGTCTAACCAGTGGACCCAGACGGAATCCTCCTCGAACAACGTGCCCACGATGGCCCCCAGCGCTCCCTCCAGTGTGAGTGGATCTCAAGGTTGGCCTCAAGGTGACAACCAGGGATGGGGTGGCTCCAATTCTTGGACCCCTCCGAGCAGTGGCAGCAACCAGGGATGGAATCAGCCGTCGACAGGGGGCTCGAACTCTTGGACGCCCCCCAGCACCGGCAATGGAGACTACTCCCTTGAATGCAGTGGGTCAAGTGATAGCACCACCCCCACTAGCGACTACAGTCTTGAATGCAGCGGTTCCGACGAAACTACAGAGGGATCCCAGCCGTCAGTATCGACTTCGACCGCCGGATCGTCCAATTTGACCCCGACAGCCACCACTGCCCCTACCACTTCGAGTGAATCGGGAGTGCAGACTTCAACAGCATCTTCGTCAAACACGGCGGCTTCCGGTGAGTACGAGGAGTCCAACCCGATCACGTCGTCTACATCGTCGTCGAACACTGCTACGTCTGCTACGTCCAGCGGAACGGGAAACTTCGACCAAGGCTCTTCACAAGAGACTCAGACTTCCTCGACGGCTTCGTCATCGAACACGGCCCAGTCGTCCGACTCAACTCAATCGACGGCTTCATCGCCCAACACGGCGTCGTCCTCGACCCAGCAAGGTTCGGACTCGACCTCCCAGACGTCCACGAACAGTACCAGCAGCGGCGACCACGCGACGTTCGGAACGGTGACGTCCAAGTCTGGTGAGTGCGTCATCGGCAACCCCGACAAGTACGTGAGCACGGCCGATGTCGATTGGATTTGGAAGAACCGAATCGGCCCGGATGCTCCGACGCGCGATGCGAACTGGAACGTCATGGACAACAAGAACTGGATCATGGACCACATCGTGGCCAACAAGGGCTCCCTCAACTACTGCGTGCGATGGGACAGCACGGAGAAACTCTCGAAGAGCGTTGCGTCCAAGTTCAAAGCCATGTTGGAGCGTCAGTACGCGGCGTGGAACCACTGGTTGATCGGCTACGACTGCTGGCCGTACAACGAGATCAAGGTCAACATGGTGGGCTTCGCTGTCAAGGATGCTTCTCTGCTTGACTGGACAGACGATTCGCTCGGTACGATTACCGTCGGGGACCTGGACTCGGACGGTGTTCCGCAGTGTACCCAGAGCTGCTACCGGTTTTACGACAACGGTGCTGGCTCGTGGTCGGACACCAGCTCTTGCAAGGGAGAGCCGTTCGACATTTCATTGTGGCCGAAGCAGGGCCTGGAGGGAGGATTTGGCTACGACTGGGGCCAGGAGGTCAACCTCGAGAATATGCTGTCGACCATCGATGAGGACCAACTGGTCATTGTGGCGCACGAAATCGGCCACGGGTTCGGCCTCCCGGACTTCTACGAGGACGCAGACAAGCCCAACGCTAAGTGGCCTAACTGCATCATGATGGCCGGCAGCTCCATGTCCGTGACGGACAGTGACGGCTGGATGCTTCGTCGTGTCCTGGAGCACTTGAAGCCTCGCTACAAGTTCTAAACGTAGTCCTCATGGAGTCGTGGTCGTACCTGGCTACAGTGTAGACTCTACACTGTTTGTTTTGCTCGCATTCGGTACGGGCACCTTGGTTAATTGTTGTAATAATGTAAGTGAATGTTATGGATTAAGCTGCAGTGAGTATTTTGTGGTGAATTCGAACAATGATACTACATGTATGAACCAGAGGGTCCTTCGACTTCTAATTGCTGGTGCACAGCTAGTGTCCAGTATTCAACGCTGGACCAAAGCTCGTCGCCGTGGACACCGAGGACTTGTATTAATAATCACATCATACTGCATGATCGCATTTGCTATAGCGTACCGACCCTGACTCACTTTGAAATTCGAGAAAAACACATGTACACATAGCAAATCGTTCGTCTTGACTACTGTAAAGCTGTACTTGAAGTACATGTTCTCAAACTGTAAGTTTATGTGTAATCCCGGCCTACGCGTCATCCGCTCAAGCCGCGTCTCTAAAAAAACGAAATTAATAGCTTATGTCAACCGTCACAGCAGTATGGATGCCATCCATAGGATGGACGACGTGGTTGACGAGCAGTACAGCAGTATAGTGTCAACACACGTTAGTTTCAAACTACGTGTGTTGACATTAATTTTTGTCGTAGCATTCCCACCTTGTCGCACTGAAAGTTCCAGTCTGGAACGGCACACGAAATCGCAACTGCAATTCCGAGTATCGTATCCGGTGACCCCATCTGAATGAAACGATAGTAAAGGCGGGCAGGATTGGTCTGTTCAGACTGAAGAAGACTTGGTTATCGCCTCTGTGTTACATACAAGCATTCGCCAGCCTTTATCGTGTTTTCGTTGAGCGAACAGCGATAGAGGGGACTGTAGGTAAATTAAAAATGTTGATGGGGTTAATCTGCCTACCCATTGTTATATTTGAGCCGTTCATTGCTAGAATCGCCACCGATGGCGCCAAGTCGACTTCCTCGCACCTCCGCAGTGCTGCTAGCGGCCACCTTGGTCGCCGCATCTTCGGCCATCGAGTTTGGCGGCCAGAACGACGTCACCCAGACCGACTTCGCTCAAACCCCAGGAACAGTAGCCCCCGCAGGCGAAACGCCAACGACGAATACCGGAACTGGAGCGAGCGGCTTTGGGAATTTCGATAACCCAGCGCAGTGGACACCCCCGTCGTCAAACCAGGTGCCTACGACTGCCCCCACCGCTTCTAGTGGGAGTGGCTGGTCTCAGCCTTCAACGCCCACGGTTTATTCTGCCGATAGCGGTCAGGCAAGTGGAAGTGGCCCGAGTGAAACGTGGACGCAGCCTACCACGACACAGTCTCCTTCGGGTTGGACACCACCGTCAGGCGGTAGCGGCTGGGCGTCGAGTGGCCAAGGAAGCGTTACGACGGATCAAGGATGGTCTCAGCAAACAGACACGTCGTCTAATGCTGCCCCGCCCTCAACGGGGGACTCCGGGTCGACGCCACCGGCAGGAAGCAGTGGCTGGATGCAGCCGAGCGGAAGTGGAAACCAGGGCTGGACATCGAGTGGCCAAGGGAGCGGTACGACGGACCAGGGGTCTCAGCAAACAGACACGTCGAATGCTGCGCCGCCCTCAACCGGCTCCGGTGAATACGAAGAAACTTTGAGTGTGGACTGCAGCAGTTCGAGTGAAGGGGAATCGCCGGGATATGACATGAGTCTGGAGTGCAGTGGCTCAGACGACGAAGGCAGTGAAACACCCGGCTATGATATGAGTCTTGAGTGCAGCGGCTCGGACGAAGAGCCCCCTGCGACCGGCGGTTCTTCCAACGACACCCCAATGACGCCCCCCGCGACCGGCGGTTCTTCCAATGACACCCCAATGACACCACCCGCGACCGGCGGTTCTTCCAATGACATCCCAATGACACCACCCGCGACCGGCGGTTCTTCCAACGACACCCCAATGACGCCCCCCGCGACCGGCGGTTCTTCCAATGACACCCCAATGACGCCCCCAAGTGTTTCCAGTGGGACCGGTGACCAAGAATCGTCCTCAGACTCGGCCACTCCACCTCCGAGCATCGATGAATCAACCCCGACGACGTCGTCTACATCTAGTGGAACTGACGATCAAGATCAGTCTCAGACGCCTACCACGGAATCTTCCTCCAACACGCCTCCGTCTCCCGAGTCTTCGTCCAACACTGAATCATCTTCAGACACAGCCCAGCAGGGGGGATCTGACGCAACGCAAACTGGATCGGACGCGACACAAACGGGCCCTAGCACCAGCACCGGTGACCACGCCTCGTTCGGCAAGGTGACGTCGAAATCCGGCGAATGTGTCATTGGAGACCCGGAGAAGTACATCAGTACTAAGGACGTCAACTGGATCTTCGAGAACCGGATGGGAGTGAACCAGACCAACAACAAGAACTGGATCTTCGACCACATCGTGGCCAACAAGGGCACCCTTAACTACTGCGTGCGATGGGATAGTACTCAGAAGCTTTCCAAGACGGTGGCATCCAAGTTCCAGGCGATGCTTGAGCGCCAGTACGCAATGTGGAACCGGTGGCTCATCGGCTATGGTTGCTGGCCGTACAAAGAGATTAAGGTCAATATGGTTGGCTTTGCGGTCAAAGAAGCTTCTCTGCTTGACTGGAAGGACGACTCTCTCGGAACGATTTACGCCGGTGACTTGGATGCTGAAGGAGTCCCTCAATGTCCTCAAACGTGCTACAAATTCTTCGACAACGGTCTTAAGGCGTGGACGGACACGAGCGGATGCAAAGGAGAGCCATTCGATCTCTCACTCTGGCCGAAACAAGGACTGGAAGGCGGATTCGGCTACGATTGGGGCCAAGAAGTCAACCTGGACAACATGTTGCAGACGATCGATCAGGAGGTGCTCCATATTGTTGCTCACGAGATCGGCCACGGCTTCGGCCTTCCGGATTTCTACTCGGAAGCGGACCAACCGAGCAAGGACATGGCTCCTGCTATCATGATGGCTGGTAGTTCTATGAAAGTCACTGATAGTGATGGCTGGATGCTGCGTCGCGCATACGAGAGCATCAGAGACCGTTACAGCTTCAAGTAGATTCTACTTTACCAGTAGAATTCATGTTTCGTTTTGTTGCTCGCATCAGGAACGAGCAAGTAGAGTTTAAGGAGGAATTCCAACCATTCGATGTTCTCTTAAATCTTATCACCGCTGAGTTTATTCCTCCTCCATCGTAAATTCGAATGAAGACCCGGCGATGCTGCGTGTCTGCGACTCAAACGCGCGGTTCATGGCCAGTTCAAAGTGCTCATGTTTGATACTCGTGTCACCGTGGCGCACAGCCAGCAACGCTGCCTCGTTCACGAGACTCGCCAGCTGGGCTCCGGATCGCTGTCCCAATTGGCCGCACTCTTCCGCGACAACCGACAGATCCACTTCGCTGTCGAGGCGCACGTTGCGGCAATGCACCTCTAGAATCTCTCGACGGCCCTTTGTGTCAGGAAGACCCACGTACACATGTCGATCGAAGCGACCAGGGCGACAAAGTGCAGGATCCAGAACCTCTGGGCGATTCGTAGCGGCAATCACGATCACCCCGTTGACGTTGCCTTCAAACCCGTCCATTTCCGTCAATAACTGGTTCAGTGTCTGCTCCCGTTCGTCGTTCGAGTTGAATCCCCCACGGGCTTTTGCAAGTGCATCGATCTCGTCGATAAAGATGATGCACTGCGGGTACTGCGATGCCTGCGTGAAGAGATCTCGCACTCGAGCAGCACCTCGACCCACCAGCATCTCGACAAAGTCCGATGCCGAGCAAAACAGGAAGGCCACACCAGCCTCCGAAGCCACAGCTCGAGCCAACAACGTCTTCCCTGTTCCTGACGGGCCACAGAGCAGCACACCCTTCGGGACTTTAGCTCCAATGGCCTGATACCTGGCCGGGTGCCTCAAAAAGTCCACAACTTCTTCCAACTCCTTCCTGGCACCGTCAATTCCCGCCACGTCATCGAACGAGATCCGCTGTGTCTGTTGCTGTTTGCGCACCTTCTTGGTGCCATCCTTGCCTACTGCCCCAGCGTCGGTGCCGAACATCCCACGCATCATCTTGTACGTCAGTCCTAAGTACAGGAATGGCATCAAGGCCAGAGCGACAGGCATCAACTTGCTGGCTGTGGACGGTGCTACAGAGCCAAATTCTACCCCAGAACGCACGAGGATGTCGAGGATATAGGCATTCTCTGTCCTTGGGGGCACCAGCACTCTAGATACACAGAAGTTTGTTTAATTTTATAGGTCGAATCTCATAATTAATATACCGAAGAATTGAAGAAATTCAGTGCACCAAGCCTTACCTGTATGACTCCACACCATTCGCCGCCTGTACAATGCAGTGGTCACCCGCTAGCAGTACTTTTCCGACGCGGTGATCTCTCAGGTCACTTAAGAAGCCACTGAACAGTCTCCAGGACGGCACAGCGGACGATCCAGACGTCGTTAGGGCGCGAAACTTGGCCAACATGGACGCAATGAACATACGGAGCTTCTGCGTGCCCTTGCCGGCAAGTAGAAGCACGCAGAGCGCCGTCAGGAAGCGCCGCGCACTAGGCACTCGCATGATCAAGTCGAAAATGGAGGTTGAGTCAAACAAGTACAAAGACGTGACCATACATAATTGAAAAAAGTAAAAATATACGAAACAGAACAATATATTTGATGATAGTTTTTCTAAACCACGTTCTAAAATATTATCTAGAACCACAGGTTTAGTATTTGAGCATAAGTTTCTTACTTTGACTGAGTATATGTAAATCACATGATGTAATACAGAATTCATTTCCTTAGCCATAAAGTGATTTGACTTACTTGAAGATCAAGAAATCTTCGCACGATAACAACCAGCTGACGTTGCCAGAACTCATAGCTTGACTTTGTAGTAGTCACTGACAGCAATATGCTTCGCTGCACCGTAGAAGTCCAAGAATACGATGTGCTCGATCTCCAACACGTAGAAGGCGAAGCCGTGATTCTTCGGCCAGTGCTTCATCTGCGGGTGCCTGTAGTACAGTCAAACGGTGAGCTTTCGTTCATCTAACCAGCCTCAACAGCTTCTTACTTGGAGAAAACCACACGTTCAGCATAGCCGCGCTGGTTTTCCTTGGCTTGCACAACTTTCCCTGTCATGGAGAGGCGCCAACACGTCGGGTCTTCGGCGTCCATATAGCAGGCATTTGGTCCCCCTTGAGCTTTCGACAACGCCATGGTGGCATTCGGGTTTGCTTTTAAGTCCATTGCTGTACACAAAAAGAAACTGCATTAGTCTCTATATCAATCACCAGTAGAATATCCCACCTGTGAAGTCCTCGACAGAGAGATAGAAGAAGAGTGTTCCTGTAGCGTCCTCTTTGGCAAACCCCACGCCATCTAAATGCACTAGAGTTTAATCTACTAGTAGATTTAAAAAAATGTGACGTGGGTCTTCTAACCACTATAAGATGCCACATTAGCAAATGCTGAGCCTGGAAACGTGACGGACGTAGTGGCCAACATCCCCCACACATTCTCGTGCACGAGCATACGAGCGTGTTTGGCATGAAGTTTGGCGAGTGGGCCACTATCTTCCTGGTCGGTGATGAGCGACGTCGTTGCAGCACTGTAGACTTCACTACCAGGAGTTGGCGACGCGGCCATCAGCAGGGAAAACAGCACGAGGAAGAAGGTCATGGCGGAGATAGCGGCTTTCCGAATTAAAGCCAGACGATGATTGGATGAAGGAATCAAGTACCTATTAGAATGTAAGTCCTCTATAAATAAATTAACAGTTTTTAAGTATTTCTGTTTATCAAGGGTTTTAAGAGTTTTTAAATACAATACCTTTAAAACCGCATATTTGATTTTGAAGTAAAATACCTATTTGATCGTCAACTTCAACAACAAGACGGAATGATGGTCTCAAGCGTCAACTTCAACAACAAAGAATGATGGTCTCTAAGCTTCCGCTACAGCGATGGCCTGGTGAAGAGTGTATGTTTGGCCGGCAGGGAGCGTTTGCTTCTCGGAGACACGGCCAGGCTCGACGGCGAGCATGTTGATGTATTCCTCTGCCCCGAAGTCCTTGAATGTCTTTGAGCGCTCGACCCACGGGTTCCAGATCACAGCGTCGGTGTCCTGCTTCGTCTCAGCCGATTCCGTGCCAATGAAGCCCGACTTCTCAATCGTTACAGTGCGGTCGGCGGCGTTCACGCCTTTAGACGACACTGTCAAGGTGGACGGAGCGTTGTAGTAGATACTGTCGGTCTCAGCAGTGATGCTGAGCTCCGGGTCCGTCTGGGTTTTATTAGCTTGTGCCACCTTGTCGAAGAACTCCAAACCGGAGAGCCCACCCACCTTTGTGTTGCCATTGCGCACATCATCGACGTAGATGTAGTTGTGCAGCAGCGCGTGGAAGTCGATCTGTTCCGTGTGCGTGTTGTGCACGATAAGCGCCGTCTCCAACTGGTTAGCGGTCAGCGTCACCTTGTACTCGAGCTCGAACTCCACAGGCCACATCTTGCGGGTCTTGTCACTCGCAGCCATCGTGAAGGTGGCCACACTGGGGCTGTTCTCGTCAGTGGCCGCTTCGTTGCTGGCCAGAGTCCAATTCGTGACGCGAGCGAAGCCGTGACCGGGAAGACCCTTAGCACTACCGAAGTTCGGGAACACGACTGGGATTCCACCCATGATCGGGTTCACGCCGTCCAGGTACGAGTGCTTTGACAGGAAAATGACGTCGCGGGTCGGGTCCTGCGCCGCGCGGAAGGACTTGACGTGTGCCCCAAACAGGAAAACCTCCGCGTTGGAGCCCGACGGGTGCGTAAGCTTGGCCGTCGGCAGCTCGGCATCTGCGTTGGAAGCGAGCAGGCAAACTGCGAGGGCAGCGTTAACTACGATAGACTGGAAGGATGGCATCGTTCTCTTGGCGGAAAGTTACTTAGTGAACGGCTCAGGACTACAACAGTGACAAAGGGTCAAATCGCAAGTTGGTCCCATGTGTTCAAGAAGCACTGCGTTAATACGGCGAAGCACAAACACACGTTGCGATATCTTCGTCAATTACGACGTAATGTATGCCGAGTTCGCGGCCTCCCTCCAAGTTGGAGTCCAACCTACGTTCCTAAGAACCAACAGCAGAGCTGGCAGTACGGAATGTTTGAAGGCCATAATCTCGCTGTGCGGCTCTGTTTGTGGGCAAGAATGACTTCACCATCACGAGCAGAGGAATCGTTACCACATTTTCGTTTACAACGGTGCGACTCGTACTGACTCAGCGCTCGCACTGCGAGCGCTGAGTCAGGGTTTCCTTCGCGCCGGATGCTCAACCTGAGAAGTTGTTCAAGAAAACACAAAAATCATCAAGCTTATTAGCAGGTTTTGCTTCTCTTCGCAAAAACCGATGCGGGTATGAGTGATCCTGGTTAATGATGCTGTTGCAGCAAAACGCAATCGCTCGCCTTATTTACGTGCTTTGAAGCCCATCACAGTTATTGTGAGCGCGTAAGCTTTGGCTGGAACCAATGGAGTATAGGCTGTCTCATCGGGATGGTTCTCTTCATGACCAAGGTCGATAGAAGCAGTCTTTAATTTGCTTCGCACACACAATGGCAGCGTGGAAACTGCTTTCCGCGCTTTTGGTTCCTCTATTGGCTTCTGGTTCACCGGTTACCACTCATCCAAGTGGCAGGGATGTCTGTCTGGACGAATCTTCACTACCGAAAGTGTCAACTAACCTGGCTGCTACCTCGCTAAAGACGGGGTTAGAAGCATCCAGCAAGCGAAACCTCCCTGTATTCTTCTTCCACGGCATCACTGGGGATCGCACCAATGCCGTCAATATTGAGGCAAATCTCACCGCCGAAGGCCGTCCGTTTGTCGCGCTTGGATTTTGCGAAAAAGAATGCTCTACTAAAGCTTTGAGTCTACAAGTACGTGAAGCTATCGCTGCCGTTCGGGACGTCGTTGCTCGGGACGAGCGATTCAAAGACGAATACATGTTCATCGCCCACTCTCAAGGCGGCATGATCGCTCGTGCGGTCATCGAGCAGATGGACGACCACAAGGTCCACACATTCGTGAGTCTTGCGGGTGTACAGAATGGCATCTTTTACGGTCCTCAAGAAGATGATCGAGGGGTAAATGCTGGTCTAGCCGCAGGTTTCGGTGCTGCCATTTTGCCTCCTTCCGTATTTGATTTCAGCAGCTATTCGGGCGAAGATGTGCGTGGTAAAATGCAGTTGGACTGGGCTCGGAGGTCCATGGAGTATGAGCTGCAAGTCACTTATTCCATGACCAATTTGGGCCGAACTCCAGTGCGAGATGTCTTCCTGGACACCAACTTGTGGCTGCCGATGGTCAACAACGTGAACAAATGCTTGTGGTTTGATTTCCACTGCCACATGGAGAAAATCCGACGTAAAAACAACTTTTTGAAGCTCAAGGCGGCTCATTTCTTCGCGTCACCTCATGATGGAGTGATTGCTCCATGGCAGATCAGTATTTTCGGCCACTACAACGACGTTGAGACGATGAAGAGTATCGACGAGAAGTTTGAGAGCATGGAAGTGGTGGACATGCGCGATACTGTCGAGTACAAGGAAGATACGTTTGGCCTGCGTACACTTGATGAACGTGGGGGTCTGTTTCGATACTCCCCTGCAAATGTCCATCATGTTTGCTGGCTTACGGACTTTGCGCTCCCTAACGGTGAGAAGATGTGCAAGTTCCATGAAGTGTACGATAAGTACATTTACAAGGCGCTTTCGTAGAAGCAAAATGCAGTGAAGCCTTATTGAATCCTGCACGCACGGCTTTTATTCTGTAAAGCCAACTTCTCCTCTTCCAGAACGCGTAATCGTCGTTGAAGCTCTTCTCGTTCTTTAGCATCACTTACTGCACGCTGTTTCAGCATCTGTAGAGAATGATTAGAAATTTTTTTCACGATCATTTTTGTAGCACAGTACTGTACCTCGAGAGCTTGGTCGGTGGATGAGATGTTAATCTGGAACCGTTGAGCACTTTCATTCGTGGCTTCTAGCTGCTCCTCCAATTGCTTACGGACTCGCTGCAGTTCTTGATGTTGATACTCACGGGACGCTAATTCCTGCTCCAGCAACGACCGTGCGTGAACCTGTTCGTTTCGAGCCAATTCCAGCTCCTGGGCTCGCTGTGCGTCCTGCTTGGCTTGGAGTTGCGCATCCAAACGCTCGCGGTCTTTCGCTTGAGCTGCCGACTTCGCTTCTGCCAGTTCCGCTTCAATTTGTTGACGCCGTCGAATTTCCTCAGCAGCGGCGGCCTCGCTAGCAGCTAACGCAGCCTCGTTGTAGTTGATAGTTGCCCCAACTATTGGCAATGTCTTCACTTCAGCTTCTTTTGCTAAGGGATCAGGATCATTCAGCGGTACAGAAAGGAAATTAAACTGTAGTAACTTCTTGTTCACTTGATCGATGAGTTCATCCGTCACCAAAACTTTCACAACCTGATAGTATTTGGGTTAGAATCAGCTCATCCGAAAGTAGTAATGCACGTACATTCGTATGATCCACAGGCAGACAAAAACTTTCAGACGCAGGAGACACTTGATACTGCACTCGAATCGCCTCTTTAGTCCCCTTTGCTTCGGGTATGAGAGACGTACCTTTCCCTAGAGGTTGAAGACGAACAAGGATCCATATGTACGTGCCTCGAAGTGAATTCAGCTCTCGTTCACCTTCCGAGTCGTAGTTGTCACCGATTTCTTTACTTTCCTTGAAATCGGTAGATACTGCACTGCTGTAAATTGGAGCTTCAGCTCGTAAAAAACCATTGAGCAACTCGTCACGCTCCATTAAAGGCGGTTGAGTAGCTGCTCGGAGATGTACTCGGACTGCATCAAAGTGCAACCACGTTGTCGATCCCTCGTCTGGCACGATTTCAACGTCCGCTTCGACATCGAACATATATCGCAGCGGCCGCAAGAAAACAGCCGCAGTAGCCACAACATGAGGGGTTGAAGGCATTGGAGCTTGCAAGTTGCAACGCTTTCGCCTCAATCCGAGAATAAACTGAGCTACTGGACGTGGCAAAACGCGCTTATTGTAATACAACTCAATCATCCCAAAGCTTCTCGTACCTGTTGCTGCTGATTTTTTTCTTCCTACTAATACCGAATTTGTTTTCCGCGTGTTGTTCTCTGCACATGCGATTTTTTCTTGAGGTTCTCGTCTTGAATCTGGTGAACGGCGCTGTTTTAACTCGTTCCTTGATAGCCTCGACTACCGAGATACATGTAGCGGTAGTTATACTCCTCTCTCCCTCCTGTTCAGCTGTTCGATGAAGACTCCTTCGAAAACGAAAACGACAATGACTGTGCGAACGCGTTGAACGTCTTGGAATGTGCGCGTCGCTTTTCAGGAGAGTCTCTACCGCCGCGCAGATATGGCGGAGGTAGCACCGCAGTAGGTTTTACAAGAGGCGCGGTATCGTGTCCAGGAGAGACTTGAAAGTTTCCCCGTAGCATGTTCATCTTGGGCATCGCTGTCTTCGATCCACTAACTGCCATTTTCTCGAGTTCATCGGCTGGTGACAGCGAACGCATCATTACCGGCATCTCTGGGTGTGCTGCTGATCTCGACGTCGTCGATAACGGAGTCGACATCATATTTTCCAACGACACGAAGCTCGTAGTACTCAACGGACTGGAAACTGCAGACAGTGACTGACTCCGATGCAACGGACTGCTATATATCTGATCCTGCTCCAATGAGTGCGACTTCTGCACACGTTCTGGAGTAGCCAGCACTGCCTCTTGCTTTTTGGCCACGAAAGGATCTTTGACGTTGAAAGACTCGTTTTTCACCTCGAAAACTGGTGTACACCGTCCGTCCATGTCAATATCCTGTTGCTGACTCTGGTCCCTCACTGCTCCTTCTCCGAACCCAAAGCCCTGCAGCCTCTTGCCGAAAGTATGGCTCAGAACTTTCCTCTGAGCTCTGCCTGCCATGGATCCAGCAACTCGTTCCTGTTGTGTTTGTACTTGATTCGCCTTAATAGCGAAATTCCTGCATTGACAGCCCTGACCCGGTGCAGTTTGATGCTGATGATGACTCTGCAGCTCCTCTGATCCGCACAGAAGCTGCTCAATGTCTTCCTCTGCATCACCTAAATCTGCTAAGGAGAAAAATACGAATACTCTTCATTAATTAATTTCTTTTCATTAAAATTTATAAATTACTTACCTGGCTGAAAACTTGAGCCATAATAAAATTCAGACTCACCAAAGGCATCTGATAGCTGGCTATCAAGCATAGCACTGGGTCGGAAGACGTCCACATCGATGTCCATGTCCACATCTAACACCTCATCGCTCTCGAGAGGCAGCAACAGCGCGCGTTGCACGTGCTCCGAGGCGGAAGACTCCTCTTCGGAGCCTCGTACAGGCGACAGCGCCTTGATCTTCGTGTTATCCAGCGCACTGACCAAGTGCATCCCCACGGGCAGCGCCATGCTCAATGGCTGGAGAGTGCTCGAGTGAGTTGGCTTCACTAATGCGCGTCAAAATTGCATCTCCCGATACAAAAAGCAAGATGTTTAGAATAACGAACGTTCATTGGAAGATATTTCTGGAAAAGCGCAGGCTAGGTCTTGTTTCTGTCATTTTGGTGTAGCGTTCGTGTAGAATTCAGTTCGGGGTAAAGTTTGTGAACAATAATGGTAAAGTTTGTGAACATGATGGTAAAGTTTGTGAACAATAATGGGTAAAGTTTGTGAACAAGGTGGTAAAGTTTGTGAACAATAATGGGGAAAGTTTGTGAACAAGATGGTAAAGTTTGTGAACTACAGCAGGTACTACTACTGTACTACTACAGTAGTACATATCAATTGTTGTTTGTATTTTCAAGAGCACGAAACAACTTGTCTTCGAGCTCGCGTAAATGTGATCCGAACTTACGCGAGCTCTTTCTCCATCCAAAAATCAGTTTTACACATCATCACTTTGCCTTACAGCGTGGTGACCGAGATGGACTCCTGCAGAGTGTACGTCTGGCCAACGGGCAGAACCTGCTTGACCGAAACGCGGCCAGGCTCGACAGCGACCATGTTCTTGTACTCCTCGTCGCCGAAATCGTCCATGGCCTTAGCACGGTCGGCCCACGGGTTCCACACGACGACGTCGGTCTCGGTCTCGACTTGGTTCTGACTGGCCGAGCCGCTGATGAAACCGGCCTTCTCGACCGTGACGGTGCGGTCCACAGCGTTGACGCCCTTGATCACAGCGCTCACCTTGTTAGGGGCGTTGCTGTACACGTTGTCGGTCTGGTTCGCGAAGTCAATGTACTCGCGAGTTTCGGTGGCGTTCACCTTGGCCACCTTGTCATAGTAGTCGACACCCTTGAGGCCATTCACCTGCACGCCCTTGTTACGCGCATCGTCGACCCACAGGTAGTTGTGCAGCAGAGCGTGGAAATCGATCTGCTCCTTGTGCGTGTTGTGCACGTGCAGAGCAGTCTCGAGCTGGTTGGCGTACAGCTTCACCTCGTACTCAAGCTCGAAGTCGACAGGCCACATCTTACGGGTGGAGTCGCTCGAAGCCATGGTAAAGGTGGCAACGCTAGGGCTGTTCTTGTCCTTAGCGTCCTCGTGGCTGGCCAGAGTCCAGTTGGTGATACGGGCGAAACCGTGGCTAGGGAATCCCTTGGCGCTACCGAAGTTGGGGAACACGAGGGGGATACCGCCACGGATCGGGTTGACGCCGTCCATGTACGACTCGTTCGACATGAACAGAATGTCAAGCTTGGGGTCCATCGCAGCCTTGAACGACTTGACGTGGGCTCCGAACAGGAACACCTCGGCGCTGGAGCCGTACGGGTGGCTCAGCTTGACAGTCTCAAGCTCAGCAGCATTAGCAGACGCCAGCAGAGTCGACACCAGAGCGGCGGTCTTGAAAATGAAAGCGTTGACCATTGTGTAGGGGGTTGGGCGGTAGCTTGCTCCTTTGGAGATTAATTTCCGAATGAAAGGAACACCAAGAACATGCTCCTTACTCGACGCAGGCTGCCAGTGCCATTGTAGCGCTTACTCAAAGCGTAAACTCCACATCATGGGATACCATCGGGAAAAGCCGTAGGGGTGGGAAGTTGTCGGATCGCCGACTGGACTATCGATAATAAACTGTCGGTGGTCGGATTCGCTGCCAGAGGATCACTGGGACATCTGAAGGACTTGGAGGCACGCTTCCTGCCCGTTCCTCAAACATTCAACTTGACGGTGAAGACGCTTTGACTTCAAAGAGTCTTCACCGTCAAGTTGAATGGAGGTACCTCTGGTAGATTAATTAATATCTTAATCAGCATTACGTCTTCGATCATCAAAGAGCGCTACAAGCTAGCACGACTGTCAAACAGTTGTTGCATTTTGTGGCACATATGCATCGACGGAAGCGCTAGGATGCACGCGATCCTCTATTGCTGTCCTCACGTAATAGCAATCCCTGTAGATGTAGGTAGAGCCTTGTAGAAATCGTCTGCTTTCTCACGATTCACGTGACAATGCTTCTATTCTAACATTATTAATGGCTCGGTAGCTAAAGGGCTAACAAGTTGTTCTTGGGTCTCTCTGAATGGTCATACATGCACATGGTTAAGGTAATCAATCGTTTTTTCATAGGGGAATCGTGCTTCAGTGATCATTGTTCACTTTTGTTTGCATGGGCGTCCATGTATCGTCAAACGTTTGCCACTCGTGAGAAGTCGCTCAAAGCAATTGCGAACGGAACCTCTCTCCACCCCCACAAGCGTACATATTAATGTGGTTCGCCTTGTGACTGTCCAAATCGCTGACAATGGCCAGCATGCATGAAACTATCAAATACTACGTAGTATTCGTGAAGTCCATTGTTCAATAAGGCTTTGTCTTCCAAGTCAAAAGAAAAAATGTACTTCATGTACTAAACATTTCATGTAGTGAAAAGCGTGAAGTATCCGCAAGACTTCGCGTCGCGCGAGACAACAACTGCAAGGAGATCGTGCAATCATCCCGGGTACCAGAAATTAACGTTATACAGAATGCAATGTATTACATGTACATGCTGTAGCAAATACTCACAGTAGAACACTGTTTTTTTCAGCTTCCGCCCGATGTAGCGTGTTGAAATGTGCCGTTTGGTCTGTCTCGAGCTTGAGTTTTTGTCGATCCAGCAGATCTCTACATCGGTAGCATGTTTCTTCAAACCTAGGGTCTTCTTAACACCTATTTGGCTTTATACTGACGCAGTAAAATGCAGAAAATCATCAAGTCAGTACCAAGCCTCCATTCTTAACTGTATAGAGGCCGAACTGCTAGATGATGTTGTTCAGCAACGTTGTAATGACAACTTCTCGATAGAAGATATAGAACCATAATTCCATTTCACGTAGCATCATCTACCAGAGCACTTTGTACACGTATTCGTCGTAAAGAGGATGAAGCTCGCACATTCCTTCAGTATGGAACTTTGGGAAGTCGTACATCCAGCAACAATGAGGAACTCCTCGAGCTGTGTGGCGGAACAGTGCTCCCCGTTCGTCCAGCGTCCGCAAGCCGTATGTGTCTTCCTTGTACTCAAGTGTATCCTGCATCTCCACAATCGCCAACGTCTCAAACTTGGTTTCAATCTCTTCCAATGAGGCCAAGTCACTATAATGACCAAGATGACTCGCTTGCCACGGTGACACTACTCCATCCTCTGGCGACGCGAAATAATGCGCCTCCTTCAGCTTGAGAAAGTTGTTTTTGCGACGGATCTTCTCCAAGTGGCAGTGGAAATCAAACCACTCGCACTTGTTCATGTTGTTGATCATGGGGAGAAACTGGTTCGTCGATAGCCAAACATCGCGCACAGGTGTCCGTAGGAGATTCGTGATCGAGTATGCAGCTTGGATCTCAGGATCCATGGATCGACGAGCAAAATCCTCCTGCATTTTGCCTCGGTACCCTTCAGCCGTGTACCTTGTGAAGTCAAACAGGTTCTGGGGCAGAACTGCAGCACCAAAACCAGCGCCTAAATCGTTGATTGAGTTACGATCTGCCTCCTGAGGACCGTAAAAGATGCCATTCACTCCTCCCGCCAGACTCACGAACGTGTGTACCTTGTGGTCATCCATTTGCTCGATCACCGCACGAGCCATCATTGCACCTTGGGAATGACCGATGAAAATATAGCCATTTGCAAAGCGTTCGTCGTTTGTCACCACTTCACGGACGGCTGCAATGGCCATTGGCACTTGGATGTTTAATGCCGTTAAGGAGCATTCTCTTTCACAAAAGGCTAGTGGAACGAATATACGTCCTTCGGCTGTAAGGTTTCGCTGATAGTTGAATCCTTCGGTGCTGTTGCCAGTGAGTCCGTGAAAGAAGAAGACTGGGAGGTTTTGTTTCTCGCTGGATGCAGTTGATCCGGTCATGGGGACGTCGACGTTGAGGGTTGTTGCCACTGTTGGAATCGACGAGTCATCTAGACAAACGTCATTTCCGAGAGGAATAGTGCTTATTGGTGATGCAGATACCAGTAGAGGTAAAAGGAAGATTAGTACCAGTCGTAACCCCCGCATTCTTGTCGACCTGTGCTGTACGCGGAGACTTTGCGAATGAATCAGGGGGGACAACGAGGTCCACGGGCAGAAACCAAGCAGAAAAAACGAACTTCAAGTACCAGAACGTCATGCTTCATATTGCTGTTTGTTCCCTTCCACGAGAGCGAGGAAGGACTCGAATATAACTTGGCACCGATCTACATGTACTGCCATGCAGAACTTATCATAGGCGGATCTACGAAAACGACTGCAGTACTGCTACCAGCAGTCTGCTGGTACTGTTGCTACCGGTGAGTGACTGGATGCGGGGTGAAGAGAGTTGGCCAAAGCAGGAAGTTGCTTCTCCATTCCAATTTGGATTGCACATTGATACATTGCCAATGGACAATTTGGTGATGTACGACGTCAGTTGAAGTGCCTTGCAGGCTGCCAAGAATTTCAGCCTGAAATTCAGGTTGGTTTACAACTTGTTGCGAATATCCGGATAGCAAAAAGTCGTTTCTAGAGATAAAAATACGACGCAGTGGAGATTCCACCTGAACTAAAACTCCGTCTGCAGCTTTTCGGTGTCGTAATGTATGATCAAGCGACGTGAAGCGTCAATAACGAAGCATGTTTGAATATATCCAGCGTCATTGCCATAACTATTATACATATATATGCATGCACGTTGCACCATGTGAAGTGAACCAACAACATTCCTCCCTTGTCATCACCACAGCACCGAAATCAAACGTGAAGCCACCGATAACTGAAGCAGCCCAAACTCGCCAGTTGTGCATAGATACCGTAGCGGCGAGATCATCCGACAAACGGCAATATCCGTTACTCAAGTGCTCGTGCGTCGCCCGTCCTGTGCCAAACGGCGTGGCGCCACAAGATTCGTTTCTGGCGATGGACACTTGCTGCAGTGTCAATTGTCAAAGCCCAATCTCGTCGGATAACTTTGACAAGGTGCAGCTGAGGCTCGGCCGCCGATCCAAATGCCGAATGGCTCACTTTGCTGCAAATTGATTGATTCTCTAACCCACACACTTGATTCGTCACAAGGTGCAGATCAATTCCCAAGCGACACGATGCGGGATATCGCAGACTCCCGAGATATCCGAAAAATGGCAAGTGCATTGCCATCCGGCGATAAACAGCTCTTGGCGCTGCGTCAATTTGGCTGGGCAGTGGAAGTAACAAACCTGTCGCCGGCAGATGCCACAACTTGTTTTGCCACTGGCAATTTGCCCGATCGGCAGGATATTCGAAGCCATCAATCAAATTCTCAAATTTCTCAAAATAATCGCAGTGAGTTTGAACCAATCATAAGCTATCCCACACATTTTTGTCCATACTGCCGAGTGACGAAACGGTCACTCGTCCACCGTGCCCGAATGCAAGTCCAGTGGCTTCCAGCCTTGACTTGTTCCTGCTACTCTGCCATCGTCTTGAGAATCCGCAGCAAATTGATCCTTTCAGAGTACAGGGTGCTTGGAGCGCAGATGGAGGTCGGAAAACCGATACGTGGTGGCTTGTCTCGCGACGGGGTCATTTTTATTGGTCGAAAAGCGGCCACGCCCGTCTCTTGGATGAGCGCGCTGAATATTTGCAATCCGTTTTCTTACAAAAAGCAAGTGATTCAGCAGCCCCTGCCCTATCGCCTACGTTCTCCCTCTTTCGCAAGAGTCTTCGCTCCATCGCGAGCAGCCCAGTCACAACGGGAAACCCCCAGCGAAGAGAGGAAGGCTATCGGCAACGTGTCTTAGTGTCTAACCCCCTGTCGCTTTAGCACTTTTCCTTTTCGACCCGCGCGCGGGTATCTGGGCCAAACAGCAACTTTTTACACCCAGGTCCTGAAAACAAGAGCGCTCCCGAATTTAAGGATGGCGCAACGCGGACTTTCGGGACATGGCGAGATGGACCGACGTCGGCGCGCCAGCTCCAACTACTTCGAGTTGGATGCCGATCGACGCCGCAACAAGTCGGAGCGCTCGGAGCGCTTCAGCCAGCGCCTGAACACGATGGATGTGACGCCCGCGAGCTTCAAAGGCGCGTCCACGGACGACGAAGCGGCCATTGATTACTGCTGCGAATTTCTCAAGGCTAAATTCGGATTCCAGGAAGGATCGGTAAGCAACCAGCGCGAACACGTGCTACTTCTTCTGGCAAACGGCAAAGCTCGTTGTTTGCCAAGTGACGCAGCCGACCACCACCTGGTGCAACTTGCCAACAAGCTTTTCAGCAACTACCGCTCGTGGTGCAAATTTATCCACACCAATCCCGTGACGTATACTGGAAGTGGCATTCCGCACTCTACACCTTCTGGCAATTTGCACATGGACGTCATGTTGTATTTCCTTATTTGGGGAGAAGCAGCCAATGTCCGTCACATCCCAGAATGTGTATGCTACCTGTTCCACCAGATGTTGACAATGGTAAATGCCGACCCACAAGGCCACGAGCGCCAAGCTGAAGGCTGGTACTTAGATCAAGTGATCCGTCCCATTTGGAGAGAAGCCAGTAACATGAAGCGTCGAAACGCACTTGGCAAACCTTTGGAACACGTGAAAATCCGAAATTACGACGACATCAACGAGTACTTCTGGAAACAGCACTGTCTCAGCATTCCTGTGACTCAAGTGGGCCAGGAACTGACGCAAAACCACGGCAAGACGTTCTACGAACACCGAAGTATTTTCACCTTGGTGTTAAATTACTACCGAATTTTCCAGTTTAACATCATGTTCCTGGTGCTACTTTCGGTCTTGGCTTTTGCTGTGACCATTTCACCAGATGGTGGCAAAAGTGGCTGGGTGCAATTCGGACGGATCGGAGATGTGGTGGAGCCGTACACGACTCGAGACTTGAAAATTGCCATTGTTTCCATCCCGCTTAGTCTCAGTCTCATGGCCTTTTGCAAATGTGTCCTGGAAGTTTGCCACGGATGGCACTTGTTGACGTCCAAGGAGAGTTCGGCCTCAAGTTCACGCTCATTCACGTACGGAACGGCTCTTACTACTCGGATCATCTGGAACGGAGGCTTTGCTATTTTGTTCGGCATCATGATCTACGTGCCTATGAACGAAGATAAGGATACGACACTGCTGGACAATTTGTACCCGCTCTGTGGTGCCTACATCCTACCTGGTTTGCTGGTGTTGCTCACACAGGCCTTTGCGCCTCAGGTTATCAACGGAACGTTCGCTGCCAAGTTTGTTCGTGAAGGTGAAAGCTGCTATGTTGGGCAGGATATGACGCCGCCGTTCTCGTTCCAGGTCAAGTACATTTTGTTCTGGATCTTGTTGTGGATCGTCGAGGCCATCACGTCGTACTTCATTCTGGTTCGTCCGCTGATGCTGCCGACGTTGAGCATTTACGCTATGACGCTGGAATACCAGAACTCTTTGGTGTCATTCCACAACATTGGCATTATCATCGCTCTTTGGCTGCCAGTAGTGTTTATTTTCAACTACGCTACGCAGATTTACTTCACGATCTTCCAGGCTCTGCTTGGTGGATTCCAGGGTATTCTCATGAAGACGGGCGAGATCCGAGGAGCCAAGGAAATGACCAAGGCTTTCCGTGTCGCTCCTCAGTTGTTCGACCAGAAGGTTGTGACGCTTCTCGCTCGCTCAAGTGATGCCACTGCCAGTGGTACGGACTCTACCCGTGCCAGCGCTTTGGCGGCTGCATACGAGTCGCAAATGATGCTGCGCTTCGTAGTGGTGTGGAATGAAATTGTGAACTCGTTCCGTGAGGGCGATTTGCTGGACGACAAGGAGGCGGCTATCCTTCAGTACGACATCCGTAGTACCGGAGAGGTGTTCGAGCCCGTGTTCCTGTCGGCCGGAAAGCTAACGGAAGCTATGGGACTGGCTATTAAGACGGCTAAGGACGGGAAGGGTGAGTCCCAGCTTCGTGTGACGCTTGTGGAGAACGACTGCCTTTCGGCCATCCGCTCGTTCTTCACTGCCAGCATGTACGTTGTTAGTGCTCTGTTCGGAAATGACGACGCTGATGTGGTCGACGGCTTCCGTATGCTGGAGGAGATCGCTTCTAGTGGCGGTTTCCTTAAGTCGTTCAACGTCCGTGAACTGGCCAGTCTTCGAGTTGCTGCTGTTGATCTTCTGGAAGAGATCTTGGACCTACCGGACCCGGACGTGCAGTCGCAACACATCCCGAACGCTCGTGTGCACTCAATGGGTGTGATTCGGAACTTCGTCTCCAAGATGGAAGCTTTCCTGAATGGCGTGCAGTCGTTCTGCGTGGACCCTGCTCTACAGCGCAAATTCGCTAACTCCAAGTTCTGCTCCAGTGCTAACGGATACATGTTTGCTTCACGCGGCCTTGTCAACCTGTTCTGCAGTGACACGGCCATGGGTGCTGCTACGCGTGCCTGTCTGCTGTTGTCTCTGGACCGGTCGGAGGCGATGCCTCGTACGACAGAGGCCCAACGTCGTCTTGGCTTCTTCATGAAGTCTCTTGTCATGGACATCCCTCAGTTGCGCTCCATCAAGGAGATGCGCAGTTTCTCCGTTGTGACTCCGTTCTACGCTGAAACGGTGCTGTTCTCACTCAAGGACCTGAACGACCCACTTGTGAACCACCCGATCTTCCAGCAGGTAGAAGAGGATGGCAAGAACCTGACGATCCTCAAGTACTTGACGAAGATCCACCAGGAAGAATGGGACAACTTCTTGGAGCGTGTGGATGTGAGTTCCGCCGAGGAGGCCCAGAAGAACCACCCTGAGGAGATCCGTCTGTGGGCATCATACCGTGGCCAAACTCTGGCTCGTACCGTGCAGGGCATGATGATGTATGAAGACGCTATCAAGATCTTGCACTGGTTGGAAATTGGCTCAAGTCCTGGCAAATCTGGCGAGCAGAAGCAGAACCAGCTGCAGGACATGGTCCGTCTGAAATTCTCGTACATTTGCGCCTGTCAAGTGTACGGCAAACACCGCCTTGAAGGTAAAGCCCAAGCTGCCGACATTGATTACTTGCTGCGCGAGTACCCGAACCTGCGTGTGGCCTATGTGGACACTGTGGAGCACGAAGGTGGAGAGAAGTCGTTCGATACTGTGTTGATCAAGAGCGAATCCGACGAGATTGTGGAAGTGTACCGTTACTCCCTCCCTGGCGACCCGATTCTGGGTGAAGGTAAGCCCGAGAACCAGAACAACGCCATACCTTTCACGCGTGGCGAGTTCGTCCAGACGATCGATATGAACCAGCAGCACTACTTCGAGGAGTGTCTGAAGATGCCGCAGCTCCTGTGCACGGCCGACCTGCACCCGTCCAAGAAGCCCGTGTCCATTATCGGCATGCGTGAGCACATTTTCACGGGTAATGCCAGTTCTTTGGCCAAGTTCAAGACGTGGCAGGAGCTGGTGTTCGTCACGCTGTCCCAACGTGTCCTTGCTGACCCTCTGTACGTGCGTATGCACTACGGTCACCCTGATGTTTTCGACAAGGTGCTGGCTATCACGCGTGGCGGTGTGTCCAAGGCTTCTAAGGGTATTAACCTGTCTGAGGATGTTTTCGCCGGTTTCAATTGCACCCTGCGTGGAGGAGTGGTGACTCACGTGGAGTTCATGCAGTGTGGTAAGGGTCGTGATGTGGCTCTGTCGCAGATCTCGATGTTCGAAGGTAAATTGGCCAACGGTGCTGGTGAAACTTCGCTAGCGCGTGAAGCTCATCGTATGGGTCAGTTCATGGACTTCTTCCGTCTGAACTCGATGTACTACTCGCACACGGGCTTCTACTACGCAACGTGGATGACGATCGTCACGACGTTCGTGTACATGTACTGCAAGGTCTACATCGCTCTGTCGGGCGTGCAGACGCAGATTGTGTACAACATGAACACGACGGAGATCATTATGGACAACTCGTTGGACTACGGGTTCGATGACCGTGTGTACTCCGACATGGACTCAGTGTACAACACACAGTACTATATCCAGGCTGGTCTGTTCCTGTCTCTGCCTCTGATCTGTGTGTACTTCGCTGAAATGGGTCTACGTCGCGGTCTCGTGCAGTTCTTGGAGATGGTGTGCACTCTGGGCCCGGCCTTCTTCATTTTCCAGCTTGGAACGACCATGCACTTCTTCGACAACAACTTGCTGCACGGTGAAGCGCAGTACAAGGCTACGGGACGTGGTTTTAAGATCACACGAGAGACGTTCGTGCTGCTGTACAAGGCGTACGCTAACAGTCACTACCGCAAGGCTATGGAGCTGGTGGGACTATGTCTGGTGTACTTGTCGTTCGGTAAGTTCGACATTTGTGACACTTCAGTGGCTGGCGAGACGAACTCGTTCGCGTTTGACTACTGTAAGACGTCGCAGAGCTTCGGTGTGCAGACGTTCGCTATCTGGGTGATCGCTGTGGTGTGGCTCGTGGCTCCGTACATCTTCAATACAGATGGACTGGATTGGGAGAAGACTAAGGCCGATGTGACGGCCTGGGCCAAGTGGATGTACGCTGCAGAGGACTACAAGGACGAAGACACGGTGATGGTTGGCGGATGGATTGGCTGGTGGAAGGGCGAACTCAAGCTGTACCACAACACGAAGCCTATTGCTCGTTTCACTGTCATTCTGCGCGAATGCCGTCACTTCCTGCTCATGTGGTACGTGGTGGCGCTCGAGTGGGAAATCCTGACGGTCGGACTGGTGTTTGGCGCTTCCGTGGTCACTGTTCTGGCCATGGGTCTCTTCGGAGCTATCGGTTCTACTATGCGCAACATGAAGGCGTCGACCCGCGCGATCCTGTACACGTTTGTCTTGGTGGTGGCGCTCATCGCGTTCTTCGTGGTCACACTCGTCATCTCTGACTTGAGCTTCACCCGTACGATCTCTCTGTTCTTCGGCTACATGGCTGCTCTGTACGGAATCAACGAGATGGCTCGCATGTACAGCTTCGCGAACTCGGGGATCGCTACTGTTGGCATGTTCCAGCAGTTGGCGTTCTTCTTTGACTTCGTGTTTGCAGTGGCTATGATCGCTCCTCTTCTCGTCATGTCGGCGATCCCGTTCCTGAATATCATCCAGACGCGTATGATGTACAACAAGGGTTTCTCGGAGGTTGTCTCGGCTTCGTCGCAGTACGCCTTCTCGCTGGCCGCCTTCATGGGTGTGCTTGGTGGCATGGGCTGCGGCTGGTTATTCCACTTATTCAGCACTCTTGAGAGCACGGCTGGCTTCCTGAGTTACGTTACGACGTACGACCTGCTGGACGGCAACGTCGGGGACGGCTCTGTGACGTACGCGTTCTACTTCGCCAGTATGGTGGGCACGTTCGTGGCTGGTTTCCTGAACTACTTCATCGGCCGTCGACTGTCGATCGTCTTCGGCGGGTTATTGACTGTTCTTGGTATGTTGGGCGTGAGCGCGGTGCAGACTGGTGGTGAAGGCTTCCTGATGCCTGGTATCTGCTTGCTTGGTGGCTCTGTGGGTGTACTTCTGCCTACTTTGGCTGTGTACATCTACGAGATTTCGACCCGTGACATGCGCGGCAAGGCGTTATTGCTTCTAGGCAGTGGCTTCATCCTTGGCATCTTGTTCGCTGCCTGGTTCTCCTCGTCGTCGAACGAGGTTGGCTGGGTGTGGCAGGTGTTCATTGCGACCATTATCCTGTCGATCATGACTCCGGCGGTTTACATTTTCCCGGAGAGTCCGTATTGGGTGTACATGCGCGAAGGTCTGGAGTCGTGCGAGCGTTGTCTGGCTGTACTACGGCGTAAGGAGGGTGTGTCAGAAGAACTGCGTATGATTCGCGACGAAGAGGCCGGAAGCGACGACTCGAGCGCCAACGGTGGCACGTCGTTCCTCAAGTTCATGATGGGTTTGTTCCTGATGCTGGTCTCCAGTATCTTCCTGGGCTGCGTCAACATGTACCTGTCGGACACGTTCCGCAGCATCGAGGACGCGACGTACATGTTCGTGAACTGTATGGGCTTGCAGTTCCTGGGTGCACTCTTCTCGTTCTTCTTCATGGACCGCATCGACCACAAGCGCATCCTGTTCTGCACGTTGCTGCCCATGGCTGGTCTCGTGTTCGTTCTTGGCCTGAACGAGAAGTCAGAGTTCGTGACGGGCGATAGCAGGTACTTGTTGCTGCAGATCGTGGGTCTGCTGCTCTACTTCTTCGCTGGTCTGGGAATCACCTCTGTGCCTTGGGTGTCGTGCGTCGGCTTGTTCAACACGAGGCAGCGCGCAGTGTACGTGACCGTCTACTTCATAGTCTTCTTCCTGTTGCCCGTGTGCGCCACATACATCCGCTCGAGCGAGTCGATGAGTGATGACCAGTACATCTACCTGTTCGCGTTGACTGGCTGCTGTGTAGTGGCGACGGTGCTTCTGTTCACCGTAGGAACCCTCAAGAACGGCATGGTGTGCACCAAGGGCGAGATGGAGGCCGAACGTGCGCGTCTGCGTCGTATTCGGGCATCCCGTCGCAGCGCCCGCACGCCCGGCAGCGCCCGCTCAAGGAACTTCAGCCGTTCGCGAGCAAAGTCGCACTCGAACTATCAGATGTTCGAATCGCCCGCTGGCAGCGCGCCGTAGACTGGTGCTAGGCTTTGTTTTGGCAAGATGGCGATTGTACTCTATCCGAGTCGCTCTTGTTTCACCTGCATCTTGCTTTTACTTTACATGATAATCGTTAATTCAACGAAAGTTTTTTCCATAGCTTGAGCCTCTTTTTACGAAGATAAGAATCGCCTCAACTTGAAGGCAAGAAGAGGAGTGTCGATGTGTATGTTGTTCAAACGTAGCGTCTGGTTGTCTTCCAACTTCAGATTGAGCCTAACAACGCTTCAACATGTCTGAACTTCTTCAACTTTGTGGAAATGAGCAGCGCTTTCACTCGGTCAATCCCAAAACTTTACTGTTTCTTCAGCACTTATCAGGTGTTCCCTTTTCTTTTGTCTGCTCCGACACTGAACGTGAGCTCTCCACGCTGTTAAATTACGAATACTCCTACAACAGTTGACCAAACAACTAACTCACCCAGAAAAGCTGGGGATGGCGACGCGCTCCAGTAGGTTCGACCAGCATTAACTGGAGTGGCCTAACAGAAACGTCGCGTCTGTGGACAGCTCTCTCACTTCCACGTGGTGATACTGAGCCTCGCTTCTGTCTCGATTCATTGTGTAGCCTTCATGCAGCTACACACCAGACTCTCCCGAGTCAGCATTCGAGACAATTGGCTCTCGGTCATCTGTTGACGGTCCATCGTTTACGCGCTGCACCTTCCTCGGAACGTCAGAAGTTCCCGAGCTTTTGCGTTTGTTTCTCGTTTCCTGTAAGCCCCTATCCGAGGCGCGCCTTAAATTTCAATCGGTGTTGGCCAGTTCTGTCCTCCGCAGGTCCTCTCGAACCCGTACAGCGTCCGAGTCCACGTCATCCATCCCTGCTTCTTCATCAAGAGAATCCGGAATGATCTCCGGTGGTTGGCCGCAGAAGTGGACACGCTTTGGCTCACCCTGCTGCTCATCGCCATCGTCCAGGTTTACACTGAGGTCCGCTGTGCTGCCACTCTGATCTGACGAGCCGGACGCCTGCGAGTTCCCTGATTGTCCACGTGAGCGCTTCCTTACTGGTCCAAGTCCTGCAAGTCCCAGCAGCTGAACACCATCTGCACTGCCTCTCCGATCGCACTCAGGTGCCATAAGCATCAACGCATCCTGGTCCGGGGCCTGTGGCTGGAACTGAAGCTCAGGGACCTGACAGCCCGGCGTCATGGGGAACATAGGCGGCATGCTCCGTCGCGTCGGCGACAGTTCCAAACGGTGAGTGATCTGCGAGTTCAGCATCGTGTTCTGTTGTAGTTGCATCTCCTCGAACGGGAGGCCCACGCGGTTCTGGATAATCTCTGCAATCTGCTCGCGGGAGTCAAATGACTGCAAAACAATCCAATTCAGCACAATTTTCTCCTTATTCATGGCAAAAACAATAAAAACTCACCTTAAACGTGTAAGTGCGTGAAGATCCTCCGAATTTCAACACAGCGCCATGCACAACCAGCGTAGGCTGAAGAGCTGTTAGCCTTAATCCATCCACGAATGTTCCGTGAGCCGATCCAAGGTCCACCAGGTATGTCGCGCCTTTCTCATGGTGGACAATGGTCGCATGAAGTCTCGAGATGGAGCAATGGCTCAGTACGATATCGCACACAGCGGCATTACGTCCAATGAGATAAAACGCCTTCTGGTCCACAGTATGCTGCAAAATCCACCAAAAAATTGTCCTCAGTACTACGATTTACACTCTCCTTTCTGTTAATTCTTACCGTAGCAATAAGAACATGTTCCTTATACACATCCAGCAAGGAGATTGATTTTGGAGGCTTGTGCATACACCTTTATTCAATCATAAAAATAAGTTCAGTATACGAGGGGGAGAGAAGAAGAAAAAAAATAAGTGGTTCGTACCATGTCGGCGGGGGAAATGGCACCGTTGGCGGTGCAATGGGGTCGAGGAACTTGGGCTGAGCCGCAAATGAGGCCAAGTGGAGTCTCGGCAGCTGCAGAGCCTGTTCCATGGTCTGAAAAGAGCTGTTGGCTGCCTGGAGCGAAAGTTGCAGTGGCGAATGCGAACGAAAGTCGCTGCGCTTCGACCTGTTGCGGCAATGAGAGGGGGAAAACGGAAACGACAAGACGTTGGTGGTTTGCTGCCTTCCTTTATCCGCTAAGGCGAGTCGCGCGCAACGGGACGAACGTCTGGAGTTGCCTATCGATGTCACTTTGGGCTTTTGCACTACGACCGGACACTTTTTGCGTCCTGTTTCTGGCAGGCAGAGAGGGCCCACGATGTGACGCTATTGGTCCGAACGCAATGGAGCCAGAGCAAAAGTCTCTCTATGCGTTTCGGCAGTTTTGCATTGCATAGTGAAACGCTTTTTTCTTGCAAAAGAAGCTGATGCTAGATGGAAGGAGATGGTTTTGACCAATCATAGATGGTATTGTTTTTACAGGTCGGACTATTGGTGGAAAAGCCACTGGGCGGATACTTTGAATCGAGCAGCTACGTTGACAGGATGGAAGAGTACGTACGTTTTCTCGTTGTCCTCTTGCCATTGTCGTCGCTCGCCTTACGTTTCGGTGCCTTGCTTTAGAGCTTACGCCGACCGTCAGCGACAGGATGAGCAGCAGAGAGTCAGGATCAGCGAGAGATTGGTACAAAGCGGAGAGAAGGAGAGACTCAAGGAGCTGCTGCGCTTAAAACTGGTGGAATGCGGCTGGCGCGATGAGATGAAACTGCACTGCAAAGGTCTTGTGATGCATTTGCACAGGATTTATTACTGGAGACAGAAGCTTACTGAACTCTGGCTGCGACTGGCAATTGTAGAGGTGATCCGGAATAAGGGCATCGACCAAGTGACTGTCGAAGATCTGATTGAGGAGATTACACCCAAAGGAAGAGGTGAAGGATCAGCGGCTGTTAAACGACCGACTTGTGTGGGATACTGAAAGGCTTTGCGTGGTGTTGATTGCTTACAGCGTCGGTACCTGAGGATATTAAGAGCGAGCTGCTGGAGAAGATCAAAGCGTTTATTGAAAAGGAAATGGTGGCAGACCAAAGTGACAAGGCTATGGCTGACGACAAGTAGGCTTCACTACCCGGTAGTCCATGCAAACTAAATTCACAGACGTGTGGATTAGCAAATTGCCGAGTGAGTTAATACAGCAGGCAGGAAAATCCAGCACGAACATACTGAGATTCATTGACACAATTACCACATGGAACAGCGCTCTAAAGCTTTCTTTCGCGCTAGAAGACTTCATCTGGTGCTGCATTACCTGTCAAAATGACTTCGGTATAGTTGTCCAGATGGTGTCGAAAACATAACTTAATGTCTACCACACTAAAATCCCATTGTGCGGCTGCCACTCACTCGCACAAAAAGCTCAAGCTCGGACGAAGATGGTGGTGAGACTGCGCTTGGCTCGCTGGGGACGGAAGGACCTGCCCTTCTACCGTATCGTGGCTGCGGATGCTCGTGCCCCGCGTGACGGCAAGCACCTGGAGATTGTACGTTTGCATTGCGTTAATTGTCGCCGATTAAGATTGCTGCAAAAATCATTTCTGACAATGAATATTTTATTTTTGCAATAGCTGGGCACGTTCAACCCGATTGCTGCAAGTGATGGAGTGAAGGAACTACGTGTGAACAGCCAGCGCGTGCGCTACTGGATGTCCGTAGGCGCACAGCCGTCTGACCGTGTGGCACACCTGTTGGGGTTGGCCAATGTCTTGCCCATGCCGCCCACCCGTCAATACACCAAGAAGAACGTGGCTAAGAAGGACCGCGAGTAGACATCCAAGCTGTACCACAGAGTAGAGAGATTTTACATGTTTTCACTTGAAAATCTTTGATCTTTTTGGTGGCATTTTGCCAAAACTGTTTAGGACAGTAAAAAGGCAACTTTTCTATTGGAATGGCATGAATCTAATGCAATTGCTACGTAAGTCAAGGCTACTTCCTGGGGGTACGAGCGCGAGGAGCAGGTCCACGAGCAGAACCTCCGCCCTTGAGCATGTGGCCGCCCTTGCGAACTTGTTGGTTGAACGTGGCGTTCTGTTCCTCGAGCCAACGTCGGATCTCCTTCTGCTTCTCCTCCTTGGCCGATAAACGCGCCTCCTCTTCCTTCTGCTTCTCGCGGTGAATAAACTCCGCATCGCGACGCAGTTCGCGAGCTGCACCCTTGCGAGCTCTCTTGACCTGGCGCTGGAGTTGCTTGAGCTGTGCTGTGTCCTTGGGAGCAGTTTTGTCCTTGCGCACCGTGTAGTTCTCGTCGAATTGCGGGGCAAACGTCGGTAGAATCGTTGGTGCAAAACTCTGCAGTCGAAGCGGACGACGAGCGTTCCAGCAGGTTTCGAGACGATTGTGCAGCTTCGAGATGACAGCGTTCACTTCCGATACCTTGGTGTCTTCCAACTGCTTCACCAAAGCATGTAGCAGCAAGTACAACGGGTAGAACAGCTCGTCGAATGACGGCAGCGACGCGTACTGAGCTGACGAAGCATCCAGCAGAGCCAGCAGTGAACTCAACACTTGAGCACCGCTGCAAGACGAGCTGCCAGCCAGTGAAAGCCGAGGTAGAGCAGGCATTTTCTTCTCCTTTGAGTGAGCTGAGACCCACTCCAACAGATCACGACGCAACCAGTGGACTGAAGTCTCGTTGTCATCGTCGGTGCCCGAGGTCACAAAAGCACGGAGGATGCGAGTGAGGAAGGTCACGACCTCAGGCATGAAGCGCTCCTTCGAACGCGTCATGTCCAGAGACAGCGAAGCAGCGAACAGAGCCTGGGTAGCCTCCTGCGGCGAGTTCACCATGCCTCGAGCCAAACTCTCTCCAAGCAGAGTCTCCATGGGAGACACCACGTTGTGTCGTAAGTCCGACGTCGGGAAAATCGAGGTCAAAGCCTTGAAAAGAAGAAGCTCTGGGAGCGTAGGCCACGCAGAGGTAGAGGCACGCTTGTGCAACCGCTTGAAGAGCTGGGCAAGCAGTTCACGCACCACAATACCCGCAGTATCGCCCATCTGCTGACTCAGCGTGTACATACTCTTCGCCAACGAGTCCAGGTCTTGCTTGTGCGCGGCGTAGCGAGCCGCGAAGATGAGGAACTGGCGCACCATCACCGCAAAGAAGCGCTTCATGCTGTTCTTGTTCTCCACGCTCAGGCGCGGGTTGTAGTACGCCACAATACGCTCCAAGATAAGTCCACGCTTCTCGGGCGAGTTGCGCGCGTGTGTCTTGAAGAGCACAGCCAGGTCCTCTGGCGACTCAGGGCACTCAAACACGAACGGGAGCTCGGCAGCAGCATCTTCGGCATCCTGCTGGCGCTTCTGTTTCTCCGTGTCCTCGTCGCTTTCCTCCTCCTCTTCATCATCCTGCTCTTCTTCCTTCGTCTCCTTCTCCTTGGTTTCCTCCTCATCGTCCGACTCAGCTTCCGAGTCTTCCTCTTCGCTCTCTTCCTGTTCTTCGTCTTCGTTCTCCTCCATTGCGTCCCCTTGCTCGACTTCCTCCTCTTCACCAGCAAAACGGGCATCCACTGCATAGCCATCGGTGAGATCATCATCAGTAGGGGGCATCACAATGAGCTGTGGGGTCTTCTCCTTCTTTTTCCCCTTCTTTCCCTTCTTGCCCTTGCGTTTTCCATCATCATCACTATCACTATCGTCATCAGCGCCGTGCATACGAGCAACACGTTTCTTCTCCAGCTCCGCCAGACGGTCTCTCTCCTTGGCAGCAGCTTCTTCAGGCGACATCCGTCGTTCCGTCGCTTTCGCCTTAGCCTCAAACGCGAACTCCCTCGTGAGCTTATCAAAGTCGTCCATAGGCTCCTTGGGCAGTAGTTCTTTGCCGTTCGCACGGGTGGGACGGAAGTCCAGCAGTCCTCGAAGATCAGCGAAGCCTTCATCCAACTTGTCCGTCGCGTCTTCCTGCGAGTTTTTATTTTTCTGCCGTTCCGCCTTGTACAGTTTGGCCTTCATCATAACCTCCTGCATCACTTCCTTGTGTGTCTTCCTCTTGCCATCTGCGTCCTCCGGAGCGTCTCCCTTTCCACCTCCGAAATGGAGTTTATCCACGATATCTCTGTCCATTTTCCTGTCTTCGTCGTCCTCTTCCAATGGACCGTCAGCATTGAGCTGGTCATAGTCATCTTCCCCAATTCTAGCTCCTTTGTGCGTAAGGAAGAGCGAATCATCTTCTCCTTCCTGCTCCGAGTCGGAATCATGCAGGGCAAAGGCCGAAGCATTGCGTAGTTTCCGCTTCCGCTCCGTCTGGAAACGGGCCATCATTTTGTCCTCCATGGACAGCGTCGGGTCCTGTTCGCCCAATCGCTTGTCCTTGAACACGTTGCTCTTGTTGCGGGCCTTGAACTCTGCTCCCAACGTCTTGTGCCTCTTGCGTTCGGCTTCCGCTCGGGCAGCAGCTACGTTTCGCCCTGCGCCTTTGACACGACGGCCAATGACCTCGTGCTTCTGCTTGCTGGCATTGCTACGGACGTCAAAAGGGTTGCCGCCTTTGGAGCTGTTGGCGCGGAAGCCGTGCTTCTGCTTCTTAGTGGACGCCACTTTCTTCCCGCCGCCCTTCTTGAACGCCATCGTGTCTTGCAGTTCTTGGTCGAAGGTGATCAAGTGCCAGCCAGTCTTTTGCATCGTTTCATTTTAAGTTGCATTAAAAGTAAAGTTGCGCAATTGTGAAAACATTTAGAATCTAGAATCTAGGTGACGATTGGGTAAAAAAACGTTTTATTTTTTCGTCCATGGACTTTTGTCATGAAGTATCAGTGATACTGCATCACTAAGTTTTGGAAAAAAAAAATTACGAGGAGCGTGAAATTTATGCTGAATATTTTTGTGATATGACGTGACATGGGAAACCATATTCACAGTAGGGTGTGAAAATTGAAGAATGAAATCGCTTTGGCTTTGTCGGGCATTTCTCAACTGCTGTATTGCATGGTCAAACTACCTTTTGTAATGAGAAATTCTGCTGTACTCATGTCAAATCATGGTGAAGTGAAGTCATGTAAACTAGAAACATGGAAACATATATGTTTTTGGACTTAGAAACTGTGTCTACTTGACTAGCTTCTTTTTGTCGTTGCTTTCGTCGCTGAACTCCATGATGGTACGCAGGATATCCCATCGGCGGCGTAACAATCCATTGGACGTGTAATCGCTGCCTGCTCCCTTCCAGACCCAGCGCAAGAAGTACAAACAGATGAATACCCCGCAGTTATTACCGTCTCTCTGGATGGGGCTGTGCACGGCCGTGTGCTAAATGCCTTCGAAAGACTTTTTTTTCACGATATCATCTGCCAGCTCTGCAAGTAAGTTGTGGTTAGCGTGCTTGTCCATGCTATCGTAACAGGACACAGTCTGTGTAGATCCGTCTACCACGAGACATGTCCAGCGAGTTCTGTTAATATTCAGCGGCAAGAAAATACGTCCTGAAGTGGCTGCGGAGATCAAGCTCAGTGTCGTGGGCTGAATACGCATACTTTCTTCGGGGTCTTTGGGACCGGTGTTTTCATGGGCGGCAGCAAAATAGTTGTGTTGTTGCTGTAGACGCTTTTACCATCTTTCCGAACGCGGTGATCATATTGTCGTTATACCAACAGTCGACACGGCCACAATAGAGATGAGACCATTCAATATCCACACCTTCTCCAAAGCCAGGGATGCGTTCGTTTGGCCAAGCATCAAACATTCGTTTAGCTATAGCAGCGGTTTCATCGTAACAAATCTGGTCGTCTGCGATACTCATAAGCCATGAATAGCATTTCATACCCTTCTCTCTCGCATGCACAAGACTCCAGATATAATTCATAGCCAGCAGTTGTTGGTGTGTAAAGTCTCCAATGGAACCAACAGTAAGCGCCCAACACTCAGCAATAGTATCTAAAGGTGTACAAAAAGCATTAACTTCACCGAATGGCCTATTACACTCGATCAAACGTAGTCCCTCACAAACCATAGCTTCCAGTAGTCAATATGGATTGACACTTGGCTCCGGAACGCACTGATGATTGCTTGGGGTTGGATCGGAGGTGGCGTACCTCAAACATAGTTAAACGAGGGCAGGTCACTTAAGGGAGGCTCGCACGACTTGATAAATTCTGCAACTTCAACCACATCATCACCTCGCAAGGCCCTTCTCAGTTTTGGCCCTTGGTTATACTCCTTCCGGGATTGGATCCGCTGATCCGCTCTGTCCTTTCGGGGTCGTCCGACCGAGCTCTTGGCTTGAACGGTTTCATTGTCACTGTCTTTTGTTTAGGCTTCTCTGCTTGTTGGTCCACAGTTGTAGGCGTTTCCTCTACTAAAGTATCCACGTGTACAGTTTCATCTTTCTCTTCAACATCCTCAGCAGTAGGCTTTGCAGCGATTTGCGTAGGAGTTTATTTCTTCGTCAGATTCTTCCGGATGGCCTGGCGTTTTCATCGAGGTATCTCCCAGTCGTAAACGACCCCGCCATTTTTCCAAGTTATCAAGTGCAGCCGCAAACTTGTGGTCCGGTAGGTCTGATAGCTCAGTAGTCAATCGGCTGAGCGCACTCTGAGCTGCCTTGAACTTATCGCGCTCAGTCATGCGCTTCTTCCGAAATTATTCGATTAGAGCCGATGGTATTCGCAACGGTACGTCCACGGAAGCTAAAGAAATGCGCCGCTTTGCATGCAACGGTAACGCTACTTCTGATGCAAGAGCGTCAAATACAACATTACCAGCGGCGAGTTCGCCAACATCCTCACCAGCCCCCGGGAAATCTCAATGCTGCCAACGTAGACTATGACACGACCAACAAGAACCCACCATCTGCCGTGACGAACCCTATTGCGAACTTCCCCATTATCACTGGTTTAACATTGAAGCCTCCTACCGACAAAGAATCTCGTACAAATACAAGCGGGGCGCTCGTGTTGAAGTTATAGAGAACGGATAGCTCATACGCCACTGGATATGTCTAGCAGACGAATCCTGCAGGCGAGGAACAAACTTCACCCTTTCGCATAACTGTACACCAAACCTACAAACCAACTAGAATCCCGTGCATGGCGTAAACTCTATTAGAACCCAGACACAACAAGCCTGCGCATCGGCAGCGACCCGCAATTCTTGCTGCGGTGTTGCTCTCGCCTTTTCGTTTCTACATGTATCTGGAATTTCGTTATGAACGTCTGATTTTTATATCAATCATGATAAATTTATTTAATTGAAGATGAGTAACTTAAAAGAAGGATCTATCCATTTTTGCGCGCTCCTTGAAATTAACTATTTAACAGAAGAGCCCAAGAGCCCGGCTCTTTTGTGGGCTCCTAAACGGCATGGAAGTGTATTTTGGCTGAGAATAATCGCTAATATTAGCGATTAATTTCAGCCAAAATACACGTTACCTAACCAATGTGCAGTGCCTATGAAATACTCCTTAAGACACACGCGCATACACACGCATACCCACAACCTCATCAACTCGAAGTTACTTCACCACACGTCAATATGGCGCTGCTGCTTCACTTGGGACCTAGCACACCCAGCAAAGCAATCACAGAAAATACCTCAGGTGGGAATCGGACCCAGTGACCATCCCTTTCTGATGAGCTACTCAGGTGAGGATAAGTACAACCCAAGACAGGAAATGGAGGCCCGAGGGAAAATTAACCCCTCACAGTTTTTCGTGGCGGGCAATAAATGTCGCGAAGCCGGTGAAGCTTTTACCGCGGGGCAGGGGGGCGTACAGTGAGGCCAACGGGCGACAGTACTGAGGGTTCTCAGTAGTCGCGGGTTGTGGCGTGTGATACCTTGCGTATCCTCGTTGGTCCGTTGTCTGAGAAATATGATACCTCCCGGATCAAGTGTTCTGGGATGAAGATTAGTGGAATTTCGTGCGAGGCCAGTGGCGAAGACTTCTGAAGCCTTTGCGGTGTCCTTCTAGAGTCGGAAGCCCTGATAACCACCAGTGATTCCCAGAGTAGGTGTTCAGAGAACCTGTGAAGAAGTCCAATAACCAGGCACTTTAATTTCACAAGTTCAGTACCTGGAGACTTAGACTTAGAAGATAATCAATTAAAAGAGCCCAATGCAAATATATACACAACGTCACTTATTCTTTCCTGGCCCTTGGACGGTGGGCTAGTACTTCCAGGTCAACAGGGTACTTTTCTCAGACCCCGGGATTGTATGAAAACCCGTTCATTTCGCGCACCACCCTCTAATATAAAGAGGGAAATAAACCAATACCATCCGTTATATACAACAGTAAATCAAGCGACTGACTAGCCCCGAGAACCTGTTCAAACGAGCAATATGAAATGGGCTACCGCTAGAGACAAGACAAACGACCCAACTAGGAAATGAAATAGGCGGGTCACTTCAGGCCTCTACGTTATGCTGATTTCCGCCTAAGGGGGTTGGAAGAAAGCGAAAGATCACGTAACACCAAACCTTGTTACGGAAAACTCGATAGCCTGAGCGTCACGAGGCAAATTGACCTCTATTATCTTCTTCACATACGCGTGGAAACATACATGCTATTAATTATGCCCTCGTCCATGATTTAAAATTAAATTTATTGCCGCTCTGCTATTTCCGAAATAAAAAATTAAAAGCATTTCATTTATTTTTTTGCCGCCTCCATATAAGATGGTCACGGACGCGGTTGCCACTTCCACTGGCGCACGGTAATGCGCCAGCGAATGACAGCCCCTGCACCGACGCCGAGGCCCAGGCCTTTCAGATACGCAGTGGGGAGACCGAGTAGCTCCACGTGAACCTCTGGTTGGAGGCGGAGATAGCCCTTTGGGAGGTGGAGAAAACGAAACCGGCGAGAATCGCGATAGTGACGACGGAATGGGCGAAGCGGAAGGTCAGGCGAGTGGTAGAGAGGCGGATGAAGGTATAGAGGCTGGACGTCGGCCTGGAAAAGATGGAGCGGGCGATGGTGACGCTGTTATTACGTCTGTGGACCCCCCGGTGAAATATCACACCAGTTGGGAAGCTTGGTAAGATTATTTCGAGGATTACTGCCAAAGGACGCTGCAAGTAATACCAGTGATGAAGACGAATTTAGTCATGGTTCGTACCAAGAATACTATGAAGATTTTGCGAGCGCTTGATATAGAGGCAACCCCAAGTAGCAGCAGCAGTGATGGCGGAGATTCTTGTGGAGACGATCGGCTTCCGTATACTGGTAGTTCTGGTGTGAGCGCAGCTGGGTTTGATGGCATTCCACTTGCCCAAAATACAGAAGAGGTACTCAACTTGATAGTAATGTGAACTTGGAATCGGGAATTCAGGCTGCGGGTGAGAAGCCCATTGCTAGTCTCAGTGGGGTCGAGAAGTGTAGTGATGCTGGCTCGAGTGAAATTCGCAAGCGGGACCACGCCGAGTGTGATGATGAATTGGGCTACGCTCTTCCGCTACGAAAGTACTACAAAAGCTGGAAGCATTTGGAGAAACGGTTGAAGCAATATCAACAGGATACTCATTCCGTGCTGGTAATTGCGGAGACACAAAATGTGCGGCTGCGAAACCTAAAAATTATGAAGATGAAGATAAACATCGGTAAACCGAAGGCAAAGTTATCGCTTGTCCCAGAAGATCTGGACCCCTGTCAGCGTGTGTATATTTGCACACACGGCTGGAAAGAGCGCGTCCGTTCTAAAGGTGTCAGACCTCGACAAACCTTAAAGAGTGTAGGATGTCCAATGCAATTTCGGGCCCAATACGTTCAGCTCGCTGATGGACAGTGGCGTATTGAAATCAAGCAAGCCTTTTATGGACACAACCACACACTGTCAGAGGAAGTCTACAGAGTGTACCCTTCAGTGCGACGAGTACCTCAAGATTCTCCAATCATGAGCGACGTAGAGCTAATGGTTGCAAGCGGAAGCAAGGCGAGCAGAATCTACGATTACATTCGTGAACGAACACCTCATTACGTCCAATTTAAAGGATGTGCACAACCTCATTGCTCGAATCAAATAGTCCGGTACGACAGACCCTCTATTTGATTTTAAGCGTTTACTCACTATCTGTTGCTTTTTAGGGGGTAGACTAAGCGATGAAGACCTCGTAGCGGAACTTTTGGTTAGTTTCGAGCTCGAGTCTGCAGGAAGCGTGTCCGCTGTCGACGAGGATACCGACGGGCATATTGCCGTTGTGACTATTAGCTCGCAGCATATGCGTAAGCTGTACAAGCGTTTTCCAGAGCTACTTCTCGTCGACTGTACCCACAAGACAAACAGGTGCGCCTGAAACTATCTCAAGTTTCGCCATGTTTTGGTTATGATTGTGTTTGATTTGAATCTTACGACTATATGACTTCATTGTGTTTTTTCATGCATTGTTAATGGCATTCAGATACAACTATCAACTGTGTACGTTGATGGTGATGGATCAGTTTGACCACGGCCAGGCTGTTCAGCCTTCGGTACTTAAGAGGAACGCAGATTGGCACATGCAGAAGGCTGTTGAACACTTCCAGTTAGCAAACGATTGGAAGCGTGCGCAGGTCATCATGGTGGACAAAGACCTTACTGATATTGGAGTCGCTACGCGCCAAGTTTACAGACGCGCGGATTCTTTTGTGCCAGTTTCATGTACTGAAGTGGCTACGTGGCGTAGTTCGTGATGACAAGAAATTCGACACGTATTCGAGAGAGATTCTCAAACAAATGGACCACTGCGTTTCGAACATGGTATATTCGAAGTCTGAAGGTGAATTTGATCAGCACGCAGCCGAATTCAAACATTTTGAATGTCGTGATGAACGCATTTTCCTGTGGAACTACTTCGACATGAATTGGGTTTCTTACAAGGCTATATGGGTTAGTGTTTACCGAGTGAATTTGCCATATTTCCGAAACAACACTAACAACAGGTTGGAAAATTTCTTCGGGAAGCTAAAAGCCGATTTGAATAGCTCTATGTCCATGCGCGAGTGCTTGGAGGGCACAATACGCTACCAGCGTCGGAAAGAGGACGAATATGCAACTCGAGTAGTCATGCCCGGAACTCGTCGCGACCTGACGTATGGGGATGAGATGAATCAACTTCTCGGGATGACGAGTGAGTGGTTAGTAGATGCATTCATGCCGGAGTACAAGTTTGCAGTGGAACCTGAGTCTGCTATGATTTACAGCATCACCGACGAGGATTTCTACGTCAATTTTTCCAGAGACGGACACAACTACCGCGTCGACAAGTACAACTGGAAGTGCACCTGTGAAGTTTCGTCGACGATGAAGCTGCCTTGCCGACATGGGATGATCTACCGCAAGCACATCGCTCACCTGCTTACTATCCCATATTCATCGATTCCTGTGAGGTACAGTGCCTATGTTAGCCATGTTTTGAGCAGGTTTCGATGTACTGACCATGTTTCGCTGTCATGTTTTCATGATTCGACCATGTTTTGTTACCATTTTTTGCATATGATTCCTTGATCAGATGGTTGCGAGTGTCATTGGATGAGGAAATAGCTTCCGTGGGCGTACCGTTGAGAAAATCATCGGTTCGAGTCGAACAATTTCGAAAGAAGCGCATGACTGAGCGCGATAAGTTCAAGGCAGCTCAGAGTGCGCTCAGCCGATTGACTACTGAGCTATCAGTCCTACCGGACCACAAGTTTGCGGCTGCACTTGATAACTTGGAAAAATGGCGGGGTCGTTTACGACTGGGAGATACCTCGATGAAAACGCCAGGCCATCCGGAAGAATCTGACGAAGAAATAAACTCCTACGCAAATCGCTGCAAAGGCTACTGCTGAGGATGTTGAAGAGAAAGATGAAACTGTACGCCAAGAACTCGAGTTTACGATAGAGCAGCTCAGCGGAGCCAATCGCGGAAAGAGTATAACCAAGGGCCAAAACTGAGAAGGGACTTGCGAAGTGATGATGTGGTTGAAGTTGCAGAATTTATCAAGTCGTGCGAGCCTCCCTTAAGTGACCTGCCCTCGTTTAACTATGTTTGAGGTACGCCACCTCCGATCCAACCCCAAGCAATTATCAGTGGTATGGCGCGTTCCGGAGCCAAGTGTCATTCCTATCGACTACCGGAAACTATGATTTGTGAGGGACTACGTTTGATCGAGTTTAAAAGGCCATTCGGTGAAGCTATCGATTTGTGTACACCTTTGGATACTACTGCTGAGTGTTGGGTGCTTATTGTTGATTTCATTGGAGACTTTACACACCAACAACTGCTGGCTATGAATTATATCTGAAGTCTTGTGCATGCGAGAGAGAAGGGTATGAAATGCTATTCATGGCTTATGAGTATCGCAGACGACCAGATTTGTTACGATGAAACCGCTGCTATAGCTAAACGAATGTTTGATGCTTGGCCAAAAGAACGCATCCCTGGCTTTGGAGAAGGTGTGGATATTGAATGGTCTCATCTCTATTGTGGCCGTGTCGACTGTTGGTATAACGACAATATGATCACCGCGTTCGGAAAGATGGTAAAAGCATTCACAGCAACAACAACAACTATTTTGCTGCCGCCCATGAAAACACCGGTCCCAAAGACCCCAAGAAAGGTATGCGTATTCTGCCCACGACACTGAGCTTGATCTCCGCAGCCACTTCAGGACGTATTTTCTTGCCGCTGAATATTAACAGAACTCACTGGACATGTCTCGTGGTAGACGGATCTACACAGACTGTGTCCTGTTACGATAGCATGGACAAGCACGCTAACCACAACTTACTTGCAGAGCTGGCAGATGATATCGTGAAAAAAAAGTCTTTCGAAGGCATTTAGCACACGGCCGTGCACAGCCCCATCCAGAGAGACGGTAATAACTGCGGGGTATTCATCTGTTTGTACTTCTTGCGCTGGGTCTGGAAGGGAGCAGGCAGCGATTACACGTCCAATGGATTGTTACGCCGCCGATGGGATATCCTGCGTACCATCATGGAGTTCAGCGACGAAAGCAACGACAAAAAGAAGCTAGTCAAGTAGACACAGTTTCTAAGTCCAAAAACATATATGTTTCCATGTTTCTAGTTTACATGACTTCACTTCACCATGATTTGACATGAGTACAGCAGAATTTCTCATTACAAAAGGTAGTTTGACCATGCAATACAGCAGTTGAGAAATGCCCGACAAAGCCAAAGCGATTTCATTCTTCAATTTTCACACCCTACTGTGAATATGGTTTCCCATGTCACGTCATATCACAAAAATATTCAGCATAAATTTCACGCTCCTGGGCTCAAAGTGCCGTCCCATACAAATAGTAAGTTCAACTGTCGACCCATCGCAATACAATCATTCTGTTTATACTTGATTTTAGTATGAAGGATGGGTGGTCCTAAAATTTGTCGCGCTGGTCAAACCTGTTACTTGTATACCAGCCTATGCTTAATCAACGATATTCTAATCGTTAAAACATACGCAAGACTCCATTTTATGCTCCGCCTAACATATCTAAATAGCACCATTCAACTCGTAAAATTGAGAAAGTTATGCCCCAAAATGTAGGGGGTCCTATAATTTTGGCGCGCACGGTAACCCTTTTAGAAACATGGGCTGTAGCCGCTTAAAACAAAACAAAATTATTAATTTGAATTGGATTTTTATTTGATTTTTATAAATGTCTCAGTATAAACACAATGGATATTGTGCCTTTCTGTCTTTTTGCCTCGGTGATCCAAGTGCTGCGCCGGTACTTGCTGAGCGAAATCAGGCTTCGTAAAGTACTGGCCAGCGTCGAATAAAAAAATGCAATTTTGTCCAATCATAGAATAGCACGTAATTACGAGGCCAGCAGCTGGGGGGCCATTCAGAAACAAGCAGCCCAGACAAGACATCGAGAGAGCGACACGAGCAACGGCGCCGGCGACGACGCGCGAAGGCCGCTGCCGAGGCGACATGCCAGACAGTGCGCAGCTCGACAAGCAGAGGCACCCGCCGCGTACGACACCAGAAGGTCGACGCCGACAACGATAGGCCGGACGACAAGCAGGACGACGTCGACGAGGACGGCGACGAGGACGGCGACGAGGACGGCGAGGACAGCGAGGACGACGACCAGCTGCCCGCCTCGACTGCTGCTTCGCTCACCAGCTGTCTACCCTACAATGCCTTCGTAGCTCAAAGGGAGAGCCCCGCGCCTTGTGTGCGGGAGATGAGGGTTCAATTCCCCCCGAAGGAAATTTATGGACGGCTGTTGAGCGCAAGCTGGCACTGCGCGGTATATACCGGCATACGGACGCTGAAGAAGCACGGTATTTCAGGTAAGTGATGCTTGGTACCCATGCTGTTCACTATTGCTTTTGGGATGGAGCTGGCAGTTCCCCTGCCTGAGTCGATAACATGTCGATTGTTTATTAAGAATGGTCAGCCGTATGGCTCGTGCCGTAACAAAGTGCCTCCAACTCCTTCGTTTGTGTATAGGATAGCGGTCGGGTATCGCGAACTACTAGCCAAGGTTGAGGAGCATTTTGAGAGCAAGTTGCCCGGCCAGTGGAGCAGCGACTTCGCTATCTACTTCAAGCCCACCAACAACGCGTACCAGAAGGACTTCCAAGTGCTGTGTACCGACAGCGATGCGATGCGAGTCCAGCTTGACACGGCATGGCACAAGGCACGGATGCGCAATGGGGGTCAAGCAGGGTTCGTCTTGGAGCTGTACATCTACGTGCCGAAGCCAGTCGAGCAGACGACGACGCTTCGAAGGGCAACCGCATCGCGTATTCAGGAGCAGATGCCACGGGTGGCCGGCCTTCTCCGGGAGCAAGGCATCGCAGCTGGTCCTGCCACGCAGACATATATGGCAACGGCACAGGCGAGGCTTCCGGATGGAGCACCTCTCGCCGTTCCAGACAACACGACGTTCCGACAACTTCAGCATGTGGACGCACAGCAAGCGGCAATGGACGAGACGCTGCAAAGAGAGCAACAGCAAGCGGCGGCAGAGTATCACCTCGTGCGAATCAAAATTCAAGACGTACCTGTTGCGATGCAGGTAAACATCAGCGATCTCCGCCTCGCTCTCGGTCTTCCCAGCTTCAGCTTGCGTCCGCCGTTTCGTGCACCCACAGCCGTAGCGACTGCAGCTCCCACAGAGGACATGGAAGACATCGACCACTTAGATAACTAAAGCAAAGAGGGCTGCCAGTTCATAGTGCTGCTAGATTTCCTTAATCGACAATGCGTTTGGCTTGTAGCCACAGTGTCTGTATAAACCTTTACCGACTTCTTCCTTCTGTCTTGTGCAGTAGTACATAGCCACTTGCAGCACCGCCATCGGGTCTTCTCGGAACGCCATATTCGCTTGGCGCTGAATCCAACGCTTGAGCAAAGAGAACCCGACCTCAATTGGATTAAGGTCGGGCGAGTACGGAGGCAGGAAAAACAGCAGCGCACCTGTCTCGTGAATCATCTCCTGAAGCTCCCTGTACATGTGGATTTTCGCGTTACCCATCACAACGATGGATCGCGGCAGCGGCCACCGATTGAGGAAGGGTAGGATTTTTATCTTGAACACTTCGTGAAAGCTGGAGCGAGTGAAGGTCCCCTCCACGTCACCCCACGCAAAAAAGCCCTGAACGTCCATGGACGCCAGAATGGATACGCGCTTGCCGCGGCTAAACAGAAGAGTCACGTGAGCCGGTGTGTTCCGGGCAGACCAGCCGTAGCGACGCAGTACAGATCTACCCATCAACAATAAAATTAGAAATGCCAAAATACAAACCAACATGAACAGACTCACCTTCCGTCTTTAGACGTTTCGTCCATAAATACGAGCTGGTCGGGGCCACTGTAAAACGGGGATAGGCGACTGACGTACTCCTTCCTCTCGCGAGGAACGCTCTCCCTTGCGCGCTTCGTGAGCACTTTCCGAGTGAGCTTGAGGTCAAAACGTAGGGCTCGGCAGATGGTGGAGTCGGATAGGTTGATAGAGTTCTTGTAGCGCTCCCGTAGCTCATAGCGCAGCTCCTCAAAGTAAAAGCACGGGTGTGCTTTTACATACAGCTGCACAAACGCGCAAACGTCTCGAGGCCACCTCGATGTCTTGGTGCGCTGGTCCGAATTTAGAACATTACCTGTAGTACGAAAAAGAGTGTACCATCGAGCTAGGCTTCGCTCGGAGAGTCCCAGTACACTTGCGACGGTAGCAGTATCAATGGAGTATACGTATATTAGTACAATTCCTCTCCAGCGAATATCAAGCGAGTAAGTCATCGTAAGCTCTCGCTATTGACAAAAACTCAGAATGCCGAGTGAATGCCAGCCATTCAGACATTCGGGCATTCGAAGCTAGTTTTTCGGGCCGATAAACGGCTGACATCGGAGCAGTGAACTCAACTAAAACACAGGCCGGTGATTGGTCATAATGTTTCACTGCCGCTAAAAGTGGGTATAAATTGTAGCTTTTGGAGCTCTATCTCCGGACGTCGCACCTAACCCCTCTAGTGAAAAAGGCACTTTTTCAAGTCCGATTCGCCAAAAGCCTTGAAAGGCACAATACCTACAAAACATAACTCTAAATTACAAAAGATAACTTTAGATTACAAAAAAACAACTCTAGATAACAAAAAACTTACTCGGGTTATCAATTTAAGTGAAGACGTTTTTTACTCGAGGTGAAGACGTTTTTTAAATTATTTAAAAATAAGGAACATTGCTTTCTAGATGTTTCAATTGTTCGAGACAGCGAAAGAAACCAACTTGGTTAGAGGTCATAACACAATTGTACCAGTGACGGGCAAGTAAGGGCCTACAGAATGCGATCCTTAGCGATGGAGGTGAATGCATCTAACCCGGCAACCAGAGGATTGAAGACGTATTTTATCACGGAATGGTACAGTACGGTATGTGTAGTCTATGCTTTGCTAGTCTTGTAGTCTGTACTTCTTCGTGCATTTGACCAAAAAGTATTTTGTTGTCGTTCCCTCACACAGCAGCGGATGATGAATGGAGTTCCTGTTCCAATTCCCGCAGGAACAGAGCGAGGTAGTCTTGATCCACACGCCGCATGGTGAGTTTTTGCTGCAGAGATACGTATCCAGCGAGCTTGAGCAGCTTGATAATACTGGGTGTCGCCTTGAGCATCTTCGAGTAGCGAATGTCGTCATGCTGCAGGGTACGGAACTTCGAGCGCACACCCTCCCGGTGAAGAGATCGTAGCACCTTGAAAATGGAAGTCAGTTTTCGTGCTCGCTCCGTGTCAGACGGGCACTCGCACCTGCAGCTTGCCAGACACGCGCGGATCTCGCGTACAGCTCCATCCACTTGGTGTGCTGTCGGGACACGATCAGGAGCGTCGTCGCTCCAGGATGGCTTCTCGTAGGCGTGAAGCGGCTCACCGGATGACGCGCCTCCCATTTGGCCTGACTGGAACGGAAGCGATGAACTTCGAGGACGGACAAGTCCTGCCATTAACGCTCGAAGTTCATCACGCTCATCCTTGCCAACTGCTGGCGCAGAAGGCAATGGTGAGGACGGGGAATCCGCAGGGTTAATAGGCGATTGTCCCCCCGCTTCCGCTTCCTTCCTCTTCTTCAGCAAAGCACCAAGGTCTTCTTCCACGAAAAATGCGTCGGGTCCTTGATACTTTTTGAACTGGGGCTCGTGGAACTCTTCGCTACTTAGCAGTGACAAGTCATCGGATGAGTCATCGTAACTTTCCTCATCAGAAGAATCGTAGTCATCATCTCTGCCATGCCGAGTTCCACCGGTAGTACCTAGAAACTGCAAGTAGGATCCCTCAGTGGGTGCGGCGGAAGGCCGGTTGCGCCGAATCACTTGGTTCTTCTTGCTACTTCCCTGACTGCCGTTTAGGCCACCGTTCGAGCTGGCTTTCGGTTTAATTGGAAGCGAGTGGCGAATTTTTAAATCCGGAGACACATTCTTAGTAAATGTCGGGGATGTCGGGAGTGGTGGTGGTGGAGGAGGACTAATTGGAGTCTTCGGCACAGAGGGGCGAGGTGGAGGCGTCGACGACCTGGACATTGACTTTCGTGAACCACCACTAACTCGGACAGGATTTTCACTGGAAGCCATAACCCCACGAAGCTCCGACACCAGGTCTTGCGTCGTTAATCCCCTTGAGCCCATTGCTTCTGAAGGCAACGACATTGCCCTGGGACCTGACGAAACGGATGAGACTGCATCCCCAAGGGCTGAGTTTTTTTCTTCGCCACGCTCGCCAAAGATCTCGAAAACGCTCTCAATTTCCACTTGCGCGGAACGTTCACGCACAGCATCTAGCTGCTGACGCGACCTAGCTTCAGGCTCAGGCTCGTCGCTGTCGATAACTGAAAGTTTTCGCTGCGCATCTTCCAGGCTACGCTGCAGGTCACGGATCTTCTTCTCCAGCTCGTGAATTTCACTCGCACGGCGTACGGAGTTCGCGAATTTATGAGAAAAGGGTCTGTCATCTTCATCTTCGTGTTCCGAACCATCGTGCTCGGGTTGATATGTTGCCATGATCTTCTCGTAGTTAGAAGCGGAATACGGATCCGGATTTTGAGCCGAGCTATCGTCGCTGTCGTACACTGTCGGGTAACTAGCAACCGATGCTGAGCTCACTGATACGGCGTCATCATCGTGATCTTCTTGGCTGTCTCGAGCGTTATTTAGTTCTTGCTGGCGGCCCCCAACAGATAAAAACGCTTGGCCGGCCTGACTCGTGGCTCGAGCTGCTGCGAAGGTGATGCGAGCTACCGAATTAAATTGGTCAGGCGTCATTTCGCCATCTCGTCCACTCCCGTCACGTAAAGAGTCCTGACTACGGTCACTTGGGCCAGAGTAATACATCGCAGGCGCCGCATTCGTAGCATTCGCCAATGCAGCATCAAAGTTTGAGACGGAGCTCTCCAGCGCCTCGCGGATGCTCGTGATTTCACTGTACATGTCGTTAAACTCTTCCGTTTCATCGCTGTCTTCATTCTGCCGTTCACCGTACGCTGCCTCGGACATCGTAAGATTAATCGTGTCACGAACCTCACGAATATGAGTCACCACGTCAGTGAGAGCCTGCATTTTGTCCTGAGGCCGCAGTGTTGGACTGACGTCAATTTTACGTGACGGGTTTGCAGGCTTCAGCTCCGTGTCCGACGCTTCGAGCACTTCCATGGCCAAATCACTCTGTCGACGGTCGCGATCGCGAGATTCGCGCATCTGGAAGATCATATCCTCGTAAGAATTGTGTTGTGGGCTGCGAAGTCCGCGGATGTACGACTCCGTGTCGTTGGATGTAGATGAAGCAGGTTCATCCCCAGTCCCAGTAGCACTCACTGCCGAAAACTGCTGCTGTCGTGCGCCAGCACTGGTCATGCAGGCGGAGCAGACGCGTAAGTGGGTGATGTCAAAGATCGGTTCTTCCAGTTCTCTTAATAAAGCACAGGACGAGCAAACCACTTCTCCACATGTTCGGCAATGGTGTTTGCGTCGGAAATAAAAACCCCGCAAGCAAACGGCACAAGCTTTACGGTCCGAATTGGGCACCCACTGCCACTGCTCCACGAATCTCAAGCTGCTCACTCGCTGACGAGCTAAAAGTCCCGGGATTTTAGCCACTGCGCACACTGTTTTCTTCATTAATTCCTCCAGAACCCCTCGTACAATCGGGTTGAGGTCTCCGTCGATCTGGCAAATAGAAGTCACTTTGAACGTATTGGGCTGGTGCGTTTTGGACACAATAATGCCCATTCGGGACAAATATCCCCTGGCAATCCCGAAATTCTCCAAAGTGGGTACTTCTCGATCTCGAGAAATAGATTCCTGGACACAGAACCCGATGACATTTGATCCGGGGTGAGGTTTCTTCTTGCCGGCGTATTCTAAATAGCAAAAATCTAAAATCTTCTGGTCATCTCCGTGTCTTGGGCGCTGCGCCTTGAAAGCATGCCACTTGATGGCGCGATACGAGTACGAAGCTCTCGACGGGGTTCTATCTGTAGCATCACTGCCAGATCGAGACGAATGTTGCGGGAAGGTAAACAGCGTCCTGCCATCCACAAAGGCATCACCATGCATGTACCGCATGGCTTTCCTGAAATCTTTCGTCTTGACCTTGGCCACAGCTCGCAAGACCTCGTCCGCCTTCGTGTCAGTTAGCTGTACACTAGCTTTTAGTAACGTGGACGCGTGCGTGGACTTATTGGCCGGCTGGAAGTCCAGGAAATTGGCACGTTGGCACGTCACAACCGGCTCGTCCTTGGGTTCCAGACCGAGACGTGTACGTCCAGGGATCCGCGAGCGATGACTACGGTGCGTGGTGTCCGTACTGGTCCATTTGTAGGCGCAGTCGGCGTCCTCAATGATGCGGATTAGCTGGGTCACTCGCTCCTTGCCCAGTCGCTTGTAATACTTGACCTCCTCTCGCGACAGTGCAATCTGCGGAAAGAAGCCATCATGGAGAGGAAACTCGAGCATTTGGCGTGCGGAATCGAGTGCGGAATGGATCAGGGGCAACTTGAAGAGGGCGGGTGTGGGGTAGGTGTTGCTGCTGGCCAGTTGCTTTTTTCCCTAGTCGACACAAAGAGATCTCCGTCCTTCAGGTGGTGTATCTAGAGACGGAGGAATCGGAGAGTGAACCACCGAGTGGCTCGCGTTGGCGCACGAAACGCTGGGGATTAGAGTGGCCGCTCGAGGGAAAGAGGCGGCTTCCGGTAAGCAGCGACGTCGTGCAATTGTAGCTCGTCGCGAACTTTGGAAGGCGTGCGATTGGTCGAAAAGCGGACAGAAAGGGCGCGGTCGTTGCTGTTGCGATGGGTACAGTCAAAATGCAAAAGGCTGATGCGATGTCTGCGACAATAAAAGGCTGAATTGAGTGCCTTGCTTCGCTTAACTTGCACAAGGGATCCGATAGCTGTGTTCTGTGCTTGATACAGCCACCAATCGGTTTCCTAGTCACCGATGTTGATGTACAAAGCGTTTTTTTTAGGAAAATGCGGCAGGGGACGTTGCTGCGTGGAGGGGTGCGGCACGCACGAGGCGATGGACGATGGCGACTGCATCCGCGGCGAGATACAACCGAGTTCCGCGTGATCGTTGCTGTCGTCTGGCTGTGCTGCGAGAGCGCTACATTCTGTGGAGCGACTGTTGAGCTCGTGGCTCTCGCGGTGGTTCTTAAACGCAGCGTGAAGCCGCCGCTTTGGAACTACTGCGCGGTTTCCCTTGGTGCTTGGTGCAGCGATATACACCTCCTACCGCCAGCTGTTTCGCAGTTGAAGCGGGCGCCGATAAGCAAGCATGGCATTGAGTCAACGCCTTATTACCAGAGACACGATTGCATTGCTCGTGAAGGGACACAAGTTTGATTCGCATGATCTGGAAGGTTAGTGAAATCTTAGTCGCAACCAAAAGAACTTTAGGGCAGGTTAGCTTCTGGTGGGAAATCTTGATGTGCGTTGTCTCGGATCTCACCGTCGCAGTTGCTACCTTTCGACGCTGCTGTCGCATCAACCAGAACTAGAAGTAGCTCCCTGATTCAGACCCTGGAAATGGGAGAGCATGTACATCTGACAGCGTCAATGGTAAGCCGTGTACGTTGTACATGTGGATGAATTACTCGCTTGAACTACAGCGCTACGTTGCAAAAATTCCCGAACTTTAGCTGTTAGCATAGCATTCGTATCAGTGAAAGATCGTCCCGCACAATTAGCTTTTCTTGAATGCAGATTGCGATTCGTAACACAGCTCCACCATTTTCTTTTTTCACGACAAACAGATCTTGAAATTGTAGATAGATGGCAATTCCATTCTATCTTGCCTATCAACACGGGGTTTGAACACTAGCTAAAAGTCGAATTTTTCAGTGGGTGGAGCGCCGGTGGACTGCCCACTCGAGCAACGACTGCGCAACGGAGCCTTTGCCAATCCCTCCATCAGCTCGCGTAATTCACCACTCTCATCGCGAGATCTTGCTTCTCTCCCATCAGTACCTGAGGCTGTAGGGGGTCGTGCCGCAGCAGCTCGTGTTTGTTCTCTCTCTTCGTCCGAGGAGGACAAGTAGACGTTGTTTCGGGGGTTTGCTTCCTCCCCGTCGTCGTTTCCACCGGGCACTTCATCGGGCCTCGCCTCTGCTGCTTCGGTGGCGTCAGGGGGACGACGATCGAGACTACGCCGTTGCACTCGTTGAAATCGGTCTTCAGGGTCATACACGTAGATCGTTGTGCCTTGTACTGGAGTTACTCCTGTAGCTGCTGCTGTAGGTCGCGTTGAGCTGAAAGGCGGAAGCGTTGGTGCTGCAGCCGGAGGTGGCGGCGGGGGCGCTCTCCTTGACTGCCCGGAGTACGAATTCCGCGTAGGAAAAGGCGTTGCAGGCGTGTTCGACGGCGTTTCTGGTGGAGATTGCGACGGTGCAGTACTGCTTGCACCAGATCGTCGACGTGGAGGTGCGTGGGTAAGTTCACTCGAGTTCATGACCCCACGCAGACTTGCTACGAGGTCAGGAGGAGCACGAGCCGGATCAGATAGGCGAGAAGCACGTGTGCTGAGACCTGGGGAAGACGGAACTGCATCAGGAGCAATAGCCACATGCTTCTCCTTGGAATGTTGTCGGTCAGGTCCTTGAGGCTGCTTAAGTACCGGAATCGGTTCAGACGACTGTCGTCGATGAAGAGTTGGGCGCTTTTCAGGCTCTGGTTCATTCTCCGACTGCTCGTCTTGTTCGTCAACTACCGGTGGCACATCAAGCGGAATTGGCGCAACAGAAGCAGAAATCTCCGACTCACGCTGAGAAGCCTCAAGGCGCTGCTGAAGACGCCCGATCTTCTGTGAAAGCCGCTCAATACCTCGATTCTTACTCACAGTCACTACCGGCGGAAACGAAGCTGGTTCCAGTTCAATCTGCTTTGTTAACTCCTTAAGCTTGGGAGATGCCACTGCAGAAGCCGCACGAGTGGAGTGTAGATTCGCAGTTGGTTCCGATTGACGAACCCACTGCATTGCCTCCTCAAGAGCACGTGCTTCACGTGTCGGCGAAGGCAGTGGCTCTCCAGCATCTTGGTGGTCCAGTGACTGGACAGAAGCCGACAACAGTGACGATCGCGACGAGAGGAACTCGACGCTTTCGCTCGGGTGCTCGCTATCTGCATCTTCGCTCAGACTAAAGGCCAGGTCGCTATCCAAACGATCCGATATGGTGTCAGACGGTCGCACATCATTGTGGCTGATAGACTCCAGCACAGCATCAAAATCCAAGCTCGACACGTCCAGCGTTTCTCGAATTTTCATAATACGGTCGTAAATCTCATCGTACCGTTCTGCACCAGCGTCCGGATCTCCACGACCGCTCTCGAGCATCATACTGTGCCGTTCTTCCTCTTCCTCAGCCTCTGAGATCGCCATACTGATCGTATCTCGAATTTGCCGAACGTGTTCGACTAATTTATCCAGAGCTTCTTTCTTCGCTTGGGCCGACATAGTCGAAGATGACAACGTGGAATGACGAAGAACACTTGACCGTCGCTCTCGTCGTGCAGACTCCGAAGCCGATCGCTGATACTGTTCACTACCGTCCGATTCATACTCGTTTCCGTTACCTTGAGCGCTACTACGACTCGAGAGCGGGTGATGTCGCTGTCGAAAAGGTGGAAGTGGTGAGCGTATTGGGGTTGCCTGCGACGAGGATCCACGTACTGACCCATCTACGCCTCCTCTCCGCAGTCCTCGGTGCTTTGGATACCGCAGGCCTCCAACGTACGTCTCAGTACCAACATTCGTCGTGGAAGTAGTGGTCTCCAACACGCCATCCTCACTCTCTGTAACTCCAGACATGCTGCTGTTGCGATGACTGCCAGCTTGAGCCATACACAGGGAACACACACGCATAGCATGTGTATGTTCATCCAGAGGTTCCTCTAGTTCCCGCAACGGGGCACAATTGGAGCACACCACTTCTCCACAAGTTGCACAATGATGTTTCCGATGAAAGTAAAAGTTACGTAGGCAAACTGCGCACGCCTTGCGCTCCTTAGTAGAGACCCATTCCCATTCGTCCAGATACTGCAGTCTTCCCATCCGTTGTCGTTCCAATAATCCCTTAACGCGATGCACTGCAGCCACGAAGTCTACCATGATCTCTTCCATCGTCATCCGCACTGCAACGGGCACCATCGCCCCGTCAATTTGTGCAATAGAAGTAACTTTAAGGATATTGGACTGGTGCGTCTTGGTGATCACGATACCAGTGCGTACAAACTGGCCGCGTAGAATATCGTATCTCTCCAGTGTAGGTACTTCTCGGTCCCTGGCAATAGATTCCTGTACACAGAAGCCCACCACACTACTGGCTCCTGCATGAGCTTTTCTCTTTCCAGCGTATTCTAAGTAACAAAAGTCCAGACTCTTCTGTCCTTCTCTTCTCTTGGCTTTAAGGAGACACCACTTGACAGATCTGTAGGAATAACTGGGTTTCTTGTGCTCCGAAGACGTAGGGAACGTCAGCAACGTCTGTGTGTCCACTAACTCGTCTCCATGGAGATAACTCATTGCTCGACGAGCGTCTTTTGTTTTCACCTTGGCAATCGCTTGTAGAATCTCCTCTGGCTGTACATCCACAATATGAACACTTGATTTCAGTAACGTGGAAGGCTGTTGCGATGCTGGTTGCTTCGTACTGGGCTGAATATCCAGGAATTGCGCCTTTTGCACTGCTCGCCCATTCCGTGCCTTAATATCTGTCCAACGGTAGACGCAATCCGCGTCGTCAATGATGCGTACAAGCTGCGCCACTCGCTCCTTGCCGAAGCGTCGGTAGTGCATAAGCTCCTCCACCGTCAGCACCATCTGCGGGAAGAAGCCCGAGTACAGCGGAGACGGCAGATCCGTCGCCATTATTGTGCGTGGTACACGGAGAATTCCAGAATGAGCAGACGCGAGGTGACGGCTTGTATGGGTTTTGCACGTTACACCAGCGATACATAAAGTTTGTTGTACAGTAGTAACTGACTCTTCAACCCAGATGGTCAACTTCAAATTGAAATGGATCGCGACTTATTACGTTTAAAACTGTTAAGAACAGAGAGTTTTTGTGCTGGAGGAGCTCTGCAACCTCTCCTTCGTATAGGGTCATCGGGGCGGAGGGAACCTTCGAGCAGCGTTCTGAAACGGAGGAGCGTCGGTCTTGCTTGGTCAGACCATTGTTGTGCAGTGTCCTTGTTGGTAGTAGTTGATTATCTTTTTATACAGTGACAGGTTTGCTTTTCTTTTCTGTTTCTTTTGACAATTCGGTTGCAAAAGTATCTGCTGCTACAGCTACAGTATGTGCGAATGACAGGTTGGATTCAAAACATCTAGTCGCTAGCATTGACTGACAAGAAGGAGTGGATTTTGGGCTGCAAGCAGAAGCCATGCATCCAATTTACCTGCACCCATGGACGCTCGTCTCCGCCGTTTAGTATCTTCACGACTCTTTGAATCTGCTTGTATTTTGATTTTTTCCTCAATTACACTTTTCTCTATGGTAGTTTTTCATCTGCATACAGGAGCGCGGCACTCAGGGCAGCTGGGGTTGTGCCGCAGCCACGACATGATACAATTTTCATGGTAGACGTGTGCGCAGGGCAACTTGACAGAAAAGTTGCTGGCCATGTCCACAGTTGCCAACACTGCGTCTTCACTGTCGCTGCTGCTATCACCACTTTCGGGGAGCTCGAACCCCTTCGTTTCACTTGAAACCAGAGGCTCGAGGCAAATGCTGCACGAATGCTCGGAGTGCGTGGGCAGTAAATCTTCGACATCCTCGAGGCTGAGGATGGCGTTCGCGTATGTGCAATTAGCGTCCAGTACATTCTCGGGGAGCGAGAGGAAGTCGCGCATTAGCAAGTAGATGCTGAGTACTTCACGACCCAAAGGAGCTGGTAGATACGGCTCCACCACGAGAGCCGGCACGATGACTTCCAATGCTTTCCAACAGTCGAATAGAAATCCCTCCAATTCCACCTTCCCGGCATTCATAGTACTAGCGTCTGCTTGGATGCAGAAGGCCGCATACTGCAGGTGCTCGTACCGCTGGAAGACATCGGTTAGAATTCGTACAAACACTTCAAAAGGTTTCCATTCGACGACGGGATTTCCATCCTGCTGGATTGCCGGACCGAGGTGTTGCGTTACGGTTGGATGGTGCAGGATGGAGTTCACTTGAGCGTAAAATCCACGGAACTTGGTCTGGCTCATTGCGATAACCCACGCCGATTGTGTCGCGTGGCCGCCGTTCGATGTCGTCGAGCCGATCGTCGTCCCGGAGATGCACGTGCTGGTGATGGTCAAGGAGAGCGACACCCGGTAAACCACCGACATGCCCACACAGAGCAGCCGCGCTTGCACGATGAAGCTGAAGCTGGACGGTTGGAACTCTTCGCTCATCTTGCGTAGTCGACGCTGTACAGGGCCGTTAGTGTTGATCGTGGCTGTGTGGACGACTTTAACGCGTTTAGTCTCGCGTTCCCCTTCCATGATCGGCTTTGTCATTGTCGGGCAGAATTCAAAATGACGACGAAAAGCTGGGAGAGTTGAGTTTGTGTGTGGTGTTGAGCAGCAAACTGAACCGAAACCTCTCACCACCCCAAAGCACCAGGGTTTAGCACTTCATGGAAGAGCAGATAGTTACTTTTTTTGCCAACGGAACCAAGTTGCCTAGGTACAGTGACTTTTCTATCGACTGCAACAAGATGCACATTGTTGCGGAAGCTCGAAACGAGGGCACACGAATGATTTGAGTTGAGGTGCTGGATGGTTGGGCTCATTCCTATGAGGACAGCCTTCCCTGTTGGGTGGTGTTGTAGCACCGCTGGTATGTGGTTCTTCTGCTAGTTAAACTCTCTTGGGCAAAGTTGCAACGCAAAAGTAGCTAACGCAATCGACATGCTCAATGCTTTTTCATTTTTCTAGACGGATGTCGCACGACTCAGGACTTACGACGACAACGGCTTCTTCTGCGTTTGGCCAGAGTCTGATAACTCACGTGCGTAATGGGTTGTTAGAGCCACGTAGCGTTTGGCCGGAATTGGTTTCTCGAAAATACAAGACCTTTATCTCTTGGCGAAGTACAGAAATGCCCTCGACCATCGAAGGAATGTCTACAGAAGTCACCGTTTCGTCACAATTCGCACTACTTGTCTCCAATTGCAGGATCGGATCGCGGTCCAGCTTGGGATCAGCTTGCCGACTTATTTTTTCGTACGCATGAGACTACTCTCCGCACAGATGATGCTGCCACGAATGGTGCACGTGCAGAGAGGTCCGGCGTTGAGTCATAGTAATTATTGCATACGAAGTAGGCACACGGCCTGCTCAAATTTCAACATCTCTGGTTTCTGAACAAGAATAAAGTGATACCAGGCCAAACTTTAAGACAATACCCGCATGTAGAATTCAGCTCACGGTGTACATGTACAACTCGCTGCACGCAACTATAGATTGTACTCTACTGTATGGAGAAGCATTGGAGCAAATACACCACTCATCGAGCCTGCGGTCATCATTACTTCAGCCTAGGAAGACTTCTACGTTATAACTGAAATCAGGTTATTTAACATGCTAAAATAGTCAAGTTGAAGTGAAAGTGTCGCTTCATGTGCATTTTGGAAACGGGGGCGATAATGGATGCTCGAGCTATAGTTTCGCCGCCTCTGGACCCTCGTGTGCTTGCAAATGTAGTGGTTTCCTATGAGGGCGAGACGATGCAAGTAGCAGAGTGCGATGTACCGGTATATCACGGTAAAGGGAGACTGGAATTCAAGACGGGTTTCACGTACGTTGGCGACTTTATCCATGGTCGTATGCACGGAACGGGGCGTATCGAGTGGCATACAAGTGGTGTAGTCTATGAGGGGGAGTTCAGACACAACGAGATCACTGGGAAAGGCACGTACTGGTGGGCTAACGGCAGTTCTTACGTAGGGGAAGTCAAGTGTGGTAAACGGAATGGCCAAGGCGTTTTCATAACTGGGGATCGAGGAATTGTACTGAAGAATGAAGAGCATGGCGTAAAGACAGAAGAGATCCCCAAGCCTCTGCTCTTCGCCTATCGCTCACATGAAGAACAACCAGATCCAGATGAAATTCATGATGAGAATGGCCTGGTACTGGCACAAAGCAATGCCCGTTATGAAGGTGCATGGGATAATGGTCTTCCCCATGGATATGGAGAGTTAGTCTTCGATGCTGCTCGTAATATCCGATATGAAGGGCAGTTCATAGAGGGAAAACGTCACGGCACTGGACACATGCATTATGCCGATGGCAGTGCGTACATTGGGGACTGGAAAGCTGACGTCAAGTGTGGACGAGGAGTCATGACTTGGATGGTTCCAGGCGCTGAAGACGCTGTTCCGTTAGAAAGATATGATGGCGAGTGGGAAAACGACTGCCAGGAAGGTTTTGGCCGTCATGTGTGGCTTCTCAACCCACTTAATGCGAAGTCTGGTACTGCTAATAACCCGCACGACAAGAACTGGTATGAAGGAGAGTTCCACGAAGGTCTACGCCATGGACGTGGCGTATTCTTTTACGCCAATGGCGCTCGATACGAAGGCGAGTGGAAAGCGAATGTCAAAGAAGGCTACGGTATGTTTTTCTATGAGGACGGACGTGTATTTGTTGGCTTATTTTGTCAAGACCGGAGCGTTCAAGGTTCGTACGCTACAGCAGCAACTTCGGCTCAATTGACGCCAGTATCGACTGAATCTCCAGCACTTTCACCGTCACACACTTCCTCTTCCTCGAGTATTGCAGGGATTATGCTCTTCATCAACGATTTACTGCCGATAACAGACAGTTCCAAGCGAGATAAAGCTCGGAAAGCTGTTGAGCACGCTGCGTTACGTCTCAATACGGAGTTGCGCTCTCTGTATCGAGGATGTATCAAAGAATCTCGTCGGTTCTCCAATGACGACGATACCGGGAGTCTGCTTGAAGTCTTCGAGTGTCGACAGCTCCTCTCGCAGTGCGGCTTCTACTTTACCAGTGGACAGCTTGAAACGTTTCTAATTGACGTTAGGAAGGCCCAACGAGCGAGTGCTTTAGCTTGTGCAGCGGCAATAAACAGCCCCGAAGACCTTTTAGATGATTTACTGGCCGAGAATCGCGTGCAACACCCCGTCGATACGAATCGACTGGAAGTTGTGCCTTGGGACGAACTTGTGCTTTATCGAGAGTTCGTTGAGCTGCTGGTACGTATCGCGTACTCGTGGGTAATGGCAGCAGAAGCGGACGGGACGGTGGAACTTTCGACTCGCAGCGATAGTACAGTCTTCCTCGCGGACGTTTTCTCCGATCTCTTTGATCAACTGATGCGTGAACGGCAGGAAAACTTAACGCAAAGCTCCACGTGGCTTTCTCTTCTGCGGTTGGAGCTCATGGGTAAAAATCTCCACAGTATCTTCACGAAACACCACGATCGCTTTCAAACGTTATACAGCAGTTGTGCAGCACTTTCAACTCCCCGTAACGTGGAGGAAGACGAGTCGGAACTAATCACACCTGCGTACAAGCAAGAAGACGTGTCAATCCGGTCAGTGTTAACCATGCTTCGTAACCAAGTACCTTTAAAGAGACCTGTCTTTACAGGTAGTTTCCACGTCCGCGATGCTCTCTCAGCACTGAACAAAGCCTTCGCAACGTCGTCCCCCGTACTAACAGCTGAGCTTCGGAGTGTGGCTGGATGTAACTCAACTGGAGACGACAGCGAACCGGACGCTTTCTTCATGGGCACGAAACTGGTCTTCTCCGAGTTCTTGGACGCGATCGCCATTGTGCTTTTCACCAAACAGCACACGGCAAAGCCACCAAGCAAACAGCAACTGCCTCTACACGTGCTGGTGGATCAATTCATACAGTCAGTGACAGTGGAAACTTATCCATTACAAGGATAAGCTGATCCTAAACAGCTACTTTCTAGCGCAGGGCCTTCTGCTGGGTCACGTAGTCTAGTACACAGTTCCAACGGGTCCCATGGCCTGGGCATATCGCGAAGGCAAGCTCACCACTTGGTCATCATCGAATGTAGCTTCAAAAACCTGGCCATCATACGCATAACGCACATAGCTGCAGGAAACCAGAAATGAGTTAGTAGCAGAACAAGTATGGGGTAAATACCACAAAAAACACTTACAGCAAAGGCTTCACAGCGGAATTGGATACTGATCGAGCGCTGGCAATCGTCTGGTCTTCACCGATGCATGGGTTGTAGAAGCCTAAGAGTCCAGCCTTTGACGAGGCAGTCAGAGACAGCTCTCCGTCCTAGTTAACCAGTAGAAGAGTTAGCACTTCCGATTTTTCAACAACAAAAACTTTCACCCGCACCTTCACGAAAAACTGGAGAGGAACCGTGACATCGATCCATTTCTGCTCCAAGAGTTCCGTTTCCTCCTCTTGTTGTGTGATGCTATCACCACTGCCAGCCTCCACTTCGTCACCAACTCCACGGTTCAAATCTCGCTCACGCATTGCACGGAGAGCCATATCCAATTCGTCTCCACTGGTCTCCCGAGAATCTGGACTTGTCGGGTTCTTACCGTACCTGGCCAGCAGAATAACCAGTCCCTTACCGTCCTCTCGCTGCTGCTCCTGCTCCGTTTTCTCCTTCGCACAACGACGCATGAGCTTCTGCTGCTCCAAAGCTCCTCGACGTGCCGTTGCTAGGTACTGGACGCGCATATCGTGTCGGTGCTCCAGCTCTAGCCGACGCTTGCGCTCTTGCGCAGGCTTCACGAGCTGCGTGACGACTGCAGCCACCACAAAAGGCGAAGTAGCTGCACAAAAGGTAGAGAACGCTGACTGTGCCGAGAATGGAGACAGGAAAATAGGGACCACGAAGCGTACACTACCCCGAGTGAAGCCCACACGTAGCGTCACGCCAGCGCGTGCGAGCAAGACACCCAGTGCCAGTCGAGTCCGGTTCGAGATCTCTCTGCTCGCTCCCGCTACAAGAGACAATCCCGTCGCGAGACTCGCACGCAGCGACAACTTGGCCGTCGTCGCCTCCATAAGCCCGCGGCGGTACTGGAACGTCACGTTGGGTCCTCCTGCATTCACCGCGACGGCAGCCGTGGCATTGTACGCGCCCGTATCTTGGTTGAGCGATCCTGATAGTCCATCACGGGTGCTCCACATCATGGCACCGGTGAGCTGCGGCGTCAGGATGCGGTTCGCCCCCATGGAAATGTCCAACCCGTTGTCGTCCAGCTCTGGGATCAGCATAAACACCGTGACTGGAGACACTGGCTGGCTGATCTGGCAATTGAGCTTGGGCGCCCAGCCCAGTTCGCTCGTCAGCGTGAACGACGGGATGCTCGGGTCGAACGACGTGTACTGCACTTGAGTCGTGAAGCTGCCCATAGCGAGACCTTTTCTATCGAACATGTAGCCTCCAAGTGTCAGCGTCGTGCTGCGTGACAGTGGGAACACTGTACGTTGGTGGATTGTCATCTCCGTCCGGTCGACGAACCGCGCACCGCGGAGGAAGAGACTCCGTAGACCCTGCATCGGCGCCTGGACCAAATCAGAGGCGTCTACGTGCATGGACATCTCACTAAATGACGAGAACTGAGCTTCCAGAGCCTGTTGGTTCATACGACGCAGGATTTTCTCCGCGTATTGCTGCACCTGGTCCGCCGTCTTCAGGTGGTCACCGACGGCGTGCGACCGGGCCGCTCCATCCTGTTCCAGAGCCTGCACGCCGTTCTCGCCGTAGATGTCGTACACACGGCGCTTCACTGGGTCGCATAGTACCTTGTACGCGCGGTCTAACACGGCGTATTGAGCGTTCGCAGCGGCAACAAGCGCGCCGTTCCCGTGCCGGCGCGGGTGCCGGTCCGGGTGGAATTCGCGCGATAGCGACAGGAAGCGGCTGCGGATCTCGTCGCCGGACGCGTCACGTGATACTCCAAGTAGTGCGTAGTAGTCGCGCTCGAATTGGCGCCAGTACGCGGCGTCCTCGTCGGAGGAACCGTGCGTGTCCGCCATGATGCCGTGCCCGCCGTTAATATGAACTGACGTTTGTAACGTGATATAATTGCAGTTATGTTAAATAGAAACGGTACGTAGCCATTTTTGCAAACGAACATGGCAAGGACCTTCGGGTCTTCATCTTCGCCGTCGGCTATGGAGCCCCCCAGTGCGTTTCCAGCTCTACCAAGCGCTGCTCCTACAAGATTAAAGTCTCATCTGGACGTTTCCGCTACTTTATTCCATCGAAAGCGACTGAGTCGTCGGAAAGCGAATAAACACGGAAGCGTCTCCAGCAGCGCTGGTAAGAACAAAAAAGCGTGTCCTGAGCCTCCCAGAGGCGCTACAAGCCCCGCAAGCGTTGCAAACTTTGGCTCGCGAGACACTTTACCAGATGCAACAGTGGCGACGTTATCGCTTGAGCAGAACGGTCGATCCAAGCCAAATCTTCACATCCAGACGGAGTTCTCGGCAACGTATTCACCTCCTTCTCCTTCTAGTTTTTCCCCTGTTGCACCGTTGGCCAGGAGCTCTCCATACCCGCTAACAGCGAGAAGCGCTGATACAGAGCCGAAGCTGATCCCAACGTCTTCTCCAAGGCCTGGGGGAGCTTTGGGGACTGTTCCAGCGAAGCCCCCGGCGCCTCATCCGTTCCGACTGTCGGACTTCTTTTACAAGGAGATTTTCGGTATTCATGATATTAAACAGGGCGACGGGATGCACCAAGAACGTGTGCAGAACTTCTTCGTGGTCCCGTTGAATACGGAGCAGTTGTTCCTGTTCGGAGTGCTGCTCGCTCTGGATAGTTTTCTTTACGTGTTCACGTACTTACCACTGCGGATTCTGTTTGCCTGTGGATGTGCCGTGACGTCGAGTTTCCACACTAGAGTGTTCCGAAGAACCCACTTTTACGACTTGATGGTGGCTGTGATCGTGGCGGTAGGGACGATGGTGTTGGGTCACGTCGATATGTCCAGAGTTTACCATGCTATTCGTGGCCAGGCGATGATCAAACTCTACGTGCTGTTCACTATGATCGAGATCTTTGATCGACTCTTTTCGTCGCTCGGACAAGACGTTCTGGACTCTCTGTACTATACAGCGAAATACCATCCACGCCGCGTAACCCGCATGTTCCTTGACTTCGCAGTGGCGATCATTTACGTGGTGCTGCACTCGCTTTTGCTGTTTGCGCAAGTGGTAACTCTGAACGTCGCGGTCAATTCAAGCAACACGTCGTTGCTTACGTTGCTGATTTCCAACAACTTCGCAGAGCTCAAAAGCTCTGTTTTCAAGAAATTCGAGGAGCAGAATCTCTTCCAGATCAGCTGTAGTGACATTGTCGAACGCTTCAAGCTGCTCACGATCATTGGACTGATCATGCTGCAATCCTCTACTGGAGATGTTGCCTGGGGAACGGTACGTTATATATTTTGCAAAATGTTTTCGAGTGATATCCTAACTTTTTCGTGCGAAGGCTATGGTTTGGGTTGCTGAAATGCTGATCGACTGGCTGAAGCACGCTTTCATCACCAAGTTCAACCAGATCCCACCGACCATGTACTCGAAGTTCATCACCATCCTTTGCCGGGACCTGACGGGGTGGAAGAGTGAAGATACGATTTTGGATCACACGCACCACGTGTCCAAGCGCTTAGGGCTTATGTCGTTGCCTTTGGCCTGTGTGGTCGTGCGTATGGTGTCCAAGGCGTTGAGTGAAGCCCCAATCGAGTTTCTATCGCCTCTTGGGGTTCTTGTCATCGTGACATTTTTCCTCTGTTTGGCAGCTTTTAAAGCGCTTTTGAGCTTGGGATTGATGATCTACGCGTGTAAATCTGGTCGACTGGATGACACTCGTCCTAAAAGCCCGCGGGCTGTGAGCCACCTAGAGTCTATTCACCGCTACAAGTTCTAAATGGTAAAAGTTTTAAAAAATTGATAGACGTTTTTCTTCAAAAGCTTTCTTCGTTCATTTTGATTATCTTGTTGCCAAAAGTGTCATGATACAGCCATACTGTTGTCACTTGCTGTTGCGCTCGATTACCGCTCGCCGTGGGCTTTTCATTGTCCTTGTTCTTTGCTTTGATACAAGTCCTAAACATGCATTCCTCTTTTTGTATCTGTCTTATCTACAAACGCGCAAAACTTTTGGATCTTTTTCCTGCTTCCTTGTCACTAGTTTGCCTTCATCACCTTCTTCATACCCCACGCGTCCTTTTCGCTGATGGCCAGGGTCACTCGTCCCATGTATTCCCACCGCATCTGCTTATTCCGCGTCTCCAACACTGTCGGGTTTCCTAGCTGTTCGTCGTTCATACTCCACACGCTCATTCCCTGACTGCTGGTTCATAGTTTTTATCCCACCACCCCTTTACGCACGACTCGTAGCGTTCATCCCCATTCCACTCGCGTCATTCAGCATCATCATACTGCCGTCATTGCCATGCATCTGCGGCATGCGGTTGCCACGGCTTCCTCCTTGGAAGTGGTGGGAAGCGCCCATGCCCTGCATGCCGTACATCTGGTTTGGCTGCAGGTGTTGCTGGTGCATGTAGCCTCCGCCCATTGTAGAAGCCGGCAAGTGCCCCATCATCATACCATTGGCGCCATTATCGAACAGATTATCGCCAGTGGGTGACATGCCCATGTCCATGCCCATATCCATGCTGATGTCCATATTCGGGAAACGCTTAAGGATACGAGCAGTGATGCGGCGCCCGCCAGACGTGTTCTTCATTGCTGCAAGGTGCGGGCGGATGGCCTTGACAAGCAGCAAGCACTGCTCTTCAGCGCAAACACACAGAGCGCGTTGCACCACGTAGTTGGCGAACTGATCCTGCAGCATCTTGTTCATCTTGGGACAGCCCGTGATCTCAGCGATGTACTTTTGGCGCACACGCTCGGGAGCCTTCTCGAGGCACTTTTCGATCACATTCGAACTGAATTTCTGCACCGACAGCTCGTAGATGTGGCCCAGCGGCTTCATAATGACACCGAAGGCCTCCTCAGCCGTGCAGGAGTCCAGTACGTACTGCACAACGTAATTACCATACGGGTCCTGCATCAGCTTCATTGCCTGGCGCTCCACTTGCTCAATCACCTCTGCCTTCTGCGCCTTGTTAGCCGCATCCAGACAACGTTGCAGAACACAACATCCGTGACGGTGTGTTCCAACAGTCGTACACTCCTTACACACCGCATCAAACACAAACTGGTTGTACTCGGGTTTCATAAACTGCAGAGCACGCTGGATCACGTGGTTACCGTTCGAGTCAATACACAGACGCACAGCATCATCCTTAAGAGCATCAACAATAATGTCCGGCAGACTCGTCGTTCTGCGACGTTCACCACCTTCCAGACGTTCCTCACGATCGTTCACGTAGCCGTAGTCATCTCCATCTTCCTCCTCGTAGTCCTCCTCGATAACGTCCGGCGAGGTTGCGCACACTTCGACCACCTTCTGCACCGACCTCGTACCGTGCAGGTTAAGAGCAGCAGCAACGAGGTTGGAGCTCACACGGCGGATAATTACAAGCCGCTGCTTCTCATTCACACGTTCGAGCAGCTTCTGGAAGAGGTAGTTTCCAAACGGATCCACCATCATCTCAGCAAGGTGCTCCAGGGATTCCTGGTAGATAACCTCGCACAAATCAGAACGATCTTCGTAGTCGAGTTGCTCCTGCAGAAGCCGGCAGCCGTTCTGATCCTTCGACATAGCGAACACACGATTCTGGATGTCTTCCACACTCAACGCAGCACTCAGACTTGACGAATCGTTTCCTGAGTTACCCATCATTGGTGCGCTCATACCACCGCCGTTCATTAAGCCCAAGCTCATACTGCCACCAGCGTTTTCCGAACGATAACCCATCCGAGATTGCTGACGCCCACCAAATCCTCCGTTCATATGATCATCTCCACTCATTTGGTGACGTTGCTGCTGCATCATGTGGGACGGAGGAGGCGACATCATCATCCGACTCTGCTGGTACATCATCGAAGCGTTCTGACGGTTTGAGTTGTGGCCACCCAAGTGCTCCGGAGTTGGAGCTCCTCCCTGATGCACAAACTTACACTTGCTGCCCATACGACAATGGCCTTGCAGGAAGAACTTGCATTGCTTCATCCCCATCTGCATGCCTATGCCCTTACGAGGCGAGTGTGGGGGAGACGATTCCGGTAGCGGCGGGGTCATACGTGAGTACATGTTACGTCCCTGGGCACGGTTGTTGGTGTGGCCTCCGCCGCGCATCCCCATCTGCTGCGAAGCGTATCCCATCTGCGCGTGCGGGTGCCTCATCGGACTCGAGCGCGGGTTCATGTACAAGTTGTTTCCACTAACGTCATACATTCCAGTGGGCGGGTGCGGACCAACAACCATTGGGTTCCATTGACCTGCGTTCATTTGGGCCCGAGACGGAGCGTTTCCATAGCCATATGACCCGTTTGCAGTCTGCGGCGATCGGTACTGCTGTTGCTGTTGACGATACTGCTGCTGTTCAACGGCATATTGGTTGTTGCCATAGTACTCGTGCATCTGCTCCTGGTACATGGTGTTGTTATCACCATCTTGGCTGCCCGACCACGAGTCTTCAGACGACATCCGCGGACTCAGCGTATATGCTCCACTGTAAGCAGCATTGGGGGCACTACTGGTACCTGGAACCGTACTCGAACGTGAAAGCGAAAGCGACGTCGGCATATGCTGCTGTTGAGTGTCACGTCCACCAGATCGGAAACGCTCCTGTTGCGTGGAGGACGACTGCTGTTGGTGACGATACCTGCTACTCAATCCGTACTCACTCGGGGACTCCTGCACTGGATTGAGCTGGAATTGGCCCGACGCATAAGCATTGACACTTCCTGCCACATTTCCAGCTCCTGGCAACCCGTTCCCGCTGTTTCCAGCCCGCTCGTTCGTCTGAAGACTCATCTGACGGTCATCCAGACTCAACTTGAGGAAATCTCCCCCCAAAGCCTGGCTGGGCGACTGCGAAAGGAACATCTCAATGCTGTTTTTGCGTCGACTGTTGTGCGACGGCAGCATCTCCATAGGGGGGCGGGCCTTACGGACCTTAATATCGATAGGTCTCTCACTGGGAGGTGGTTTCTCAGTCACAATGTCCTTCTGGTCGTGAGTCACTTGGTTCGACTCAGCTACAGCTGCACGAGGAGGTACTTCAGTGTTCACAGCCTCGTTGGCTTCATTGTTGTCTCCACTTCCAGTCGGAGACGAGGCCGCCGTCCGCTCGTCCTCACTGTACTTCATAGGGGCGAAGAAGTCGCTGGAGCTGCCGAAGCGGAAGAGATTCGTCGACTCAAAGCTCAGACTGGGCGCCTTCTGGCCGTCCTCGTTGCTGTCCTTCTCCGCCGAAGAGCTGTAGAGCTTGTTGCCGGTTGCCGGCACACTGGCCGGCGCGAACTCCATCGTCATCCACTTGCAGTGCTCCTAGCCACAAAACAACGTTAAGTCAGTACTCGCTTCTTCTTAACCACACGTAAAACTACTGACGGAGGGTAATAGTCCTCTATTCGAGGGGGGAGGGGTGCCTCCGCACTGGAGGAAAGTTGCAAAGTGAGTGTGTTTTTACCTTGGTTTCTTCAGGAGTGATTGTCCTTTTTAGCAACCTGGCGACTGATTGATGGCTCCGCTGGGGTTTCCGGGCCTTTTCCCAGCAAGAAACTTCCTTCCTGCTGCGTTACGACAGCGCAAGACCAGAGGCGAGAGGCGAAGGGCTTGTCCTTCGCTCGTGCTTGGACTTGGCTGGCGCTCTGCTCTTTGGCTGATAGCGTTGGGGGGCCGGCTCTTGGGTGGGCGGGAAGCAAAGGCAGTAATGCGTATAGTAAAGTATAGCGTGAACCTTGTTTAGCACATAGTCGACTGCTAAAAGTCACCCGAATAGAAGATCTACTCTAGTCATTTGTAAAAAGAACTGACTTCTATTTCCTGTGTAATAGAATAACAAGAGTGCATGTGTATAGTTCACATCCGAAAATATACATCTGGTATCCGAAAAAGTGGCGTGACTTTGTGTCCCTCCGCCACATGCGACTTGGCGACAAGTGTAGGTCTGAAGGAGACCAATAATTGCAATTATTGTGCATGCGGATGGCTACGATGGCCCTAATGGGGCCTCTATTCGTGCTAGTGGGCTATGGCCTCATCCTGGGCATCGCATTTGTGCACTTTACCAAGTTCCTGCCGGCCAACAGCCCAATTCATTTACTATTGAGCATCTTCTTGGCCTCGCAGCTGCTGATGCAGTACTCGTTGGCCATCTGGAGTGATCCAGGCTACGTGGAACAGGGGCATCTGGTCCTCAGTGACAGCGACGCAGATGGACAGCGATTCTGCGAGTCTTGTGATAAGGGGAAGCCGTATAAGGCTCACCACTGTCGACAATGTCGTCGATGTGTGTACGAAATGGACCACCATTGTCCCTGGATCAATAATTGTGTTGGCTACTATAACTATCGTAAGTATTATTGTTATTTGAATGAGCTTGTTGTGGTAATGAAAGATTGATCTGTATAGGACACTTCTGGCTGTTGCTAATGTACATCTGGGTGAGCTGTTTCTACGTGGCGGCCCTGTCAGTTCGGCTCTTCGTCAAGACGATCACGACCAGTAGTGAAGAAGCAGAGACGGAAGGACGAGAGAAGATCGTGTTGGATCGATTCAAGATTTTGTTCTCTTTCATGGCTACTTCTGTAGTTGGAGTGGTGATTTGCTGCTTCTGGGGATGGCACGTTTACCTGATTCTGACGGAGCAGAGCACGATCGAGTTCATGCAGCATAAAGGGGAAAGGATACGACTGGAAAATGTTAGTGCGGCGTCGATACGCCATGCACTTGGGAGATTACTGGGCAGGCAGGATGCGCTGTGGTTCACAGCATTTGTTGTCCAGCCACTTAATCGAAGAGTCCCCCCGAAGTACATGCTCAAGCCGAATGCCTACGGAGCTGCTTGAAGCTGCTTTTTCCTGGTCTCTAGAGTTCGACAGTGATGGGACGGTTGGCAGCCCATACGTGGACTGGGAGTCTGTAAACGCTCCAACCTGGGAAGAGTTGAAGTTGTTGCAGTGCGCTGGATAAGCATGAACAACTTGACAGTCTCCGGGGATTGGCAGGTTCGACGACAAAGCGAGATTCAATTTGCTACTCACTGTGCAGGCACTCAATTGATACCTAGAGAAATCGACGTCTCCGGAATCGACAAGAAGACGTCATACAAATCCAGCGAATGCTTTAAGGGAGAAGAGATCACCAAAAAGCCCTGAAACGTGTCAAAGTGCAGTTAAACGGTCGGTCCGGTGTTGTCAGCAATTACTGATTCGGTAGAACGCTTCATAGTTCTTGTCGTACAATACGAGTATTCAAATTTTACGCTCGATTGCTTCCTCACCTTCCTGCAAGATAGAATTATTGCACGTTGTTCGTTTCTTCGACCCATGCGCGAAGGTCGTTGTCTGCGATGTAATTCGGGTGAATAATGAGCTTGGCAGCATAGTGCGAGTGGAGAAATAGCAGAACCTCGAAATATCCAGACATTGCTGCAGAATTGAAAGCTATGCTTAAAGAGACTGTAAGCCTTTGTGAGTGCAGCCACTGTAACACTCGCAGATCCCCTATCCCAGCCGCGTACTCCGATGCCTTCACCGTACAACCTTCCGTTCTGTTCAAGTGTAACCACTTGAGGATATGCACATGCCAATATAGAGCTGCTTGATCCATCGCAGCAGTCGTACAACCCACCTTCGTATTGACTTGACAAGCTCCAAATTTCCACTTCTGGCTGCATCATCCATTGCTGTATTGCGCTGCAGCAAGTCCAGCGTTATGCTACCTCTCAAAACAGCACGATTCACTTCGTCCTTCGAACTCTCTATCTTCCTGTGTAGGTATTTCACCACCTCAAGATGCCCATTTCCCGCCGCATAACCCATAGCAATCATCCAAGTACGTTCTTCTAAATCTCGTGGTCGATTGATAAATAACCATTCCACCACCTCAAGATGGCCATTCCTGGCAGCATCGAACATCGCCCTGGCGGAGCAACCCTCGCTTCGGTTATTGTGCAACCACTGGACGACAGTCAGGTGGCCATTCGTAGCAGCACCATCCATTGCATTTGACGTGCATTTCGGAACGCTTGCAGCTCGAACTTGAGTGTCACTTCTTTTCCGTTTCTTGGACAGCATTGCCACTTGTACTTCATGCAAGTATTGGAGTACATTCAAGTGACCATTTCTAGCAGCCTCATCCATTATGAGCGTATTGGAGCCGTCAGGGGGGTATGAGCGCTTGTTGTTAAACAGATCTGGATCATCTCCGAACTCCTTGTAAAGCCACTGCACAACGTCAAGAAAGCCTTTCTTCGAGGCTTCGAGTATTGCTTGGCTAGGTACCATAGGTATGAACCCCAACTCATAGTTGTCACTAAACGGTCGAAGTCGCTCTTGATCTTGATCTCTCTGCAAAACCCTCGACTCAACGTCTGCAGGTATGAATGCCCGTGAATGGAGATACTTCGCCAGGCTTAAGTCTCCTGGGTAGCAAATCGAATCTCCGCTATAAATTCTTCTTCCTCGTCACTATCTTTCACCCCACGATCAAGTAGCCAATACACGGCATCAATGAATCTGCATGCAGCACCTTTGACCACCAATCCCCGGATACTTTTAAGTCGCCCATGCTCGTCCAGCCACTGTAGCATCTCGACGCCTCCCAATTCTTCCGTTATAGAAAGAGGTCCTGTCGGAAGGTCTGAAGTCCACCACGTAGCTCCATGATCCAGTAACCATTCCGCCATAGCAACGTTGCCAATACAGACCGCTGCATCTAACGCTGTGATTTGTTGCCATGGACTGGGAAGAAACTGGGTGTAAAGCCATTCGACAACTCCAGTGTGACCGTCTTCCAATATATCATCACTTTGACTACCTGGATCTACCTCACTTCGGCCATAAATGACTTGTAGAACCTCTAAAGACCCACAATAAACAGTTGATGCGACCATGTCCATCGTTACTGTAGCTTCGGGGAACTTAGCTACAAGCCAACGAGCCATTTCTGCATTGTTGAGATCCACTGCCTCCATCATTGATTTTCTGAATTCGTATTGCATGTAGTGAGGATCAGTTCGAAGGTATTTCCGTAATGTCCATGAGGCTCCAGTGCTTTTTTCGGTATCATTCGCGTCACAGTAGCTCCAGATGCGATCCAGCAGAACAATAGACCCGAATTTGCACGCTAGGTCATTTCTGGAAAAGCTCAGCAAGTACGTGGAGAGGGACAGGCATTCCGAAATAATCATTGTATTGTTGCTTCAATACAATAGTTTACACTTAATTATTGATTTTTACAAATTTGATGACTTTTTTCAATTAGTTATTTTGTATTTACAATGAAGTACTTTATTTTCGTAAAATCTAGTTTTTTTCTGCTTTTTTTGCGTAATTACGGAGCTCGGTCTCCAGGCAGAATCGAATGGCTGTCAGCGACGGTCGCTCAAAACGCGAGACTGAGGCGCTCGTCTATCATATTTGATCTTACCATGGCTCTCTCCAACACCTTCACGACCAAGCAAGTCTGCAGCTACTTTTTTACTGCTCTACTAGACGCTCAAGATGAGCCGACGGAGTATTATCGGTGCCAATGCGGTACCACTCGCAAGCAGGACCCCAAAACAGGGTACTCAAACCTGTTTAACCACGTGCTGAAGCGCCACCCCGATTACCTGACGACGATGCAGTTAAGCGGCTTCAACTCGGGCACCCCTGTCACCTACATCGACCAGAAGAGCCAGACGGTCTACAGCTGGCTCGTCATTATTATCGAGTGCAATCTTCCGTTCGGTTTCTGTGAGAATGACACCGTCACAAAGTACACGGTGATGAAGCCAATGTGTGTCGAGACCCTTCTTAAGTACGCGGACTTAGTGACGAAGAATGTCGAGGCTACGCTAAGCGAGGTGCTCCCCACCAAGTTTGGGATTATCATCGACGGCTGCACGTTTACGTCGGAACATTTTGTCGCGGTATTCGCGGTATTTGAGCACGATGGACGAGCAGAAAAAGTCCTTCTGGCGATGGCCCCTATTGTCGACGACACTACCGCCGATCATACGGCGGACAGCCACGTCTCTTTCTTAGAGAGTGTCCTCCCATTTTACAAGCGAGACATTAGGAGCATCGCTTATCTCGTTGGAGACAACTGTTCTGTCAACACCAGATTGGCTGACCTGCTGAACGTCCCGTTTATTGGCTGTGCAAGCCATCGCTTGAACTTGGCGGTCAATTTGTCTCTTGCTGAGTACGAGCACCAACTGGATCAAATTCAGCAACTTATGCGAAAGCTACGCGGACTCAACAAGGCGGCAAAGCTACGGTAATGTTGCGGTACTTTTAGTACCTACCGGGTTTTGGCGGTTTTGACTTTTTTCTAAAAAAGTGTTTTTTTATTTTTTGCTTAGGAAAAGTACCACTTTGCGCCCGCTTCTTCGCTAAACAACACGGTGGAGCTCCACGTATAAGATGCTTGAGCGATATTTCAAGCTACGTCCTCTTCTGGACGAGGATGACGATGAGATTACGGAGTTGATGCCGTCGCGTCGCCACGAAAACCGACTGAAAGCCTTGTTGAGCGAGCTTGGTGACTTCCAGTCGGCCACTATGAAGCTTCAAGACGACATCCTAACGCTTCTCGATGTGCGCGATATTTTTGATGCGCTCATCGAGAAGCATTCCGTTGTGGAAAAATATCTTGCAGCCGACGCAAATATTGTCAACGACGTGGACTTCGAGCGAGCGTGCATTTTAGCCCTGTCGGGCGCCGTGGACGAGCTGACGAACGACCAGGAGCAGATGTTGCAGCCATTTGAGACGGTACCAGCTATTACGACACCGGACACCGCGCACAGACGCCGACAGGGCTTTGCCGACACAGTCTTGGCGGCCAGGAAGAAGCAGCGCTGCGCAAAGAAGGTATTTGACGGTGTGCGCTTCATCCCGCCGACGTCAAATACCGTGGAGCGTCTTTTTAGTGTGGCGAAACATACGCTTTCTCACCATCGCCAGCGTATGCTGCCTATTCACCTTGAAACGGTGTTGTTCCTGAAGATGAATCGGCGCTTCTGGGATGCAAACACTGTAGCAGCTATCGTGAACGCAAAGTAAAGTGCAGTGCTGCACATCTAAGTAGTTAATTTTCCAATACACTACTGTTGATGCCAATTATTTATTTCCTAAGTTGTAGTTTTTATAGCAATAGCTTATTTCGTCATGAACCTTCAATATGATTGCAATTGTATTATCGGAATGCCTGGAGAGGGAGCTCCACTGCATTGTCTAGGAAGAGTGAGACAGCAGAGACGACATGAGGAAGTCCTGTGCACTCGGGCTTGGACCGGAATACGAGGGCCACCGCGGTTAGTGGGGCAGGTTTCATGATATCTTCAAATTGAAGTTTTCAAATTGAAGATTGAAGTTCAATGCCGATACTGCAGGATTTGTCTGTTGGTGGTAATCTGCTTTTCTATTCTAATCTTTTCAATAAAATGTGCTTTTCCTTTTCAAAACGAACATTTTTTTTGATAAATTGTTTTAAACAAATCAAAATTCATTCATCAATATTTTTATTTTTTCTTGCTATATATTGGGGATTGTTTTGGCAACCCATTTTTAATTCCGAAGCAAGAATAAATACAAAAAAATCGGATGCCAGAAGTATTTTGAACAGTAGCATCGCCACTCTAGGTTCTCTATTGACTTTTCTTGCCATGACTAACCACATCCGAAGCAGTCGACACACCCTGAACGAAGGCACGGGCCAACAGAAACAGCAACGGGATGAAGACGATTTGCGCATTCACGATACCAAACATCGAGATGGAGTTGCCGATTTCCTTCCAGCTGCCTTCATTCTTGACCAGAAAGAGGAAATGAAGTGCAAGGATGTCGGACAAAGCAACAACCAACAGGAAGTAGCGCGTAGCAGGTAGGCGGGGCTTCTTCACATCTGAGGACGAAGCTGACGGGAGCAGGAGAATCAGGTGGAACGTGCACGCCACCAGCATGAACGGGATGAGGATCTTGCCGACCAACAGAGCTCCCATAGTGAAAGGTGCAAATACCGTGACAAAACGGTACGTGGACGAGATCTCGAAGCTGCTCATACTTGCCACATTGCCAGTACCGAAGAAGGCAATATTCACTAACAGCAGAAAAACAAACGCACGCTGTACTTCTCGCCACATTGAGGACGATCCCATTGCTTGAGCCTCCAACAGTAACCAACTCACGAGAACACCAGATAGAACCACATAGAACAGCACTTCGTAGGCGATGCTCAGCAGAATGAAGGAAGGCGCGAAGGCCAGCATCACCTCGATGAGTCGTCTCACATAGCGTTCAACCTTCACTTGTAGCTGGTGATCAGGTCCAACTTCTAGAGTAGAGGGTTGACTTCTTTGACTCTGTTTCAATCGCACCAGTAGAACCACAATAGGAACAGCAGATAGCAACCAGTTCGCAACTGTGAGTGGGAATGGCGGTTTGCTTCGTTCGCCGTCCAAATACTGCATCGTCATATGCAAAGTCACCAAAGAGAGCGCCAACGGGGACGCACTTAGAATGAACGATCGATTTGTCCAATTATTCTGGTTTGGCATCGTTCCATGCACTGCACCGGTAAAAAACAACGTCAGCAGACCACCCACGTTTACCAGGGCAGTGTGTTCACCATATTCGCTTGGTAAATACGGGAACACGGAGATGAGAAGACAACTGACCGTCCAACAACGACTTGGCAATGGGAAACCCCCAGTCCACTCGTCTCCTTCACTGGTTGTACCAACGTACGGCCAGAACGCGAGCAGCGAGAAAAGGACACCGAAGATCTCCCGACGTTCATATCCAAACACCACAAGCTCCAGACACAGAAAAATCAAAGCGATTTCTGCCCACCACCTCCAGCTCGACTTAGCCTTAGTTCCACTTGAGCCAGAGTGCCAAGCTTGCTGAATTAGGCCAGCGTGATTCCATGTGAACACACCAAAAACAAGCGGAAACAGTAAGTAGAGGTAGTACGTAGCTGGCGAACCTTCCAGACCCAGGTACACGAATGCAGCAAAGATCACAATAACCAACTTGATGTCTAGCTGCTTCCCACCAGCACCAAGCAGCCATTTCAAAGAAAAATCTCGAGGGTGAAGATAGGCCACACAGATCACTAGTATCCAGCCAAGATACCCCAACACCACAATACCAAGGAGGAAAAACCAGTCGTATATCTGGAAATACTCCAGTGTCGCCAAGCAGATCTCAATCAATTCCTGACTAAGCACTTCCACACCTTCATCAGCCCTTGAGTTTCCATCACTTTGGATACTGGATTCATACGCTTCAGCCAATTGCTTCGAGAGCTCGGGAACACGGTCCCGAAATGGACCATACGGGACAAAGTGAAGTAACGTACGGGAGCGCTTCTCTTGCTCCTTCCGCAGCGCATGGAGATATAGTTGCTGGGCATTCGATCGTACAGCATTGGCCCGGTACGTACCCTTTGCCAGGTAAGAGAATGGCAGTACTCCGACTGAATTTCGAGGGTACGGCAGACCCAGTAGAGCACTGATAAGCGGTGCAACATCGGCCTGCATTACGTCCTTACGCATCAACTTGCCAAGAGCTCCCCACTCCCCCACCGCTGCTTGTTCCTGTTCCTCTTGTGCTTGTAACTGGGCTTTAACTTGAGCTCGAGACTGTGTGGGCAGATCAATCTCGAATCCCCCTCCTTTCTCCACCTCTGTTGGCCCTTGAACACCTGCTCCCCATACTACCAAAGGCGTACGCGTATTGGCTGGGTCTCCATCTCCATGAGCTCCTTTCAGTCCCATGCCATGATCCGCAGTAAACACATACGCCGTGCGTCCATCATAGTCATAGAAATCCTCCACCATGCGATGTGTCTTCTCCACTAGTTCGTCCACTAGTGCGATATTGTTCAAATAATCTTTCGAGTTCGGTCGATGTGCGTGTCCATTGGAGTCAATGCCCAAATAATGGCAAAAGATCACCACTCCATCGTCCCGTAACTTGTCATTCAGCTGTTCATCTTCTCTTGCATTGTTCAATAACTTCTGCAAGTGTCGGAATACCCAAACGTCCAATTCGGACGAATCTCCCTTGGCAAAATCCTCTTCTTCGTGGGAATAATGCTCTTCAAGTGCTTGTGGCACGTGACGAGCGAACATTGGCACGATATCTGGACTGCCGAATAGGAAAGCACTGCTGCTCTGGTTAAAGACCGAGTCAAAGTCCACTGGATTGTCCGCCCAGCCTTTGGTCACTGCACTGACGTCTTCGTACATCCCAGCGAACAGAGCCACGTGTCCAGGACGACTTTCAGTAGGGACCCGAGTATGGGAGACCCCCCAGCTGCCCTGTGTCTTCATTATAGTGCGTAAGAAAGATACTCGGAGCTCAGTATTGTCCTCTTGAGCGTCAGAGGATGCATTTGCCTCGAAAAACTTATCTGCTCTACAACCGTCGGCTACGAACACCACCACACGTTTAGCTGGCGGAGAGTCTGTGTACGCCACACTCTCGATATGCGGCACCACGGGGGACGTGAAGTAGATGTCGAAGATGCTCAGCACGTACAGCGCGTGGAAGAACACGCCCAGCACCAGAAGCTGCGCCAATCCGCCTGCCTTCATCATGTACGTCGCGAAAGATACACTAGAAAAGTAGGCTGCTATTGTAATTGTAACTGTTCTTATTCAGTATTTTCTTTTCACAACAGTAAACGAGCTTTTTGATTTAATCGGACTGTTTTAAACCATACTGAAACGTAGTGACTCCATTTTATTTGCTTAAAAATGCCGCAGATGGGCGGGAGCATCCGCGAGGAAGTGGAGGTGGCTCTGCACGAACACCGCTTCCTAGTGACGAAGCTGTTAGAATCACTCAACACCGCGTCTCTGTAGGTGCTTTTCCTCGCTTTTGTGCAGCTTTTTAGGGTGGAATTCCATCGTTTGAACGCTCTAAACGTGGTGCTCTTAAAACGTAGGCCGCCATCCACCATCACGGCCACGAGACTGCGCACAGTGAATGAGACGTTCAATAAGGTTCTGGAGAAAGACCGCGACCTCCTTGCAGCTGTCAAGAAATGTGCGTTGTTGGGGGTTTAAATGACGGGAGGGGGGATTAAAACTGACGGATAAACCTTTTTAGTGGCGAGACATCAAGTGGCACAAAAGGAATTGCTGCGTGTTGAGGCGGAGATCGAGAACAAGAAGCAGAAAGTTGTGCAGTATGCAGCACAATTGCGTCACTCCCAGGAGGACATTGCCAATGTACTGAGGAAACATCGTGTCGTACTGCAAAATGCCAAACAGACATCCAAAGGTGGTGTGTTTTATTTCTCTTGTGGATTAATTTACTGACTTTTGTTGATGCGTGTAGTGGTGCTGGACCCTCGTGATATTGTTGCCTATGCGCACCGGATTGCTGGCACGACATCGGCTCCGAAGGAGTGGCAGCCTGGCGTACGTTGGTTCGTGCTTTTATGGATATTCTTTTGTTAATGTTTTTTTTTTGCAGTTCCCAATGTTTGGATTTATGCCGCCAGCCCCACAGGAGCACATGATGCGTGCTGGTGTACTCAGTCGTGGTATTATCGCTGAGATTGTTACACAGGGGCCGGAGAAGTACACGTCCAGTGCTGCTAGAGTCAAGCAGGAAGGCGAAGGTGGCGAAGCTATCGAGAAGCTCAATATCCCCATTGGTTTGGGTGCTAGTGACGCGCAGATCCGCAAACAGATGCCACCGGGCTGGAAACCTGGTGATCCAGTGGATCTACCGCTTGATGCTTTACTGCACTACATGGGTCGGAGTTTCTTCACGGAACACGGCATCACGTTGCCTGAATCTTGGAAAACTGGTGACCCACTGCCTGCCGACGCGATGGAGATTCTGCGCAAGAAGTTCAAGCTACCAGAGAAGCGTACGGCTTTGTATGACGACGAAGTGGTGGACGACGTTGAAAGTCTCCGCAAGAAGCGCAAGTTGGAGGAAGGTGAAAAAGCGGACGAAGGCGCCGAAAGCGACAGTTCCAGTGATTCCAGCGACAGCGACGAAGAAGCTCCCAACACCATCTCACTCAGTCTTTCATCGTCTTCCGAAGACGAAAGTGACGATGATAGCGATTAAACAGATCTCGTAAATTGCTGCATGTTGCACTACAGAAAAAATGTCACTCAAGTGAGGATCTCAATACTGTAACTCCTCATTATTGTAAATGTATCCATCCCTTAATACCAACATTGAGAAAGTACTTAACTTAGTCGAGTGGTAAAGATTTGTACAACTTGAAGCATTCCGTATTTTATCTTACGTCCAAGTCATTCTCATCGCTTTTCTTAGCCTTGTTGTGGTCCGTGCAACGGCCTCTCAGTCCTTATCTGGCTGTCGGTTCATTGCGTCCTGGCTATAGTTATCACCAGCTATAAATTACGTAACTATCTCGAGATCTGGGCAGCCCAAGCAGCACGTGGAGCAGAAGGTCACTCTGGTATTTGCAGCGTCCCAGTCTCCTCCCAGTCTTCTCCCACTTCTTAAATCTCCACCACTCGACCACAATGGCCAGTCGACCGGTTCAGAAGATGGGTTCAATGGCCAAGCTCCGTCAACAGGAGGCTACAGCCACCAACGTGGCGTCACCCAAAGGTATCTCCATTAAGACTCCAGGTAGGCTTCCATCCTCGGAGAATGGAGGAGATCACTCGCTCGGACTACAACGACGACGTCTGTCAGTGGTGAGCGACAATAAACTGGTGGATGGTATGGCTGCAGCTACCATTGACGATGTGGACAGCAGTGTACAAGCTCTGGCAGACGGATCTTGTGCGGTTGTAGCTTTTGCTGGGCTGTCTAAGAAGGGATACGCACCATACAACCCACGCAAGAAGAACCAAGACGCGATGGTGATCAATTACGACCAGAAGACGCAATCACTGCTGCTGTGTGTGTTCGACGGTCATGGTGAAGCCGGTGACGGGGTGTCTGGAGCGATTCGAGACAAGTTTGCAACAGAACTCTTTGCACACACCAAGTTTGAGCGTTCGGGCGACCTTCAACAAGACGCAGAGAGTCTGCGTACTGCCATTGGTGACACCCTGCGGTCGGTGGAGCAAACCGTCTTGCGAGACCCGAGTATTGATACAGAGTTCAGTGGAACGACTGCAGTGGTGACAGTCGTGCGAGAAAACTTGGTGGTGGTCGGCAACGTCGGTGATTCGCGCATCACTCGCGGCTTCGTGAAGATGCTCAGTCCTGCAGGTCCTGAGACTCTCGGGTCCCAGGAGCTTTCTATCGACCACAAACCCGACCGAGCGGACGAGAAGGCTCGTATTATCGCCAGTGGAGGACGTGTGTTTGCTGTCGAGTACGACGATGGTATTGACGGGCCTCCTCGTGTCTGGTTGGGACACATGGACGTCCCGGGACTCGCCATGTCGCGTTCACTTGGAGACGCAGTTGCTCACACTGCTGGTGTGCTGTCAGAGCCCGAGTTTACGACGAGATGGCTCGACGAGAACGACCGGTGCCTCATTGTGGCTACGGATGGTTTGTGGGAGTTTATGTCGAACGAGGAGTGCATGGAGATGGCCATGGGGCAACAAGACCCGAAGATTGCGGTGGATCTACTGATCATGGAAGCAAATCGGCGTTGGATGAAGGAGGAGCAGGTCATCGACGATACCACGATCATTGTGGCGTATGTCGACACTGTCGGGCTCAAAAAGGAAGTTCCCAACGTCACCGCATGAATCGGTTTTATAAACTCTTCGACAGCTAGACCAGCAACCCACTTTTGCTGCCTTAACAACGTCAGATATGCGTCGAGCATACTCTCATCTAATAAATCTAATACACACCAACACCAATATGACGGACCCTCTTGAACGAATGGCAATGTGATTCACATGACGACGAAATGCCATTCTTCGTGCAACTACTACTTCGAAGTACAGTAATGCAGTCCACAATCAGGTGACGTCACCTTCTCCACCTTGCACGCGGCTTCCGCGTTCCCTGTGTCAGTCCCTAAAAGTCGTCGTCGTCATCGTCGTCGTCTTCATCGCTGAAATACGTCCGCCGCTTCATCTGAAAAACGAAAACCGTTAAAAACGCTGGAAGAGCATTGCCAACTTAACTCTTAACGGTTGTACCGTGACTTTGGTGCGCTGCTTCTCCTCCGTAACGCCAACTTGATTCAGCAGATCGATGAGCTTGTCCTCGTCAATTTTGGTGGCCAACTGACCACGTTGCGCCATCTGGATCACCATATCCTCGATCGCACGGGCCTTCTCAGGCTTCACAATTGCTATTCTAGCCACTGCAAAGACAACCATAAGTCAGTATCTTTGGTCAACAAATAACCGTATCAAATACGGTAAACGTACAGCGCTCTCGGGCGTCAGGCAGCATAACCTGTTGCATCATGGACTGGCGCATCTGCTCCTGCTCCCTGTAAAGTTCCCCATACAGTTCACTTAACCCGCACATTTAACCCTTGGGTCCAATTGACTCCTACTACGTACTGCTGCTTCATTTGCTGCTGCTGCATCTGCTCCATTGACATTTGCGGTTGGGTCGCTGTCTTCTCCTGAATAGAATTGATACACGCCACAGAAAACGTTATTAACGAACCAATACTGCACCACAGAAAGCCGCAAGCGGCTTATTCGATAGCTGGTCGAATTGACTACTAAATGACGTGCATGGATCTAGTAGCTTGCACTGTGAATCAACGCTACGTACGCTCATGGTGGCCGCTTTGCTTTGATTCGCTTTCGCCTCTTTGTATGTTTTGGTGAATGGATCAAAGATGTCCACAATTATCTTTTTTTGTACCCAACTACACAAATGACTAAAATGTGGACTAAAACGACATTTTTGATCAGAAGTTATGCAGAGAGGACGAGCTGGTCTTGAGGCGCTGAACAGCGAGAACGAAGCTGCTAGATTCGACCAGGCACTAAATGGGTACTTCCGTGTGTCTACAGCTACTGGTAAGCGTCCTCGAGGACGTGGAAGACGCTTTTTGACACCTCCAGCAACGGAAAATGATACCGAGACAACTCCTGAAGCCTGGTTGAAGCGAATAAAGCGAATTTTACGCGATGCAGCAGCTCCAGTGCAGATGCAATACATTCAGCGACTTTATGGAGCCATTTTGCACCATTTAAAACAGTCTCTTACCGTATTTACTAGGGTGAGTTTGTATGGACTTGAGATGTGTGAATCTTCGCTACTTATCGCCTTGCTGTGTTTGTTTAATGCAGGCGTTGGAGTTGTGTCAGGAGATTTTCAAGCGTTCTGTAGCATTTCGGACGCTTATTTCAAAGCAGACGGCTTCATTCTTTGATCAATTGCTGGTGGCCGCAGGTGAAACCATCAGTGCCAATGCGTCACGGAAGTTACTGGCCAGAAATCGAGGATCGAAGCAGTTAACGATGGTGTTGGAGCTTATTGAGACGTGGAAACAGGACTTTGGAGACCGTTATCCTTCACTGGTGGCAGGATATGGAGTACTGGTGGAGAGAGGGTACGAGTTCCCACATGAACGTGCGAGACAACAGGAACAGAGGGAACGAGAGGTGGATACACAACGACATCGTCAACGTGTGATCAATGTGAAAAGGAAACAGAGAGATCGAGAAATGGACAAGTACGTGCCGGAAATGGAGCAGGTGTTGGTGGAAATGAATCGTGTGTTTGAGATTCTCGTACCGACACTAGATGCGTTTCACTTGGAAGGAAATAGTGAAGAAGAGAAAGCTCCTGCTTCGAACCCAAAGCGAAATGAAACTGGAGAGGTTGTTGATGATGGTGATGAAATTCAGTGGGAAGACGCTGGTGGTTCAGCAGCAACTGGGGAAGATTCGGATGAAGACGTGGAGTGGGAGACTGTAAGCGGTTCTACTCGGGATAATATCGACAACGATGTCAGCGATGAAGAAACTGTTGAAGATGAAATGGATATCAATGATATCGTACAAGCATACGGTCTAGGCAGTTCGTCGTACCAGTTGACCGTCGAAGTATCCAAGCAAGTCTGTAAAGAGTCCTCTGAAAACGACGCACTTTTCAAGAGCCTCGCTGACAGTGCGTTACGCATGCAAAAACGCTTTTTACCGCTGCTAAATGATTGGGAACAGCACTCTTTACTGACAGATTCGGCTGGAACCAGCTCTCCAGTGTTGCAGACGCAGCGTGAGGTACTGCAACGAATCCGTGACTTGCGTGACCGAATGACACGTGCACTACTGAAGTGGGATGACCTGGCACAGGGCCCCAAGAAACCCAAACAGGACGTCTCAAGCAACTTAGCGGTGGTGTCACTGCCTCTTGATGTATACACTCTTCCTATCAAGCGCAGGCGGAAGTCACGGACGTAAATGGTTGTTTCGGGTTTCCCCTTAGACGGCGAAGTTTGTTGTCAGCGTCAGTAAGCGAGGCGTCCGACGCTGGAATAGCAGTGCCCATCATGGCTTCGACTTCAGTGACGCTGGTTCCGCTTGAAAGGATTGAAGTTGCGAGGAAGAGCAGGGTGTGGATCAGACCCTCTTTGGCTTTCAAAAGCACACGCCAGTTAAATTCGTGAAGATTTTCATAAATAGTTGGACAAAGTACAAGTTGGCTTACTAAAACTTTTGGTAAAGCCGATGGAACCAGTTCCACTAGCTGCAGTGACGCTCGTATTCCGGTCCAAGCCTAAGCTCACAGAACTCGCACATGTTGTCTCAGCAGTCTCAGTCTTCCTGGACACTTCGGTGGAGCTACCTCTCGATGTAGCGTGCAAATTTGGGTCAATTGTTCTACTGGATCGCATTTGGGACTACAACGAGACGTGCAACTCGATTTTTACTGAAGAAACTGGGCCTTCATGGACATTTTGGAACTTTTTTCGAACTGACATTCACTACAGGCAGTACCAATTCACCAAGGTAATGATGGAGGCAGTCCGTCTCCAAGATGTGGAAATCGTTCGTTGGCTTGCAAGTAAGTTCCCAGAGACTACAGTAGTGATGAGCGTGGTTGATCGAGCTGCTTCTTCTGGGTCTCTGGAGATCCTACAAGTATTTTATGACCAAAATACGGAAGATCCTGGTCTTGATGTGCAATGGGAAGGGAATTTGTTGGCAGCGGGCGCCCGAAGTCGTAGCACTGAAGTGATGGAGTGGCTTCACGCACATTTTCCTTTCGATCCAACACAACAAAGTACTGCGTTAGAGGCAGCAGTTTGCAGTGGCAGCATTGCTGTGGCGGAATGGTTGCTCGCCCATGGAGCTACGTGGACTCGGAACCTTCCAACGCTCCGGTCTGCCCATTTTGTAGCGGAAGATTCGGGAAGCGTCGAGATGTTGAAGTGGCTGGACGAGCATGGACAACTTGAAGGTCTCCGGGGACTGGTGATCAAAGCTGCTGGAAGTGGATTCGCAGATGCTGTGCGTTGGCTACTTGATCGTGAAAGACAGGAGGCAGTTCAAAAACAGGAGGCAGAGATTCGATTTGCAATTCACAGTGCAGCCAGCAATGGACATTTAAGTCTGGCGAAGTATCTTTTGTCCCGTGCATTTCTACCTGGAGACGATGAGTCGAGGGCTACACAAAGAGCTCAAGACCAGCAGCTACTTCAATTATTTACGATTGACCATGGGTTTTGGGGCACAACTATGGTATCGAGCCAAACAATGCTCGAAGCCTCGAAGAAAGGCTTTCTTGATGTTGTGCAGTGGCTTTACATGGAGTTCGGGGAGGACCCAGATATTGATCTCTTTAGCCACCAGCTCACTGATTCGCTTGCAATGGATGGCGCTGCAACGTATGGCGATTTGAGTGTACTTCAGTACTTGCACGAAGTACAATTAGCGTTGAAATCCAAGAAACGGAAACGGGACGGTATTCTAGTCCCAAGTATCCCAGAGTGTAGTGTGAAAGCAATGGATGGGGCTGCAGCAAATGGCCACCTGGCTGTTGTCCAGTGGCTTCACTGCAATCAAAGCGAAGGATGCACAGTTAGAGCAATGAACGATGCTGCAAGTAATGGCCATCTTGAGGTGGTGGAATGGTTATTTACCAATCGATCGGAAGGATGTACGACGTTTGCGATGGACACAGCGGCGGAGAATGGGCATTTGGAGGTGGTGAAATACCTACACAACAAGAACGTTATGGGTTCGAAGAACGTAATGGATAGCGCTGCCGGGAGTGGGAACTTGGAACTCGTGAAATGGCTTCACTGCAACATAACAGAAGGTTGTACAACTACTGCTATGGATACTGCGGCAGCAAATGGACATTTGCATGTTATCAAATGGCTACATAACAACCGAACCGAAGGTTGCTCAGAGAACGCAACGAACTTTGCGGCCCAGGGAGGACATATCCGAGTGTTACAGTGGCTTTACTCACACTGGCCTACGGTCTGTACAAGTGAAGCACTCAAATCTGCACTACATCTCCTATCGCAGTATTTGGCACGATACGGGTAGAACCTTGGGACGCTCCGGTTTACATCTTGATCGACGACGTGTATTATTTCTCTATACTGTTTGTCATTGCATGTGTTATCTTGACTCCAGCAACAGCGGCACCTGACACGATCCCTAGCCCAATGAGAACAATGAGAGCCTTTGCCCACTTCGGCAGTGGCTCGTGATTCTGCGCCGCGTGTAGAATCTGCTGGGATGTTTGCGTGCTGAGCTTCGATGGTTTGTTCATCACGTGGGTGGCATACCAGGCAGCGCCTGGTACCCCCACTCTCTCCTCGTCGTCTCTGAGGAGTTTGTTGCGAGGCTCAGCGTTAACTCGGGTTGTATCCTCAGCTCCAGCGACGTTCGCCCTGCTAGCAATGACCACAGCTACGAGGACGGACAAGAAGAAGGCGTTCATGCTAACAAGAAGTTGGTGAGTGATTGAGCACCAGGATAACGTATAAGCTGTGTTAGCTTAAGAGTTTTAGGCACATCGCTTGCAAAGTTGCTGGTGCATGTATAGTATCAGGCCAGCGTACGAAACATAGCACAACCTCGAAATATCCAAGCTTTGCAGCAGAATCGAGAGTGAACAAACTGATCCTTCCACTTCATTGTCTAGGAAGAGTGAGACAGCAGATATGAGCAGTGTTTGCCTGTGCGACCAAACCGAAGCATTAAGAGGAGAACGCAGAATTCTTTGTGAAAATCTAATGAAATTTGTAGAATTTTACGCGAAGAGTGTGTGAAGTGCTGCTTGCTGTGGGGCTGGCAACGACGTCCATGCCTGGCCCATGATCTGTTCGGGAACTGCAGCGCGTAGACCAGCGAGCGTTGCGGCCAGCTCTTGGCGTAGAGCGGACGCCTCCTTCTCACCTACAGCCTTGCTCATCTTGCGCAGGAACTTCTCCTCTGCTACAGCGGAAAAAACTGTCACTACCTTGCCAAGGTGTCGGTAATCCGGAGCTCCTAGTACAAGAGGATGGCGGTCATTCACGTAGCCGCAGAGACGACGAGTAACAGCAAGAGATTCCTCCAAGTCTCCACGAAGAGGGAGTAGCTCCAGCCACTGAGGGAACAACGTCGCAGCATCCACAGAACCGGCCTGGAACTCACAGAACTTGCCAAGTGCAGCCACAGCATTATCCGTTGCGTTCCGTTGTTCGGGACTCTGGGCACGCGGGTGAGCTACAACGTTGTGAAGCAGTTGCAGACACTGTTCAGCGTGCGGTGCGAACAATTCGCCACCCTGTGAAGCGCACACACCAACACCAAAAGCTGCAGCTTGAACCAGTCCAGGTTCGCTTACTTCACGTAGAGCACTCTCCAACACTGGAAGGAAGACGTCTAGCCGACGCATGGCAGCATTGCCACAGTGTTCCAATACATCATCCACAACAAACAACGCCAGTCGACGGTCTTCCACCAGGCAACCAGGCGCGGCCAGAGCTGCCACCTTCTCCCACAAAAGCGTCATGAAAACAGGGAAGAACACAGCACCATGGCTCTTAGCGAGTGTCCCGATACATTCCGCCAGTACGAACTGAAGTTCTTGCTCAGCCACTTGGCTTTCACTGGACTGCGACGCGTCATCATCGTCTTCCTCCTCTCCTTCGGCTCCATCCATGTCGTCACTACCAGCGCCAGCTCTCCGCATGGCCCGACGTTGGAAACTGTCACCCAGAACCACCAGCAGACCGTGCACAAGCTCCCGAAGTTGAGCGTCATTGAGCTCCAGTGTAGGGTGCAGCTCTCGTGCATCGTTCAGGCAGCTAATCATGCTCTGCATGATGCTAACCACCAAATCCACGTCTGGCTCCGACGTCAGCGCGTTGACTAAGCGTCCAAGAGCAAAGTCCACCATCTGCTTGATAGCAGCTTCACTGTGCTCCTTGGAACCGGGAGAAGCAGTGGAAATAGCCACGCACTTGACGAGAGCAGGCATGGCTCGAATAGCAGAGGCACGGATGTCTGAGTGCACCGACTCAGTCAACAATGGGGCCAGTACCTGAGTCACCTGCTCAGCGTATGGGAAGAAAGCATCTTCAAGATCCGTCGCCATCCCGGCCAGAAGCTGGCAAGCCGTAGCCTTCTCCTCGAGAATAGACGTACGGATGCTCAGGCACTTGTCGTTAACCTGTGCAAGTTGAATGTCCTCACTGTCGGTGGAGCCGCCGCTTTCATCGTCGTCATCGTCACTACCCAGCGTCGTAGGGTCCACTTCGAACTCGGCTTGCTGTGTGGCTGCCTCCAGCAGCGTCGGCATCACAAGAGGCAGATACGGCGCGAAGTCGTGACCAAGACATGTGCAGCAACGCGCCCAGGCTTGAAGTAAATACGTGCGAATCAACTCGTTACCAACGATTGAAGGAGTCGCCTGCATCTCCGCCATCACCTTGAGGATAGCAGGAGCATCCCGTGAGAAGACTTCCTTGCCTACAGCTTGGCCAATGAGACTTAGACACTCGAGCGTAATGCCACCAAGCGTGAATGAGCTCGGAGCATTGGACTGCGGCATTAGCACTGCCGGCGATGCGGCCGCAGCCTGCATACTCTCTTGAAGACAGTTCATCAGAATCTGCTGTAGCGGCGGCATGACAGCAGCGTAATAATTGGTAAACGAAGCACCAGCCACCGTGGCCACAGACGAAATAGCTGTGATAGCCTGCTCCTGGACGACACGCGTAGCAATAAACGCCTGTGTAGGCGTCTGGTTGGCTCCAGGAGCCATCGACTGGCCGTGCTGCAGCAGAGCGAACAGTTGATGAAGCATTTTCTCCAGGTATGGGGTCAGTAACTGGGGTGGACACATGTCGATGAACTGGCGCAAAGCAGTAGCAGAATGAGCCTGCAGTCGGGGCTTGTTAAAATCTTCGAGATAGTGGGCCAATACAGTGAGAGCCTGGGAGTGGTAAGCTTCCTGGAACTGCGGCGCTTGATCGACAGAGAGCTGGCCAATGACATCAACAGCCGTGCAACAAACACGCGGGTGGGGGTCGTTGGCCTGGGCCAGTAGGTGACGCACAATGGCATCCAAGTTCTCATCGTCGAGGACGTCCAGAATCTGACAAAGACCCACCAAAGCCGCATGACGACTCACCCAGTTGTCGGAGCGAGCAGCGTACTCCTGAATCAGTGCGAAACATGTTGGAAGTGAGCGTTTGGCTCCCAGTGCACCTACTAATCTCTCCAAAGCCTCAGATCCCACGTCAAAGTTGGATATTTCCTGGTCGATACCTTGGCCACCACCAGACTGTTCATCCTCGCAATTAGCCACGTCCCAAGTCTCGAGATCCTGCAGTTCCAGCATCATCTTGAAGGCAACAGGGTACACCGTCTGTACGAACATGTTCTTGGGCAATCGACGACACCGCGTCGGAGCCTGTTCAGCCAATGACACGAGAAACTCCATGGCCAATTGTCTGCACCCATCGGGCATAGCATTGTCGTCATTCTCGTCCCTTGGAGCATCAGCAATCTGCACCATCGTCTCCACGAATTCCTTCAAGCAGGGCTTAAAGAAGGCGGCGTGGGGCTCAGCCACCTCAATAAGCACCTCCAGCGCCTCCATTACTTCATCAAACTGACTTGTAACCAGTAAAGAGTGTAGAGCAGCTAACACAAGAGGCACAGCACTGGAAAGCAGTTCTGGTCGAGGAACTTGATCCAGAGCGTCCAAATTCAGCAGTAACATACCCAAAGCACGCAGAGAATTAAGAGCCACGCGGCCTTCTCTATCAGCCAACCCTTTAGCCATCGTCTGTAGTACTGTGACATCCAGTGTCGAAGAATCTGACGCTTCCGCCGTCATTTGACTGGCTAGGAAGATAGCCACCATCTCCAAAACCCGTAACGAAGCCTCCCGCAGCGTCACAAGTGGTGCGTTGCTCCATTGCAGCAACTTCGGCAGCAGGTCGTCCCATTGGCCGTCCTCCAGGATGCTGCTGGCCAGTTCGCCCACCGTATCACACACTTTTCGACGGATTCCGCGGTTCTTCTCGCCGTCCTCGAGCACAGCCAGCAGCTGCTGCTTCACGACTGCGCGGGCCTGGTCAGTAGCTCGTGGCCAGAGCGACACCGCGTCACGTAGCAGCACGCGACGCAGCAGAACAGCGGCAAGAGCGCGGATATCATCCGGACTGGCAGAGTGGATGACACAGACGAGACCCAACAGGAGCTCGTCGCTGCAGTCGCTTTGCTTGAGCTGCGCGAATTGGGCCTCGGCCGCGTTACGGGCGGAGTTGTCCACGGCCAACAGACTCCACAGCAGCGCGTCCCAGGAGCCTGCCATTATTTACTGATACACTGGTTGATAATTAGATAAAATGCAGGAATGGATGGCCGCGGCGACACAAAAACAACAATGTAAAAACAATTATTATAGTTGAAAAAGCAATTATTTTGTGAAACAGCTTTTCTTTGGTAGGACTAGGGGTAATATTTGTAAATAAATTATTTAAATAATACATGTATCGATAAATATTATTTCGGTTAGGTTCGGAATATTTTTTTTAATAGAATGAGAGAAAAAGGCAAAAATAGAGTTCGTTCTTGTTATACTGTAGTATACAGGATAGTGAATAAGTGCTGGTACTAATCAGCAAACCCATTACAGTCATGTGCGTCAATAAGCAGCGCCTGATATGGGCTCTACCCGAAGACACGCCCGCTTTCTAAATCTGAAACTACCAGAATCAAATCTGACCCACTACCAGAATCAAATGTGACCATCTCAAACACAAAAGTACTTTTGGGGAGTGCACACAAAAAAGACCTAAATTGCGCGCCAAAAGAAAACAGCCCCGCTTTCCCGCCGAATAACATCGAACACACAAATGTATTATACTAAGTTTTTGTATTGAATTCGAAAACACACCCGCCAAAAATACGATGTACACTACACTACTTAAGTTTTTCACTTTGCAATCCTCTACACCGCCAAGGCCCCTCCATTGACTCAGCCCCTCCGTTACCACCCCCCTCCACAATGGCCGCCCCAGGAAGCCCCACCCCATACCAGTATCACGTTGACTATGCTCGCTACCTATGCGCCTTACTATAGCGCGCAAACGCTGGCGGTGCTGTCGCCGTTAGCAGCATGCTAATGGAAGGAGACTTCCATTGGCATGCTAACTCCTTCTTCAATGAGGCCAAGATCAAGATCACCAGCGCCGTTCGGCTGCTGTTGGCCTGGTGCATGCGGCTTCCGCAAGCCAACGCAGCCGAGCTGGCCGGTGTTTTTGTAGGCACCGTGCACTACTGGTACGCCGGCTCGCCTGTTGCCGCTCTACCTGCTCCAAGGAGCTACTCAAGGCTGAGTTCAAGGTAATGTTGCTTCATAGCTATACTAATGTTGCGCTAATGTTGCTTAAGTGACTTACGTATGTTATGTTGCGTAACTTAGATAGGCGGTGTTGGTAAAGTCGTCACGTCAAGGCCATGAGAGGCACCGCCTCGACGTTTACTTGGACGAGTATATGTGGCGCTCCTGATTTTTCCCAGCAAAACCGACCTCTGGTCAATTCATGGCAGGCTTGGTAGTTGCCATTTTAAGAAATGACTAAATTTGATTTTTTTATTTTTGATTCTTCTAAACCATTTCTAGAAAGCGGGCGTGTCTCCGGGGAGAGCCCTGATATGAAGTTAATTATAGAGGCATACAAAACGTAAGAGGAATCTGAGAAAGGGGCAAAACTACTGATTTAGTTCAAAACGAAAGACACGCTGCTTTTGCTAATTAAACACGAGTGAAGCCAGCAACTTCTAATCACCGCGGACGACACATTATCCCAGGCAGCTTCGCACCATTCTAGTGCTGTCAACATGCACACCTTGTACGGGTTTTCGTCGAAGTCACCGAGTCTATCTAACGCATGCATCATTTTTTCGCTAGTACCTCCCGCTTGATGCAGTAAATTATTCCTTGGTCCATCGGCTGAATCTTCGCCGTAGTATTAGGTGGAAGCTTTAGGACGCGAACGTGTGTGAGGACGAGGCCAGTTTCATCATGCGACGAAGCATTATCGACCAGCAATAATACACGGCGATCTTGCCGTGCCATTTTGGCAGCTAGCGAGCGCTGTGCACGACCATTTAGATGCTCGTGCGTGGTTGCACAGCAATAACTTCTGCTGCTGAGTAAGGCGAATGCGCTTGATTAGACTTGATTTCATGAGAGCTAATGGGGTCGTTCGGAGGCGGCAGGATAAAGCGAAAATGAGAGCAATCCGAGCCGTACGTGTCGGTGGAGAGCCCGCTTTCGCGCCCAAATTCAAACTCGCACCTTAGTGATGATTGGTGGAATTACGTGCACATCTACCAATAAAATCGCGAATCTGTTTTAAGTTGAGGCTATGTCAGTAGGCTCTGCACATCCTGGTCCCTTTGCCTGATCGGCAGTCCTATAATGTATTCAAATATATAAGCTGTAGGCCGTTGCATATTGACGCACATGACTGTAACCTTAGTTCGCCTGACAAATATCCCACCGGTAGGACGCCCAAAAGTCCTACCGGTAGGACAAGGTCAAGAGTGATGGTTACATACAATTTCCAAGTGATATGTGTTCTGTATTACCTTCTAGCGAGCTTGTGAAGCTTCTAAGTGCTGATGATAACACGTTCTACCTGTCATTGTCCCACAGAGTGCAAAGTAGGAATCTTCATTGCCGTCTGAGCATGTGGCTCAGTAAAACGATGCCGTCATCTTGCATATCTTGCATCGTCGTTGTGCTCGTTGGGGTGTCTTCTTGAGCCGTTTGTATCGAGGGCGATCTCCTAGTGCTAGAAGCGAGTGGGCAGGGACGCTGGTGTCGTCCATATCGCCATCCACATTACTATCTCTCCTTACCCTGCCTGTTAGATAGTCTTTAAAAATCAATTGGTGTGCTAATCGGGAAGCAAATTCGCCAAACGCAACCGTAGAGCAGGCAATGATATTGTTGCTCTTGGTCTCATGCTGGTAAGCAAGATAGGAATCCACAATAACCATCCCGAGAGTCGTGGCAAATATTCTGTGCGCCCACGAATGCGTAAGCCATTGACGCTCCATGACCCTTGTCGATAATGGTCGTGCACGTCAATTGTTGAAAAATGCCGAAAGAAAAGCTCCACCATGTATGGTCGAGGTATTCTTTTTTCGTAGCGCTCTGTGCGAATTTCGCCACCGGTAGCAACGCGTCGATGTCGAACACGCACGCTATCAGAACCAGGTAACGTGGTTCCTCTGTTAGATATTATCGTCTTGTGCTTTCGATCATTCCAGCAAAGCGCGTACATTTTCGACCCATTCGGGCAGCAACTCTCCATGGCTGGGTGGCTGCCACGAGGGCGCGGAACACTAGACCAACTTTTGAGATGGGCCATAGGATATTCATTGGTCGCAGTTTTAACCATACCCATGAAATACAGCCCCATCATTGAATTAAGCTGGACTAGTGTCTTCACAGACGAAAAGGCACTATCGGCGACGACGGTGCGGCCACTGCCAGCATACGGCTGAGCAAGTCGTAGGACAACAGCAGTGCCCTCCCCGAAGTCAGCATTGTATGCTTTTTGACGTTGCCGATGTGCACCTTCCATTAGATCAAGACCTAGCAAAATTCCAGTGTCGCCATCAGCAATAGATTTTAGCTCCGCCCCAACACCCTCTGGTTTCCGCTGGATCTTGGTAAGATGATGAATTCCGTCATGTGTATACTTTTCCTCCCTTCCTTGCCAAGAGCTCATACACTCATCCACACATAACACTGCGCCAGGAGAAATGACTTTTTTCCGTTGCTCATTAAAAGCAACAATTAGAAGTCTAACTGCCCGCCAAGGGTCCTCCGCTGGTGCTTGACTCGGCGCAAACCGAAGCGCACCTTGAATATTCTGAAAAGTTCGGCAAGTCATTCCGTAGAGTTGGCCGTAATTAGCAGCGGTTCCCACGGTTCCTTCTGGCACAGACGAGTTCCAATATACCGTCATGGGCCCACGTCGGGGTTCTAGAGTCATAGCCAACCTGATGCCAATCCAACGAAAGAATTCGCCTCGACCAATAACTCCATGGCGTCTCTCCATCAGCAACTTATTCGTTTCTTGTATCGTAGTTCGCAAAGATCCCATCGGGTACATGAGATAGAAGTAAGATGCGAACGAGCGTTCACCCAGTTGCAAATGCGGCGGCCAGTGAAGTGATGCCTTACGCGCAGGAACGAAATCTGCGGGGTCAATATACACAGCATCACGATGTACCCATTTCCTTCCGTGGGCGTACACACTTTCGTCTTTCTCAGTCTCGGCTCGCTGGGCTTCACAACCGCCACCAGCAACAGCGGTGGTTCTACTAGCATCACTCCCGCTCTCTCCATCCGACGAGCTGCTACTGAAGCTCATGTCTGAGCTGGAGTCTGCCACGTCAACACATGCATCACCTTCCTCCAGACGAGCTACTTGGGCGAGATCGGGTGGTGTCCACGCAGCTACCCCCACTTCGCGGCGTATTGAGCGAGCTGAGACGCTCTCTACAACATTGGACCTTGTAGGAGCGCATTCTAGACTCCATGCTGACCATGAGCACGACCCCACGCCGCCCAGCGAGCTTCTTAGACTTTCCCTCTACACGATCTCCCGGTAGTAGTGGCGCCGCCATTATGTCCCCGCTTGCTGCGATTCGAGTGGCGGAAGCGATAGCTGTCCTTCGTTTATGAAATGAACCAATCACAGCACAATAACAATTGTTTTGTTATGACGTGCACGTTTGCAAACTCTGTCCCACCGGTAGGACAATTGTAAGACCTTCGATGTTTGTAAACCAAAGGACAAAGGGAGAGGTGCAGGACTATATTACCAGTGATTCACAGCTCTTTCGTCTCACGACTACAGCTATCTGGGTTCTAGGTTGCGACAAAGGATGAATAAACCAACCAGTCACTCAAGACCAGCCCCTCATTTCCGAAAGCTTGTCGTGTAAGGCAACGATGAAATTGACGCCGGTGATTTTAGCTGGGCTTGCTCCCGAACAAGGGCAAGTTGAAAGGTATCTTCAACGTTGGCGTAAGAATCATCCTTGGGCGGATACTCAAGATGAATCCCCAGAAGCTGCTCTCTTCTATGTGTTGGTTGGATACCATCCGAGATCGGCGCAGATTAGTCTTTCATTGACGAGGCGGGGAAGGAGCCTAGAGACCATCCACCACATGTGATCCCTGTTGATACACTACTATTGTCTGTCCACCTTGACACACGTTGATCTTGTAGCGGCCGTGGCAAATGTCTCCACCTTCGTTGATGGGATTCCACGAGATCGAACTGGTGATTGAACCAATAATCAATTGTACAAGGACGATGGTTATTTTAGCGGTTGCGAGGATAAGAGGTAATGTAGCCCTCCCGTTCCTGTTTTCCGCGGTCGGTTCTCCATATCTGCGTCCACTCCGGTAACCCCGTCTGTCATTGCTTTTGAGCAGGGTCCGTACACGACGAGCTTGTTGAAAATGAGGAATGAGCTGAGGACTGGTTACCAGCGGTCAGTGGTCTGGATCGTTGTTCCACGATGCGAGTGTAGTAGAACTTTTGATCCTACAGCAGCCAGTTTTTTTTCCTCCTAGTATTTCTCCACTCGCACTAAACTGCTCAGCTAATTATTGATCCATGGAATTACATCTTTGACAAAGACCTTCGCGGACGGGTTGAAGGCGTAGCAAAGTGCTTTTAAGTATTACTTCGAAATAGTTGACTTTTAAAAAGAGATTGTGTGACTTGACAGTTTTATTCTAAAATAAAGTGCATTTGTTTGAGGAATGGTGAAGCAATGGGTGCCTTCCATAACCGTCTTTTGATTTTTTGGTCGAAATCTTTTTATAACGGATTTAGACACCTCAAACAACCGATAAAAAACAGCACCAGATTAATAGGCTAAAAACGACTACCGGAACCATCATAAAAAGATTACTGTGACCGATCCAGCTTGTCCCTCTTAATACAGTTGACCTAAAGTTGGTATGCACGTACTGACTGTGACAATATCTGTAGGACAAAATTTATGAAGAAATGCCTAAATTTAAAGATACAGCAGACTTCGTCTCCTCCATCTTGCAACACCATTAGGAGCGCGTCTGGCAGGCTATCAGTCTTCGCTTTCTGGACCCATAACCAACCTGCACCTATTTACTACGTGCCATGGACTACGCAGACGCTTCTCTCGGTCTGGGCAGATACGAAAGTGAAATAGAAAGCAGCTAGCTCGCGTAATTTTCGCGCACTGCGGCGACACTCCAATTTCAAAAATATCGCTACATGAGGGTGGAGTAAGAGAGCATAGTCTCTTCAATATAAAGTTTAAACTGGTTGCTCATTGAGGGTAGCACAAAACGAGTGATTAAACGGTTTTTGGTAATTGTTTGATCGCATTAAATTCTGATGACATCAAAGAATTCATTTTTTATCACTGCGTTTAATTATGATTTTAGGGACACCATAGCCCTAGAATAAAAAATCTCATACCGGTTATGGAAGGCACCCAATGGGGTATGAAGTCCGAAGTAGTCGCAATAGGAAGCAAAACCGAAGCCACGATGACAGAAACAATCTTCAAATTCTTAAGTCTTGGCCACGCCTTCTGCCAAATCAGTGGTTGCTGAAGACACAGAGCCTTAACGTACTAAGGGGCGACACCTAGCCAGATCTGGAACGTTTCCGAGCTTTCTGGCGCTCTCGTGTACCTTCAAGCATTCGCTTCAGTGATTTGCCTTTGCTGGGTTTGGCAGTCTTCCTGTCGATTCCCGGAGCGTACGAAAGCGCTATTGTTGCAGTCTTCTCCAGTTCTTCACGTGACATCAGTTCGGACAGAGTTACCTGAGAAGTACCAATTCTCTCTTTTTCAGCACGATGTTTCAGATCTCCTTGTACTACATGTTGTGCAATGGGATCTTTCGAACTCTCCACGATACGTGCAAGTATTTCAGCCACCTCCGTGCCAAAAAAGGGTAAGCTTCATTGCATATCGACTGAAAACTCAACGTGAAAACGCTGCCGTCCTCGTTTGACTTAACTGATCCGTCCAACGGCGTGGCGTAAATGAATCGTACGCGGCGTTTGCCTTCTTGTTCTCCAAGAACACCGATGTTGATGCGGATGACATCGCAGACGGCCTTTTGGGTCAGGGTAAGCCCCTCTGTTGAAACCTCCCTGTCATTTGAAGATCGATTCTTCACTTGAATCAAGACCAAAGACACCTCTTGCGTTTTTTCATCCGCAGCCACATTCGACCTACATTTTAAACACTTCTTAAAAATCGGGATGATCAGCTCAGCTCCGTCCTGGTTGCGTGGTAAAATACCTGCTGCTCGACGTCCGAGCAAATACCACAGGGTATCTTCATTCGGGTCCAGAGATAACTGCACGAAATGAGTGAACCCCACGTACCACTTCCTCCCCTTCGACCGCCATTCATCAAAAGCAGGTTTTAAATACTCGACCGGGTTTCTTCTTTCCCTCGTAATAAATCGGCATATCTTCAGTAATAAACTTCTCCAGAAACGTCTCCAGAGGAACAAATTGGCCGATGCGATTGTAATCGGGGGAGTCACCACCACCAAACGCACACGTGTCCATCGCCAGTAACCGCAAAATACGAGCCACCATCACTCCAACTCCGCCCGTATCAAGTGTTTCTTTCAGAATCAATTTCTCGAGCTGGGGTAAGATATATTTCGCGAGACCATTTTCCAGCTCATACCATACTTTTATCGCCCCTAGCGTGAGCACTGGGTCTGATGCGTAAGGTGCTGAGGTACCCGTCCATTTCGTAATTAACATACACAAGGATGGCCATGAAGTCTGCGACGACCCGAGACGCTAGTGCGGACGTCGAAAGTGGACGCACTCCCAGTCGACAGAGAAAGGACGCGACACCGAACATGGTCTCCTCCGTGTAGTTTCTTTTCTCAATACTCCGCCCCAGCATGAGTTTTCTTGCTGCCAAATTGGTAGCTTCCTCCAGACGAGTTGATCGCTTGCTGCTTCTGAAATTGCTGTGCCACATCGGCCGACCCATGCGTAGCAATGCGTTCTGAGCCTTCCTTTTGCCCCTCCGGGTCACGGTATGCTTGTATTCCGCAATCTCATCTTCCATGGTTACTTCCTCTCCTTCTCTGTTGACTTGACTCCCAGTGCTGTCACTATCATTTTTCTCTTCTTCCTCACTGTCCGAACGCCTTGTCCTCAACACACGCCTTGTCCTCACTCAACCCATCTCTGCAGCACTTGTGCCAATTTGCGGCCATCGTATGAGCTAGCACAAAAGGCGGGAACGAAGCCAAACGGTCTCTCGTAACTTTGAAAGACGGATCTGACACCCACGGTGGTGACAGGTCTGAGATCTTGGAATTCGTATCCACAAGTACTGCGACAACGCCACCACCTCCATCAATATCGATATTTGCGGAAACGAGAGCCACCCGCAGTTTACGAAATAGATTGAGACCGTCATCAGATCTGCCACGAAGCAAACCCCTTGCCTCGTCAACCACTAACACCACCATTTTCTCACCCGGAGCCCTTTTGTGGTCATGTGAGCGCTTCGTTTTAGCCGAGGTTGTACGTCTGCTCATCCAGCTGTTCGCTAGCGTCTCTGCTGCAACTGCATCAGCGCTCGCTTCGCTAAAAGTGCCACCCATTGCTCCTGGACGGCGCCCCAGTTCTCGATCGCGTAGTAATATTGTCGTTTTCAGCCAAATTTCCAAAGTCCGGCCTATTCGCTACCTTTGGGTGAATAACTCAGAAATCCACCCCGCGATATCTTTCTACCTTGGACTTTTTCACCTTGACCTTGTATCCAAGCTTCTCTTTACAGGTCGAAGATCATTTTGTTTGCGCTCTGAGGCAACTTTGCCGGATCCAAGCGGCTCGGCTCCTGAATGTCCTACAGCCCGCGTAACAAGAACACGAGTCAATACAAGGAAAAGAACGCGCGTCATCTCAGTGACTAACCCACCTCGTATGAACCGCTTGGGCTCTCAAAGTCCTGCATCAATGAGCTAAAATTGATGAGAATTGACGATGATAGTGTTCTCTTAGTATTTTTCGTTTTGGCGAATAAAATCATTATAAAAACCGATTGATAGCGACAATGAAAAATGACTTTATGTCCCTTTTTCAAATGCAACCTGCTCTAGCGCCAAACCCCTGAGTGGCTGGTTACAAAGGTTTTTACGGGCGGGGTGGAATGGGTATTGTGCCTATTTCTCCACTTGCTCAGTTAATTATTGATCCATGGAATTACATCTTTGACAAGAGATTGTGTGAATTGAAAGTTTTTATTCTAAAATAAAAGCATTTGTATGAGGAATGGTGAAGCAATGGGGTATGAAGTCCGACGTAGTCGCAATAGGAAGCAAAACCGGAGACACGATGACAGAAACAATCTTCAAATTCTTTAATCTTGGTCGCGCCTTCTGCCAAATCAGTGGTTGCTGAAGACACAGAGCCTTAACGTACTAAGGGGCGACACCTAGCCAGATCTGGAACGTTTCCGAGCTTTCTGGCGCTCTCGTGTACCTTCAAGCATTCGCTTCAGTGATTTGCCTTTGCTGGATTTGGTAGTCTTCCTGTCGATTCCTGGAGCGTACGAAAGCGCTATTGTTGCAGTCTTCTCCAGTTCTTCACGTGACATCAGTTCGGACAGAGTTACCTGAGAAGTATCAATTCTCTCTTTTTCAGCGCAATGTTTCAGATCTCCTTGTACTACATGTTGTGCAATGGGATCTTTCGAACTCTCCACGATACGTGCAAGTATTTCAGCCACCTCCGTGCCAAAAAAGGGTAAGCTTCATTGCATATCGACTGAAAACTCAACGTGAAAACGCTGTCGTCCTCGTTTGACTTAACTGATCCGTCCAACGGCGTGGCGTAAATGAATCGTACGCGGCGTTTGCCTTCTTGTTCTCCAAGAACACCGATGTTGATGCGGATGACATCGCAGACGGCCTTTTGGGTCAGGGTAAGCCTGTCTGTTGAAACCTCCCTGTCATTTGAAGATCGATTCTTCACTTGAATCAAGACCAAAGACACCTCTTGCGTTTTCTCATCCGCAGCCACATTCGACCTACGTTTTAAGCACTTCTTAAAAATCGGGATGATCAGCTCAGCTCCGTCCTGGTTGCGTGGTAAAATACCTGCTGCTCGACGTCCGAGCAATTACCACAGGGTATCTTCATTCGGGCCCAAAGCTAACTGCACGAAATGAGTGAACCCCACGTACCACTTCCTCCACTTTGACCGCCATTCATCAAAAGCAGGTCTTAAATACTCGACCGGGTTCTTCTTTCCCTCGTAATAAATCGGTATATCTTCAGTAACAAACTTCTCCAGAAACGTCTCCAGAGGAACAAATTGGCCGATGCGATTGTAATCGGGGGAGACACCACCACAAAACGCACACGTGTCCATCGCCAGTAATTAGCAGAATCCGGAAGCCATTCCGGAAGCCCCACGTACAAAATCACAGATGCATGCCGGAAAAACAGGCCCCCTCGTCAACATCATTATTTATTCCGGACGAGAGTGTATAGGGTGGATTAGACTTGATTTTTGTATGTAAATATAATGTCTTACGATTTGTATGCTAAGAGGCACATGCCATTCATTTTCCCCATTCAGCATTCAAGACCCCAAGCAAGAGTTCAAGCGTCCACGGGTAGGTTCCGCTGCCTGTCGTCGTTGTTTCGCGCCCGCGTAGCTCAGGGGTAGAGTGGGAGGCACCTCCTCCAGGCCGCTGGTTCGAGTCCAGCTGTGGACAAGCTTGATCTGTGCTGTGTCATGTGTTGTGGTGTGTTGGAATTCGCAGGCTAGCTACGCAAGGTCGGAAGCGGTCCATTGGTGCTATACAGGCATACAGGAGTCGACGATGGAGCCACTAGTGACCATCCCCAGGTACTACGCTGCAAGCTCTTGGTACGCAGCCAAATGTGACGACCGCAGCGCGCGCCATCGCTTTCGGAGAGTCGATGCTTTGGATGTAGGCTTTTTGCCGTCGAATTTGTGGAGACGCTCATTCGCTGTACGATCCATCGACACGGACAAGGTCCAGACTGCGTGCTTCCAGGCGTCATGCGCAGCTTTATCGGAGTGTGTCGGCTGTGCTGGGATCTGGTATGGCGCTTGGTAAAGCACCTTCATGATATTCACTGCGGCTTTAGATTCGGCACGTTTATTCTGCTCTTTTTTGCCTTTGACTGTTACCCAGATGCGATGAAGATACCAGTTCAAGAAGCTGCCAGCCAGTGTTGACGCCGTCGCAGGTGCTGCTACCGCAGGCACAGCTTGCCCAGGCCCATCAGCCGAGGAACGAGGAGCCACTTCAGCCTCTATTGTCCGGGCTGCGACAGCAGCGACAGCGTCTTCAATGCGGGCAATGCGATCGTTGATTGATGTCAGCTGAGCCAGCACATTCTCCAACGTAGACGACAGCAGTGATTCGCTACCAGCGGCGGTGCAGCTAACCTGCGAGTGATTCGTGGTGCACCAGCGAGTCGCCAAGTGCAAGCCCCATTCATAGCACGTGCTTGTTGAGATATGGTAGCCAAGCGCTGCATTGGTGGAAGCAATACCTCGCTCCAGCTCGTACAGGTAACGTGATACGTGCGATGGCGACGATACTGTGTTTTTTTATGGTGGCTAACACTGTTTCCATGTGCATGGCAGCACTGCAAAGGTCACGTTGGCCACTTCAACGGATACATTTAGCCGAGGATCCGGTGAGCCGAGGACGTGCTGGTAGAGCTGATTTCGCAGCGTGATAACTTGCCCAAACTCCGCGACGGTGAGACGATATTACAGATCTTCAATGCTTGGCGTTGCTACAGGTAAGTCGGGCGACTCATATCCCGCAAGAACTTTTGCTACACTTTGATCCTCACGAGTCGTTGTTCCAATGTATGCAAACGCTTTAGTCAACGAGTCGAACAGCCACGCGCCTCGAGTTGATATCCACTGGATCGCAAGCTTCGGAGACGCGTTAGCATATGCAACAGCCCCACGACGCAAGAAATGGCTGGTCATGTTGGGCGTCACTTCCTGCCGCGTTTCCTGCGGCATCTCCCTCAAGCAATCACGCAGAATCTCGGTAACGTAACCTGCAATATTCGGACGTTTGCGCTCACGTTTTAACGGCTGTTCACTTTCTTTGTCTACATCGTGTTGCAGGCTCTCCCAGAATATTACAGCTTCTTCCTGCGTGTACGTCTGGCTGCCAGGAAGATCGGACACCGCGTACCGAGGAACCAGCGGAAATAGGTACTCGGACGGCTCATCGTAACAGACAAAAAGCATGTCAAATGCATAGAACATGCATTGCTCCCAGCGTTCTGCTGACTTGTAATAGAGACACCCTGTACGACTGAGGTTTTAATTCTCGCAATATGAAGAAATAGTTCTCCAGAAGCTGCCACTGATAGTTGTTGCTTTCTAGCAAACCACGTGTCAATCGCTCTACCAAATGTGTGCCACATCATCGTAAGCAGAGCTCCGTCATGAATGTTCTTGAGCCCAGTGGCAACATCAGCATGGACAACTAAATGATCCACTAGCAAGGATAGGCCGTTTACAGTACAGCCCGAGGCATCATTTGTCTGCACATTCGCACGCAAATTTCGTTCATCAATCGCACTTGTCATCTTGCCACGAATTTTAGCGATACACTTCGAGTCTTGAAGCGAATCACTGTAGTGTTCTCTTAGCAAATTTACCACCTGAGAGAAGTACCCGAGGGCAGTTGCCTTAGCTAGATAACCATCAGCAGCACGAGACTTGCTACTCTTTTTGGTCTGTAGGAAAATGGAGAAAGCTGTTAAAAGTGAGTAAAAGTTCTGCATTGGTAGGCTAGTAGTTGCTACAAGAGATACATGCATTTTATCGAGCGCATCACTGTTTAGGTCTGCCGAGCACAAAAACTCGCTATACAGCCACTTCTTGCCCGACGGTGCCAGCGGGCGTGTCTAGGCCACGAGGCGCCCTCTTCATAGTAAATTCTGAAGTTAAAGTGTCTTGTGCTCAACACTTCAATCTATATTTATCGATGTTGGTTTCCGGCAATAGTTGTATTTATCCGATAAATCCAAAAGAATCTTTGTTTTAGTAAAGGAACTTATTTTGGCGTTCTTAAAAATGACGGACAATTCCGGAAATAAGTCGGAATAAATTACCCCTATTCACAACGGACTGTGATTGGTGTAAATATTAGTTTTTCGCTTCTAATTGGTTGCAAAACGCATAATTTACAACAAAGGGCTGGGGTGTCCGTCACAAAAAGACTTATCCTACAGTAACAGCCACCATCACTCCAACTCCGCCCGTATCAAGTGTTTCTTTCAGAATCAATTTCTCGAGCTGGGGTAAGATATATTTCGCGAGACCATTTTCCAGCTCATACCATACTTTTATCGCCCCTAGCGTGAGCACTGGGTCTGATGCGTAGGTGCTGAGGTACCCGTCCATTTCGTAATTAACATACACAAGGATGGCCATGAAGTCTGCGACGACCCGAGACGCTAGTGCGGACGTCGAAAGTGGACGCACTCCCAGTCGACAGAGAAAGGACGCGACACCGAACATGGTCTCCTCCGTGTAGTTTCTTTTCTCAATACTCCGCCCCAGCATGAGTTTTCTTGCTGCCAAATTGGTAGCTTCCTCCAGACGAGTTGATCGCTTGCTGCTTCTGAAATTGCTGTGCCACATCGGCCGACCCATGCGTAGCAATGCGTTCTGAGCCTTCCTTTTGCCCCTCCGGGTCACGATATGTTTGTATTCAGCAATCTCATCTTCCATGGTTACTTCCTCTTCTTCTCCGTTGACTTGACTCCCAGTGCTGTCACTATCATTTTTCTCTTCTTCCTCACTGTCCGAACGCCTTGTCCTCAACACACGCCTTGTCCTCACCCAACCCATCTATGCAGCACTTGTGCCAATTTGTGTCCATCGTATGAGCTAGCACAAAAGGCGGGAACGAAGCCAAACGGTCTCTCGTAACTTTGAAAGACGGATCTGACACCCACGGTGGTGACAGGTCTGAGATCTTGGAATTCGTATCCACAAGTACTGCGACAACGCCACCACCTCCATCAATATCGATATTTGCGGAAACGAGAGCCTTCCGCAGTTTACGAAATAGATTAAGACCGTCGTCAGATCTGCCACGAAGCAAACCCCTTGCCTCGTCAACCACTAACACCACCATTTTCTCACCCGGAGCCCTTTTGTGGTCCTGTGAGCGCTTCGTTTTAGCCGAGGTTGTACGTCTGCTCGTCAAGCTGTTCGCTAGCGTCTCTGCTGCAACTGCATCAGCGCTCGCTTCGCTAAAAGTGCCACCCATTGCTCCTGGACGGCGCCCCAGTTCTCGATCGCGTAGTAATATTGTCGTTTTCAGCCAAATTTCCAAAGTCCGGCCTATTCGCTACCTTTGGGTGAATAACTCAGAAATCCACCCCGCGATATCTTTCTACCACCATAACAAGTCTTCACCAGGATAGAGTTGTCGTCCGTCACAGAACCATTGACTTCAGATGGAAGCTGCCGCTACAACCCAATATGCACACCCCAACACGGTTTTACACTGTCTTTACGGCTACTACAATTTGGGTTACACGACAAAAGAATTAGCCCGTGTTTATAACAAAGATCTCAAAACCATCGGGAATTCCTGTAGAGTCAACTCATCTGCAGCACCAGAGCGATCTGTAGCTAGTGGATCAACGCACACTTTTTTAAACGCGATCAGGGATGGTGGAGTAGTAATAGCAGCACCATATTCGAACACCAGCAGCTTGACACTTTCTCCACGAATGGTATTAAGCCACACATTCCATGCTTGCTCCGTTTTCGTGCTGTCAACAAGGTGGCGTTTTGATTTAAACTGCATCATCTGGCTCCATTTCTCCATGCTCGGCGCTACGATAGACCACTCGTTTTGGTTCTTTACTGCTCGTCCTTTCATGTGTTCACGAAATTTTTTCCATAGCTTCTTAAGGATTGCGGTGAATGATTGTCCTTCAACAGCATACACTTCAAGCGCGTCTCCAGACGTGTCACGTTGGCTAACAGCAGTCTTCACTATTGGCGTGACAACAAGCCGGTACAAACGTTCATAGGTAGTCACATTTTCACCAAAAGGCGACCGAGTGTCATCGCGCATACGCTGCTGGGCAAGTACGGCTGAATTCAGGGCCGTATCCATGCCCTTGATAGGCAAAACCCGAACCGAAGCAGCCGATTCTGGTATCGGCAACAGGGTTTTTGAGTGCCAAACGGGGAGACCTTCGCACTGGTGGTGTCCCCTGTGATATTGGAGGCGAACGAGGGCTTCGTGGAGGCCTTGGTGACGATCACCAGTTGGTGGGCGAGCAGACGATAGCGCCCACGGCGCCTTCTCCAGACGAACTTGCACCTGGTTCAAAGAATCGGGGACAATTCTGCGCTAGCTGAATATTGTCGGGGCTTAATGCTTCGTCTAGTGACCTTCTAGCAAATGGGCGGGCAAAGTACGGTTGGGATCGGTAAGAAGTGCGTCTGCCACGCGCCTTCCCTCGCAGGGATGAGTGTTCCGCGCCGGCATTGTTTCCAGAATCACTCTCGCAGCCATAGCTGGCATCGCTACTCTCCATCTCGAGATGCAATATTACGAGGAATGCCTCAAAAGAGCATAAAATCTATTCTGTGTAGGAGGTCCGGCGATTCAGCGGCTGTTCGCCAAGGTCGATTCAATCAACCGCCCATGGGAATTTCGAATGAAGTCCACAATAGATAGTTTTCAATCGCTCCGATATGTCTTTCACTTCCGCATCCTCCAAGGGGTTAAACAGCCATTCACGAAGCTTAAGCGTGGCCTCCGGATACCCCGTTGACGTTCTTTCACGCATGCACATGTACAAAACCTTCATGTTTATGCCCGGGTCATTCGCGCTTAATGCGAGTTCTCGGAGCATCCGACTCTTGCCGAAGCCGGAGCTCTGCACGACCGTCACGTATGGCGCCTTGAGCTTCTTAGGGCTGTGGGCTACCCAGCACCGCCGCAGATACTGCCCAAGCTTGATGTGAGCGTCGCCCATGTACTCGGTTTCTGTGAACGCTTTCCGGAGCTGTTCAATTTCTCTCGTCGTCAAGACAACTGGGGTGGGTTCTTTTACTCCAAACGTGTTGACGAGGTATGTTGTTGCCTCGGTCGCAACCTTAGTCGCAAGGTCAGAGCTCGTCACTTCTGGAATCTTGTAGGTATTGCGGTTTCCTTTCTTGATAACGCCCTTGATTTCGGCTGATTGCGATTCGAGCTTGTAGGGGTCCGTGTACTCCTCCATATCGTCGACTTTAACGGCTACTAGCGCCTTGGACTTTTTCACCTTGACCTTGTATCCAAGCTTCTCTTTACAGGTCGAAGATCATTTTGTTTGCGCTCTGAGACAACTTTGCCGGATCCAAGCGGCTCGGCTCCTGAATGTTCTACAGCCCGCGTAACAAGAACACGAGTCAACACAAGGAAAAGAACGCGCGTCATCTCAGTGACTAACCCACCTCGTATGAACCGCTTGGGCTCTCAAAGTCCTGCATCAATGAGCTAAAATTGATGAGAATTGACGATGATAGTGTTCTCTTAGTATTTTTCGTTTTGGCGAATAAAATCATTATAAAAACCGATTGATAGCGACAATGAAAAATGACTTTATGTCCCTTTTTCAAATGCAACCTGCTCTAGCGCCAAACCCCTGAGTGGCTGGTTACAAAGGTTTTTACGGGCGGGGTGGAATGGGTATTGTGCCTATTTCTCCACTTGCTCAGTTAATTATTGATCCATGGAATTACATCTTTGACAAGAGATTGTGTGAATTGAAAGTTTTTATTCTAAAATAAAAGCATTTGTATGAGGAATGGTGAAGCAATGGGGTATGAAGTCCGACGTAGTCGCAATAGGAAGCAAAACCGGAGACACGATGACAGAAACAATCTTCAAATTCTTAAATCTTGGTCACGCCTTCTGCCAAATCAGTGGTTGCTGAAGACACAGAGTCTTAACGTACTAAGGGGCGACACCTAGCCAGATCTGGAACGTTTCCGAGCTTTCTGGCGCTCTCGTGTACCTTCAAGCATTCGCTTCGTTGATTTGCCTTTGCTGGATTTGGTAGTCTTCCTGTCGATTCCTGGAGCGTACGAAAGCGCTATTGTTGCAGTCTTCTCCAGTTCTTCACGTGACATCAGTTCGGACAGAGTTACCTGAGAAGTATCAATTCTCTCTTTTTCAGCGCAATGTTTCAGATCTCCTTGTACTACATGTTGTGCAATGGGATCTTTCGAACTCTCCACGATACGTGCAAGTATTTCAGCCACCTCCGTGCCAAAAAAGGGTAAGCTTCGTTGCATATCGACTGAAAACTCAACGTGAAAACGCTGTCGTCCTCGTTTGAGTTAACGGATTCGTCCAACGGCGTGGCGTAAATGAATCGTACGTGGCGTTTGCCTTCTTGTTCTCCAAAACCACCGATGTTGATGCGGATGACATCGCAGACGGACTTCTGGGTCAGGGTAAGCCTGTCTGTTGAAACCTCCCTGTCATCTGAAGATCGATTCTTCACTTGAATCAAGACCAAAGACACCTCCTCTTGCGTTTTCTCGCCCGCCGCCACATTCGACCTACGTTTTAAGCACTTCTTAAAAATCGGGATGATCAGCTCAGCTCCGTCCTTGCGGGTAAAGTACCTGCTGCTCGACGTCCGAGCAAATACCAAATGGTATCTTCATTCGGGCCCAAAGCTAACTGCACGAAATGAGTGAACCCCACGTACCACTTCCTCCACTTTGACCGCCATTCATCAAAAGCAGGCCTTAAATACTCGACCGGGTTCTTCTTTCCCTCGTAATAAATCGGTATATCTTCAGTAATAAACTTCTCCAGAAACGTCTCCAGAGGAACAAATTGGCCGATGCGATTGTAATCGGGGGAGTCACCACCACCAAACGCACACGTGTCCATCGCCAGTAACCGCAAAATACGAGCCACCATCACTCCAACTCCACCCGAATCAAGTGTTTCATTCAGAATCAATTTCTCGAGCTGGGGTAAGATATATTTCGCGAGACCATTTTCCAGCTCATACCATACTTTTATCGCCCCTAGCGTGAGCACTGGGTCTGATGCGTAAGGTGCTGAGGTACCCGTCCATTTCGTAATTAACATACACAAGGATGTCCATGAAGCGCATAGTGCATGCTTTCAATAAGCTGAATGCAGCCATCATTCCGGCGCAGACGCCGATTCCTAGAAAGGATGTTCTGCAGAACAACATGGTGGGATGTACGTTGTACAGTGCACTTGACTTGGTCGACGGGTATTATCAGTTGCTCATGAGAGCTAGCGATATACCCCTCACGGCTGTGAGTACTCCGAGCGGTATGCTCTGGGAGTGGTTGGTGATGCCCCAAGGGCTGTCGAACGCGCCTGCGACGTTCAATCGTCTAGTGACGCTGTTGTTCCGGCCCCATCGGGCGTACGCTCAGACGTACTTCGACGACATCTTCGTCCATAGTCGTGCGGAGCACGGGAGGTCTGATGTGGAGAACCACCTTGACCATTTGCGAGCGGTGCTCGAGTGCATGCGCACGAATAAGTTGTATGCCAACTTGGATAAATGCTTCTTTGGCGCGGAGGAAATTCCTTTCCTCGAATGCTTCATTGGGAAGCGGGGCCTTAGGGCAGATTCTGCCAAGGTTAAGGCCATTGTGGACTGGCCGGTTCCATCGAACCAGAAGGACTTGCGTAAGTGGCTTGGCTTGGCCAACTACTTGCACAAGTGTAGCGAGAACTACGCTGATATGGCTCGGCCATTGTCCAATCTCCTTAAGAAGGATGCGCCTTGGTGCTGGGACGTCGTTCACGACGAAGCCTTTAAGGCTGTTAAGGAGAGTCTCCTTCATGCGCCCATCTTGGGCGCTTCCGGACCCAGATCGCCCGTTTAGCGTCGTCTGCGACGCCTCCGATTTCGCAATCGGTTGTGTTTTACTACAAGCAGACGCCGAAGGGCGTGAACGCGTTATCGCGTTTGAATCTCGCCAGCTTAAAGCTGCTGAGAAGAACTATCCAGTTCATGACAAAGAGCTACTTGCAATGAAGTATGCTCTAGTCAAATTTAGAGTACATTTACTCGGCTCTAAGCTATACAGATCATGCGTCTTTACGCACTGCGACTCAGTCGCCTCACCTCTCACAGAGGATGGCAAGATGGTTGTCATTCTTTGCCGAATACAACTTCGAGGTGAAGTATAAGCCGGGTCGGCTTAATGTAGTGGCCGACGCGCTATCGTGCATGCCGGACTACGAGCTAACCCATGTCACTACTGTGATGTCGTCGGTCCCAGACCTTTTACGCAGGGCATACGCCCAAGACGACACATGTGTAGCTCTGCTACGTGCTCTTGGGAGCGAAGAGTTTAAAGACTCTGACAAGGAATTGTCACCGCGCTTACGCGCGAGGCTGCAACGTTATACGCTTGATCATGGCCTGCTGTACTACAGCACTGACCCTGAGGACACTCCTCGAGTAGTCGTCCCTCATGATGAGGATCTTAAGTATCGCATCCTCTATGAGGTGCATGATACGCCTGTCGGTGGACATCTTGGTCGTGAGAAGACCTATGGCTCGGTGAGCAATATGTACTGGTGGCCTAAGATGTACAAGTGGGCAAGCACCTATGTGCGTACATGCGAGACATGCCAACGGACCAAGTCCGCGCCGCATGCGGCTGCGCCGTTGGCGAGTTTGCCAGTCCCTTTGGGATGTTAGCAGTCCATTAGTATGGACTTTGTGTTTGGCCTTCCCAAGGATAAGGCGGGCAACACGGGTGTCGTGGTCTTTGTTGACCGACTGAGCAAGATGGGTCATCTTTCGGTATTGGCGGAAACCGTTGATGGTGAGGATACAACTAAGCTGTTCTTAAACAGAGTTTTTCGCCAACATGGCTTGCCTGAGGCAATTGTCTCTGATAGAGACCCTCGCTTTACAGCGAAGTTCTGGACGTCCTTGTTCAGGGTGCTCGGCACCAAGTTGGACATGTCCACGGCGGATCATCCGCAGACCGATGGTCAAACTGAACGCGTGAATCGCGTTGTGGAGGATATTCTCCGGAGCGTCTGCGCTGAAGCGCCACGACGCTGGAGCGAGATGCTCCCCCTCGTTGAGTTCGCAATGAACAATGCGGTGCATGCCTCGACAGGCTTCACCCTGTTTTATGTGAACGGCTTGGTCGACCCTTGCGTCCCTCTAACGCCGCCACGGTGTGGCCCTGGGCTTGATGGGGGAGGGTTAGCCGATCGGCTTGCTGATGTCAGCCCAGTTGCGGTTCGCAAGCAAGTCGATGACTTTGTCTCTTTGAGACTGAGCGTCATGCGCCAGGTGCGCGACGCGATGGCTGAAAGCCAGGATCTCCAAAAGGAGTATGCAGATGCCAAAGGCAGAGGGAACATGGAAAGGTTTGAGATTGGAGGTCTCGTTTTATTAAACGCTAAAAACCTACCTACACATGCAGTGTCTGCGGTCTTTAAGACCAAGTTGAGACCTAGGTTCATTTTACCGTTCAAGGTCGTGGCCAAGAATGGCCTTGCGTACACGTTCAATCTTCCGAAGAAGACGCGTACGCACCCGGTATTTTATGTGGGCTTGCTTAAGCCATACCGGGACCCTGCTCGGGTGAGCTCTGAGGCGCTAGCGCCGGGTCGGACAAGGGCTGCGAAGCAGCGAGAGGCGGCAAGGCAGCAAGAGGCTGCGAAACAGCAGGGTGCCGGGGCCCAGCACCAGGGTCCGAGAGCGCGGGATACTGCGGGGCAGCAGGGCGCGGAGGCGCAGGAGGCTGCAACGCAGTGGGCGGTAGAGCCATCGGAGGTGGCATCGCCACGGGACGAGAGCCGTACGGCTGCATCCGAACCAAGAGGTCGCGTTGACCTTGCAGCTGAGCAACCTGACGCTCAAGGTCTACGACCCGCTGCTGCATCGCCTGAGGCGAATCAAGCCAGCCAAGGCGACGCTCGACCTCCTCGAGGCCATTAGCTAAGCGATGTGAGGAGCGGTCAACGTCGGCGACGTAGTTGTTCACCGAACGGACATGAGTCTGCAAGTGGAGCAGCTCGTCCCTACTCGCAGCGCGAGAGTCCATCGGCCGCTCGGCCTCCTCCTGCTCTGCTCGATGAGCCTGGGGATCTCCACTATCACGTGGAGCGCCTGATGGCGCGGCGCAGGCGCCAGGGTCAAACCCAGTATCTGGTAAAATGGCGAGGTTGCCCTCATTCCGAGAACTCATGGGAGTTTGAGGTGTCATTGCGGCAGGATTGCCCTGACGTCGTTGACGCTTATGATCGACGTCACCCGGTGACTGACCGCCCGCAGGGTGTGCGACGGAGTCGCCATGCGCCACGCGCTTCCCACCACTAGAGTGGGGCGACGACAGGTCGATAGCCGAGCTGAGGCTTTGACCAATGGCTATAACAGCCGACCCATGGCTATGGGTAGGGCTGCTCACAGCGTGAGCAGGAGGCCGGGGTGCCACGTAGCGTGAGGGACGTTGTCCTGGTACACGCCGTTTTGCTTGTCGCTTCGCGAAGTCGAGGCGTAAGCGCCGCTCTAAGCGGATATCTGTTTCCGAGAAACTAGCTCGGAGAGCATCGTAGGAGTGGAGTCGTCGGGATAGCTCCACCCAGTTTTGAAACTGCGCTTCATAAGCGGCCATTGTTTGCCCCTCTGAGAGGACCACTGGCACAGTACACATGGCCGGCACGGCCTCGCCGTGGAGCTGCTGACGCAGGCGCTCCCGGTACTCCGAAGGGGTCGTGACTTGTGGAGTCAAGAAGCCCTCGCGGAGCGGCTGTCGTTGGACGACGTCATCCGTCGTCCCGGGCGCGGGCCCACACGTGTAGGTGTCCAAGAGCTGCGAGGCAGCGCGCCGAACGACTTCTGCAGGAGAAAGACGGTCATAACCGTAGTCGCGACGCGACGTGCCCACAATGGGGCGTGCTACGGGTCTGTTAGACCGAGCGCGAAATGCAGCCTCAAGCTGCCGGCTTTGAGCCCCGTCCAGGTCGTTGGAGACCACGCCTGGCTCAGGGAGCTCGTCCTCGTTTCTCGAGGAGAGAGGAGGCGCATTGCGCAGGGCGTTCGCGGAACCATCACGGTTCGGGAACGGATTAGGCGTCCGCAGCTCGCGAGAGCGCGGCGCAGGGCTTGAAGGCCTCGGAGAGGCAGCCTCCTGGCGTGTCGGAGTCTCGTCGTCATCGTCCGGGACGATCTCACCCTGCTCGTGCTCGTCGAGCCAGGCGCTTTGTCGCGTACGCGGTGGCGATAGCTCAGGAGAGCTCGGAGCTTCGCTCCCACCCGGATGTTGGCTCGTGGAGCCGGAGCCATGGCGCCGTCGATGCTCACGGTGGTACTGTTGTACACTGAGCCGCTGTGGAACAGCCTCCCCGTCGTTGCGATGGCCTGTGTCCTGTGGGGAGCGTGGGCTGCTGTGCGCTGAGGCGCTGTCACCCTGTGACGTTGGAGTTTGGTCAGGTGACCGCGGAGGCGACGTAATGGCCGATGGCCCGCGCGTAAGGTTTAGCATTTGGAATGCAGTTTCGATAATGGGCTCTGGGAGCCGAAGTTCTTTGAACTTGTGATGAGGTAAAGTGACCTCTAACGTCTTGAAAAGATAAGACCTCAGTGAGAAAGTGTCGTGGACACGGGTGTCCACATCTTGGTGGGGGGTGGTGTAACGGGGTTACACGGGTTTACATCTGGTGTGTTCCACACATGGATACACTTTGTGTAAGGTACATATTTGATGTACGGACACTCGAGGGAGTGTGTGTGTGGCTGAGAGCCACACGTTATGCATTTGAAGTAGGATTATTCTTGGTTTTACTATGTTAGATAGTTAAACACATACATTTATCTCCTAGGCGGCCAGCCGCAATAAAAGATAAATAAACAGTTTGGATTTGGAACACTAAGTAAAAGGTCCTTTTATTAAGGTCGTAGTTAGTAAGTGCCTTTGGTAATTAAGGCCTATTAACCCTTTATAAGGTGTGTGTTAACCCTCTTCCTCCGACGCTAAGCTACAGTGCGCGCCAAAATTATAGGCCCCCTACAATTTGGGGCATAACTTTCTTAATGGTGCTATTTAGATATGTTAGGCGGAGCATAAAATGGAGTCTGGCGTAAGTCTTAATGATTATTGTGCCTTTCTGCCAAAATGCCCTCCGTTTTAGGGTCCTACGTAGGAGGAGTGGTCCTTCAAAAGGTCTCCTAAAAGACCAGCTGCTCCCCTCTAAAAATTACCCTAACCCGCAAAAAAGGCACTAATTTTGTGTGGCGCGCGAATACACCGCGGCTGCAGTAGTGTGCCCCGGACCTCTACCTCTACCTTCTCCACTATCTGATTCCTGTGCACAAATGGCGGAGAAGGTAGAGGTATGGGGCACTGCAGTCGATGAATTGCGGAAAGAGTTTGGAGTGTCGTCAAGGACGACCGACGTCGAATGCCTAGTCGCTAAATATCACAATAGCAATTCAGAATTGTTTGCTCAGATGTACTACATTGCCTGCTGAAACTTTTAAAACTACAGCAACAACAGTCATTTCGGTGTTGTAAACGTAGTGTACAATGATACCAGGCCATATGAATAACCCACTGACCGCTTGAACAATCCATTGATGTTCGGGTAGTGCTAGTGGCCTTACGTAAGTCTGAATGGCCGGAAATTTTTGGCCATTCGGACCTTATTCCTTTAAATGGTGGTCTTTAGACCAAATCGGACCCCTTCCGTAGGACCTCAGGACCAACGTTGATTGGGTGGTGCCGCATAAATAACCGTTGTTAATTGGATATAAATTTGTTTTTCTCTGGTCGTCGGCGTAAATCGTCACTGCAAGAACAGCAAATCCTACCTATAGCCCCAACCCCTCCTTCTAAGGACATACCGTTTCAGGTCAGATTGGCCAAAAGTTCGGAAAGGCACAATAGAATATCGTCGATTAAGCATAGGCTGGTATACAAGTTACAGGTTTAACCAGCGCGACAAATTTTAGGACCACCCATCCTTCATACTAAAATCAAGTATAAACAGAATGATTGTACAGCGATGGGTCGACAGTTGAACTAACTATTTGTATGCGCCACTTTGAGCCCAAGGAGCGGGGCTGTCTTGGCATGAAGACGCGTGATATGGGGACACTATGTATTAAATACCCTTCTCGATGCAATTAAGTTCCTGCCTGAGCAGTTAGGCATCATTACGGACTACCATTAAGGAAAAAACTAGGAATACATAACTTTATGCACATTTCTTACGTTTTACTATGGAATTTAGGTTAAAAACCGATCGTTCTCAAAACTTCTAAAAATTATGCCAAACATAGTGAGCCAACGTGCTCTCGTTAAGCGTGCATGCAGGGGACACACAGAGCTTTGATATAAACAACTGCATATACGCAAAGAACCTCTCAAATTGCCGTCAGGGCAACGCATGCTCCGCTCCTTGGGCTCAAAGTGGCGTCCCATACAAATAGTAAGTTCAACTGTCGTACAATCATTCTGTTTATACTTGATTTTAGTATGAAGGATGGGTGGTCCTAAAATTTGTCGCGCTGGTCAAACCTGTAAATTGTATACCAGCCTATGCTTAATCGACGATATTCTAATCGTTAAAACTTACGCCAGACTCCATTTTATGCTCCGCCTAACATATCTAAATAGCACCATTCAACTCGTAAAATTGTGAAAGTTATGCCCCAAAATGTAGGGGGTCCTATAATTTTGGCGCGCACTGTACGGCAGCCTCGCTGCACTAATGCGGACGTCGAAAGTGGACGCACTCCCAGTCGACAGAGAATGGACGCGACACCGAACATGGTCTTCTCCGTGTAGTTTCTTTTCTCAATACTCCACCCCAGCATGAGTTTTCTTGCTGCCAAATTGGTAGCTTCCTCCAGACGAGTTGATCGCCTGCTGCTTCTGAAATTGCTGTACCACATCGGCCGACCCATGCGTAGCAATGCGTTCTGAGCCTTCCTTTTGCCCCTCCGGGTCACGGTATGCTTGTATTCCGCAATCTCATCTTCCATGGTTACTTCCTCTTCTTCTCCGTTGACTTGACTCCCAGTGCTGTCACTATCATCTTTCTCTTCTTCCTCACTGTCCGAACGCCTTGTCCTCAACACACGCCTTGTCCTCACTCAACCCATCTCTGCAGCACTTGTGCCAATTTGCGTCCATCGTATGAGCTAGCACAAAAGGCGGGAACGAAGCCAAACGGTCTCTCGTAACTTTGAAAGGCGGATCTGACACCCACGGTGGTGACAGGTCTGAGATCTTGGAATTCGTATCCACAAGTACTGCGAAAACGCCACCACCTCCATCAATATCGATATTTGCGGAAACGAGAGCCACCCGCTGTTTACGAAATAGATTGAGACCGTCATCAGATCTGCCACGAAGCAAACTCCTTGCCTCGTCAACCACTAACACCACCATTTTCGCACCCGGAGCCCTTTTGTGGTCCTGTGAGCGCTTCGTTTTAGCCGAGGTTGTACGTCTGCTCATCAAGCTGTTCGCTAGCGTCTCTGCTGCAACTGCATCAGCGCTCGCTTCGCTAAAAAGTACCACCCATTGCTCCTGGACGGCGCCCCAGTTCTCGATCGCGTAGTAATAGATAGTTTTCAATCGCTCCGATATGTCTTTCACCTCCGCGTCCTCCAAGGGGTTAAACAGCCATTCGCGAAGCTTAAGCGTGGCCTCAATATACCCCGTTGACGTTCTTTCACGCATGCACATGTACAAAAACGTCATGTTTATGCCCGGGTCATTCGCGCTTAATGCGAGTTCTCGGAGCATCCGACTCTTGCCGAAGCCGGAGCTCTGCACAACCGTTACGTATGGCGCGTTGAACTTCTTAGGGCTGTGGGCTACCCAGCACCGCCGCAGATACTGCCCAAGCTTGATGTGAGCGTCGCCCATGTACTCGGTTTCTGTGAACGCTTTCTGGAGCTGTTCAATTTCTCTCGTCGTCAAGACAACTGGGGTGGGTTCTTTTACTCCAAACGTGTTGACGAGGTATGTTGTTGCCTCGGTCGCAACCTTAGTCGCAAGGTCAGAGCTTGTCCCTTCTGGAATCTTGTAGGTATTGCGGATTCCTTTCTTGATAACGCCCTTGATTCCGGCTGATTGCGATTCGAGCTTGTATGGGTCCGTGTACTTCTCCATATCGCCGACTTTAACAGCTACTAGCGCCTTGGACTTTTTCACCTTGACCTTGCCCCCAAGCTTCTCGTTTAACAGGTCGAAGCTCATTTTGTTTGCGCTTCGAGACAACGTTGCCGGGTCCAAGCGGCTCGGTTCCTGAATGTTCTACAGCCCGCGTAACAAGAACACGAGTCAATACAAGGAGAAGAACGCGCTCCATCTCACTGACTAATCCACCTCGTATGAACCGCTTGGGCTCTCAACGTTCTGCATCAATGAGCTCAAACTGAGTGGCTGGTTACAAAGGTTTTTACGGGCGGGGTGGAATGAGTATTGTGCCTATTTCTCCACTTGCTCAGTTAACTATTGATCCATGGAATTACATCTTTGACAAGAGATTGTGTGAATTGAAAGTTTTTATTCTAAAATAAAAGCATTTGTATGAGGAATGGTGAAGCAATGGGGTATGAAGTCCGACGTAGTCGCAATAGGAAGCAAAACCGGAGACACGATGACAGAAACAATCTTCAAATACTTAAGAATTGGTCACGCCTTCTGCCAAATCAGTGGTTGCTGAAGACACAGAGTCTTAACGTACTAAGGGACGACACCTAGCCAGACCTGAAACGTTCCCGAGCTTTCTGGCGCTCTCGTGTACCTTCAAGCATTCGCTTCGTTGATTTTCCTTTGCTGGATTTGGTAGTCTTCCTGTCGATTCCTGGAGCGTACGAAAGCGCTATTGTTGCAGTCTTCTCCAGTTCTTCACGTGACATCAGTTCAGACAGAGTTACCTGAGAAGTATTAATTCTCTCTTTTTCAGCGCAATGTTTCAGATCTCCTTGTACTACCGGTTGTGCAATGGGATCTCTCGAACTCTCCACGATACGTGCAAGCATTTCAGCCACCTCCGTGCTAAAAAAAAGGGTAAGCTTCTCTGCATATCGACTGAAAACTCAACGTGAAAACGCTGTCGTCCTCGTTTGACTTAACAGATCCGTCCAACGGCGTGGCGTAAATGAATCGTACGTGGCGTTTGCCTTCTTGTTCTCCAAAACCACCGATGTTGATGCGGATGACATCGCAGACGGACTTCTGGGTCAGGGTAAGCCTGTCTGTTGAAACCTCCCTGTCATCTGAAGATCGATTCTTCACTTGAATCAAGACCAAAGACACCTCCTCTTGCGTTTTCTCGCCCGCCGCCACATTAGACCTACGTTTTAAGCACTTCTTAAAAATCGGGATGATCAGCTCAGCTCCGTCCTTGCGGGTAAAATACCTGCTGCTCGACGTCCGAGCAAATACCAAAGGGTATCTTCATTCGGGCCCAAAGCTAACTGCACGAAATGAGTGAACCCCACGTACCACTTCCTCCACTTTGACCGCCATTCATCAAAAGCAGGTCTTAAATACTCGACCGGGTTCTTCTTTCCCTCGTAATAAATCGGTATATCTTCAGTAATAAACTTCTCCAGAAACGTCTCCAGAGGAACAAATTGGCCGATGCGATTGTAATCGGGGAGTCACCACCACCAAACGCACACGTGTCCATCGCCAGTAACCGCAAAATACGAGCCACCATCACTCCAACTCCACCCGAATCAAGTGTTTCATTCAGAATCAATTTCTCGAGCTGGGGTAAGATATATTTCGCGAGACCATTATCCAGCTCATACCATACTTTTGTCGCCCCTAGCGTGAGCACTGGGTCTAATGCGTAGGTGCTGAGGTACCCGTCCATTTCGTAATTCACAAGGATGGCCATGAAGTCTGCGACGACCCGAGACGCTAGTGCGGACGTCGAAAGTAGACGCACTCCCAGTCGACAGAGAAAGGACGCGACACCGAACATGGTCTCCTCCGTGTAGTTTCTTTTCTCAATACTCCACCCCAGCATGAGTTTTCTTGCTGCCAAATTGGTAGCTTCCTCCAGACGAGTTGATCGCTTGCTGCTTCTGAAATTGCTGTACCACATCGGCCGACCCATGCGTAGCAATGCGTTCTGAGCCTTCCTTTTGCCCCTCCGGGTCACGGTATGCTTGTATTCCGCAATCTCATCTTCCATGGTTACTTCCTCTTCTTCTCCGTTGACTTGACTCCCAGTGCTGTCACTATCATCTTTCTCTTCTTCCTCACTGTCCGAACGCCTTGTCCTCAACACACGCCTTGTCCTCACTCAACCCATCTCTGCAGCACTTGTGCCAATTTGCGTCCATCGTATGAGCTAGCACAAAAGGCGGGAACGAAGCCAAACGGTCTCTCGTAACTTTGAAAGGCGGATCTGACACCCACGGTGGTGACAGGTCTGAGATCTTGGAATTCGTATCCACAAGTACTGCGAAAACGCCACCACCTCCATCAATATCGATATTTGCGGAAACGAGAGCCACCCGCAGTTTACGAAATAGATTGAGACCGTCATCAGATCTGCCACGAAGCAAACTCCTTGCCTCGTCAACCACTAACACCACCATTTTCGCACCCGGAGCCCTTTTGTGGTCCTGTGAGCGCTTCGTTTTAGCCGAGGTTGTACGTCTGCTCATCAAGCTGTTCGCTAGCGTCTCTGCTGCAACTGCATCAGCGCTCGCTTCGCTAAAAAGTGCCACCCATTGCTCCTGGACGGCGCCCCAGTTCTCGATCGCGTAGTAATAGATAGTTTTCAATCGCTCCGATATGTCTTTCACCTCCGCGTCCTCCAAGGGGTTAAACAGCCATTCGCGAAGCTTAAGCGTGGCCTCAATATACCCCGTTGACGTTCTTTCACGCATGCACATGTACAAAACCTTCATGTTTATGCCCGGGCCATTCGCGCTTAATGCGAGTTCTCGGAGCATCCGACTCTTGCCGAAGCCGGAGCTCTGCACAACCGTTACGTATGACGCCTTGAACTTCTTAGGGCTGTGGGCTACCCAGCACCGCCGCAGATACTGCCCAAGCTTGATGTGAGCGTCGCCCATGTACTCGGTTTCTGTGAACGCTTTCTGGAGCTGTTCAATTTCTCTCGTCGTCAAGACAACTGGGGTGGGTTCTTTTACTCCAAACGTGTTGACGAGGTATGTTGTTGCCTCGGTCGCAACCTTAGTCGCAAGGTCAGAGCTTGTCCCTTCTGGAATCTTGTAGGTATTGCGGATTCCTTTCTTGATAACGCCCTTGATTTCGGCTGATTGCGATTCGAGCTTGTATGGGTCCGTGTACTTCTCCATATCGTCGACTTTAACAGCTACTAGCGCCTTGGACTTTTTCACCTTGACCTTGTATCCAAGCTTCTCTTTTAACAGGTCGAAGATCATTTTGTTTGCGCTCTGAGACAACTTTGCCGGGTCCAAGCGGCTCGGCTCCTGATAGTTCTACACCCGCACGACAAAAGCATGTGTCAATACAAGGAGAAGTGATTTGCGCCGTCGTCGGGCGTAAATTTGACACTGAATTTGTCAGCGCTTAGCGCGGGCTCGCGTACGTCACTCGTGCTTATAGAGCAACCTTCATCCAGTCTCTCGCAAAAGATGATCCTCAGTCTCTGCATCTTCGTCTGCGCACTGTAAGCGACCCAGCCACGTCCCCGGTAGTGACAACTCTTGACCTGAATGTGCATGAAATTTTGTCAACAACATAAAGCCAATTTTTCATTGTCGCTTTCAATCGGTTTTTTATAACGATTTTATTCGCCAAAACTAAAAACATTTAGAGACCACTATATTGCCATTGTCAACTCTCATCAATTTTAGCTCATTGATGCAGGACTTTGAGAGCCCAAGCGGTTCATACGAGGTGGATTAGTCAGTGAGATGGAGCGCGTTCTTCTCCTTGTATTGACTCGTGTTCTTGTTACGCGGGCTGTAGAACATTCAGGAACCGAGCCGCTTGGACCCGGCAAAGTTGTCTCAGAGCGCAAACAAAATGATCTTCGACCTGTTAAAAGAGAAGCTTGGATACAAGGTCAAGGTGAAAAAGTCCAAGGCGCTAGTAGCTGTTAAAGTCGGCGATATGGAGAAGTACACGGACCCATACAAGCTCGAATCGCAATCAGCCGGAATCAAGGGCGTTATCAAGAAAGGAATCCGCAATACCTACAAGATTCCAGAAGGGACAAGCTCTGACCTTGCGACTAAGGTTGCGACCGAGGCAACAACATACCTCGTCAACACGTTTGGAGTAAAAGAACCCACCCCAGTTGTCTTGACGACGAGAGAAATTGAACAGCTCCAGAAAGCGTTCACAGAAACCGAGTACATGGGCGACGCTCACATCAAGCTTGGGCAGTATCTGCGGCGGTGCTGGGTAGCCCACAGCCCTAAGAAGTTCAAGGCGCCATACGTAACGGTTGTGCAGAGCTCCGGCTTCGGCAAGAGTCGGATGCTCCGAGAACTCGCAATAAGCGCGAATGACCCGGGCATAAACATGACGTTTTTGTACATGTGCATGCGTGAAAGAACGTCAACGGGGTATATTGAGGCCACGCTTAAGCTTCGCGAATGGCTGTTTAACCCCTTGGAGGACGCGGAGGTGAAAGACATATCGGAGCGATTGAAAACTATCTATTACTACGCGATCGAGAACTGGGGCGCCGTCCAGGAGCAATGGGTGGCACTTTTTAGCGAAGCGAGCGCTGATGCAGTTGCAGCAGAGACGCTAGCGAACAGCTTGATGAGCAGACGTACAACCTCGGCTAAAACGAAGCGCTCACAGGACCACAAAAGGGCTCCGGGTGCGAAAATGGTGGTGTTAGTGGTTGACGAGGCAAGGAGTTTGCTTTGTGGCAGATCTGATGACGGTCTCAATCTATTTCGTAAACTGCGGGTGGCTCTCGTTTCCGCAAATATCGATATTGATGGAGGTGGTGGCGTTTTCGCAGTACTTGTGGATACGAATTCCAAGATCTCAGACCTGTCACCGCCGTGGGTGTCAGATCCGTCTTTCAAAGTTACGAGAGACCGTTTGGCTTCGTTCCCGCCTTTTGTGCTAGCTCATACGATGGACGCAAATTGGCACAAGTGCTGCAGAGATGGGTTGAGTGAGGACAAGGCGTGTGTTGAGGACAAGGCGTTCGGACAGTGAGGAAGAAGAGAAAGATGATAGTGACAGCACTGGGAGTCAAGTCAACGGAGAAGAAGAGGAAGTAACCATGGAAGATGAGATTGCGGAATACAAGCATACCGTGACCCGGAGGGGCAAAAGGAAGGCTCAGAACGCATTGCTACGCATGGGTCGGCCGATGTGGTACAGCAATTTCAGAAGCAGCAAGCGATCAACTCGTCTGGAGGAAGCTACCAATTTGGCAGCAAGAAAACTCATGCTGGGGTGGAGTATTGAGAAAAGAAACTACACGGAGGAGACCATGTTCGGTGTCGCGTCCTTTCTCTGTCGACTGGGAGTGCGTCTACTTTCGACGTCCGCACTAGCGTCTCGGGTCGTCGCAGACTTCATGGCCATCCTTGTGAATTACGAAATGGACGGGTACCTCAGCACCTACGCATTAGACCCAGTGCTCACGCTAGGGGCGACAAAAGTATGGTATGAGCTGGATAATGGTCTCGCGAAATATATCTTACCCCAGCTCGAGAAATTGATTCTGAATGAAACACTTGATTCGGGTGGAGTTGGAGTGATGGTGGCTCGTATTTTGCGGTTACTGGCGATGGACACGTGTGCGTTTGGTGGTGGTGACTCCCCCGATTACAATCGCATCGGCCAATTTGTTCCTCTGGAGACGTTTCTGGAGAAGTTTATTACTGAAGATATACCGATTTATTACGAGGGAAAGAAGAACCCGGTCGAGTATTTAAGACCTGCTTTTGATGAATGGCGGTCAAAGTGGAGGAAGTGGTACGTGGGGTTCACTCATTTCGTGCAGTTAGCTTTGGGCCCGAATGAAGATACCCTTTGGTATTTGCTCGGACGTCGAGCAGCAGGTACTTTACCCGCAAGGACGGAGCTGAGCTGATCATCCCGATTTTTAAGAAGTGCTTAAAACGTAGGTCTAATGTGGCGGCGGGCGAGAAAACGCAAGAGGAGGTGTTTTTGGTCTTGATTCAAGTGAAGAATCGATCTTCAGATGACAGGGAGGTTTCAACAGACAGGCTTACCCTGACCCAGAAGTCCGTCTGCGATGTCATCCGCATCAACATCGGTGGTTTTGGAGAACAAGAAGGCAAACGCCACGTACGATTCATTTACGCCACGCCGTTGGACGGATCTGTTAAGTCAAACGAGGACGACAGCGTTTTCACGTTGAGTTTTCAGTCGATATGCAGAGAAGCTTACCCTTTTTTTTAGCACGGAGGTGGCTGAAATGCTTGCACGTATCGTGGAGAGTTCGAGAGATCCCATTGCACAACCGGTAGTACAAGGAGATCTGAAACATTGCGCTGAAAAAGAGAGAATTGATACTTCTCAGGTAACTCTGTCCGAACTGATGTCACGTGAAGAACTGGAGAAGACTGCAACAATAGCGCTTTCGTACGCTCCAGGAATCGACAGGAAGACTACCAAATCCAGCAAAGGCAAATCAACGAAGCGAATGCTTGAAGGTACACGAGAGCGCCAGAAAGCTCGGGAACATTTCAGGTCTGGCTAGGTGTCGTCCCTTAGTACGTTAAGACTCTGTGTCTTCAGCAACCACTGATTTGGCAGAAGGCGTGACCAATACTTAAGTATTTGAAGATTGTTTCTGTCATCGTGTCTTCGGGTTTGCTTCCTATTGCGACTACTACGGAGTTCATACCCCATTGCTTCACCATTCCTGCAAACAAATGCTTTTATTTTAGAATAAAAACATTCAATTCACACAATCTCTTCAACAATAAAAAAAATACTTAAAAGCACTTTGCTACGCCTTCGACCCGTCCGCGAAGGTCTTTGTCAAAGATGTAATCCCATGGATCAATAATTAGCGAGCTTTACGTGAACAGACTGTCGGCCATTGTGAATACAGCCACTGTAACACTCGCAGACTCCCTTCTCTCAGCCGCGCATCTCCGGCCTTCGGTTCTGTTCAAGTGTAGCCACTTGAGGATATGCACATGCCCATATAGAGCTCCTTCATCCATCGCAGCCCCGTGAATGGAGATACTTTGCCAGGCTTAAGTCTCCGTTGCTGGCTGCAGTGTGGGTAGCAAATCGAATCTACTGTAACATCTCGGCTTCCCAATTCTTCCGCTACAGAATGAGGTCCGAGTGTCGGAAGGTCTGAAGTCCACCACGTAGCTCCATGATCCAGCAACCATGCCACCATAGCAACGTTGCCAATACAGACCGCTGTATCTAACGCTTTGGTTTGTTGTCATGGACTGAAAAAAAAACTGGGTGTACAGCCATTCGACAACTTCAGTGTTACGGCGTCTGCCAATCAGGGCTCCCGATTATGGCATTGTTATTTAACGGGAGCCCTCCTTGACCATAAATAATGGCATTAGGCACGTAGTGCCATCAGATACATTATGTCATCTACTGCGAGCAAACAATAAATAAGAGCATAATGTAAAGCAAACCAACACCATGTTAATAATTAGCGAGTGGCTTCGTCGACAGTTTGAGCCGACCAATACTCACCATTTTGGCGTAAGAACAGCACCATTTCTAAGGTAATAGGCTGCAAGCTGTGGCGCTCTTGCCCGTACGTCGTCCTGGCCACGCTAAAGAACCTCTCAACAAGGTTAGAAGTAGGTGGAATACTGCTAAGCAGGTCGTACCGCGGCTGAACTGCTGCTAAACGGCGACGCTTTTGTAGACTCTCCACGAACGAGCCTTCATCTTCACTGCCTTCCGCTTCTGCTGCTGTGGCAGGGTCCTCTTCTTCTTCCAGGCAGCGGAAGGGCTGCAGCACTGCCTTCTCGGCCCCCGTTAGTCTTTGGCCCCCTCCCAGGACACGCACACACGCCGACTCGAAGTCTGGTCTGTGCACGATGTCCGCGCGTGGTCCTGTGTCACACAAATAAATTTGTTAATAAATCAGCGTGTTAGTAGAAAAAACATAATAACGTACCAAGAAACCTTGCGTAATGTGGTTTTAGCGCAATTAAACCGTCGAACCAAACACGCACATCCAGCAATGTTACTCTTGTAGCTTGCAGTGCCTTGATGATATATTGGCAGTGCCAATATATCGTCACTTTGACTACCTGGATGATCCAGGCTGGATCTACCGCACTTCGTCCATAAACGACGTGCAGAACCTCTAAAGAACCCACAATAAACAGCTTGTGTGACCATGTCCATCGTTACTGTAGCTTCGGGGAGCACGTTTAGTCCCGAACGTTGCAAGTTTTGAAATTGTGGTTTGGTCTGAATAGGTAACGTTCAAATACCAAATGATAAGTTCGGGGTTACGTTTCGTAACCGCACTTATGCCAACTTGAAGCCTTTCATTTTCCTATTCATCAACAAAAATGACCACCTCGGAGCGTCTTCTACTTTCGCTCGCTCTGGGCGCTGCGTTCACAGTTTGCAGCTACTACTGCAGCCAATTAGTGCGTCGTCGACGTCCAAAAAGTCTCGCAGCGTTGCAACTAGCTGCTGTGCCTCGTGTGCCTCTTTTAGAGCTGCAAAAGTCTAGCCAATGGGTGGCTTTATGCGGAACAGTATTTAACGTAGCTGGAGATCCGTTCTTCGACGCTAAACAGGCGGGAATATATAGTTCCTGGGTCGGTCATGACGTTACGTACTTGCTACTGCAGCTCGGACTGACACCGGACGCTCCAGATGACGCTCTGGCGGTGGCCAGTTACTGGGATCAAGAATGGCCGTTGAATACTCTTCGGGGCGACGAGGAAGACGCTAAACGTCGCTATGAACTGATACAAGAGTGGTTTGTGCGGTTGCATTCACGATACGAGGTGGTAGCACAGCTAAGTGATCGATACGTGGGTACTAAGTGGGATACATTTAGGGAGGAACTGCTGCCACGGGATTCCGGAGCGAATTCCGGTGGTAAATGCCCATTGGGATTCGGGAAGAAGACTGTGAGTCGTGTAGTTTCCTATACAGCGGAGGATATGAACAAGTTGCAGACGATCACGTTCCAAGGGAGACAATATGACGTGACAGACTCGAGTTTATTCCAGCCGAACGGACAATTCGCTCACTTTGTTGGGCATGACGTCACCTATGCATTCGCTGTGCAGTCAACACGAGTGGAAGACTTGGATGTGACACCTGAGAGAGCGTATACATTCGAGGAACAACTGCTGTTGGAGAGGTACCGGAACATCTTCGCTACGAAGTTGGTACTAGTGGAAGTTGATGAACAGAAGAAGGACGGCAAAGCTGATGTGATGGATGTGCATGAGATTCTACAGGAATGCGACAAAATGGCTCAGGTAGAGCTGGAAAAGGCTCTGAAATCTGCGACTGTGGACCAAGTGAATGCCGTGTGTGCTCGTACGACAATGACCCCACTGCACAAGGCAGTGGAGCAGGATCGCTTGGACCTTGTGAAGGTGCTTCTTCAAGCTGGAGCTGATGTCGAGGCACGCGCAGCCCTGTACGACAACGAGACGCCGTTGGAGATGGCCCAACGTTTCCGTTTCGACGATATCGCTGTCTACCTCACGTCTGGTGGTCAGTAATGAATTTGAGTTTTTTTACGAGAGTTATGCATTATACTGTCCTTAGATATCTCGAGTCCTCTGTTTCCCGTCATTTAACGCGAAGATCCATTCGAAGTCGAGCCAAGAGTTGGCGTTGAAGGTCCGCTCCGAGCCTTATCGAGCGGTGGAACGAGTGGATCACGAGACATCCCTCGAGCTTCTTGTACGAGGTGGAACCGGTGGCGAAGGAAGGCCATTTCCAGCTCGCCACGAAGCATTTCAGCCGGATAATCTTCGTGAACAGTGGCCCAGGTCCCCACCAGAGCCATAAAAATCCGCGAGTCCAGAAAATCCGGCACCACAACGTTGCGCATGTGGTCGTAGCACTCATTCTCGACCTCATCGAATGATGTCCGACATGCTACTTCCAGTTGAGCCTCCACGCGCTTCTGTAGTGCCGGTGCGAGCGGAATCGAAGATCTCGGATTATTTGGATTCAGATATTTGTCGTAGATTTTCTTGGCCGAGCGTAGGACGATCTGGTAACTCGGTAGTCTCCGGTAGTGCTCGATCTCCTCCCACAACATGAGATTTTCCGAACAATGCTGGAAGTCCAAGAATTTCCGGAACGCCTGCATGCAGCCTGGGTACGTCAAGAAGACGTCCAAGTGACACAATTCGAGCTTCCCGACTTTAGCGGCTTGGTCGACATTAGCCAAATGGGCATCCGCAGGTGTGGCCTTGCTGTCCCGACGCAGTTCCTTATAGTAATTGGACTTGACGAAGCGCGGGAGGGAATCCTGGAGCATTCCGTGGCGTACGCGGATGGCGATTTTCTTAAACATGTCGACACTCGGATTGGATAATTTCACGTAGATTTCATCCCGCATGGTGGTGCTCATATCCACCTGAAGACGAGCGCTGGGCATCATGTACTTGCGGTAGATTTTCTTGGCTGAATGCTGGAGGAACTCGATACCCGGGAGGAGTTTAAAATCCTCCACTTCTTCACAAAAAGCGAGCAAGGACTCGAGTCCTCGTCGAGTCATGAAGAGCTTGAAGTATTTCTTGGCGAACGGATCTCCCAGTAGTAAAGTGAGCTGTTGTTCAGGTGTAAGAGACTGCTCTTCTTCCAACTTCTGGATGGATTTACGTCGGGCTGCACCTTGAAGTGACTCGCCGAAGGAAATGGGGATGAGTTTCTCCACTGGATAATGCATCGCAGTATCGATCAGCTGGAACTCACTGGCTGCGTCCAATTTCTGATGAATGGCTTCGCTCTCTTCGAAGTGGTGACCACGACGATGAAGCTGTTTTGAATCGGGTTTCACGTCCTTCGAGTGCTCCAGATATTCCTGCGAGCGACAGAATCCTGGCCAGATTACATCGCTGATACGCTCGAAGACACTGACTTGAATCTCGTAGAAGAGTTTGGGTACCAGTGCGCCTTTGTTCTCCACGACCTCCTGGATCTCCTTCAGCGCTCCGTTGTCGTCCAGTCCAGTGATGAAGCTCTTGGAGGACGGTGATAAGTATCGGTCATAAATTCTCCGCGTCTTGTTCACTACGAACGACAAGTTCGGGAGTCGCTTACAGTCTTCTACCTCGAGGTAGAACAGCAAGTTCTCCAACGCCAGAGCTTCCATACAAAAGGTCTTGAGGAAACGTAACTTGGCTGGGTGGGCTAAAATCCCCAAAAGCGAATAATCCTCCGCTTCTTCTGAGCCTTCGGTGATATTCGCAGCCACTGTACCTGTTGCTGAAGCGATTTCGAGCGGAGTTTGAGGTGTCGAACTAGTCGTTGCTGCTACTGTGTTCGGAATGACTGGAGCGCAGAAATCCTGCATCTTCCGGAACAATTTGCTCTCTCGGAACCGCGGATAGACGGATTTTTCCAACGCGATATAACAAATCTGCTGAGCGGCTGAGTAAATCCCTGCCGAGATATTATCCCCTTCTAAAGCTTTCTGGATATCCAAGAGCATCTGAGCCGTGACACACACAGGGGACGGTGCGTCTGGGGACAGGAATTTGTCGTAAATCTTACGCAGTCGACGATGTGTGTACGAATGCGACGGCAGATGTTGTAACTCGTCGATTTCCACCCAGAAACGCAGCATATCCCCTCCATGCGGCACTTTATTCACTTCCGCGTACCTTTGGATCATCTTGAGCGTCGCAGGGTCTGTCAGGACGTCAGTAGTAAACACTGGCGCGAGGTTTTGAACGAGATCAAGAGCAGCTCTGGAACTACCAACAGCTCGACCAAATCCCTTTTCAGCTGCGGCCGGATGGTCCTCTTCGTCGTGAATGGGATGCGGGTCTTCAAGTGCAGCCTTGGGAGACGCCATGGTGGGCTCAATGATCTCTTCCTTGCTGTCGAATGCTGTTGTGACTGCAGCTAAAGTAGCAGCGCCTAACAGTGAACTTGATCGATCTCCAGATAGAGAAGTAGCCTATCAGCAAGAAACGACAAGTTATGAGCCCAGTTGAAGGGAAATACACGTCGTATCCTTACCGATTCGAATTTGTTAGCTTCTGACGCGCTTATGGACTGAATGTCAGTCGTTTGAGGTGGAGGAGCTTCCGTTTTACTTGGAGGTTCAGGTTTAGCTGGAGACTCTAAACGATTGGCAACGAGGTATCGAAGGCTTTTGAAGATCTGCTCTTCGGAATCGCCCGCAGCAAGTCGACGGTCATATTCATCCTTCGTCTGGTAAGATCAAATAAAATATTTATACAAGAAGAAAACTACTTTATCGGTTTAGTCAAGACGTACCTCTCGGAATATCACCGACGCGCCTGGGTCATCCACAGACACAGCAGCTCCCATACCAGCAAACGGGTGAAAGATCGATCTCTGCAAATTTCCTGTTGCTACTTTATCGCCGAGAAGCTGATGAAGTTAAACTACAGCACTGGAGTCACTAATTACAGCGTGGCAAGACTCGAGCTATAGATAGAGAACATCATGCTGCACTAAATATGGACCCTTCCTTCGAAAACCCAAAAAATATATTCATAATCTGGAAAATACTTCAATATGATAAAATGTAACGATAAGGTTTTGTCAGCAAACCTTATGAAGTGGTATTATTTTACTTCCCCGGGAAAGTGTTGGTAGTGCTTGAATTCGGTGCCAACCACTCGTTAATTACATCACCAAGCAACAAACCTTCATCGCTCCTGTAGCTCGTGAAGTTTCTGTCCATCAGAAAGACGTGGTGGTCGCCTTCAACGAAGAAACGAGAAATGTGTGGGCTCACAGTTTGATACGCATCCAAGATGGCTGACATGTTCGTGTAGAGGTCTTCTTCCGACATTAAATTCGGGAATGGGTAGCCTTGAATGCCTTCCTCCACAAGTGCGTAGTAATATCGCTGGACGGTGTCCCCTTTACTGTTAATGAACAGCCATTTTCCCTCCGGTTTGTCGCGAATCAGTGCCTCGACCAGTTCAACTGTGGTCGTATTCTTCGTACTGCAGACTGCGGCGATTTCTGGTGAGAAGGCCAGTCCATTCTCACAACCGCCAAAGTAATCTATCAGCTCTGGTGCCGGCTGACTCTTGGGGAAAACTCCAACGTAGCTGTCCGCCATAACCGAGAACTGCGTCCCCTTGGCCTCGACATCCCACATATCGGCAATACGAGCACTAAGCAATTGCGCACCCAATGATCCAGCACTAGCACCGCCCACTACTAAGTGTTCAACTTGGGGGAAATTCTCAAGCGCCCAATCCAGTGCAGCCTTGGAGTTGTTGTACCCGTTCATATGCATCGAAAAGTCCTTTCCGAGACACTGTGGGTTGCCTAACTGCTGCTCAATGCCGCTCTCGAACGGGGGAAGCACTCGGTTTCCAACGTGGACGTCGCCTGTGCAATATGGCACAAAGACCACATTCCAGTCTTTGAACATATTGTCCACCATGAACCTGTCGATAACGCCAGCCCCTCGGACAGTAGCAACCGTAGTAAACAGAGCGTTCTCAGCCAGTGAACACTCCAACCCGAAGGCGCAAGTGTTGTTGTCGGTGCAGCCTCCCCCTCCTTGGAAGAACAACAGCAGCTTCGACTTGTCGTGGTTCGTATTCGGGAAGACCTGGAAGAAATACGTCGAGTTGGTCGTGAAATTGGTCACGGGATCTTTGTAGTTGTCGAAAGCGCAACGAGTGTGGCCCCCTGGGTAAACGAGTACACTTGGGTGCGGATTATATCGGAGTACAAAAAGGATGATCTTCGAGTACATGCTCAAAAAGGATGGTTTGCGAGTACAAACGGGAAAAAGGGTGGATTGGCGAGTGCATGGCTCGAAAAGGATGAGTTGCGAGTTCCCGATTACACGAAGAACACTATTTATGGCTCACTAGGAAACGCTATTTACGGATATGTGGTGCACCCCAGTTGATGCCCGGATGGTCGAGCGATGGTGGTCACAATCAATGGCTGCCTGTTACTGCTGGTGGCTGGCTGTGGCTACCGGTGGCTGGTAGAGGCTGCCGGTGGTTGGTAGAGGCTTGTTGGGGCGAGTAGTGGGTTTCCTGTTGCTGCCTTGGTGTTCAGTTGTACTCTCAAAGTCGCCATGTCGGAGGCGTTCGCAGTCATCGACGATGGCGCGGGTGCGGCTTTTCATGGAAAGCCCCGCCGCGCCAACACACTGGCACGTGACCAAGGAGTTTAGTGTGAAGAACAGGGGGCAAGCGCTACATGAGCATGTGCCTGGACATGTCGACCGTTGGCTCGAAAATGGCGCTATCAGTGGAAGGTCAAGTTTTCAACCGGAAAAGTGGAGCTTATGGACGTGGAACAGCTCGCAGCTGCTGTCGCCTACAGTTACGCACGAGTCATCCCATAGTCTCCGGTGACACTGACCAAACTTGTCGGTTCTTGCGAATGTACTCGGTGATCCACCTTTTATGATGCCATACTCGCCAATCCACCTTTTTTCCAAATTGTACTCGCAAGTCATCCTTTTTGTGTGTGTACTCGGAGATCAACCTTTTTGTACTCGCGAGTAAGCTCTTCCCAGTACACTTCCATCATCAGAAAGCGTCGAGAAGCTTTCAACGGCGCAGGGTTCGGAATCGCCCAGGGTGCAGGTCGATTGGGCCGTCGTTTGGGGGAGAACGGAGGCTGCGACGAGCAGAATGGAAGCAGTCTTTAAAAGGTGGAGCCCCATTGATGATAGGCTCAACGTGATCAACTGGGATAAAATATCTGCAGTGAGCGCTTGAAGGCAAAAGCCAGAATGAACAAGCAAAGCGGCTACACTGTAGCCTACAGCGTTACGACAACACAGTCAGCAAAGCTGGATAGTCCATCGTTAAAACAACAATGGAGTATGGAATAGTCACGCGTGCCCAGTACAGTAATCAGCACAACTCAAGGGTAAGCACATCTGAAAGTGTTCCTCCAGATGTTGGTAATCCGATATGGCGAGATGCTTGCTGTTTGTTTACGTGGCGTCGGAAGGTGTACCGGCATTCGTTTGAAGAAAATGTGTACATGTACTGAACTTCAAGTGAATATCATAAACGAGTTGTACCGATACATGTACACGTGTGTATACAAATGGTGGCAGTTCTCGCCTAGCGGCTCGCTTTATGGCCGGGGTACCCGGCGTGCCGTACTATATATATATATATATATATATATGCTGGTTAGAGTGATGCAAAGTGAGTGTCACATTAATGCTTGTCGGGTCATTCGACGCTAATCGTCCATTCCCTAACGTTACGAACTTAAAGTGAGCATGGCTAAGTTGTTGGTCGTTTGTTGCGAAGACGTTGTGCTACTACTTGTTGTTCAATTGTGTTTTTGGTGTGTCGGACGGTGTTTCCTTGCTTGTGTGGTGACGTTTCGTCGGTGGAGAAGCCATTGGAGCGTTGTCTTGCGGCGTTGCTGAGAGTTTGCGCTTAAGCTTGTTGGCACCAAGTGTTTCAGTAGTCATTGCGTCGCCGTGGTCATCAGTTGTACTGTCCAATAAGTACACAGCAAATGGTTCTGACACTTAAACGGTTTTGCACGAACTATATTTCGCAAGTTGGCGCGATTTTGATCACTGTACCTCCATTCTGCCAGCTTTTTTGCAGACGCTACAAAATGCAAACCTGTGGAAAGTAGTATATACTACCTTTCACAGGTTGAGCTTGGCGCTTTGTTTGCTTGTATGTATGCTTTACTTTCGACACTTCAAGGTTGAAGTTGACTAATTGAGATGCATCCCGGTGCTTCCATCTCGCTAACCTTTTTGCAGGTACAATTTCTCACAGGTCCTGCGTTGTATGTTTGTATGTGGGAAGCAGACTTTTTTCTGCCATGTTACTCTGCAAGCTATGTGTTTTGCGAAATTAACGGTACTTGCGGTTAGGTTTCGACACCCACTGCCAATAAGCCGGGTACCCCGGCCATTCGTCATGAGTGATCATGAGTCATGATGATTCAATACTAGCATAAATATACTACGTACATATACCTTCTCGGCCTTTTGGCTAAGATCAAGTGTAGTATAAATATACTACGTATACTTGGAGGACAAAACCTCACGAGTTATGACTCATACAATGACAAGTGACTCGACTTGTTGCTCAAATTCTATAGACATGTAGCGCGATTCATGAGTCACGAAGTATCTGCTACATACTACAATATACTCGAACTTTTCTTCAGTTTAGCTCTCGCGTCACTCTTCAATACAGGGGCATGTCAAAACACCGGTTCACCTTGGGACGCCGCGTAAGCAAGCATGCATCCGTATTACCAAAACCAACATCTGTAGGAACACTTGCCTCCAGTACTCATGTGCTGATTACGAGCATGACAGTGTTGTCGCAACGCTGTAGGCTACAGTGTAGCCGCTTTGCTTGTTCATTCTGGCTTTTGCCTTCAAGCGCTCACAGCAGATATTTTATCCCAGTTGATCACGTTGAGCCTATCATCAATGGGGCTCCACCTTTTAAAGACTGCTTCCATTCTGCTCGTCGCAGCCTCCGTTCTCCCCCAAACGACAGCCCAATCGACCTGCACCCTTGGCGATTCCGAACCCTGCGCCGTTGAAAGCTTCTCGACGCTTTCTGATGATGGAAGTGTACTCGTTTACCCAGGGGGCCACACTCGTTGCGCTTTCGACAACTACAAAGATCCCGTGACCAATTTCACGACCAACTCGACGTATTTCTTCCAGGTCTTCCCGAATACGAACCACGACAAGTCGAAGCTGCTGTTGTTCTTCCAAGGAGGGGGAGGCTGCACCGACAACAACACTTGCGCCTTTGGGTTGGAGTGTTCACTGGCTGAGAACGCTCTGTTTACTACGGTTGCTACTGTCCGAGGGGCTGGCGTTATCGACAGGTTCATGGTGGACAATATGTTCAAAGACTGGAATGTGGTCTTTGTGCCATATTGCACAGGCGACGTCCACGTTGGAAACCGAGTGCTTCCCCCGTTCGAGAGCGGCATTGAGCAGCAGTTAGGCAACCCACAGTGTCTCGGAAAGAACTTTTCGATGCATATGAACGGGTACAACAACTCCAAGGCTGCACTGGATTGGGCGCTTGAGAACTTCCCCCAAGTTGAACACTTAGTAGTGGGCGGTGCTAGTGCTGGATCATTGGGTGCGCAATTGCTTAGTGCTCGTATTGCCGATATGTGGGATGTCGAGACCAAGGGGACGCAGTTCTCGGTTATGGCGGACAGCTACGTTGGAGTTTTCCCCAAGAGTCAGCCGGCACCAGAGCTGATAGATTACTTTGGCGGTTGTGAGAATGGACTGGCCTTCTCACCAGAAATCGCCGCAGTCTGCAGTACGAAGAATACGACCACAGTTGAACTGGTCGAGGCACTGATTCGCGACAAACCGGAGGGAAAATGGCTGTTCATTAACAGTAAAGGGGACACTGTCCAGCGATATTACTACGCACTTGTGGAGGAAGGCATTCAAGGCTACCCATTCCCGAATTTAATGTCGGAAGAAGACCTCTACAGGAACATGTCAGCCATCTTGGATGCGTATCAAACTGTGAGCCCACACATTTCTCGCTTCTTCGTTGAAGGCGACCACCACGTCTTTCTGATGGACAGAAACTTCACGAGCTACAGGAGCGATGAAGGTTTGTTGCTTGGTGGTGTAATTAACGAGTGGTTGGCACCCAACTCGTGTTCAAGCACCGACACTCCTGCAAACACATTCCCAGGCAAGTGAACTATAAGGCTTAGTAGCAGACAAAAATGTTCAATACAACCTTTGTTAACGTAGCAAGTGTTATACGTTTGTGTTTTTTTTGCTGTGTTTTAAGGGTCGTATGTTCTCTATCTACTTGAAAGTAATGCATTAAGCTCTGACAAACTCCTTGGTATATTATTCACGCCCTCGTGTAAGCCAAAACATACTCTCCGTAGAACTTGTAAATCGGCGAATTCCTCGATACATTCTCCACACGCAGTAGCTTGTGGATTTGTGTCGGGTGCACTCTAGCAGCTTTCCAAAGCGCAAAAAGCTCCTTCTCCAACGTGTTGGCTACATTCTTGGTGCTTTGAACCTTCCCAGCCGCAATGAGCATCTTCGCCAGAGCTTCATCTCCGTATATCCCCCTCAATAGTGTGATCGTATCACCACGGAAGGCCCCCGCCTTCTTCATAAAGCCAACGTAATTCGTCCACACATTGTACAGAGGACTCTCGAACACCTTCGTCCCCGTTTTACCAAGGTTAAGCAACGCAAACACTCCTACCGGGTGGGTTGGTTTCGTTCCAGCCGAAAACCATTCCCTCAACATCTCCGATTCCATCCGTTTCCCCATTTTCGCTGTATTTGGCGATTGACTGGCCTTGAGAAACAGAGTCACCAGTGTTTCGTCGCTGTAGTATTTCCTCAACGTCGCCAGTGTAGTCAATTTTGTACCAGGGTTAAGCTTCCGGAACTCATCCGTGTATTGAACCCAAGCGGTGAAGAGCTGATTGCGCATCAAGTCGGAGCCTAAGATGTTAAGTCTCAGCATCTTGAAAATATCTCCTGGTCGCCTGTTAGCCTTTATCCAGAATTGTAATTGTTCACCTTGAATCCGTACCGCCAGACTCTCCAAATTAGGATTTTGCTTAGCCACTACCAGCATTTTTGCCAGTGTAGCTTCACTGTATCGGGTCTGCAAGGTCGAGAACAATGTCGTTTTGCTGTTCGGGTTGGCCTTGTTGAATTCATCCAGATACACCACCCAAGTGTTCAACTGAGGCTGGTCGAAAAGCTTCGTCTTAACTGTGTTGAGCTTCAGTGCCACGAAAATATGGTCGGGGAGTTTCCCAGCATCCAACCAGAGCTTCATCTGCTCCGTCTGAACTCTGTTAGCGATTGTGTGGTACGTCGGTACCTTCTTGGCTGCTTCGAGCATTGTGGACACTGCTTCATCTCCGAAACGAGCGGTAAGCACCGCGATTAAATTCAGTTGTTCGGTTGGATTCTGCTGGTTGAAAACCTTGATATACGTCGCCCAAGCGCTCAATAACGAGCCGTTAAGGAGATCGTCAGCAGCGTTGCCAAGTGTAAGCAGTCGGAACGTGTCGTCAGTGATTAACCCCTTCTTGACCCATGCCTGCAGCATTTCCGTCTTGAATTTCGGATCCACCTTGTTCAACAAGGCCACATAATTCCTCCAAATGAGCGAAAGCTCGCTTTGGGGTGCAGTACTCAGATTAAGCAGACGTCGAACGTCTGTGGAGCTCTTCATGCTGTTCAACCACGTCCGCAACAGCTCCGTTTCCACTCGTTTCGCAGCTTCCGACGTTTTCGACGATTTCAACGCCACAATGATCATTTCCGCCAAAGTTTCGTCGTTATAATACTTTCGCAAGGTCGAAATGGCCGAAAACTCGACGCTGGAGCTCTTCAGAGTGAAGTCGTCCATGTATTTCAACCACGAATTCACTGAGGGCTGATCAAACAGCAGTGACTTGGCCGAATTGAGATGCAATAAAGCGAAAATATCATCCGGATTCTTCTTCAATGCCGCCCAGTTGGCTAGTTGCTTGGCTTGGAGTTTCTCCGCCATGGCGGAGGTTTTACTAGATCTCTTGGCCGTCTCAATCATCGTGGAAAGAGCTTCGTCTCCGAATCGAGCAGTGAGCGTCTTGATCATGTTCATCTTGTCACTCGGATTTTCCTTGTTAAAAACCTTAACGTAGCTGAACCAAGCGTTCAATAGCGAAGCACTGAGTAAATCATCAGCCTTGTCGCCAAGGGAGATAAGTTTCACAGCTTCATCGGAGATTAAACCCCTTTCCACCCAACCTTGGAGCATTTTAACGCTTGGAGCGCTAATTCCTCTCTCTTCACCCTCCACATGAACTCTCAAGAACCTCTTCGTGTCGAGCCAGTTATCATTGACGTGTGCCAAGTTCTGGACATTAGGATTGGCTAAATGCCTTGATGAAGCAGCATCAGCATTTACCAGTAAGGTGGCAGCCAACACTAGGAAGCTGGGAGTACGCATCCCCCCAAACTTTGATCTTCTGAGTAGAGAGAGCAGGAGAGCAAAGTGGCGCTCGCTGCGACGACCATCTATCTGATGTGGTACGGTTTGCACATTACATTTTTGCGAGCATTCGTGACACGAAAACGAGCCAGGGATAATGGAAGTGATGGGACGTCCTTCCGTTCTCCAAAGGAAAAGCTTTCCTGGACATGTACCAAGCGGTCATCTTCATGAATTCTATTGAATTACTGAAGTAAACACCTTTCAGAAACCTTCAAAGTGTTCAATAGGTCAGGTGGTGAGTTGGCGAGCACTCGACCAAATACTACGTCTGTATGGCAAATCCATTCCATGCACACCCGGGAAAGCTGTGAAAGCTAAACACCAGTTTTTCGTGTGAAGACTAACTGTTCCTATGAAGACGTGTATTTGTCCTGAATCCTACAATTTTCGTGAGCCCGATTGCCTCTAAATCCTACGCTCGTCCTACATCTCGTCGGATAACTATCCTCGCTTCGCCTCCCATGTCAGCAAGAGAGTTCTCAAGACGCCGTCTCTTCTTTTTACGGTACGTCCGAAGTAATTATCAATAGGGGGAGTCAAACCTGACGTAAACTTTTACAAAATGGCATGTCAATTCTAATAATCACATGTATCGTTTAGGAAAACAAAATACCATTTCAAACATCAACCACCTCAGTAGGTGGGTGATATTCGAAATTCCATGTTGGATCTCACGCTCAGGTTTCACAGTGATTTTTTTGAAATGAAAGTGTGATATTTCGGTTTTTAGCCAAGGTTTGACTCCCCCTAATAGTATTGATTCAATATGTGATCTGTCAATGCTAGCTTAGTGACTATGTCTTGGTATGATATGTGGTAGCAAAGAAGATTGGGTTAATCGGTAAATACAGGTACTACACCCAATCCACATCTGGAAAACTTAGGTTTTCGGGAAATAGTCAGGTACATACATGTACATGTACATGTGTATTCACGATGTGGATGAGCACTCAAGAACGATGAATTGTTGCACAAAACGGCCTTGTAGTTCCTGATGGTGGTTACAAAGCCTCCCAGAAGAATCCTAACTTACAGACTCAGTAACTGACCCTGTCTTTGTCTAGAAAAACTGCAAACTTACTAAGTGGTCTAATGTGAAAGTTCACATTGTACGGTACTGGTAGGTCCCAAATGTGAATTTTTCACCATCCAGTGATAGTTTAGGTGGGCCGCAAGTGTCGATGCTACACTGTATAGAGGCTACCAAGCGAAGTTATGCGTACACCCCGCGCCGTTCTGGCGGTAGCTGCACTCCTAGCGAGTACCAGTGGCGTAGTGGAAGCGCAGACAAAGTTACTCGAAATTCCAGAAACCTCTGCCTATCGATTTCTAAAGACTCGCAATTCGGAGAAAGATGAAGCGAGGGGAGTGAGTAAGTCCAGTATCCACTTCGAAGCTTTAAAGGTGCCCACCGACGACGTCTTCAAGCTTCTCCAACTGGACAACGCGGCCGAAAACCTCCTAACCAACCCTCTTTTGAGTGCCTGGTTGAGCTACATGAAGCGTTTTAACCGGCAAAACCCCAGTCAAAAGACGAGTCTGTTTTCAACGTTGTTAACGCACTACGGGGACAGCGGGTTAGCTAAGATCATTGAAGCTTCCAAGCACGTGACCAGTGCGAAAATCCTTGCTAAACGCCTGCAGAGTGAGCAGATTCAGCGTTGGTTGGCTCAAAAGCTGTCGCCGGACGAGGTTTTTGTGTTGCTAAAGCTAGATGAAGCGGGGGATCAATTGTTCTCGCAGTCTCAAGTATTAACGTGGGTTAAGTACTTGGACGATTACAATGACGAGTTCAACAAGCCGTTCACCGTCTTCTCCCTATTGAAACCAAAGTACGAGGAAGAAACGTTAGTGCAAATGCTAATTGCAGCGAAAAAAGCGCCAAGTACCGAGAAAATCGCACTAGCAGTTCAAGCTGAGCAGACAAAACTGTGGCTGAACGAGAAGAAAACACCAAGAGCTGTTTTTGACCTGCTAAAACTCAAGGAAGAGCAGAACGCGCTCTTTAGCAGTCCCTTGTTCACTGCCTGGTTAAAATACTCAGACGAATTCAACCTACTGGACCCAGAAGCAAAAGTAGTTTTGCCATTCTCGACGTTAAATAAATACTACGGAGACGAAGCACTGGCAAGGATGATTCTGGCAGCGAGTAAAGATCCAAGTACGTCGATTCTCGCGAAAAGGCTCCACTTGGAGCAGCTGAGGGAATGGTACAGCAGTTTAAAGCCCCCGGAGCTCCTTTTCAAGGCTTTGAAACTGGATAAAACGGGGTCAAAGCTGTTCGAACGGTCCCTTTTCACGGTTTGGAAAGAATACGTCGAGTTTATCAAGCTAATGGACCCATCGATCAAGGGTAATCTCCTGACACCGTTGATAAAAGTTTACGGGGAGAAGAAACTGGTGAAAATCCTTGTAACAGCGGAAAAGGTCCCTAAGACCAAGAAAATAGCCACAGAACTGCAAGATCTGCTGAGAAATCGATGGCTGGATGAAAAGAAAACGCCAAAGATGATTTATTCTCTGTTGCGCGTGGACGGAACGCCTGCAAATGATCCTAGCCGAGTCTTCTACGAAAAATACACGACGCTTTCAAGCAACTACCCTAAAGAATAGAACTCCTCTTACATGGCATACGTCTTGATGTACTGAATATAAAGCAGTCTGTTGGGATCGTTTAGACCCACTTTATCCACTCGGAGCAGATAGTAGATCTCCGTCGGGTCTCTCTGAGCTTTCACCCAAACTTTAAGCAGTTCGTCCTGTAGTTCCGTCGCCATTTTCTTCGTACTTGGTTCCTTGTTAGCTGCTCGAAGCACCTTCAACAGATTCCCCTCTCCGTATACAGTGAGTAGATTTGTGAGTAAATCCACTTTGTATCCAGGTTCTGCGGCTCCGAGGTACGTCGCGTATTTAGTCCAAACATTGTAAAGAGGGTTCTCAAACGCTTTTAGCCCCGAATGATACAGATCGAGAGCCTTGAAAACGTCTGTAGGGGACGCTCCGTGGATATACCAGTTCCGAAATTGCTCCATCTCCAATCGCTTGGCCATTTTCATCGTACTCGGATCATTTATCGCCGCTAGGATCATTTTTGCTAAGACTTCATCACCGTAAAACTTGGTTAACGTCGCAATTGATGTCAGTTTTGTCCCGTAGTAAAGTTTGCGGAACTCGTCTGTGTACTGGATCCAAGCCGTAAACAGAGGGCTTTTAAAGATGAAATATCCTTCTTGATCAAGCCGCAGCAGATTGAAAATGTCCCCGGGGGTTTTCTTGGTAGTTAACCACAGCCTGGTCTGTACAGTTTGGACTCGAGTTGCGAGGTCTTTTGTACTTGGAACGTTCTTGGCTGCAATTAACAATTGCACGAGGCTTTCTTCACTGTACCGGCTAGCTAAAGTAGAGAACAACACTGCCTCTTTGTTTGTGTCGGTTTTGTAGAAACCCTCGACGTATTTCACCCACGTTTGAATCTGAGGCTGGAAGAAGACGTCATCTCCAGCTTGGTCGAGTTTTAACAGCGTAAAAACGGTATCCGTTGATTTCTCTTGAGTCAACCAACGCTGAATCTGCTCCGTCTGAAGACGTTTAGCCATCGTGGCAGTACTCGGGACTTGTTTCGCTGCCTCAATGATCTTCGCTAGACCGTCGTCGCCATAGTGAGCCGTAAGTGTAGTGATTAAACTGGTCTTCTTGGTCGGATTTTTCTGGTTAAAAGCCTTCATGTATGTAATCCATTCACGTAACTTTGGGTTGGCCAGGAGATTATCCGCTGCCTTGTCAAGCGCCAATAGTTTAAAGACCTCGTCTGCCGAGTTCCCTGCCTTAAGCCAGTCGTCTGACTTTAACAGTGCTTCGACGGGAGTTCTCTCTTCGTCACCAGTTGCAATTGCAACAAGTGTGATCACAACCAACAGCACGAACCAGTGGCTACGCATCGGCAAATTGACTTATGCGAGAAAAAAAAAAACTAACTAAATGGCGGTACCGGTAAACTTCGGCAACGTATTAGCAACAGCCACGTTGTGTTGGTAAGGTCCGTACGTGTTCACTGGACCTGCAACTTATCACTTGATGGTGAACATGGAAAACACGTTGTGTACAGCATTGGGAACTCCTGCAAATGTTGCTTCCACTTAGTAATAACAGCAAGCTTTATCCGTATACCGGTAGGTTACGATCGTCCTACATATCCAAAATCTACTATTTACTTCGAACCGGATTCTTCTTTGGTAGCCGGTCGAACGCGTTACGATACTTATTGTACAGCAATTTCCTCACATCTTTCGCCGTTGCTCCCTCCACACGCAGCAGGTAAAAGACCTCAACAGGGTCCTTCTTAGCAACTAGCCACCGATCCAGTTGCGAACTCAACAGATTCGTTGCGAGATCTTTTGTACGTGGAACATGATACGCTTCAACAAGAATCTGTGACAGATCTCGCTCCTTGTACACTTTATTCAGCACGGTGAGTAAACTCACGTCCTCTTTTGGCCGTAGATCGCTGTAATACACCATATACTTGGTCCAAGTGCCGAAAAGAGGTCTCTCAAGCAAAGGAATATCTCCCTGATCGAGCCTCAACAGCTGGAAGACATGCTCAGGAGCACGGAACTTACTCATATACCAGTTCCGCTGCTGTTCCTTGTACAACCGCCTGGCGATTTCTGATGTACTTGAGTGTTTACTTGCCGCAAGAATCATCTTCGTTAGGACATCATCCTGATAGAATTTCGACAACACAGATATCGTCGTGAGCTTGGTACCAAAGTGAAATTTGTGGAAGTCATCGGTGTACTTGACCCACGCGTTAAACACCGGGTCCTTCAAAAGTGGCATCCCGATCTCGTCCAGTTGCAAAAGCTTGAAAACATCGGCCGGCTCCACTTTGTTCGTCAACCAAAGACTCGTCAACTCGGCTTGGACGCGTGTTGCGATGCTTTTAGTAGCTGGAATCTTCTCCGCTGCGATCAACATGTGCGCCAGAGTTGCCTCCTTGTAGCGAGGCTGCAGGAATGTGAACAAAGTCGCCTCCTTGTTCGGTTTGACCTTGTGAAAATCTTCGAAATATTTCGCCCACGTGACAATTTGAGGTTGTGTGAAGAGATCAGTCCCCGCTTCGTCGAGTTTGAGCAGCTGAAAGACTTGCGTCGGGGTCTTCCCGTCCACCAACCAACGCTGAGTCTGTTCGGCTTGCACTCGCTTGGCTAAAGCTGAGGTTGTTCGGACTTTTTTGGCTGCCTCAATCATTTTTGCCACCCCATCGTCGCCGTAGTGAGCTGTGAGTGTAGCAATAATACTTGTTCTTTCGCTTGGGGTCTTCTGGTTGAAGGCCTTCATGTAGGCGATCCACTCGTGTAGCTTCGAGTTGCCAAGAAGATCATCTACTTTGTCAAGCGACAAAAGTTTAAAGACATCGTCTGCGGATTTCCCAGCGTTCAGGAGCTCATCAAGTTCATCAGTCAGCTTCAACGAGTTCGTAAGAGATTCGACGGTCGATCCAGCCACTCCCCTCTCTTCAGTAGCAGTATCATTGTAAATACTACTCAACTTCCGATAATGTTGGATACTTTTTCGCAATGTATTAGCCGTGAGGATATCTGGTGTTGAGATAGCATTAGTCGTTGATAAGAGCACAATAAAGGCGAGCACTACGAGCCACTGATATTGCATCTGAGGGCTTGAGAGCGGATTCAGGAATGAAGGGGTCTTGTAAATGTATATATCACAGGATGGGAATAAATCCGTATGCTAGGATCTCATAGAGAAATTCCAATGAGAAAGCAGCTAGGTTGAGTTGATAAAAATGGTGCTATTAGGGGGAGTCAAACCTGGGCTAAAAACCGAAATATCACACTTTCATTTCGAAAAAATCACTGTGAAATCTGAGTGTGATATCCAACATGCTATTTCGAATATCACCCACCTTCCGAGGTGGTTGATGTTTCAAATGCCATTTTGATTCCTCAAAACGATACATGTGATTTTTAAAATTGACATGTCATTTTGTAAAAGTTTACGTCAGGTTTGACTCCCCCTATTATTATGCACAGTCCTACTTCATAAGTTTAAAATTCTGATGTGCGAATGGCCCATTCGGAATGAGAAATGAGCATGCTTGCAGGTTTTGCCATCATGTGTCCTCAAGAAATGTTGTTGTTAATAATAAAACATGTATTCAGAATCGCGAGCACCGATAGACTATCAGCTAGGCCAACTGACTCAGTTACTGAGAGCCTGTATCCATTGAATAATTGATCTACATATATGATAGAAGTGACCGTTACAGTTCGTTGCAGTGGACACGTTCACTACTAGCGACCTACACTTTTTGCTCACCCCGTGCCCAAGCGACGCGATCCTGCATGTAATGTATTGTATTACGTGTTCGCGTAGCGCTCCTGCATGGTGGACATTTAATTTAATTTTCAGTTTAATTAACATATTTGGTGCCCCTCTTCATGTGTTCACCGTGGAGCTTGAAAAAAAACTGCAAATTTGCAGAAACCTTCAATCACTTATATACCTCTTTGATTTCTGTACAATCAAACGACATCACCATATGGTATCAATCAATTTTACTGTTTTACCCATCATCTCTGATATACCAAATCTATTTAACTTGAGAAACCTATAATTTTATAGTTTTGCCATTACTAACATCGTATGTCCCATTCTAAATCGTTTCTATTAACCTCCACAAATATGTTTCCTGTCCATGTCGATCTATTATGGTTGCACATAAATCCCACCATTGGCAACTGCAATTCACCACGTCCGGCTTCCCTTCTTTTTCCCGCACGAAATCCCTCCAGCAAGAACAGTTCAGTTTTCCATCGGCCACACGGTGTGGCCCGCAGAACCAAGTTGGAAGCGAGGGCGATTTAGACACTTTAGCACTAGCCTAACCTGCAAAAATTCGCATTTTGCGTCCGTCGAGCAGATTACGCTACGCGTCAGACTGGTCATCAAGTCCAAGCAGCCATGATGTACTCGCCGGAGCTGTCGATGGCATTGGCCCACCGCCAACGCCGGCGAGCCAACAGCGCACGTAAACGTTCTCTAACTGAAGGAGCAATGCAGGGAGCTACCAGTGGACCCAGTGGCAGTGGTCGCAGTCTAATGACCAGCAATTCCAGTCGTCACAGTGTATCAGGACGCAAAAGCGGCGGTTTCGATGCCAATGGCAATGATCTGGACGATACGCAAGTGCCACCAGCTATAAAGTACCTGGAGCAAGTGGCACTGGAACTTTCAGTGACGAAAAAGCACGCGGACGTCCGGTACGTCATGACGGTGCGTCACTTGGAGCTCAGCGCCGCGTGGAGGCACGCACGGTCCTTTGACGAGTACCGGAAGTTGCAACAACGTCTACTTAAGAAGCTCCAGCACGGTCACTTCTGCGACGCCGACTGTCCGTGGCTCTATGGCTTTTTAAAGAGTTATTTCCCCAAGAAACTTGTCTTTACGTTCTCTAGCAACCGAGTCGTAGAGCAACGTAAACAGACACTGGAGAGGTTCTTCGCTGCGCTCTACGGGTTCTTAACGGATCGGAAAAACTTCTGCTGTTCAGTGGTTATGACGGTTTTTGCAGATGAACTGGTCGAGTTTATCTATGGAGATGCGTTGCAACAGTACGGACTGGAAAACCCCGTGAAGTCGACAGTGTTGCAACCTGAAGAGAGGATGTCACTGCTCAGGAAGAGTGGAGGGTACAGCTCTAAGTGGGAAGAACCGGCAACGCCATTGAAATTGCAACTGCTGGAGAGGGAATCCGAGACTCAGCGTCAATTCAACAGACAGTCGTCGCTCACTAATTCTGTGAGGGAATCCATGACGGACGACGATGTGGTGAACGATTTAAACTGCGGAAACTGTGGCATTTGCGGTTCCCAGTTATGTGGCGTTGCGTATGGAAGTTCCAATTCGTCGTCAGCTCTTACGCTCTCCAGTTTGTCACTGTCGGACAATGACAGCAACAGGTCGATGAACAGTACAGACTCGAGTGGAGCTCCGCCAATCTCAAGAAGCAACAGCGCCGGAGCCCAGAACAACAGTAGCGCCTTCAGTCCACCTTGGCTGGGAACAATCAGTGGAGGCAGTGGCAGTGCCAACAGTTTCGGGGGATCCAGACGGAGTAGCAGCAGTGCCAGTCGACGACGAGCTGCCACGTACTATTTGACGACGTTGAGCTGCGGCCATCAATTCCACGACGAATGTATCGTACCGAAACTGAACGAGTCGTTGAAGTGCCCAACCTGTGGACGTCTACAAACCAACGATTAAATTGCTAAGCCAACAGCTAGCATGTTATCACTGCAGCACAATATGAGCCTCGTATTTCGGGGCAAACGGGGAGGCGGCAGCTTGTTCATAAGCCGTTTATTAGACCCCGTTAACAATGTGTACAGACATTTTGCCATTCGTCTTGCCTTGGATTGTGGAGTTGGGAGCCTAACTTCATTTCCTTCGGTGCAGGTACCACGTCGCATCTCCCCACGCTTCTTGTGTCACAGTGAGTTGTCTTAACTCAGCAAAGTTTTGCGTGTCTGGCAATTTGTGTGTGGCCGTTATGACAATTGCCCCGGACTTGCAACAATGAGCAAGTTTTCTTGCCAATGCAAACATGAGCCGTTCTCCAAAGCACGTGGAATTGAGGAAAACCAAGTCGACATTTGCTGGCCAGTCCACCACCAACGCGTCTCCTTGTGTAAACGAGATCCGCATTCGTTTCTTTTGCATGGACAAGGCAAAGTTAGGCTTGATAAGCTTCTCCCATCTCTGCAAAACCTCTTGAGACACGGTGTGGAGACCTTCGAGAACTTCGATGCCATGACAAGCATCGAAATCATGCAAAAGAGCAGCAGCGAAAACCGCTTTGCCACTCCCCGATCCGATATCTAAAAAAGTGCCACCCGGTTTTTGCAGCACGTGATGCCACCTCTTCAATACATCCAGCACCACTTTGAACGGCACAAAGGCGATCTCGCCATACACGAGACTCATGGAAATGAATTCCCGTTCTCGACGTTCCTCTCGCGAGATTTTCTTGGCAACTTGAAGCGGATGTTCCAGGTACAATGTGTCAAAGATTTGAGTCAATGTGGTCATCGTATCCTCTGTTAAAGCGGACACAACCACTTGATTATTAGGACTTGAACTCATAGAGGAATCCTCTTCGTCGTCCAAGTCGCTATCCTCCCGCTCTTCCACTCGATCTTCTGGTGTTGGTTGATGCATATCATGCTTTCGCAAGGCGAAGTTATCCTCTCCATTATGGATATTGTTACTCATGTTGTTGCTGACGCTTGAACACTTTCAAAGATCTTTTGCAAATTTGCAGTGCAAATTGTTCTCTGGATTTATCCAGAGTCCTATGCGGGATTGGAATGAGCTCTGAATCCTTTTACTGATTATACATTGTTTAAACACATGAGAAAATAATAGTTATCAAGTCAAGCGCACAAACATATTTAATAACCTCTTGGATTTTTATGAAATCTAAAAATGTTGACCCATCCCCATGGGTCCACTTAAAAAAACCTGATACATAGTATATACTTGCATATAGTAAATTATCCTGTATAGACGAATATATCCACACATTCGAGCAACATTACAGATCTGGTTCGTTTTTTCATGGTCGCTAGCATTTCGTGCTGTGATGAGGCACTGCAAAATGAAAGTTCGCGCGCTGTCAGCAATTGGATTGATTTGGCGTGAGTACGAAATATAAGTTCGATTAAGTGTATGTATTAAAAGAAGAAAATCAATTCTCAACTCGTTCTGTGTTGCGAGCAACACCTTCGTAGCTACAGCTACGACATAAGGACAGGTTTCCGCCACAGTGGAAGCAGCTCAATAAAATTTTGCGTTATTTTATAAACGTCGTGAAACACTGGTTGCCTTTCAAGTGGTACTTCGTTTATACCATGTACCACTGGGTTGTGTTGAGGCTCGTCAGAGATTATAAACTCTAACGCACGAAGAATAGCTCTCTACTTTTACTATGCTACAACTAAAAAACCCTATTAATTTCAGACTCAGTATATCGATTCCAGAATACTTTTGTTTGTACCCACCGCTATTTTTTGCACCAGAATCACAGAAATCGTTCGGAGTGGTTACAGCAACCTTAAGCCCAAAGAGGGGGTGAAGAGGGTAAGAAAGAAATATCCAATTTCATGTCTTGTGTTTATTCCCTGTGTTCTGTGTGAATGGTTGATACGTATTCCACCCGAATGGACTAAGATAGATTGTTCCAGGGCAGTGTCATGGGCCTAGGTGCTTTAAATGCTAAGGAGAGTCAAGACATTGTGCCACCACGCCCTGTGATTTCAGCGATTTGAAGGTCATGACATCCATCCTCAAACGAGGTTAGGGTAATTCCATATGTTTTTTATGGTTGCTTTAAGTAATTTAAGGTTGCCGAAAGGTTGCTATAACCTATAAGGTTGCTCTATTTTGTGTTGTCATGTCGAAATTAAGGTTGCGGTAACGCCATTCGAAATCGTTTGTTAAATCCAGAGCTGTTCCGGGCGAACGCACGGCTTTGTGCAAATTATTTGTAACTTGTGCAATTTGCATTTTTTCTATGCTATTGACAGTGACCGTTGGGGTGAGTTTCAGTTCATAAGCACTGAAGTTTTTGGACGTTTGAATGCCCTTCGAGTTCTTCGCGAAGTCTTGTCGAACGCAGCCATGGAAAGCCGAAGTTCGCTTCGTCAGTTGCACCAGAAGTTTGGCGGGTTTAACCATACGATGGTGAAGTCGGGTAGTGACAATGGTAGTCAAAGCCTAAACTGGAGTCTACCGGATAAACGAGCAACCCCTCCATTGCCATCGCTTCCTCCGTGGGCTGCAAATTCAACTCAAGCAATGCCAAACCGACGTCACAGTCGTGAAGAGAACACTGCCAACGATCCATCTTTAGGGTGGAGAAAACCCCGTTCGTATTTCATGACAATGAAACAACTCCCCTCCAAGATTTCAGACACTGATGAGAACCAGCAATACCACGAGTATGATGGGATCCAAGGTGGAAAGTTGCACCAGTCGATCGAGAACCAACTGGAGGCAGAGCCTTGTGCCCCCAATCCAAGGCAAAATGAAAAGAAGCCGAAATCTTTGATTGATATCGAAACGAAGGAAGATGACGATGGTCCGACTAGCAGTGGAAGTGGAAGCGAAACAAATCAACAAGAAGACAAACTTCCACTTAAACGATCTCCGATCCGCGGCCAATTCTTCCGATCCTGGAAGAAACACTCCAATTTCCCAGAGGAAGATTGTAACAGTAGCGAAGGCTGGTCCCCACCTGCATCGAACAAGTGGAAGGAGCGTGCGATTATGGACCCATTCGCTAAAAAGCGGGTCAGGATGAAATCTATCCCACCTCCACCTCAAGTGCAGTCGATTCTGAATCAACGAGAGAAAATCCATGAATTGCCTCGAGTTTTGACGCCTCGACGTCCTTCTGTTCCTGTATGTGAGGTACATACCTCTCCTCGTCCGAAAGCCCAAGAACATGTTCCACTGAACCCTTTGCGTCTCTCCTCCGCTGACAAAAGACGAGCTCTCCATCCGGCAACTCCTTTATCCGCTCCAAGTTCTCCTCCTCCTCCGATTTCATCACGAGGGCGAATATCTCGGGATGTATCTCAAGACAGTCTTCCTCCAATCGACTCCGAGGATAATCAAGAACCTCAGGGCTTCCCTCCATTACGTCGGCAAATAAAGGCACCAAAACCAGCTCGAAATGTACCGAAACAGCCCAAGAAATCCACAATGGACGCACTAAACGAAATCAAACGAAAACGAGAAGCTCGTCGTGCACAACAGGCAGTCGAAAAGCTGCGAGTTGAGAAAGAGTTAAAGGAACATGGCGACGATGCAGGTTACAAGTTCCGCAGGTTAATCCAGCAGTACCGAGACGCACTCCCACCATGTCAACAGCCAAACCAGCTTCAACAACTACCCCAACTTTCCTTAACTGCTTCCATTCAACCCCCACCCACTCCTACAACGCTGAAAGATGGTTCGGAAGCACCTCGACTCTCCGTGTTCATTCGGAAGCGTCCTCTTGCCAAAAAGGAGCTTAAAGCTAAGGGCTACGACATCATTTCCTGCCTTTTCGCTGAAGAGGAGCTCACCAAGAACGACAGCAATGGTATGGCACTTTTGCGGCGTGAACTCGTTTGCCACGAACCAAAATTACGCGTGGATTGCTCTGAAACCCTGGAAAATCACCAATTTCGTTTCGATGGTGTCTTTGACGAACTTCAAGAAAACAGCAAGGTCTACGACGCTACTGTAGGGCCAATGGTGCCTTATCTCGTCTCCCAAGCGACTGCTACGAAGGAAACTACAAGTCTGACAGTGTTCGCTTACGGCCAAACTGGCTCCGGGAAAACGTACACTATGAAATCCATTTATCGCCAAGCTGCAGTGGATTTATTTCAGCAATTGCACGAGTTGAAAGCTCGCGTTAACGTCGGAGTGAGTTTTTACGAGATTTACATGAACACTGTCAATGATTTACTAAACGGACGATCAAGGGTGCAACTTATGGAAGACGGTGACGGAGCTGTACAACTACCAGGACTAAAAGAGCTTCCAGCTACTAGTGCAGACGAATTGCTTGAACTGGTTCAGCTTGGGGAGCAAGCACGAGCCACAAGTGCTAATGCTGTTCATGACGAATCGTCTCGTTCGCACGCTTTATTAAGGGTGACGTTGTACGCTGATGGCAACACCAATTCGGCTTTAGCGAGACTTTTTATGGTGGATCTCGCCGGTAGTGAACGTGCAAGTGACACTCAGAGCGACAAGAAGAGCACGCGGATGGAAGGAGCGGAGATTAACAAGAGTTTATTGGCACTGAAAGAGTGTATTCGTGCTCTGGACCGTGGAGCGAGCCACATTCCGTTCCGTCAAAGCAAACTGACCCAGCTGCTTCGTGATAGTTTTCTCTCACAAAACTCCAAGACGATCATGATCGCTACAATTTCGCCTTGCTCCGAGAGTTCCAACCACACTCTCAATACGTTGAGGTATGCCGATCGACTCAAAGAGATTGGTGCCATTTAACTTGTCGATGTCAAGAAAAAAACTAACGTTGCAACTTTTTAATTCTCGAAATATCTTTTTATTACGGTTCTTGAAAAATACTTTGCTCAAAAATAGTATTCTTTTGTTCATGCGTTAAATGCGCCAAAAAGCTGGTAGTTCGAATGTCGATGGGGGAAAATCCTCTCGTGGTAGACTGAACCCACTCACATCCATTCCTTTGCAATGTTTGACTCCAATAGAAGGCAAATTATCGACGGTACGATAGAATTAATCCACACTACTCAAAGTACTCGTTTAACCTTCGTTGGCCTTCAGGATGCCGATTTATCTGCACGAAACGTGACGCATCGATCTCCTGACGTGTTCCAAGAAATCATCACCAAATCCTCACAAGTTTTGAAGAAAAAAGTATCTGAAGCCTCCCTTGGTTTGAGCTCAAGCATGGGGTCCATTTCCAGTGTTCGGCCTTCAGTATCGACTCAATACAAGCGAGGATATGCGTTTTACCGTCTGCAACAATACACCCAAGCTGCGGCAGACTTTTTAGCGAGTTCCCGCAGCGATCCCGACCATGCTGCTCCTGCACTGTACAACCGAGGATGTGCGTTATATAAACTAGGGAAACACGCTGAAGCCGTGCGAGATTTAACCAAAGCGTTAAAGCTGGACTCCAAGAACCCTCTTTTCATCGAGAGTCGAGCGCGTGTTCTCAAGGAAATGGGGAAATTTGAAGAAGCCATTCACGACTACACTTGGCTTGATACTTTACGCCATCACCCCACGGATCCGAGTCAATCTCTACTAGAAACAGTCTACAATCAACAAATCTCCAGTCTCCCTATTAATTCCTCGGCTGCAATGGCGTACGAAGCACAGGAGAGCAGTACAAAGGCTTGGCTCGAACATTTCTTGAAAAAAGACCCAGGTGGAGCACGTAGCGGTGCGGACGTAGCTGAAGCAGCACGACTTGCTCGTTGCTGGGGCTTCTTCCGCGGCATGCGAGCTAATATGATCGAGCGTTGTATGCGGAACGCCACATACTATCGCTTCGAAAGCGACCAAGTTGTTGTAGAACAGGGGAAGCCGTCGTTGAGTTTCCACGTGGTGCTGGATGCTGTGGCGTCTCTAGTGAAAACCGTGACGTTCCAGGGATCGACGTCGCGTGAGCTCAGCACAATCTACCAAGGAGATACAATCGGCCTTGAGCCTTCCAGTGCTACCAACACTGACGGTCGTCTTGTCATGCTTCGTCAGCGAGCTCAACGGCAACTCATGCTGCGTCCTCGCGTTGGTTCGACCACAGGATCTCCTCTTCTTGCGTCCATCCGGTCGCAGAATGGCTTCCAACTGAGCAGCTTTCGGTCCTTAGGGTCTGCAGTGCGGACAATCCAAAGCACGGTACATCCCAGAGAGACAGCAAGTTTCTCGTCTATGGGCGAAGTGAGCTGCATGATGCTGGACCTGGACGTGTACTTGAATATCTTACGAGAGCATGAAGAGCGCGTGCTGGAAGAGCGATTGCAGTTTCTGCGCCGTTGTCACGCTTTCGGGACGTGGTCGGACGAAATGCTGGCAGCTCTTGCCTCTGTCTCGGGCGCTAAACTTGTGGACCCAGGTAAAGATGCACTGAGAGCTGGTGAAGTGGTGAAGCAGCTCTACGTCATTAAGAAGGGGGTCTGCCACGTAGTCAAGACCATCACAATTCCTCATTCTTCATCAGCTCCAAGGTCATTGCGGAAGACTGATGACCCTCTTACTTCGCGGTCGACTGATGGCTCGTGGGTGCTGGACAATGGCTGGATGCTTACGAACCCTCGTCTGGTAACCAATGCCCAAGCATTAGCAGGTTCTCGATCGCAGCATTCACAAGAAGTGACTGTGGCTGTTTTGGCCAGTGGTCAGCTCTTTGGTGAGTTGAGCGTCTTGCAACCAGGACAACACTCGCCTGTCACTGTTCGGACTCAAACACTCGTGGAGCTCCTGGTCTTCGAAGAGGAAGACTTGAGTCGATTGCGTGTACAGTACATGAGCGGCACGATGAATGCCCTACAGGAGTCTCTACTGTTCCACAACCCACCGCAGCAGAAACTCGCGCAATTGTGTTGTGATCGCACGCATTGGACTCGTGAGAAGCGGAATGTACTGGAAGAACATTTCGCTTCTCAGTCTCAAGGGATCAAGTCTCCAAAGAAGAAAAGTCCGCGTAAGAGTAAGAAAACAGTAGAGATGGCTACAGAGCAAGTGGTTACGGCTCCAGTGCCAGGACGTCGACCTTTAACGTCTCCTATCACTAGGAAGAAGATTGAGAACACTCGACGGAGCATGATATACTAGGAAATGGATACATTTTGGGAACTTTCTCTCAGTAAAGCATGTTGACAACATGGTAGATTCAGGTCTCAAAGATTAAATATCAGTTGATCATTGAGAAAGTTTCTTCGAAAATACAAAAATTTGGTTCCCGTCAACAAGAAAATCGTCCACAGTATCGGCCCGAGCACCGGCGCTCCGAAGAACATCGATGACCCCCCAGGCCTAATTGACGGATCTCAAACTTTAAATTAATCATTGGGAACCGCTCAACACTTGCCACCTACTCGGCTGAATCTGAAATGACTGTAAGCTATTGCAACTGTCAAAAGTAATGACTGGTCAGAATTAGCCACCCTCAACTAGCAAACACATCTCCAATCGGCAACGTTTACAAACACATAACAGCTAGCTATCAGTTAATTGTGACTGTTAAGTTTACTCTTGATGTTTGTAAGTGAAACAATTGTGATTTGGTCTACGCTGATTGCGGACCATCATACCAAATTGGTACCAAAATACCAAAGTGTGGCCCACACTAGAAAACGAGCGGCTCTCACAGCCGCACCCCCGGACTCCAGACCTAGTACAGCAGCTAGCATGATCTCCACCGCCGCCAAGGGCTTCGCCGCGCAGGCCAAGCGCTCCATGAGCACCATCCGCTACTCGGAGTTCGGCCACCCGCTCACCGTCCTCAAGTACGTGGCCAGTCGCTCTCTAATTCCTGCTCAAAAGACTATTTTCTGATCTTTTTTGTTGTCAATTAATTGCAGGACGGAGGCTGACGACAAGGACGTGGCTCCGGCCCAGGGTCAAGTTGCGCTCAAGTTCCTTGCTGCGCCCATTAACGTGGCCGACCTGTCTCAGATTCAGGGCGCCTACGCCATCAAGCCCAAGTTCCCTGCTGTGGCTGGAAATGAAGGTGTCGCTGTCGTCACGGCTGTGGGCGCTGGTGTCACCAACGTCAAGGTCAACGACCGTGTTATCCCCACTGGTGCTGCCTTCGGTAAGTTGCTGCTTGTACTTACTTTTGTATTTCCCAAGAAAAAAAAATACTAAAAAAAAATACTTGACGTTCTGGTGGTGCAGGCACCTGGCGCAGCAAGGCTGTGGCTGCTAGCGCCGACGTCATGAAGATCTCGGACAAGATCAAGATCGAAGACGCTGCCACGTTGGCTGTGAACCCGGCTACGGCCTACCGCATGCTGGCGGACTTCGCTACGCTCAACAAGGGCGACGTGGTGATCCAGAACGGCGCTAACAGTGCTGTGGGCCAGGCTGTCATCCAGCTGGCTGCTCTGCGTGGCATCAAGACCATCAACATCATCCGTGACGATGGCGACTACGACGTGACTGTGGACCACCTCAAGAAGCTGGGCGCCACCATCGTGTGCACCGCTGACTATGCCGGATCGGCTAAGTTCAAGGAGCTCATCTCGGACCTGCCGGCCCCCAAGCTCGCCCTCAACTGCGTGGGCGGCAAGACCAGCCTTGACATGGCCAAGGTGCTCGCCAAGAAGGGCGTGCACGTCACGTACGGCGGCATGGGCAAGGAGGCCGTCGCTGTGGGCACGGGCTCGCTTATCTTCCACGACATCACGCTCAAGGGCTTCTGGCTCAGCCAGTGGGTCCAGGACTCGACGGTCGAGGAGCGTGCCTCCATGCTGTCCGAGCTCGCGGGTCTGGTGGAGGCTGGCAAGCTTCGCACGTGGATTCAGACATATAAGTTCGAGGACTTCGACGACGCTCTGCTGGCCGCTGTGAACCGCACAACGAAGCGCAAGGTCGTGCTGCTCATGGAGTAAGTAGATGACGCCAGGAACAGCTAGCTGGAAACGACTGTGAAGACGAGAGGGAGCCCAGAATCAAAAAGCAAAGAATGGCAGACCTGAATACGAGAAAAGCAATGCGGAAAATGGATAAATGTGCAGTTCCGTTTAACGTTTGCCAAACACACCCCACTTTCGTACCTCTCGTTTAATGGTAGAGCAGCGTGAGGTGATCATCATCATCTGTGGCAGCACTTTTCTCCTTTGTCAACAGCCGAGGCAGTTCACGCTGCACTTCTTGAGCATCCACCGTCACTTTCTGCTTCGTCAACAACTCCAGAGCTCGACTCAACTTGTCCACAGCTTCGTAAGTACCAGTCAGGTCTCGTCCAGGCTTGTATCCCTTAGCCAGCAACAAGTGGGTACGGGGCCATTGCTCTGTCTTGATGAAATGCAGGAATGTGGCCAGCCACGGGTCTTTCAGCTCCCAATCCAAGCCAAATACAGGTAACATGGCTACGTCCACATCTTCAGCAGCAGTCCCATTAAGGCCACCATAGAACACGCTGAGACCATCGTCTTTAGCGTACGGCAGGTGCAGAGCCCCCAAGATCGTGAGCTCTTGGACATCTGCGTCACTTAGAGCAGAGATCAACGCGTCGGACAGCTCCCATCGCTGTGTGGCTGGGAGAATGGCCGTGTTCACAGTAACGATTGATGCTTGACTGTCTGGATATTGGAAAATCTGGACGTAGGGGGTTAAATCAGCCGGAAGTAGCTTATCAACGGTGTTTTGCGGCATTTGGACAGCGTGAGCTTCATCGAATTTTGCGAAGTGCAGGACGTCTACAAGGGAAAATGAGGTATGAGCGTGAAGAGGAGACACAGAGGAAAAAGCTACAAGAGGAAGTAGTGAGGTCCATACGTTTTCCTGCGCGGGAGGTGTCGTCAAAGGCGAGGAACACTCGGGATGATAGTTGATCCGCCATGATTGTCAAGAATGATTGTGTGTTTTATGACAATTTTGACAATAAAAACTGGTAAAAACAATTTAATGCATTACCTATTTGGCTTTACGTCGAGCAGATCTCTTCCTTTGTTTTGTGGCATTGTGTGGGGTCAATTCCAATAGTAGGAGGTACAGAAGTGAACTGGAAGGGGTTATCTCCGATAGTACTGGAGATCTTCAATTTGTACGACCCGTAGGAACTGCGAGCCCGACAAGTGTAGAGTTCAGGAGCATCGTTTGATTTCATCTTCCCATCAAGAGCATCTTCTTCATTTGATCCCGTCGGTGCAACAACCAGAAGATAGGACCCTTTCTTGAGAAGTGTGGTTTTATGAGGATCACGGTAACTCACAGAGCCTCCACGTTGAAAATCATTCACATTGCTGTCATCCACGAAGAAAAGCGGAGTTGCGCTGTCTTCCTGGAACAAATAGAGAACTGAATCCAAATACGAAGCTCGGCAGTCGCCATTGATATCCACGAATGTGTCATTATCTGCGATCTCCACGGAAATAACAGAGAAAGAGACGACAGTGTCTTTCTTCAGCGTAAATTCGACTTTATCCATCGTGACAAAACCCGAAGCGAGGATAATTGCTCCATCAAGCGTCAGTCTAGAGGTCAATGGCTGTACAGTCTCGACAGCCGAAGGAATATAGGCCGGAAACCGCTCAGCATTGGCGATACGGCCTTCCATCTGCTCTTCCAATTCGAAGTCGATACCGTCGAAAACTGCCAAATCGATCTTGTTCGTTACCAAATCTGCAACGATTTCATGGGCTGGGATACCAGTATTAGCGCACATTTCGCCACAGTGATGAAGCGCTACTACACCATGATCGGCAAAAGATATCACGGGTGATCCGGAGGATCCAGTCTGAGTATCACCACTGTAGGAATATCCATCCGTACCGCAAGTACTCGCACTCAAACTGAGTAGAGCCACATTGGTGGCATAGTCATCAGCAACAGCAAGGCGCTTGTTCTTTCCCATTGGGTGTTGAGGGATGTAGAGCTGTTCGCCCACTACTCCCCTCCGAGTCTTTAGTCGTAGATATCCGTACTTCTGGGCAGTCTCCTTCGGTAATTTTAACAAAGCGTAGTCCAATTTCTCGTTTGCAAACACCAATTCCGTCGTAGAAGCGACTTTTTCGCCTTCGCACTCGCCAAAACCGCACGAAAAGCTGTCGATACAAGATTTATCCTCCGCCATGAACTCTACACTGGTGCCTTGAGCTTCTGCATCCGATGAGACGCAATGGAAATTGGTCATTACGTGGCCTTGATTCCCAATCAACCAACCTGTACAACTGGCCGATTCGCCTGAACCTTTCGGAATCTTCAAGCGAGCCACAGATCGAGAAGCTAAATACGCCGTTCGGGTCGTATTATCAGCATAGTAACAGATAGCATTCTTGGTATTATCTCCAGCGCAGATAGACGCCTCATTGGCAACGAGTGGCTCATTATCATTCATCAGTGCGTATTCATACGAGTCCACCACGAAACCGAAGCACTTGGATTCATTATCAACCACATTGAAGACACCTGCGATCAACTCATCCTCATCGACAGTGCTGGGTCCAACATCACTGCGATAAAATTCAATCCGAAATTCTTTCGTGAGAACTGGAGGGGCAGCCACATTACCATAATTTCGTCCACTTGGATAACTTTTCGAGAGATTGAGCATCCGATCTGGCGTGTCGAAGCCTTCTACAGCACGAAGCACAACGGAGACTCCAATGGGCATCCACAGTTTGCTAAAGCGAACCCCCACGTAGGCATATCCGCTACCTTTCGTCAGTGTAAATGACCGGAAAGGAGTTGAACTCCCGGCAGTGGCACTGTCGAAAGCGAGCTGAAATTCTGGACAACCCATGCCAATATTCACTCGCGTACTACTCGCGGTTGGCTCTGTTGTTCCACTTGTGTCGACTACGTGGTCGTCTGTCTCCATTGGACTGAGAACAACATCACCGCGTAAGTTACTACTGGAACTTGTTGGGTTCGTCGAACATGTCGCTACCACAAGCAGCAGCATAACGAGACCGGAAAGACCGATCTTTCGATAGTACTGCTGCTTTTCGTCCCTTGAAGACTCGACTTGGAGACGATGCGGTGGCACTTCGTCCATTTCTCGAGAGCTGCTGCGATGGAGTGGTGTGAAAGGATGAGAGAAGAAAACTATTGGCGTGCCGAGACTAAGGCGTTCGATTCGTTCACAAGTTATGAATAGACAAAGAAAAAATCGAGGACGATGACTAGTACTGGAAGTATTTCGGCGTATTTTGAGAAGGAAGAGATCGACCAAAGTTCGTACAAACTATGACTGCATTTACGCTGTATCTGATAGAGAGGCACACCACATGTGATCAGTAAGATCCGCTCTTGAGTCTCGCCGTAGGTTCAATACTCGTGCGCAGTCGATGGTCCTTCCCTTGATCAGAGGGAGGTGTCCACGGTAGCTAGACTCCGGTATACCCTAGAAATACACCTAACACGGAATATACACGGTCTGCCGGAGAGAAATCTACAGTCTGAACGCAGTAGTTAGGTGTGTCGCCAGGATCTTTGCCTAATCCGTGCTCTGTTCTCTAGAGGGCTGCTGATACCTCTGGCGGGCTGCAAATACCGCGAGCGTGAGGATCCTACGGGCTGCAAATACCGTTTCCAGTCACCCCCGACGTCAACCTCCACTACGGCAAGTACTCAATGCAATCTGTTCGTGTTCTTTCGTCACTGATACCGTTGCTGGTACTTCGCAACTTACTTGACCGTGAGCAGTGTGTGCTTCACGGCAAATCTGATACTGCACCCTGCTTTCTAACTCCGCTGTACTTGTACTATAGGCGACCTTCTGCATCTCTTCCCCACCGCACGTCTGCTACCCAATGTCGTCCCTTTAGACACACGATCTTCGGCCAAAGGTCGTGTGCCACACGTGCAAGCAGCTGCTAGTCTTCAACCTAGCCTGTCAGATGTAGTAGCAGCTCGTCACCGTCGTCTTCCGTCGCCGCCGCTTGTTTGTTCTCCAACGTCGCTGTCTGATGTCTCCGTCTGTTGACTTCTGTTGTTTCTGTCAGCTGTCTTCGACCGTTTCTGTCTGCTATCTTCCACCGTCTCCGTCGTGCTGGATCACTCCTGCTGTCCGCTTAGCCCCGTTCATGAGTCCCAACCATGATAACTCGGTATCTTACTCTCTTCCCCTACGCACGAATCGTCCCCGATTCGAACGACATGGCCGCAGCTGTTCTGTGCTGCGTTTAAACTTCCTTTATGAGATCTCATCCCCTGCACCGTGCAGTGCACGCCCTGCTGCACTTGGGGGATCTTCCCAATCGTGGCGTAGTCGTCCTTCGCTCCAGAGTTGCTCGTAGTCGCACTGATTAATCCAAAGGCGTTCGGGTGTTCCTCCGTCAGGACGATCTTCCAGCCGCCGTACTTGGAATTCCATTACGTAACGACCTGTGCGCATTCGGTATCTCCGTCGCTTGCACTCAACAACGATTTCATCTGATCTGATTCTCGGTAGTCGCGGGTGACGAGACACGAGACTGTCGGCACCTCTGCGTCCCTGACCAACAAAGACGTAAATCCTGGATTCTTCTGCTTCTTCATCGGCGATCCGCCGTAGTGCCCGCTCAAGTTCTTCAAGATCGTGTCGGTTTTGCTGCTGTACGAGCTCTGTTGTAGGTACTGCGGTAGTCGTAAGGTCAATTCCAGTAGAATTTCCACCGAGGCTATGTGTTACCGTCCGTCTCTTGGCCACATCAGCATTCGTTCTATCTGCGAGTGCCGATCCACGGGCGTGAGCTCGCGTGGGGCTGACTGTCCCGTTGTTTCTACTTCCAACTTCGTGCTCAGTTCCGGGGTACGGATCTCGCCGTGCTTTCGACCGGGTACGTCCGGCGATATTATCCCTTCTTGTTTCAGTATTGGCGAGTTTAATATGCTGTTTGTGTCGTCGTACACGGGAATCAGGTTCATCGCGGCCACTGGGCTGTGTGGTGTAGTGGTCCGCGAAGAAATTCGACGCGAGGGGCACTCACACACAGAGGGGCCGGACTGCCAACTAACGGAGGGGGTACTCCGATCGACCGTGGGGTCTGAAGATCTTCTCACCTTGTGTACCCGTCGACCTGGCGGGGTTAACGCTCTTCCTGGGTGACCTGGAAGGGGCCAAGGGGTTTTGTTCTTGGTTGAGCTGGAGTGTGGACGGCACTCAGGGGTAATCGGGTGACGACCTTGCGGATACTTCTACGCGCGATCGTCGGTAGACAGAGTAGGTCGAAGCTTGAATAAACTTGATCCACTCTGGGGGGTTGTCCTTCGGGCTTGTGTGTTCCAAAGGGGGCCAATGGGTTCCAATGTAGATGCTTGGGCCGCCTACTGTTAGCGGTGGAGTTGAGGGGGGGGGTGGAGAGAGAAGCGTTGACCTGGCCAAGCTTTCCAGGCGTTGTTGCGTGTCTTGTCCTTGAGCGTCTTGGGGTCCTTCGTCAAGGGGGGCCAATATACTTCCCAGCCTTGGAATTCTGCGGAACACCACTTGCGTGCTACAAGGAAAATCTCTCTCTCCGTTAACCATCTTAGATCCTTCCTATCTGTTCCCTTTCCTCCCATCATCTGCCCATCTCCTTCGCAGCTGACTGACTACCTTGAACTTCATCCGGTGTACCAATTATTCGGTACATGTCATTCTCGATCGCCGTCGATCCAAAAGTGTACCTAAAAGATTGCACCATTGTCGATCCAGATTCTCGATCACGATAATGTCTCGAAATGATTGCACCGTATCGATCCACTTCCTCGATCAGGATAATGTGTCGAAATGATGGCACCCTTGTCGATCCATTTCTGGATCGCCAGCCGTGTACTTGAATGATTGCGCCATATCGATCCACTTGACTGGTACCCAAAAGTTGGTACCTGATTCGACTCAGTATCAGATCTGAATAGATCTGGATAGTCCCACTCCGGTTCCGTCTAATCACTCCACATCCTTCTCGATCATGTCTCCCTCGATCAATCGCTGACGACCAGCCTTCTCGCTTCACCACAATCGCCCCCTGTCCAAGGCGACACTACACGGTGGTTGAGCCGTGGACATCCGCTCACACTCGCTTTTGCTTCTTCCCCCACATAGCTGCCTCCTCATGTCTTCGACTTCTCCCCGTCAGGGTTCGAGCAACATTGGTACGTATCCCGTCGTGAATGGCCGTATCCGCGTGGTTAACCACTTATTCCTGTGGCAGATCCGGATCATCCGACGGCGTCACCTCCACACATCGATATTCCCGCGGCGCAACAGCGTAGCCCAGAGCGTGCAGGTACCTCTCCTGTCTCCGATCCTTTCCAGGGCTGCATTAACCCACTTCGTTCCCTTCAGATCCGGTGAACACCAACCCCCAGAATGCTTCATCTCCTCGCAATGCTCCTAGTGCTTCATCTCCTCGCAATGCTCCTAGTGCTCCATCTCCTCGCAATGCTCCTAGCAGCACTCCTGCTCCGGGCGTAGGGTCGCCGCGCGTGGGCAATCAATCAGCCGGCGACTCTGTTGTTCCGGATCATCACGACGCCGAAACTGGAGCTTCGGCGGTCCCCGATCGAGCCTCTTCTGCAGGGTCTGCTCGGCGGGACGTCCAACTTGGTAATGCCAACATTACTCCTCTCCCTTTGGATGTTCCAGCGATCCGATCGAGTCTTGCAGCGATCGAGACGGCCTTGGAGCGGGAAGGTGCCTTTCAGCAACTTCAAGCCGACTATGCCGTCCTCCAGCAGCAACTGCGTTCCGCTGAACACCGTATTGTGGATCTGGAGAACCAATTTCGCGAGGCCGCTCAGCTTGCGTCACCATTCGTCCAATTTTGCCAACACCGCTACAATCTTGTGCGCCACGACCTGCACGAGTCTCGGAAGCAGTTTGGTGAAGTCGTCAACGCCTTAGCGGGTCATGAAGGTGATCGCATTCGGATCGCCAACCTGGAGAGTCAGCTCCAGACCATGCGACAACAACATCAAGACGCGATTGCCGATCAAGGTCGTATCATCAGCGATCTTACCGATCAGTTGGCAGCTGCATTGTTGCGAGCTCCCGCTGTCAGTTCCCAAGAGTTGCGGCGACTGCGATCGGAACTCGACTCCTCGATCGCTGCTCACGCTGATCTGCAGCAGGCTCTGCAGCAAGCGATGGCTGCACGTGATCGACTTTAGGCCCAGTTGGTCAGTGAAATCGACGACCACCAACGAACTCGTCACGAATTGGCCGAGGCTCACGACTCCAACAACGCTCTGGCAGCTTCTCAAGATGCTCTCGAAGGGGCAGTTGACCAGCTCAAGCGTCAACTCGGCACCGCGCAGCAGAATTTGAGCAACGTTCGGGCAAGCTGTGATGCTCATCTGGATCGCGCCATCTCCGAGCGTGATCAGGCTTGCGTTGATCGGGATCAAGCCATACTCGACTTTCAAGATCGTGAAGCCAAGCTCCGACGCGCGCGGGGCGATCGAGATCGAGCTCGAAGTGAGATGCAGTCTTACCGTAAGTATCGTGCGTGAATGCCCTTGTTCCGATCATGACTAACCAGCCTTTGATTACAGAGGCACACGTGGATGCGGCTCGACAGTCGGTCGCCCGACTCGAGCAACAGGTCGCCAACCTCCAAACTTCTGCCGATGATCTCCGACAGCTACGGGCCGACAACGACTCTCTACAGTCAAGTCTCGCATCGGAGAGGCAGCTACGTGAAGCAGCCGAGGCCGAACGCGACCGGCTGCTGATCGAGCGCGACACGATCGGCCAACAATTAGCTGGACTCTCCTCACTTGTGCAGACTCGTCCGTCCAGCGATTCAGGGTCGAACCCATCAACACCCAGTCGGCCGCTCCCACGTAAGCGCAGTCGATCGCCGTCTGCGGATTCTCCATCTCCCCTCAAGAAACCGCGTTCGTCTTCGGGGTCCTCTACTCGGCCGATCCAGATCGACTCGGACGAAGACGACGGAGACTCTCAGGACGGCAGCGACACCGAGCACAAGAATGAAGACAACAGCGATGACGACGGATCCGACCATGGAGGTGTTCGATCGCAGCCCGATCAAGGCAGTACCCGATCGGCTAATATTCAGCCGGGGGCCGGTGGCAATGGTCCATCTAGTCCCAGTTCAAGTGAATCATCCAGCGGGTCTCCTGACGACGGTGACTCTGGATCGAGCGGGCTCCTGTCCGACGATGCGCTCGATCGTCTTCCAGCCACCCGGATCGGGCGTGGCCAGTGGATCCCGGGTTATCGTCGACCCCGGCACTTCGCTCGTCGGGACGTAGTCCCCTGGCCTGTAGCTGAGGTGCGGCGGATCAGTCTTCGTAATCTCACAGTCGACGCTCTTTTCAAGGATTGGAGCCGTCCGTCACTTTGGCTGTTCCCAGCTCGACTGCCTCAGCCCAGATCGTCCATGTGGGATCGCGACCTGATCACGGAGGCTAATGTGCGGGCTCTGTATGACGCTGAGCCTTGGACGGCCTTACAGACGCCTGTGGTTCCTCACTCTTTCGACCTCACGGGATGGTTTGCGGACTTCGCCCTGCAGTATACCACCTTCGAGCAAGACCACCTTCAGGCGCTGTGGGAAGCGACGCATCACTTCACGCTCACCTCAGAGATGCGCAGAGCAAGTCCCTATCTCGATCGCCTCAACCACGATCGCAAGCAGCGGCGCTCACGGGCTGGTCCTCGTTGGAAGAAGGTGTTGGAAGTCGCCCTCCAGGGGATGATCGCAGGTCATTGTGATCTCGATCTCTTCTTGGATCCGTTCATCCTGCACTTCCCTCGCCGAAATGCTGAGCAGAGCGCTTGGTGCCCTGGTCTTGGGGCGCGCGTGCGTCCTAACGACTTGCTAGAGGCCTTGGCGCTTACGGACACCTCCGATCCATGGCGTAATCAATTTCGCACCCACCCTCAGGATCATCCCGGCCTACAGGTAGCGCGCCTCGATGGCAAATTCCGGCCAACAGCAGCTTCCGGTAGTGACGGTAGCGATCAGGACTAGATCAGGTAGGCTGGTCCCTTCGGCAGTTAATCCTTGAGTGATCCTTCCTTTCACATGTAAGAGCCCTTGGGCTCAATCGTTGGGGACGGCCCCTTCGATTTAACAACACTCCTTTCTTTTTCACAAATATCCACCACTCATCTGGTATGTGACGTGCCCACATGCCTTTCTTTCCACATTCTCCCTCTTGCAGCATCCCAACTACTGCGAAGGGTCTCCTTCGTCTTCCTCGTGCGACTGCATCGCATTAAAGCGATTGCGATTCGCCCTCTTCCTCTCGAACTCCCGCAACAATGCGCCGCAGTTCAAATCAGCCTCGTCAACCCACGTGGGCTCCTCGTAGCCCTTCCAGTGTACAAGAAACTCGCGATGCACGCGGCCGTACCGCGTTCTCCGGCCCGATCGTACGTCCACAATTTGTTCCACCTCGTACTCGTCGTCCTCAAGTGCTGTCTCCCAGCTATCTTCTGGCAAGAAAGCCTCGTCAAAATCGAAACGATCGGTGTCTGGATCTACAAGTCGGGTCTTCGGCCGATCAGGGCAGTTCCTCACCGGCTTCAGCTTAGAAAGATGTACGATCGGGAATACGTTGTATTCCGATCCGGCAATCTCAAGACGAGCAGCGTGATTTCCGATCAGTTCCGCGACACGGAATGGGCCATGCCACATGTGCGCTAATTTCTTCGCGTAGCCGACCTTCACGCGATCGAGATACAACCATACCTGTGATCCAGCCTCGATCCTGTGCGGGCGTACTTCCTCGTTGTGGCGATCAGCTCTACTCCGGATGGCGTCACGAAGGCGCTCATTCACATGTTCGCGTGCCCGCTGGTACTGCTTCTGGATGTGATTTCTCCAGCGGCGGGCGTCTCGATCACGATGTCCTGTAATGGCGATCGGCAGGGCAGCTTCCAGCGTCGATCGTGGATCCCAGCCGTGCGCAAGGTAGAATGGTGTATCTCCACGCGTGCGATCGTGAGCTGTGTTGAGCGCGAAAGTGAGCCGTTCGGCATATTCATCCCAGTCTCGCTGATCGACATCTGCGACATACATCTTCAGGGAGCGTGTCAGCGTCTGTACCATCCGTTCTGCCGATCCATTACTCTGCGGTCGGTACGCCATCGTGGGGCTTTGTTTTTGCCCCACGATTCGGTTGAACGCACGGAAGAAATCGGCCATGAATCCAGGCTCTCGATCGTGTCGGATGACTTCGCTGGCACCGAACCGGCGGAAGACGCATTCCTCATAATTCTCTGCGATCGTTTGTGCCGTTCGAGAGTTACTGGCTTTCGCGATCACGTAGCCTGTGAACAAGTCGATCCAGATCAGCAGCTCGGTATTCCCTTTGAACGACTTCGGTAACGACGGGATGTGATCCATCGCGATCACCTGGAAAGGGTACGTTGCTTGTATGTTCCCTGGCGACTCTCCCTGTATGAGAGGCCGTCCTTTTCCGGTCTCACAATCGATGCACTCACCTACGTACTTTTGCACACTCTTGAACAGGCCACGCCAATGGAAGTGTCTCCTGATCCGCTCGTACGTTCTTCCGATTCCCTGGTGTCCTCCTTCTAGGCTGACGTGGTAATGATGCAGGAAATCTTGTTGGAGCGTTTCAGGTACGACCACGCGGACGATCGGATCTCGATCGGCATTCGATCTTGACCCAGTCGGACAATAGAGCAGCAGTCCACTCTCGTCTAGATCATACTCGCTGGCGATCTTGGCGCAGGCCTTCGCATCTTCGGCTGACAAGTCTACCACGTTGCCTTGCAGGTAAGCTTTCAGTTGCACGATCCATACCTCCTCCTCCTGAGCTTGTACGATCCGCTCAACCCTCATCTGCTGTACGATCGACTCTTGCAGGATTTCCGGTCGTACTTGACGTCGTCGCCTCGCGGCTCGGGTAACCGCAGACACGCGGGCAGCAGCATCGTCTTCCTTCGGCCGCAGAATTTCATCCAGACGATTGAGCGTGGCCAAGTCTTGTCGATCCACTTCCAAGGTAACGATCTCTCCAGACTCTTGCTGTAAGGCTGTGTTGGCTAACTTGTCTGCACTTTGGTTCCATCCCCGTTTGACGTGTAGGAATTCGTGCTTCGGCCAGACTCTCAGTTGATCCATCGCTTTCTGTCTCAGCAGTTGGAGTTTAGGCGCCTTGCAGTCAATCTCACCGCGCATCTGGCGGATGATCAAGTTCGAATCACCGCAGATCACGATCCGCCCCCGGTCTGATGTCGGAAGGAGATCAAGCCCAAGTAAGAGACCCTGATATTCTGCCTCATTGACAGTGATCTCCGGCATGAATCTCGACTCCGCAGAAACGACCGTCCACTCGGGGAGCTTCCAGATCACAGCACTGAACGCGCCGACCTTCCTCTTGACACTCGCGGATCCATCAAAGGAAACTACCAGCAAGTCTTCGTCCGGCTCTACCGTCGGTGGCGGCGTGACGACCAGTTTGCGTGGTTGCTTCCTCGGAGCGATGGCGATCAAGGCGTGATCCATCTCTGATCGAGGTGTGATACTAGCCGCGAGGGCACCCAGGATCTCGTCTTCGCCTCTGGAACACTTCACGATCTCCAACGTCCATCCTGACAGCAGAGCAGCCCACTTGCCCAATCGCCCATCAAGCCCGGACGAGTTCAACAGCCACGCAAGCGTGGAGTGTCGAGACAAGACCTTGATGGATCGGCCAACCAGTTGGGTGTAACACACATCCAGCATTCGGAGCAGGGCCAACACCTCCTTGTCGACCGTGCTGTAATTCAGCTCGTTGGTCTTCAAGGTACGACTGGTGAAGGTCACTGGCCAGTACACGCCATCATGTTCTTGCATGAGCGCGGCAGAGATCGCCCACTGGCTCGCATACAGCACGACCACGGGACCTCGATCAGGGTCGAAGTGTCGGAGGATCGGCGTGGCTACGACCTTGGCCTTTAGCAAGGTGAACGCAGTGATCGCTCTCGCCCACCGGTCATCTTCAGGCGACTCGTCGCCCCCGGTCTGAGGTTCCTCGGCTCTCTCGTCCCTCAGCCGATACTCATGGAAATCCACCTCGCGCAACTCGTACAAGATCGCAGCGTAGATCGAGAAGTCTTCGATGAACCGACTGTAGTAGTTCAAGCTCCCAAGAAACGACTGCATCGATCGGAGCGAAGTCGGGAAGGGTAAGTTCCCCAGTGCTTCTAGATCTTTCGGGCTTGCCTCCAGACCTTCCGCTGACACTTGATGTCCCAGGTACGCCACCTTGCTATAGCCCCAGAAACTCTTGACCACACTGATTGACAGATTCCATCGATCGCAGGTGTCTAGGAGCCGCTCGACTTTCTCGCAGAGATCATCCCAGTCAGAGCTAGTGATCAAGATGTCATCAATGTATGACCGTCTTCCGAGTACCGACGGCTTCAGCTCAGGATCAGGTTCACCGTCTTCAAACACGTCGATCAGCTTCGTCGACTCTTGATCAGCTCTGATCCGAAGATGTCCGTACAGCGCGTTGTCGATCAAGCGTTGGTAGATCTGCGGGGCATTCTTCAATCCGAAGGGCATACGTGTCCACTCGAAGAGTCCGAAAGGGGTGATGAACGCAGAGATCAACCTGGCTCTTTCCGTCATGCTGACAACCCAGAATCCACTCGCCATATCCAGTGAGCAATACCAGAGGACCTTATCCAGATCGTCCAAGAGATCGTTGATTAGCGGCATGGGGTACACCATCAACTTCGTCAAGCTGTTCACCAACCGGTAGTCGATACAGAGACGGATGTCGACCCCATTCTTCTTGATGATCACAACGATTGGAGATGCCCAAGGTGAGGTCGAATGGGTGATGATTCCCGCCGACAACAGTCCCTTGATCAAGTCTGACAACTTCTCCCGAAACTGCGGAGCGACACGTCGCACACGCTGGGCCACAGGGGTTGCGTTACCAACATCGATGTCACAGACGGCGCCACGTGCAGCTGGAGGGAGAGCGTTCCCTTTTCCGATCAGGAGATGCCTGCGCTTCCAGATGATCTGCCTCAAGCGATCGATCTGTTCCGGCGTTCTCCCTTCTGCCTCCTCGATCTGGATATCTTCGATCTTGACTTCCTCCGTGGTGGCGCTTACCTCCGGGAGTATGGCCATCTGATTCTCCAGATCTTCAACGATCAGGTCCTTCCCTTCATGGTAACAGACTTCGTCGTCTTCAGGCGTCCCGCTGACTTCGACCTCCGACTCCATTTTTGGATCGTCGGTGGTACCAGGCGCTGAGCCGGTCAGTGGTTGATCGTCGATCGGCGGCTTCGGACTGTTGATCATCGGGCTGACCAACTCCCGATCCACGGAATTCGATCGGTCCTCGATCTTGCACTCCTGATCGTCCATCCACTCTGGTTCCGATTCCCGCCGATCTTGCTTCGAGTCGACTGGATCAGCCCATTTCACCGCCACAGCAGCTACTTCGGGCTTCGGTCTGGATCCTTCACGCTTCAGGATACCCTTCGGGATGTCGTACGTTGGTCGATCCACCAGTGGTCCCATGTACGTCGGCTCAGGTTCCGCTTCCTCCTGCTGATCAGTGGTGGCTTCGTACGCAAGGTTCTGCCACTCAGCATATCGACGCGATCCTACGGAGATGAGTCCAGGCGTCCGCGGTACGAGATCTTCAGCCAACCACAGTCCCAACTGTGTGAGTCTCTGCAACATCAGCTTCTTGTCGCTGATGTTTGTGATCTTCAAGTACTGCGTCCGGCCAAGACCCTTCACCAAGGTAGGTACCCATCTTTCTCCACGGGCGATCCACAACTTCTCTCGCTCTAACGCTCGGGGCTTTTGTATCGGTATCTCAACAGATTCTCCGACTTCCAGGTGAACGCTGTCGTCGAGCGCGATGTCGTGGCTGCTTCGGCCATACGGAGGGCGGCGGCCCGTCAACTGTACCCGCACTTCGTTCGGGAGGCACATAGTCCCGTCGGCCAGATCAAGACGGATGCCGGCTGGAATCATGAAATCCATGCCTAGTATCACGTCTTGCCCAACCATGTCACCAACCCACGCATCGAAGAAGTAAACCAAGAAACCAGCCAGCGTGATCTTGATCGTGGTACGTCCCAGAGTTGCGTACACATTTTCTCCGATCCCGATGCAATCCTGTCTCTGACTCTCGTCTATGATGCAGCCAACCTTACGAGCAAAGGCGGTGCTAACGATCGAGACTTCAGCGCCGGAATCTAGGAGCAGAGTCGCTCTGGCGTTGTTGATCTTGCCGGTGGCTTTGGCCTGCTTGAACCATTTGCCGGGAGCGTGATACTTCCAGTAGCCGCGTGATTCGCCAGGTAAGAGATCGCCAGCTGAATCAGATGGTGACATCCTGGCATTGTTGACTAACGCTGGTCTTCCGTGCTCCACCTCAGGCAGATGATCCTTCCAGTATCCACGCAATTCGCCGTCAGCTAAATCAAGTTCCATCACAACTTCCGATCGGGAGAACTCATCATTCCGCAAGCTCGCTATCGTTGCGGTACGTCTTCCATGAATTCCACGTATATTGTTGATCGGTGTTGTCGTCTCCCTGACTCTTGCCTTCGGCTGCCTTTCAACGTATGCAAAAATACAGAACTTAGAACGCTCGGCTCGTACCAGATTCAAACCTGGCGAGCGTCCTAGTTTAACATCTTCTCCGCGTTGGATGGCAGCATTCCGGCGTGGCGCGTCGGGTTGTACCACTGGCGGATCAAGTTGTAAAACTCTTCCATCGGACATTTGCCGTCTTCGTGGAGCTTGCCGCAGGCGCGGCACACGTACAGGCAGTGATCAGCAGGGTGACCACGGCGACCACACTTCTCGCAGGTCAGGCGTTTCCAGCATCCAAGATCGGAGTGCCTCGTGGATCCACAGTGCGAGCACGGTGGCGGACGTTCCTCCAGGCGCGATCCATCTTCACGATCAGTGCGAGCCGGCGACTGGCCTTCTTCCCAACGGCTCGGGCGTTGAGTTTCCGGTTTACGGTGATCAGCTGCAGCGGCCAAGTAGACGTGCGACGGAGCTCGATCATCTTCCGATCCACTAGAATCCAGATCGGATCCCGACCCAGCGCTGTCATATGAGGCGCGGATTGCGCGAACGGCGCGAGTGGACTTCGAAGGAGCTTGCGGTGGACCACTTGGCGCCTTCTGCCGGAACTTGTTCGATCCAGCGACAGCTTTGCTTTGGCGAACCTTGGCACGCTGACGTGCACGCAGAATTTCAGCAAGGGAGTCTCCGTCTGTGATACGCAGCAGAGTTAGCTGATCGGCCAACTCGCGATCATCCAGAGTCTCGATGAAATGCTCCACATGTTCCCGCTTTGTGGGTGCCGATCCAGTCTTGATCTCCAACTTCGCGCGCAAACCCAACACGGTGAGCCTATGAAGATACTCAAGAGGCTTCTCGTCCGATCGCTTCCTCGCGTGGTAATATTGCCTCGCGAGTGACACGCCCAGCCCACAGTACTCGACTCGGAAGTCGCCTAGCAAGTCGTTCCACTTGCTGCGGGTGGTTCTCCCCAACTGTTAATACCAGTTTCGCGCTGGACCAACTAGGAGGTTGCTGAAGACGATGCACTTCTCGCTGTCGGTCGCTTGATCTCGGGCGAACGCGGACTTCACTTTGCTCAGCCAGCTTCTAGCTCTCTCCTCATCGAAATCCTTACCGGAGAATTCCTTCAGCTCGGAGATCGCGGAGATCCTGACTCGGGGAACTGCAGAGGTGCCAGCGGACGACGTGGCATCGGCGGACGACACAGCGTTGACACGCGGGACTTCGATACTCAAGTCGTCTGGATCGTACTCGTCTGAGTGATCATGATGTGATCCCACCGACTCCATGTCGACATCTTGGGCACCGATGTTCTTCGGAAGATCGGGCATGCGTGGCGTCAGAACGACTGCAGCTCCTTGCTCTTTCTGGTAGCGATCCATCGCAGCATTGAAGAACGACTGAAGACTACCAGGGCTGGACGCCACGGTCGACACCGGCACCAGGGTCGATTCTTTCTTCCTGGCTTCCAACATGGCTGCTCCGGCTGGTCCAAGCGTCATCCTGCTTAGCTCGATCGAGCTATCGGATCCCGCCTCCGACACCCTCGCAGACGTCTTCGCAGACGCGAACGAGGAGTGGGGTGACCCGGACTGGCTTGAGTATGTCGTCGTCAGCCCCTGATCGGCGGTCGAGATGACGGCGCCTACCAACGGAGTGAGCAGCCTTACCAAGTGCTTGGTGGATCCTTCAAGTATGGGAAGGTCAAGTTCGAGCAGTTCCTCGGCGTTGAAGTTCCCGGCCACGATTCCCGCTTCCTTCAGCATGCGCATCAGGGCGCTGATCGCCGCCGCTTGGTCTACCGGCTTGGCAGGCTTGATCACTGGGCCTTGAAGATCGCCGATCAGTTTCGGCTTCATCATCTTCATGACTGGGTCGTCGATCAAGAACGCGCGGAGTTTCTTCCGGTAGAGGACGACACGCAGCTCGTCTTCCGTCCAAGTCTTGGTATCACCACTCTCGTCCGCGTCGGGTGCCTTCAGCTTCATCTTCGCGGGCTTCGACGTCGCCTTCTTCGACTTCTTCGAGGAGGAGTGCGGAGTGGGGGTGGTGGTTTTGGGTGAAGGTCCTTCCGTTTTCACGGATGGATCTTCATCCGGAGGATTACGACTCGCGTCGCGATCCGCGGGGGGCCCCGGAGGGCCCAAGGGAGGAGGGTGAGGTTTTTCTTCGAGGTCCATCGCTGAACCTTCCTCCTTGACCCCGCCAGAGCTCCTCCCAGGGCTCTGACGTTCGGTGTACTCTTCACTCTTCAGATGCGACGACGGCGATACACCTTCCGTCGACGCGCCGATACTTCCTGGCTCAACCTTGATCTTGGCCTCTTCTTGACTGGACTCACGGTGATATCCAAGGTCACCAGAAGATCCGGGCACGCGCACCATTGTGGTGTAGTGGTCCGCGAAGAAATTCGACGCGAGGGGCACTCACACACAGAGGGGCCGGACTGCCAACTAACGGAGGGGGTACTCCGATCGACCGTGGGGTCTGAAGATCTTCTCACCTTGTGTACCCGTCGACCTGGCGGGGTTAACGCTCTTCCTGGGTGACCTGGAAGGGGCCAAGGGGTTTTGTTCTTGGTTGAGCTGGAGTGTGGACGGCACTCAGGGGTAATCGGTTGACGACCTTGCGGATACTTCTACGCGCGATCGTCGGTAGACAGAGTAGGTCGAAGCTTGAATAAACTTGATCCACTCTGGGGGGTTGTCCTTCGGGCTTGTGTTGTTCCAAAGGGGGCCAATGGGTTCCAATGTAGATGCTTGGGCCGCCTACTGTTAGCGGTGGAGTTGAGGGGGTGGAGAGAGAAGCGTTGACCTGGCCAAGCTTTCCAGGCGTTGTTGCGTGTCTTGTCCTTGAGCTTCTTGGGGTCCTTCGTCAAGGGGGGCCAATATACTTCCCAGCCTTGGAATTCTGCGGAACACCACTTGCGTGCTACAAGGAAAATCTCTCTCTCTGTTAACCATCTTAGATCCTTCCTATCTGTTCCCTTTCCTCCCATCATCTGCCCATCTCCTTCGCAGCTGACTGACTACCTTGAACTTCATCCGGTGTACCAATTATTCGGTACATGTCATTCTCGATCGCCGTCGATCCAAAAGTGTACCTAAAAGATTGCACCATTGTCGATCCAGATTCTCGATCACGATAATGTCTCGAAATGATTGCACCGTATCGATCCACTTCCTCGATCAGGATAATGTGTCGAAATGATGGCACCCTTGTCGATCCATTTCTGGATCGCCAGCCGTGTACTTGAATGATTGCGCCATATCGATCCACTTGACTGGTACCCAAAAGTTGGTACCTGATTCGACTCAGTATCAGATCTGAATAGATCTGGATAGTCCCACTCCGGTTCCGTCTAATCACTCCACATCCTTCTCGATCATGTCTCCCTCGATCAATCGCTGACGACCAGCCTTCTCGCTTCACCACAGCTGCGACAAGACCTCTGGGGAAGGTTGCCGGGTATCGTCCGCCGACTCGAGACCGCTCATGTGAGTGTTAGACACCAAGTTGTGTTCTGCAGAGGTCTCCTCGTTTTCGGCTGCCTGTCGCTCCGGTGCGTCTGTTACTTGGCTGCCAACGACGTCTACTTCTGCTAATTCAGGTTCACCTTTCTCTTCCTCGTCAGACTCAATGTCCGCAGCAGCGATCGCTTCTTCGCGCAAATCCAACGATATGTCTTTGGCCATGTCTTCCAACAAATGCGTAGGATAGTAATAGCTGACTAAAAACGAGCAATGTGCCACCAATTCTTGTCCCGACTCCAGCATTAGCAGCCGATAGTTGTCATATCCAGCGGCTTCCACTATCTTGGCTGGTCCACGCCATCTGTGCCCAAACTTAGTGATGCCGGGGCCTCTTGCAGGACGGTACATCCAAACCAACTGTCCAGGGCGGAATTCACTCCCCCGCCTTACATTTCGATGGTTGTAGTAGATGGCTTGCCTGGCCTGTTCTTTCTGCAGGGCCACTGCTGCTAATTCTTGTGCTTGTTTCAAATCCTGCAACAGCACTTCGTGATACTCATCCAGTGTTTGGTACGGGTGCTCCAATCGGTTTCTCCGCAAGAGCTCCGCAGGTGTCCTCAGCTTTCGCCCCATCATGAGTTCGTTGGGCTGATACCCGTGGGTTGCATGTTTAGCTGAGTTGTACGCATACAATGCCGCAGGAAGGAATTCGTCCCAGTCATCCTGCAACTCGTTGACGTACAAGCTGATCATATCTTTCCACGTTCGGTGGAAACGCTCGACGAGTCCCAACAGGTTAGGCCGGTATGGCACGGGGGTAGACTGCTTAGTTTGCATTAGAACGAGCAATTCAGCGATCATCGCACTACCAAATTCCCGAGCGCCGTCCATCATTACTTCCCTCATAGGTCCGTAGACGAAAATCACCTTCTCCATCAGAAACCGCGCGATAGCCTTCGCCGTGTGATCCGGTACAGCCGTTGCAACTGCGTACCGCGTCGTATATTCCACAGCTGCGATGACATATCGGTTACCTTCTGGTGTCACTGGTAAAGGACCTGCTACGTCAATGGCCCAGCGGTCACACACTGCTCCTGTTTTCACACTCCTAAGCGGCGGGACCACAGCTTTCGGTCGGGCTTTCCGCGATCCGCAGTCTTGGCAGGCTGATATCCACTGCTGTACTGCTTCTTTCATCCCCGGCCACCAATAAAGGCGCTGGAGACGTTCAAGTGTCTGTGAACCACACAAATGTCCCGCCCAAATGCTGTCATGTGCCTCCTTAAAGGCGATAGCCCAATACGCAGTAGGTAAGATCGTTCGGCTGTTTCCGTCCTCGAGTATCACTCTCACTAACCCGTCAGCGTCTTCAGATATCTGCTGTCCTCTATACACACCTTTTGCCTTTAGTTTCTGTATCAGGACCGAGTGTTTTTGTGCAGCCTTCACGTCCTCATCCGTGAATTGAACTATCCCCATCTCTGCGGCTTCTACTCGTCGTACCATGATAGATTGACGCACAGTCTCCACTTCGTGATCCCGTGTAGACTCCACATCGTCTATCTCGCCGTCACTCTTACTTCCAACAAGTCCAATCGCAAGGTTATCGGCCATCCCCCCATCATCTATTGCATCGTTGCCCGTAGCAGTTGGACCCCTTGACAAGGAATCTGCTACATGGTTCTCTCGTCCAGGGCGGTACTCAATATTGAAGTCGTATTCTTGCAGCGTTAACGCCCATCTGTGCAAGCGTCCTGCAGGTTCTTTAGCCGTCATGAGCCACTTCAATGCAACATGATCGGTGACTATAGTGAAATGTCTCCCATACAAATGCGGTCGAAAGAGTCGAACTGCCCACACTACAGCCAAACACTCCAATTCCGAAATATTGTAGTTTGCAATTGTAGGGCTATTGACCTTGGACGCATAAGCAACCGGTTGGTCTCCTTTGCCCTGGTCCTGCGAAAGCACTGCCCCCAATCCAGTTTTTGACGCATCAGTGGTAAGTTTGAAGGGCAAGCTGTAATCTGGATAAACTAACACAGGTTTCTGACTCAACCAGGCTTTAGCCCACGTGAACGCTTCCTCCTGCTTTGGCCCCCAATCCCACTCCGTACTTTTGCGTAAGAGGCTTGTCAAAGGAGCCATCCTTGCCCCGAATTCCGGGACGAATCTTCTGTAATACCCCGCAAGCGCTACAAATCTGCGTACTTGAGCGTCGTCAGTAGGTGTAGGAAAATCAACTATTGCCTTGATCAGTCGATCAGTTGGCTTGATGCCCTCCGGTGTTAGGTCGTGTCCTAGATACTCCAGCTGTGTAGCGGCAAAAGAGCACTTCGACACCTTTAAGCTGAGCCCAGCTTCCGACAACCTTTCCAACACTACGGCGAGCTCCACCACATGTTCAGCTACAGAGCCCTTCGTGAAAATGACAACATCATCTAGGTACACTAGACAACAAACCCAAGTGAGCCCTCGAAGAACACAATCCATTAGCCTTTGGAGCGTGCTTGGCGCATTACAAAGTCCGAATGGCATGCGCGTAAACTGAAACAGTCCTCGTCGAGTGGTGAATGCTGTCTTTGGCTTGTCTTCTTCTGCTACCCCGAGCTGCCAATATCCAGCATGAAGATCTAAACTTGAGTATCTCTGCGATCCGTGCAAAGGTTCCAGCGTTTCATCCACACGCGGTAGCGGGTACACATCTTTGATAGTGACTGCATTCAAAGCACGATAGTCGATACAAAATCGAACGCTCCCATCTTTCTTACGAACGATTACCACCGGGAATCCCCAAGCTCCTTCCCCAGGCTCAATAACACCCTGATGCAGCATGTCATCAACTTCCTTGTCGATTAACGCGTTTTCTGACACCGCGTGCCTCCGCCGTCGCATCATTATGGGAGCAGCATCGCCAGTATTGATGTGGTGTTGTACCCCAACTTTAGCAATAGGTGGGCACCCAGGCTTCTTCTCAACGATGTCGGAGTACTGTCGTAGCAAAGCGATCACCAAATCCCGATCCTTCTTCTCCATCTCTCCAATATCCAGTTTGTCTTCATCTTCCAGAGGCTCAGCATCTTCTTTTTTCAAGTGCTTCACCCACATGGCTACTCGGCTCCGCTCCAATTCTCCATTCACACGCAAGAGCTGCATGTCTTCTGTGATCGGAATCCAAGTACCCAATGCTTCCCGTGCCGGTAACTTCTCTCGTCGTCCTTCTACGTTCAGCACTTGAACTCGTACCATGCCATTTACCACCTTATCTACTGTTGGTGCGATCAAGAGATGTCGTTTAGACGTTGGCTTTGGCAAGAATATGCCTGTAGATCCTTCTTCAGCATCCACCATTACCTGTATGATGTTGCCAGTTCCAGTATTTAGCTTTCGTGTCTTCGCCAATCGCACTACAACTTTCCGATTCCGCTGCAGTTTAGACAGCGTGGATACTCCATGGCAAGTGAAGGGCAAGATGACCTTCTTGGTGTCAGCACTGATATACTTTAGTTCTCTCTTTCCAAAGTCCATCTTGATCTGGTGTTCTGTCATCCAATCTTCACCAATCAGTAGCTCATCGCCCTGCCCTTCTACCAGTAAAGCATCGATAGTAATACGCTGCTGGTATTGTGTAGTCCCGAGGAATCTCCACACGCCCAATACACGACTTGTTCCGCCACCAAATCCTTCCACGATATCCACCGGGGCATTCCGCGTAAGACAACGACCGTACTTCTTCAAGTCCTCTCCGGCGACGCTGTACTGAGCACATGTATCGAGTCGGACTTCTTGGATATGCTTCTTCGTAAGGGCCAACAGAGCGGTCGGTAGACAACTCGGAGTTCCGCTCCCTATCGCACGCAGTTGAGCCACGCGTATCTGCCGTCCGTTATCATCTTTCCTGAGTTCCACGTCTCCATAACACCCCTGCTGCTGGTACTGATACCGAGGGGTTGCCTTCCGCACATGTGTAGTTCCTGTCCCCGGCTTCTTCCTGGTCTGTTCGCCTGCCAACTGGCTGGATCGGCTGCGCGGTTGCTGTAGCCGCCACATTCGCTTGAAAGTTCGGAAACGCTTCGCCGCTATCGCTGCTTTTTTTCGTACAGCTCTCATCTCCGCTAAGGTTCCTTCTTCTGCCAGTTGTTTGGGAACGTCTTGTTCAAATCGGGCAACCTCCTCCAGCCATTCTTTTTCACTCAATTGTCTTGAGGGCGAGGCTGGAGCCGCAACATCGGTGGGTCCTGATACTGCCATGGTTACAGACTTGCTATCTGATGCTCGCTTCCTCTTTCTCCGACCTTTTTCCACTCTCCGTACCAACGCAGCCGCCACTTGAGCTTCATCGCGGTGTCGTCGCGACGTCCGGTCGTCCGCTACTTCCCGGAGTTCTTCAATCAGTCGTTGGACAGCCACGCGAAGGACTTTTGCTCGTTCTTCCCGTTTTATTCTGAATTCTGCTGTTAATAGTCCATGGGCCGCTGCTACTTCTCCTTCAGCCCTCCGGTACCGTCGTTTTGCCGCCGACGTCTTGCCATTACCCAAGGGAACCGCGCGTCGTTCGATACTGGCTGGTATTGACGTAATTGTTGCCAAGTCGCTGCTAGTCTCTGTTCCGCCCGTCGCTCTTGCCGGCGACGTTCCTGTGGTCGCTGGCAACGATACAACGCTTCCTACAGTGCGCGTATCCGCACACCAAGATATTCCTCTACTGTTCGACACTATCGCACCCGTTGGTGGTTCACTCTTTTCCTCATCATCTGCATCAACGCTGGCGCCACTCAATCGTGCTGTTATCGTCTCCGCTGCTTTCTCGATCAGTTCATCGTCACTCTTCCCCTGAGTGGGACCACTCGAGTTTGTACTCTTCCCCTGGGTTGTTCCACTCACTCCATGAGCCACATTTGCACTTGTCAATTGTATCCACCGATTACTCGTTTTCCGCCGCCTCTTAGCCGCTCTCGTCGTCCTAGTCTCCGGGTTTTCCGCTTCCTCTCCATCGTCCATGTTGGGGCATTCGTCGACTGCGACCAGCAAAGCCCCCATCTCTACTGTCGCTGGCCATTTTCCGCTGCCATTGCAGGAGTTGTCGGACTGTTCGTGACTGTTCGTGAAGAGGCGTGCTGCTGTTCCGATTGTGCTGGGGCTGGGTCAGACTTCTACGGTTGTCCCTGTGAACCATTAAATGCTGCCAATCGTGCTCTACATTCACGCCACCAGTGCCCCGGCTTGCTGCAATATCCGCATCGAGAATTCGCCTTCTGTTCCATGATAGAAGGTCGATCTGCCGGAGGGCCGTAGTGACCAGCGCCACCTCTGCCACTGCCGTATCCTCGGCCACCGCCGTATCCTCTTCCAGCACTTCGCTCCTGCCACGAGGTCTCCTTGCTTTTCAGATGGTGCTGTGGAGGTTCTTCGCCATGGGTTTCCCCTTCTCGTGTTTCAGCTTTGACTTCCAACGCTCTTGCCTTTATCTTACTAGCTGCCAGCTTCGTCTCTGGAGATTCACTTCGGGACGCTCCTGCCGTCATGATCAGAGCCTGTAGTGCCGCCATCGATACAGGATCTCGTTTTGCGCTCTGGCTCCAGTCATTGACCGTGTTGCCCTTCACGTCGAACTTAGGGGGTGACTCCTCTCTGCCGAATCCTAGACCCAGCTTACTCCAGTCAAGTTGATCCACTGGGTTAACCGCTGACTTCTTCCTCGGGGGTGGTGTTTCTTCACTTCGCATATCCGCATCCTGCTCGTCGCGGTAGCGCCGCTTTGCCACACGCCAGTCAGTGACCTTGTAGCCTTCACCATATTCTCCGCACGTATCTTCTGCAAATTGTACAGCGTCTTCTAGCGTCCTAGGTGCATGTCCACGTACTTGCATGGCTGCTGCTTGGTTATTAATACCATTGATGAAGGCTTCTACGTAGATCTCCTCTGACACTCGCTGTCCAAAGCCAATCTCTGTCAGGACAGCGGCGTAGTCATCAAGGCGTTCTCCCGGTTTCTGAACCCGTTCGGTAAGACGCTGCTGTACCTTGAATATGCTATCACGTCTTCCATACTTCTGCCGTAGCTTGCGAACTAAGAAGTCCAACGTTTTGTCCTCAGGTCTCATATGCGCCGTCAATTTTGTCAACCATGTGCGCGCTCTGTCCTTCAAGTGTGCCGTCACGCCAAAGTAAAGCTCTTCTGCCGTCCACGTGTCACCGCCAAGTCCAGCTTGACGTTCCACCTCTTGCGGGATAGTAGCGAGCCACGCTTCCACAGACTCACCAGATGTACCTCGGAAGTCTTCTAGCGGTAGGGCTTTCACCTTGAGCCTGGTCGCTGGTATTGTTGGAGCATTGACAATGACCGGTGCTGGTGCAGGGCCTCGTGTAGCTATCGGTGGCTGGATTAGGAATCGCTTCATCATAGCTCTCTGTTGTCCCGCGGTTAGATGATCCCACCAATCCATCGTCTCGAGTTCCTCGTCATCATGCACTTGATTATTTGGTGCTAACGCTGCTACTGCAGGCGCTGGAGCCGCTTGCCGTGGGGGAGATCTGCGTCTGGCCTGCTGATTGTTGCCTGACTGCGGATGCTGGCGTACTGGCGGAACTCCGCCGCCTTGTCCTTGCTGGTTATGATCATCACTATCACTGTCACCTCCGAGGTTCGTGGGCCTCATGGCTGCAACTACGACACCGCTGCTCACCATCACCCCGTCATCTTCTGAATCATCGTTGTTGGCCGCCAGCCGAATGCGTGTTCGTAGTTGTCGGTTCTTCTTTGGAGCTGCCTGCCTCGCTGTTGGTGTGCTCGACGACGTCGGTGTATTTGCCCGTGGAGTGCTGCCACGACCCGGCGAGGACCTTGTTCCAACCATTCTCTCGAGGTTTCGCCCTTCTACTTCCAATCGAGTTTTGGGTTCACTTCCAGTTGGCCGCTTGTTCCGTTACTTCAAACTGCCAACGGCTTCACTTCCTTCTTTCTTGTTCTTCCACCTTCCTGACACCTACTCCCGCGCTTCTCTTTCGTATTCTCTGGCCTCCTGCTCGTTACAACTTCCGGCTCTCCCGCTTCCCTCTCGTAGGATCACTTCCGTAGCCTCACTTCCGTGCCGTAGCCTCCCGCCTGTTTTCTATGCAAGGTTCGTACCCTCTGGGGCTGAGTCTCGTGCGGTTATTCGCTTAGAAGCCGATCGTTTTGATCAGCCCCTGTATGACCACCAAGTAAGATCCGCTTTTGAGTCTCGCCGTAGGTTCAATACTCGTGCGCAGTCGATGGTCCTTCCCTTGATCAGAGGGAGGTGTCCACGGTAGCTAGACTCCGGTATACCCTAGAAATACACCTAACACGGAATATACACGGTCTGCCGGAGAGAAATCTACAGTCTGGACGCAGTAGTTAGGTGTGTCGCCAGGATCTTTGCCTAATCCGTGCTCTGTTCTCTAGAGGGCTGCTGATACCTCTGGCGGGCTGCAAATACCGCGAGCGTGAGGATCCTACGGGCTGCAAATACCGTTTCCAGTCACCCCCGACGTCAACCTCCACTACGGCAAGTACTCAATGCAATCTGTTCGTGTTCTTTCGTCACTGATACCGTTGCTGGTACTTCGCAACTTACTTGACCGTGAGCAGTGTGTGCTTCACGGCAAATCTGATACTGCACCCTGCTTTCTAACTCCGCTGTACTTGTACTATAGGCGACCTTCTGCATCTCTTCCCCACCGCACGTCTGCTACCCAATGTCGTCCCTTTAGACACACGATCTTCGGCCAAAGGTCGTGTGCCACACGTGCAAGCAGCTGCTAGTCTTCAACCTAGCCTGTCAGATGTAGTAGCAGCTCGTCACCGTCGTCTTCCGTCGCCGCCGCTTGTTTGTTCTCCAACGTCGCTGTCTGATGTCTCCGTCTGTTGACTTCTGTTGTTTCTGTCAGCTGTCTTCGACCGTTTCTGTCTGCTATCTTCCACCGTCTCCGTCGTGCTGGATCACTCCTGCTGTCCGCTTAGCCCCGTTCATGAGTCCCAACCATGATAACTCGGTATCTTACTGATCCTTGCAAACGCAGTCTGTGTTGATACCAACGCTACTTACAAGTTGTAAGTTACAACACGAGGTTAAAATGTTCACAAAAATCCAGAGATCGTAGCTTGAAGTGACGGCTACATGTAGAACGGCTACAGCCACGCGACGGAGATTCTGTACCGTAGTCGAGCTGTGACGATATTACATGTACCATACCATAACGACAGGTTTACTCTCGACTAATCTGCAGCAAGACGTAAACGTTAATCGGTGTCTGGCTCGCTCGCTCGAGCGGCTCGACCCACAACATTGTTGTCAACAAAGAGTTGCCTTTCCCCATCCGATGAACGCTCTGCAGCGGCTTTCGCCAGCACGCAACCAGCATAATGCAGCCAGCTCTGAAAAATAACTATAAGAAGGATGAAGTATAAGAGGGTATTCAAATGAAACAATTGTTCTGTAGTACAACCTCTTAATTCCAATATAATCAACATTCCTGGATGCAATCAATATAACAATAGATCCTGATAAAACGACGATAATGGCCTACCCTTGTATCAAATTCCTACCTCCTCCGACGGTGATGGTTTGTGGAACAAACAAATTGTGCGTCTCCGTGTCCTGTCCAGATGCCTGCAGCAAGCATATTTCGATCATTGGTAACCCCGAGCCTGCGACTGCAGTGTCGTTGTCTTTGGATCGGCCATTTCGGATTTTTCAACAATGGCCAAGGATCGATTCGTACAGAACCTCTTCCCAAACCTCGAGTTGTCTGTTGCTGACAAAGCTGAGCTTCAGGCGCTCGTGACGACCTTCATCGAGGAGCATCTCCCCAACTACAGAGAATACAGGGCCCAACAGAGTCGACAAGTGGACACGAACCGTTGGAAACTCTTCAAGACCAAGGACAATGTCCGGCTGTACTCTGAACGGGACTCCAGTCAATCTACGAAAAAGGAAGAGCAGGAAGCCTCCAACATGCCGATCGTTCTGTGCGAAGGATCGATCCCGGGTAAACTCGAAGACGTCATGTTCGGTATCATGAGTCCGACACTGGAGCTCATGCGGCTCAAAGCCTCGTACATCGACGACATCAGCAGCGCGTCAGTGCTGTCCACCATTGTCAGACCGACGCCGGAAGACCCGTTACAGTCTATTGCGCTCAAATGGATGCAACTGGATCTCCCGTTGCACTCTACCAACTTCGTCAAGAACCGCGACTTCGTGTACATGGAGGCCACGGGGATCTTGAGGATGAAAGACGGCGAGCATATTGGCTACCACATCCAGCACTCCATTGGGCTTCCTCAAGCTCCAGAGCTGCCGGGCCTCGTGCGTGGCAATTGCCATCTCTGCGCGTTCTTCCGTCAGGATCGCGACCTCGCGGTAGAAATGTACGCGACTGGGGCATGCGACCCAGGAGGTCTCGTACGTAAGTCGTTGCTGCTTCATCCTGTGGCTTCGATGCTCTTGGCATGCACGGACTACGCTCACTGTGGGGAGATGAAGAAGTTGGCGTGGATCATGCAGCGCCGCAACGCGCAGAAGAAGCAAATGGGCACGAAACGCAACGACGACAAGTGCGTGAGCTGTTCGTCGTCCGTCAGCCACAGTCGCATCGGTAAACTGAGCACCACGCGAGGGTCGTGTAAACTCTGCTTCAACGCCGTCTGTCGCTCGTGTCGGGTGCGTAAACTACTGACGTTCATGGAGCCCGACCTCAAGTACGAGAAGCGTAAGGTCACATTCTGCCCGGTTTGTATCAAGGACGCGCTCCAAGTTAGTGCGTTGCAAGTGGCACGGGATCAAACGTTAGCACCTACGAGAATTGGTAGGTTTCACTCTGGTAGTGACTTCTCCGCCACGTCGTCCTCGGATGAATGAGACTTGAAGAAACATTATATTATAATAACTTGATAAAAAATACCCACTTATCTTGGCATGAGGTTGATGTAGCGTTTGTCCAGTGATCCCCAGTCATCACTACGTTCCGATCCTGACGGTGAGCTGGAATTTGTAGGCCCACTACTCCATTGCGTCGGCTCCGCTATCCTCGCGTCAGTGTACTCTCCACACGCGACAGCCCGGGAGCTCGTTCGTGCGGCTTCATCGATACAGTACGAGCAGAACCAGAACTTCTTCTTGAAGAAACTCCCGTTCGATGAGGCAAAGCCCAGTTCGATCTTCTGTCTGCAGGATGAGCACAGCGCGCGCTTACAGAGAGTGCACGAACCGATATCCGTAGCGAAAATCCCGGGTTTCTGCCCACAGCCGATGCATTTCGGCTCTCCACGGATGACGGTGTCGCTATTACCGGCGTCGCGTACTCTCAATAACCATGTCAACTTCTTCAGATGAGCACAGCGGATTAATCTCCGCGCGGAAACTAGCGAAACTGCAGCGTATTTAACCCCGATAGAGCGAGCCACACGTCCTCCAGAGTTCACGGACGCGCGGCAGTAGAAATCCACGACACTGTGGTTCCGTTGTCTGAATAAACCGCATATCGACATGGTACCACGCGTGTTGTTGCGAGTCTTGGGGGTCTGAGGGAAATGCACCGAGTGGAGAAGGTGATAACCGACTAATTCCCCATCACTGAGCTTGGTGAAGCCCGTGGCTTCCATATAGACGAAGTCGCGGCTACTAACGAGCGGACGAAGCATCGGAGACTGGTAGCCTTCGACCCATTTAACCGTGAGCGACTGGAACGGGTCCGTTGCTGACGGGTGGTCGATTGTTGCTAATACCGCACCATTAGCCAGCTGATCTCCGGAATAGAAGTACTTAAGGCGCATTGACGCTACCGATGGAGTCATGACGCCGTACATGGCGTCGTCTAACGCGCCTTCCATTTGACCGATCACAAGTAAAGCGGGTAGATCCGCCAGTTCAGTAGGTTGTTGTTGGTTGATAAACCCAGGGTCGTCCCCGGGGTTCAACTCTGAGAATACATGCGTGTTATCACGCTGAAGAACCTGTTTCCACCGCTTATTGTCGAGACGCTCGTGGTCGTCGTGGAGATATCGCTCATAACTTTCGACTTGGTGCTGGACGAAGACGTGCACGAGCTCCCGCAGGTAATTCGCGTCACGATGAGCGAGGTGGAGGGGTGGAAAGGGACTCGAAGCATTGGCCATCGACGTTCGTCAAGCGTTCGAATCGATCCGTGGTCAAAGCTGGAGTGAGCCATACACACCGAAGGAACTCCAATTCCCTCTGCACCAGCAGGCGGGCGGACGTGACACCCTTTTCCACCGTGATTGGCATCACCTGGACAAAGAGGACATCATCATCACGCAGCAGATCCCTACGCGACTGCGGATGGTTCTCAAATCGGGAACCAAGGCACTTGATGCTGATGATAAGACTGGATGCGCGAAAGCACCTGGATCTCCAATGCCGCTGCTTTGCCTGACTAAATGTCATGCGTGCTCGGCTCGTTCGGTGCGTGCGGCCCGCACGGGCATCGTCCTCAATAGTATTGAGTCAATACAGTACGATACGTCACGGCGCGAAGTGTTTACCGCCTCGTTTCATGGCAACACGATGTTCATAAACTTTACCAGTGGCTACAGTAGGCTTAACGAGCTTAACACGCTTGGACGGAGTTGGACACCATTCGGATGCGTCGAGGTGAGCGGTCAACCGTTATGCTCACCGAATTCCTCGCAAGCAATTAAACGCGCGTCCAGACGCATGGCGTCCGAGGCGCAAGGGCAGCAGAACCGCGTCTTATGCTTGGCCAAACCTCCCGTCCACGACAAGGAGTGAAGTGATTTCTTGACGTTGCAGGCTGAACATATCGGACGCATACAAAGTGCACAGACGTCACTTCTGCTAAGTAAGGAGCCACCGCAATTGAAGCAGATCCCGTTGGTTTCAACGCGAATTTTTCGCGTGGAGCTTGAGCTGCTCGTACTGGTCGTTGAAGTGGAGTGCGTTTGACCCACAATTGCCCACGAGAGTTTTTTCGCGTGCGCGCAATCCCTCAGCTTCTGTGCAGACAGCAGGGCGTTCGCTCCATACTTGATAGAGATACTGGGCGACACGTGGCCGCCTGGATTCGCTGTTGTCTTGGTGAACACCTCCACGACGCCATCGGAAAGCTGTCGGTAGAACGCGCACACGGCCATGTGTGCGCGGATGTTGCCATTCATTGCTTTAGCTCCTGGGAACGTCACCGAATGCAGCACGTGATAGCCTACGCGCTCGCCGTCAGCAAGTTCGACAACGCCCGTAGCCTCCGTGAAGACGAAGTCGCGGTTCTTAACGATCGGTCGGAAGATTAACGGTTGCTCGCTTTCGAACCACTTCAGTGTGTGTGACCGGAACGGGTTATTCGCCGTCGGTCTCTCCAGTGTTGCCAGTACCGCGCAGTTGGCGAATTTATCGCCCACGTAGGAAGATTTGAGGCGCATGGAGTCCGCTGTCGGGTTTAATACGCCATACATTACGTCGTTTAATGAACCGGGGATCGTGCCGACTAGCAACAGTGTCGGCATCTCGGCCAGTGCGGTGCTTACATCTGTGTCTCTGCGTGACCGGAACAGTCTTCGTCTTGAGCCACACTCGCCTTGTTGGGAATAAACCTGCAGGTTATCACGCTGTGTGTATCGTTTCCAATAGCGCGGGTCCAGTCGCCGCTGGTCCTGATGCACGTACTTCTCGTAGCTTAATATGTGTTCACGGACGAGCAACCGCACGAGCTCCTGGAGCCATAACGTGTCGGTTGAAGACAAGTGCAAAGGCCCGAACGGACTCGTCATGGCAAATGCAGTGGAAGTTGAGAAATGCACGAACTATCGGGTGCTTCTGCCTCGGATCCATGTGCTGCAACGCTCTCTGTCAAGTATTTTTCGCTCAAGCCGTAGTCCTTTATCAAGTTTATGGTAAACTTAAAAACTGATTAGGTATCACAAGTGAATTCACCGGATAAGAAGTCCATCTGATAAACAGTAACGTTGCTTCTCTGGAATCGAATTCTATGATACTACCCAGCAAGCAAGTTGAAGTGGTCGGTATCTTCAACACTAGCGATTTCTAAATTACGTACATGTATCAACAACAAAAAGTATCGAATCAGCTCTGTTGTTACCATAGTTAGTGATCTATAGTAGGAATTGCAGCTCAAAGATAGATGTGATCAACGGATGCCCAACGCTGGGATTGAAAATAGTGTAAACGGTATCAATCGTCCTCACAAAAGCATCCTATCATCCTATTCATACACCAAAATGTAGACCTAAATCAAGTCCATCTAGCATCCCACTTGTCATTCTACTCGACCAAGTAGCAAACAATGCACGATGTCATGGGAGTGACGCACCACCGGTTGGACGATGAAGTGGGCCACCACCAGCAGCAGCATCAACACCGCCATCGAGCCATTGGTCTAACCGGTTTGATCGTGTTGATGCTCATGACAGCGTACGCAGTTACCCCGAACATGGACAACGACAACAATCTACGAGACGCCTTCTCTCCGTTCTCGATTGATGATGAAACACAGACACCAGTCAACAATGACAACACAGGAACGGACTCCAACTCGACATCCAAAGTGCGAGTCGTGAATATTGGAATGGGCTGTCCGGAATTCGAGACGGCTTTCGACAGTGCAACACCTGGAACTTCCCCCTTCCGGTCGTTCACCTTGACGAAAGGCACCGGATACGCCTATGTGGCGCTACACTTCAGCAGGTTTTGGATGCCTCAAGGTACTTCAGTCGTGTTACGAGCAGTTGAAGGCTTTGACTCGCCTGACCGCACATTTAACCTCTCGACCAGCTACCCAAGCGGTCTGACGTACGACGACGTCCTAGCTCAACCGCTTCTTGCCAAGGAGTTCCGTCTTGAATTCTACCGTAATGTAGGCAGCGTCAACATCACCAAGACTGGCAGTGGCATCCCGTTTAACGTGACGGACACGGAGTCAACGTGCTACGGCTTCGTGGTGGACTCGTACTACTACGTCCTCATGGACGACGACAATCCGATCTCCTCCACGGACGAGTCGATCTGCGCCGCTGACAACACGAAGGAGGCCATTTGCTACTACGACGACGTCACTACACGTACTGCGTTCCTGGCTGCTCGATCCGTAGCGAGACTATTGATCCCGAAAGGCTTTGGAGCGTCCGCCGGGTGCACGGGTTGGCTGCTTGGCAACCAGGGCCACATGCTAACCAACTATCACTGCATCTCTACAGACGCTGAAGCAAGCAGCGCCACAGTCGAGTTCATGGCTGAAGCAAATATCTGTAGTGATAGTGTCTCGTGTGCGTTCTGGGGTTTGTGTCCCGGTAACGTCGTATCAATCGGCGTCGATCTCGTTCACGCCGATGAAGAACTGGACTACGCACTACTGAAACTACCGACGAACGGCGCCGACATCGCCCAAACCTACGGATATTTGAGACTAAAAACACGTGAAGGTGTCGTTGGAGAGCAAGTGTACATCCCTCAACACCCACTGTACAAGGGGAAACGAATGGCGGTGGTCGACGACTATAACAACAACGTAGCGTTGCTGAGTCTCAGCGCCAGCTCCTGTGGCTCCGTTGGTTACTCGTACAGTGGAGACACACAGAGCGGGTCTTCCGGCTCTCCTGTTATCTCGTTCGCTGACCACGGCGTCATTGCGCTTCACCATTGCGGTGAAATGTGCGCTAACACCGGTATTCCGGCCAAGAATATCATTGCCGATCTAATGGCGAACGGGATCGATGTGGCGCAGTTCGACGGTGTTGACGATGGATCAGACCCCAAGGAGAACGCTGTGCACTTCCCGGATTACGCTCCCCCAGCACCGGAAGATGCTCTTCCCTTGACGTCTCGATTGTCTCTTGACGGTGCGATCATCCTCGCTTCGGGATATGTTAGCATCGACTCAGTCAAGTTCACACTGAGCAGTGACACGGACGTCTCGTTCGACGTTCTTTCGGTTGAACTGGCAGACAACGACACGTTTTACGATCTCAACGGCGACTGCCGCGCTTCCTACTTAGACTCGATGATTTATCTCTTCGCGGATGGAGATCCCAACGAAGTTTTCTATGTGGATGACAGTCAGGAAGGCACTGGAATCGATGACGGGTCCGTCAGCTACCGCGATCCGTTCAAAAGCACATTCCTCAAGAAAGGATCGTACACTCTAGCAGTCGCACCGACCGGTGCCAGTACTGAAGACGCCCTTGCTGGTAAAACCAGGGCCGACTACCCTCCAGAGCTCTACTCGTGCCGAACCCGCGGCTCTTATGGCTCGTACAAACTTATAATTTCGAGTACCGTCGGCGTTGACCCGTTCACGTTCACGGGTCTGCCTGCAACGGTAACTATTCAACCAGGAACATGTCAGAAGACACCTGAGGTCATCTGCCCTAGCTACTAGGGTACTAACAGTCCTGGAATTATGAGAAAACAATACAGCATTTTTCTAAAGTAATAGAAACAATGCGAACGTTATGATAGATAATGAACCTTACATTCCAAAGTTGCTACCACCTCGGCTGGTCTCACCCGATCGTGGGCTCAAAGTCTGATAGAACTCGGTAAATGTTTCTCCTGAAGCTAATTCCTCGCTAGCAATAGTCAAAGTGTCGGCCGCTCTGGCACGGTCCACACATCGACCACAGAAGCGCAAGTCACGTCGGATAAGCTCCCGTTGAGGCCTGATAAATGTGAGCTTATGTTTCACCCGACAGGAAGAGCACACGAACTTGTAGCATAGTTTACATCGATCTCGATCCAAGCGCTTGTCGTACGAATTCACTAAACTGTCACTGGGGGTTCTGTGAATCGATCGCTTTTGACACGAAGTACATTTCTCCAAGGGACTTCCAGTCACTGGAGTGGGGGTCTCGTGGACAACCGCAAGAGGAACACTAGGTCGAGTCGTAGCTGAGCTGGACGTCGTGCTCGTCACATTGGACTGAGTCCCAGGCGAATGAATCCGATTGGCCTCCACCACCGCTGCAACTGCGTTCTGCATGACCCTTTGACGTCGAGCTTCCCGCGAAGTCTTGGCCAGCCACGCCAGCTTCTTCTTCTGTGCACACTCCGCGATTTCCGTCACGGAAATGATGGCATCTGCTACGGATCGCACCACAAGTGATCGGATAATACTGCCGCCCGGGTTCAAAATGGCTCGCACGTAAACATCCACGAGGCCTTCTCTCTCCTGCCTGTACAGCGCTCCAACGGATAAATTAGCCCGTACTCGGCCTTCCAACTCGGGTGTCTGTGGGAAATTAACCGAGTGCAGAAGATGATACCCCACGCGTTCCCCTGTGCCCAATTCCGCGAGTCCTGTGACCTCTAAATACACGAAATCTCGATTTTTCACCACAGGTTTTAGAACCTGAAGCTGTTCATTCTCCATCCACTTGACAGTTAACGAATGGAATGGGTCATTCGCTGATGGTTCCACAATTGTCGCTAACACAGCTCCATCCGCCATATTATCCCCTACATACGAGGATTTAATCCTCATCGCATCCAATGTTGCATTCACAGCCCCATACATAGCATCATCGAGCGTACCAGCTATCGTCCCCACCGCCAGTAAAAGCGGTAGATCTGCTAAAGACGCAGCAGCTGCAGCCGTCACCTTTTCCCTCGCTGATGTTCGATGCAATTGGTGTCGATATTCTCTCTCCAGTTCGTCTTGAGTTGCTCCACCGACTTTACGTCGCTCTTTCAACGGCTGCTCCACGTACACGCGCACACCATCGCGTTGCTTGGTCAATTTCCAACGTCTTTCGTCCAACCGACGCTGGTCCTCGCACAGATATTTCTCATAACTGCGCATATTATCCTGCACGAAAACACGAGCGATTTCGCCCAATTTACTCGCATCCTCCACCGAGAGCTGCTCGAACGCGAATGGACTAGGACCCCACGCTGGCATCGTCTCAAGAAATCTAGAAATCTAGATCTCGAATAAGAAACAGTTAAGTGAAGATCCAAATTTGAACTCTTGACACTTGTAACTGCCAGATATATAATGGACTTTGGGGCTTGGAGCTTGTAGCTAGGGGGAAGGAACTGCGTGGGAGTCGGACGCGATGGAGGAACCAGTTCCCCACCCAGCGTACGTAATGCCCCAGTGTCGGTCGTTTGATAATGAACAGCACCTAAGTTTTGATTTGTCTAAATTCTTTTTCTTTTCTCCAATCACAATCGATCTAGAAAATGTTGAAGTTGAAGGTAACTTGACCTTACATGCACATGCATTATTCTACATGTCCTGGATACTATTCATACAGTTCAACAGTAATTGTCATTTGAAAGCCTTTACACGGTACGTTCCGAGTCGGAAGAGGATGCGAACGAGTAGTCCGTGCCGGAATGGAAAGCGTACTGGGAGTTATTACCCGAAATCTGAGCACGGGCGGCATCTGCTGTGTTGATCTCGAACGCCTCCTTGATACACAACGGACAGAACGATGTTTTGCGCTCTTCGAACGTCATCTCGAGCGTAACGAAGTTCAGACGCTTCTTGACTCGACACGCGCCGCACACGAGACGGTGGCAGAGTTTGCACGAGTCCCGCGATCGCCCGAACTTGCCGAAGATCTTGGAACTGATGGGGATCCCACAGTTCACGCACTCGCCTTCACCAATGGGGGCACCGCGTTGCTTGTCCAGCGCGTAACGGCGATGCATGAGCCATGTGAGTTTCTTCATCTCACCGCAATGCGCGAACTTCATGGCCGTGAAGAACTTCATCGCTGAAGCTGTGACCAGGAACGACTCGACACTGGAGCCGTTAGCGACAACGCCCGACGCGTACATCTCGATGCATTGATCGTGCTCTTGACGGTAGAGGAAGAAGACGTTGACGCTGGCGCGAACGCGGTTCGGCAGCTCCGGCGTCTGCGGGAAACCGATCGAGTACATCAACCGGTATCCGACCCGCTCACCATTGCCAAGGTGTGTGAAACCGGTAGCTTCCATGAAGACAAAGTCGCGCTTGTTTGAATGCAGCAACAGGTCCAGCTCCTGCCACTTCAACGCCAACGTCGTCAACGGCTCCTCGATCGTAGGCTCCACAACTGTGGCCAATACCGCAGCACCAGAAAGATCGTCCACGTACGTGGCGTTGAAGCACATGTCCTCCGACGTGGTACTCACTGTACCGAAGACGACATCGTCCAGGTTGCCCTGCATCGTGCCAACACAGAGTGACACGGGTGTACCGGCCTGTTCGGATGCCTCGTTCATCATGGAGTGGTTACCGTCTGTGGTTGTGCGCACCTCGCGCTCCAGATACAGTCGCAGGTTGTCCCTCGTCTTCAGGGGTTTCCAACGGCGCTCGTCCACATCGTGGCCGCCTTCTTTCAGGTGCAATTCATACGAGCTCAGGCATTCCGCGAGGAAGCCGTTGGCAGTCTTTTGCAGTTGTGCCTTGTCGCCCGCGGACAGCTCCATGGACGGGAACGGGTTCATCACAAAGCGCTTCTTGCCGCCCATTGTTCAATTGATTTGAAGCTGCGCGCGTGTCTTGCTTTTCTACTTAGAGCGCAGATTTTTAAATGGTTGGGGTGAGTCTCCCGCTCCTTGTCCGGATCGACGACGGCCGCGCGCTTAGGTCGCATCAAGACGACTGGCATTCTCATCACAAGCGTGGAGAGCAGTGCATAGCACGCCCTGACACTCGGGAGGAATTCAGGAAGGGACAGGCGCTGGTGGAAGGTGCGTCGTTGTTGCATCGGCGCACAGCAATGAGCATCATCGTCGCCAGCAAATGCTACTGCGGCGGCTCAGCCCCCTTTCCAGGTACCGAGCTGCAAGCAGCGGTGACAGGCCGTACAGATGCAAGTGCAGTGCAGGCTTGGGAGGCGGTGCGGGCTGTAACGCACCGCAGACACTTTCACCCCGCGACGACAATTAACTTCGCACTCATGCTCGGATGACATGCAAAGAGAGGACAGACAGGCACTGCAGCAAGCGTACGTAACTTGGCGGATTGCTAGCTTGACTTTGCAGAGGAAACTTACCACTTACCACTGGTAACTCCCAACCGACAGCTTTAAAGCGCTCGACCATCGAGAATTAGCGATGACCGACGCATCGAATTCGGTGGAGCTGGAAATCTTTGTCATTCTTGCCAAAATGCATTACAGTAGCAAGAGCCTGTTGAGCCCAGGCGCGTCTCGCACGACTTGACTCACTGACGTACACGCCAAGAGACCCGGCAAGGTATCCGGAGGATTGGGAGACGGCGACCACGGTGACATGGTGACAAGTTTCCGGTCACATTGTGGCCTCACTGTGAGGCGCGCTAAGTTTTCCAGTCAATTTCGTGTCGTGCCAGCTGCTGCTTGCCACCACCGAAGTGTTGGTTACGCTGGAACAAAAGCCTCCCGTCAACTGAGCCAGCCGGAACTCGCGCGATGCCCGCCGTCACTGCGTTGGTAGGATATCGCATAGGATACTGAAGTTCGAACCGAGTGGATGCCCACCGAATAATGACGACCACGACAATATTTTGAACTGCCGGTTTCTCTGAAGAAAATCTTGATCTTTTTTCAGGTTGATTGATGCAGTAGAATTTGGAGAAGATCCGACGTTTACCTAGCACGCCAAGGCTAGATGCAAGTTCGCAGCAGCATGTTGATGCGGCGGACGTCTTTGTGGCAAAAACAATATTTGAGCTTGCAGATTTGAAGGCGGTGCGTACCGGTGTACGCATAGGGATAGAGCAGTGATATCTTTGCTTTGGTCACCAAAGGTGAGAATCTGAGACGTAGACACTGGTGGATAAGTCGCTTATAGGAACTGTCGCCAGCGCTTTACGGGCGATTGACGTGGGAATACGCCGATGTGTGCGCTGGCCAGTGGCCATGCCCGACAGTTTGGCCATTTGCACTATCCGCTTCAACGATACTGCAGACGGTGCAGAAGTCTAGAGCAAAGATGATGGAACGCGTCGCGGCACTTTGGCACCGGAGCCGGTGCAGGCGAAAAAGAGGTCGGAGCGGTGTCGGGGAAGGAATCCAAGCTTTGTGTCACACACAGTGTGTGTTGTTGTTTCTGTAGTTGCTCCGAACCTTGCAAACGTCACCAGATAGACGAAGAATATCCATAACACAAGTGAGTCTCATACTGTAGCACCTACAGCCAAAAATAATGCTCGATGTAACACAAAAAAATACAATTTAGTGTGCACCACATTTACCTTCAAACTTACAACTTAGTGTGCACCACATCATTCCTAAACTCCCGCGTTTTTTTTCTAAATCCCAAATTCCTAAAATGCAGGCTCCAGGCGCCAATGGAGCGGGCGTCGGCGCTAAGCGCGGTCGTAGCGGCGCCCCTACGCTCAACCCAAGCTCTGCGCCAGTGGAACTTGTGGTGGACATAACAGCTGAAGCTGTGAAGACGCGCTTTTTGCAGTTCCTATGCGGCTACGGGCAGCAGGACGAGGACGAGCCAATGGACGAAGGAGCTCCTGCCAAAATCAACTACAGCCAACAAGCGGAGGTGATGCGCAACACGGAGACGTCGTCACTGTTTGTGGACTTTTCCCACGTCCTGGAGTTCGATGCGGACCTGGCGCAGGCTCTCCAAGCCCAGTATTACCGCTGGGAACCGTACTTAAGACGAAGTGTCTTTGAGTTTATTCGGCTCGAAGACGCGGCCTACACAGTCAATGAAGACGCCAACAAGTCGCAACGAGAGTTCTTCGTCAACTTTTACAATTTCCAGCATGTATCACAGTATGTTCTAAATTCTAAAATTTAGGATAGGATGTTCACTAACTGATCTGTGTTGTAGTATTCGTGACCTCAGGACTAGAAGCATTGGAGAACTCCTTTCGTTCTCTGGAACTGTGACGAGAACATCCGAAGTGCGTCCAGAATTACTGTTCGGGGCCTTCACATGTGGAGATTGTGGCGGAGACACCACCGGAGTGGAGCAGCAGTTCCGGTATAGTGAACCGACCAAGTGCCAGAACCCGTACTGTGCCAATTCCATCGTGTGGGAGCTCAATACCGAGAAATCGGTGTTCGTGGACTGGCAGCGTGTCAAAGTACAGGAAAACAGTGATGAGATCCCTGCTGGAAGCATGCCCAGATCCATGGATGTCATTCTCAGGCACGAAAATGTAGAACAAGCCAAGGCCGGCGACCGTGTCGTCTTCACGGGCACGTTGATTGTAGTACCGGATGTGTCTAAGTTTGCTAAAGTGGGGGGAGAGACGGCTGTGGCGACTAGAAGCAATGGACAGAAGCGTGGAGGGGAGAACAGCACGCAGGGAATGCAGGGAGAAGGTGTACGCGGTCTGAAGGCGCTTGGTGTGCGTGAACTTACATACAAGACGTGCTTCCTGGCATGTAGTGTGCAGACGATGGAGCAGCGCTTCAACAGTATCTCCATCCGCAGTGAGTTTAACGAGGACGGAGGGGAAGAAGATGGCGAGGCAGCACTGCAGGAATTCAGTGACGAAGAATTGGCTTCGATCCGTGACATGCAGCAAGACCCAGAGCGGTATCTGAAGATGGCCAAGTCCATTTGTCCGTCCGTGTATGGCCATGACGAAATCCGCAAGGGGATCTTGCTAATGTTGTTCGGTGGAGTTCACAAGAAGACGATGGAAGGGATCAAGCTACGTGGAGATATCAACGTGTGTATAGTCGGTGATCCGTCCACTGCCAAGTCCCAGTTCTTGAAGTACATCGTTGGATTCCTGCCACGAGCCATTTACGCGTCGGGAAAGGTGAGTTCCGCTGCTGGTCTCACAGCCTCAGTGACGCGAGATGCAGACAGTGGCGACTACTGCGTTGAAGCTGGTGCTCTGATGCTGGCAGATAACGGCATTTGCTGTATCGACGAGTTCGACAAGATGGACCCAATGGATCAGGTCGCTATTCACGAAGCGATGGAGCAGCAAACTATCTCGATCACAAAAGCTGGTATTCAAGCCACTTTGAACGCGCGCACAAGCATTTTAGCCGCGGCCAACCCATACAATGGTCGATATGACAAGACGAAGACGCTCAAGTACAACGTGAACATCTCGGCGCCCATTATGTCTCGTTTCGACCTGTTTTTCGTGATTCTGGACGATGGCGATGAGGTCACGGACCAGAAGATCGCAGAACATATTGTAAACATTCACATGCCTAGCGAACTGCAGGTTGAAGCGACAGAGAATGGTGCGTACAGTGAGGAAGATCTCAAACGGTACATCAAGTTCGCTCGCACTCTGAATCCAGTGATTACTCCTGAGGCCAAGCGGATGATGGTCGCGTGCTACCGAAGCCTCCGTGAGAACGACGTGGTGAGCAATGGCCAGACCAACATCGCCTATCGTATCACTGTACGTCAGTTGGAATCGATGATCCGTTTGTCCGAAGGCTTAGCCAGACTCGACCTTAGTGACACAGTGCTGGTCTCTCACGTGCAAGAGGCCTACCGGTTGCTGAGCAAGTCGATTATCCACGTAGATACGCAGAACGTTGAGCTGGAGATGCCTCTGCCCATTACTGAAACCGATGATGATGACCACAACGGAGGTGGCGGTGGCGGACATGATGACGATGGAGATGATGGTGGTGATGGACCTGCTAATGGAGGACAACCGACTGGTAAATCAACGCCGAATGGCACGCCTTCCAAGCAGAAACAAGCGTCGACGTCATCGTCACTCTCATTTGAGCGTTTCGCTCGGATTCAGAAGGCTATTGGACGATACATCCGCGAGAAAGAGGAAGAAGCGATGAGTGCCAAACTGGCTCGTGATGCGGTTCGTGCAGCAAGTGGTGAAGAGAAGGAGGAAGACGAATACGAGGAAGAAGCTACTGGTGTGTTGCAGGGAGAGATCGTGACGTGGTACCTGTCATCGCAAGATATCACGTCCGAAGCGCAGCTTTCGCGTGAGAAGCAGATGATCTGCTCTGTGATTGACAAACTTCTACAAGATAAAATCCTGTCTGTAGTGGATCTGGAGGATGAGGAGAACGAAACAATGGAAGGAGACGAAGAAAAGAAGAAGAAGGACGAGAAGAAAACCAAACTGTCTACTGAAGAAGAAGACGCCAAGAAGCAGCAACGGTATTTAACAGTCCACCCCAATTACGCCTTCGAATAACAAGTTGTTTTTACAGAATTAGACTCGTTCTAGATTCTAAATCTCAGATCTTACAGGGTCTCAAGAAACCCTAAAGATGCTGAGTGTCTACGCTCCGGGTCCTGCCCAGCCCCCAGGCAGCAGCACAACAGAGGAAACGTTCCTTCAGGCTGAGCATTTCGTGACTGCAGTGGTCTCTCGTCTCCAAAAGGATCCCATGTCTGTAGCTCCTCGACTTTGGGCTTTACAGCAGCAGCCCACTGCGAACCGACTATGGGCATTCAAACAACAGGCGCTGGTTGGTTCGTGCGATGCCTCACGTGGGTCTAAGAAGTACGAAGAGTTGAATCCCAAGAGAAATGCGGGGTTGTTAGGCTTCAGCTGCTGCCAATTTGTCGCTGGAGACGACTCTAAACTGTGAGATGAAAACTAACATTATAGTTTTAATATACTGAAAAATATGGTTGTTTTCAGGAAGATGTGGCAGAAGCTCGGCGATATGTCAGCAGAGGAAGCTCAGCGTGAGTATATTCGCGTCGTGGAGGACATTCTACCCCAGTGGCAATCGCCTCCGAGTTGGGATGGAGCACTACTGGTAAGCTCAACCTTCCAGAATGTCCTTAATAAAATACCGACCTCATTACCGTTGTGCTTTTTGCAGCGAACATGGACACCCGACGACTGCAGCGACCGCTGTTCCGTGTGTCACGAGGTTTTCACCTTCCTCAACCGCCGTCACCATGTGCGTTTTTCAGTTGAATCATGTCTTCACCATCGTGTGCTAACAAGTGAACCTTCAAGTGTCGCCGTTGCTTGAACCTCGTGTGTGCCGTGTGTTCGCCTCACACGGTCCCGCTTCGAGTCTTCTCCGAGCCTACAGGTAAGCGTCAGCGCGTGTGTGCAACGTGCTTTGATGAAATCGGCGAAGCGGCTCGACGCGGCTCCTTAACCAGCAGTAGCGACCAAGTGCGTGAAGCTACAGTGCCGATCCCGAGTGGAATCGAGAGTTCCTCTACCGATCAAGAGACTGATAATGGCGAGGCTTCCTCCGAGTCAGCTCTCATGTCGTCGGCAGCTATTCACTTAGGCATGCTCGAGTTCCTCCAGGGAGTTTACGGCCAAGGTTCCAAGGTCTATCGCAAGACGTGGCACTCGTATTTCTTCGTGCTGCTGGTCCGTAAGGGTTCGCTGGGCATGTTTGCGTCCCAAGCCGACCATCTCACGGGTGCGGGTCCTCCAGCGGCAGTTTTTAAGCTCAGCGGATACAACCTTCGAGTCCGTTCGCAGCCAAAACGTCCGCATCAATTCCGTCTCACGCACAGCAGCAAAGGTGGGGGAAGTCCGAAGAAACCTCTACACTTTGCCGCTGCAACTCTCGACGAGATGAACGGCTGGATCGCTGCGTTTATCAAGGCTATCGCTGTAGCGGATGAATTGGAGCGTGTAGCGGCAGAGGAACGTCTTCTTGGGAAGCAAGCGGAGAGCTAAACTGCAAGCCAACATAGGAGAAGTGAGGGGGGCAATATGTTCTTCATATTCATCAGTGGCAATCATAGTACTATATACTTTGTAGTTCTACAACAAAAGCGGAGGCTTGAAAGCCTGGGGAGGTTGCTAGATAAGTTTCGTAGATACACGCGACGATCACACAACGCACACACACACGAGGGCGAGCTGCCATCTTTGACTGGGGGTGCAGCACTTGAGGGGGAGTTGGTTTCTGAGGTGGTAGGGGGCTTGAACTACTTGGTCCTCCTTCATCTTCTTCATCTCTTGTACAGGTAAGGATACTCAGCAAAGCCTTCATAATGGTACACTTAGGTGGCTTGTGAGTTAATCCTCTTGAAGGAGGGTTGGTAATTTAAATAAAAAAATCATCTCTTGGAACACCCGCAACAGGCGACGCAACGAGCAGTGCAGAGGGGGGTGGGCTCACTCTACGTGTTGAGCGGCGTCCAATGTGCGACTCACACCAGACTCCTTCACCTCTGCACCTTTGCTTTACTCCTGCACCATCATACACCGCGAGAGCGGAACGTTGACAGCGCCTGAGAAGAACTCGATTGTCTGGTTGCCGGCCGTCACCATGACTCTACCGGACGGAGTCTTGCCGCAGTCGTAAATACTGAGTTTAATCGGCGTAGGGACAGTGGGGACAGTGGTCATGTCTGGGCTAGCGATGCCCATAGTGTAGTCTTCCAGCTCATCCAGTTCTTCTGCGTAGAACGGGCCTTCTTGAGAAGAGGAGGAGGAAGCCGTAGACGCACCAGAGTTGTAGTACTCCTGCTGATTGTTGTAGTACGTAGGGCTGCTGGGGGACGGATAGTACTCAGCATAGCTTGTCCTTTGGTACGAAGAAGGCTTTACCGGCGAAGTGTAGCCATCATACGCATTGTACTTAGTAGGGGAGGAGTACTGCTGGTGGCTGTACTTGGTGGGGGACGATGTGTACTGCGTCTGGTAGCTGCTGCTGCCGCCGTGGTGTCGGGAGTACCGGGAGCTGGCGTACATAGTACTGAAGTTTTGCTTGGTTGGGCTGCGCTTGGCTTTTTCGGGAATGAGAGTGAGTTCTGCACCCAACTGGGTTACGGTTACATAGGATCAGATTTTCTCGACTGATTCTCTCGATATCCGGACGAAGTGTAGTGTATAATGTCGTGTATACCTCTCAAACACCACTCATTTCGAAACGAGAAGCGCGCGAAAATGCACCGCGACCTGTGCGTCAAGGCACTAGTGAAGGCGCCCCTACGGCAGTACAAAGCGAGGGTGGGAGGGGGCAGAGCAAGTGGCCATCATCTTAGCGTTCTGTTTCTTTACTGACATCAGAACTAACGCCACTGTCTATACAGGCTTTTGTGTTCGTAGGATAAACAAAGTTGCTTCCAGGACAGCAAGATCTACTCCTCGAGCTCCAAGCAACCCGTGCTGCTAGCCAAAGTGGATGAACCGCGGAGAACTCTTACCTGTACGTGTTCGGGGAAGTTCAAGCCGCGAGGCTAAAGGGAAGACGATGTAATGGCGTTTGATGCTCACGTATGATATCTGGGCTGGGTTGGGCGTTATTGATTTCGGTTGGGCAGAGGTCGCGTTGGTTGGGCGAGCTCGGTGCCATCACGGTCGGTTTGGGCTTGCAAGTTTTTTTATTGTATGCATTTCTATTACAGATCAAAGCGTGCGTCCAAGTAAATAATTGCTACATTGTTTTGAGAATTATTTCTGCTCCGCCGATGCACAATCATCTCAACAACAAGCGCACGTTCAACAAGTATCCGCACATCAGAAATGCGCTGGGGCCAGACATTATCACACGGTGAATAAGCTTCGGAAAGCTAGTGCTAAAAGCATCGAATACTTACATGATAACTCTGGCTGTAAGCTCTCTCTTTTGAGAGTTTAGAAGTCTACCCAATCGAGAGTAAAAATCTACAGGTAATTCATATATTCTGTTTACTATGGCAAGTATCATGTAGTAGTAATTATTATAAAACAATGAATAAAACATCACATGACAATTGAATCTAGATAAGCAATCCTCGCGACTCTGGTACATGCATGAGTGAGCTCTGTCTCCCGGCAAAAAGCCTCGCCACTGACTCTCTTAAGTACGGCAACAGGTCATCCGGGTATACGCAGGAGGTTGTATAGTGCCTTAACTGGCTTTATCGATTTGGGCTGCGTTTGGGGGCTTTATGGGCACCTGATGGGAACGCTTGGGCGTCAAGTGGGCATGATTGGGCGCAGGAGTCTCGTCTCAGGATTCTCATCTGGGCGCAGCAACACGTGCCTTTCGGGAATGGCAGGCATGCTTCCAGAGCGCTTTTGCTGGTCTATGAAGGTAAATTATTTTAAAATTCAAAAGGTCCGAACCCTGCGCATCCCTTGAACTTGGTATTTGTATGTCCTGGTCAAGAAAGCCAGTCCGGGAAAGCGGAATTTATCGAAGGTAAAAATAGATTACCAACTGCGAAAGGGGGGCTCGTAACGGCTGACGAAGAATTACCTAACTACAGTACAAAAGTACTGAACTATTCTGGTGGGATTCTCGAAATACTGGTTTTGTACTGTCTTAAGGTAGTTCTGCATACTCAGGCTTTGCGGCATCTGGCTCAGCTCCTGATGCCCGCGCGTTGTCCGGTTGCACCAGACGTCGGAAGAGCGTGGATTCTCGTGACGCAGTGCAACCACATGCGCTGACAAGCGCTGTTGCTATAATGGCGATCTTCTGGCGGCTGCACTGCTTTTAGCGTCACTTGCAGCGCTGATCGACTGCTTTTTGCCAAGGTGTCGATTCTGCACGGTTGATGAAACGCGAACCCTGGAGAGCCGTGCCCTGAGTTCTCACGTAACGGTTGCCGTTCTTCAAAGGTGTATGCAGCGTTTCTTATCTGTTTTCGCTGCACCGAGAGAGCACACAGCGCCACAAGCGAGGCAAAGCGGAGCCGAGCGGCAAGGCACGGCTGCCGATCACCGTAAAAGGCGACGCCAACCTTGGCAGCGGAAAGCTCAGAGCTCCATGACGCGTCAGCTGGAAGCGGAAGGTCGCGAGCCAATCAGCAGTGAGGCCCGTCCCACCGTCTGTCACTGAGGGATGGGTGGAATGCATACAGAAAGCAAGTCAGCGAGGCGTGTCACGCGCGTGCACAAACACCCAGTAAAGTTTGCCCGGATTCCGCCCAGACTTGATTTCGAGTTCAGCTCGACTCCGGCCACCGCACCAGCAAGTGAAGACAAAAGAGAGTTCAGAAGAGGAACGTTGCCTCGCCAAAATCAGGGTAAAACTGTTGCTGCAAAGTTTTTGATAGTGCAAACTTTGTAATCGACCTCTGTAGCGTGGTTCGAAGTCTGGGTATGTCTCAATCGGCAAAAAAACGCAAAAAGAACTTCAATGTTCTCGTCGTCTACTTGCGCGAGCTTTTTGGTTGTCATCGCCGCCCTGGATCATGTGGATGATCGACTTTGACCAGCACTGCGTACCATGCACTACTGCCGTTGTAACTTCAAGACGCCAGCCACAGCGAGGCCTAGGCGCATTTATTTGGCGATTGCAATTATTTGGCGATTGCAACAGCAGTTGCTAGCAACACCGAGAGAGTACAGTATCGCATCTCAACCAAATGGTTAACAGTTTTCCCTCGGCGAAACTACATGTATGTTTGCGGTAAACGGCGGTTGTTGCTTTCTGCGATCAGCAACTCCACGTAACAACCGCACGAAAGAAAATGGCTACAAAAACGTCAAGTGAAAACTACAACGTGAGACAACTAGCAAAACGGTTTATGCTGGATTTGTCCTCCAAACGCTGCTTCGAGTGTTTGGTAACTTGTTTTTTCTCCAACCCTTAATGCGCATCCTGGCTCCACTGGATCGTGTTGGGGTCGATGCCTTCCTGCACCATTTCCCACAACGGACTCATCTCACGCAGACGCGTGACGTGCTTCACGCACAGATCCACGGCGTAGTCGATTTCCTCCTCCGTCGTAAAGCGTCCAATGCCGAAACGGATGGACGTGTGTGCCAGGTCCTCACCCACGCCAATGGCGCGCAGCACGTACGACGGCTCCAGCGACGCACTCGTACACGCGCTGCCTGAGGACACTGCAATGTTCTTGAGCGCCATCAGCAGACTCTCGCCCTCAACGTAGGCAAACGACAAGTTAATGTTGCCCGGGTATCGCTTCTCGAGGTCACCGTTCAGCACCACGTGCTCGATGCGATCCGTGATACCGTGATAGAGCTTGTCAGACAAGTGGCTCACCCAGCGGTGGTCGTTGTCCAATTCACGTGCGGCGATCTCACAAGCCTTGCCGAATCCCACAACAAGCGGGGCCGCAAGAGTGCCACTACGCAGACCACGCTCCTGACCGCCACCCGAAATAATAGGCTCAAGACGAACACGTGGGCGACGACGCACGTACATGGCGCCAATGCCCTTGGGTCCGTACACCTTGTGGCCCGACATGGACATCACGTCGATGTTCATTTCGTTCACGTCAATCGGCAACTTGCCCAGCATCTGAGCAGCGTCAGTGTGGAAGAAAACCTTGCGTTCACGGCAGATCTGACCGATCTCCTTCAGTGGCTGAAGCACACCGATCTCATTGTGCACGGCAATAACCGACACCAGAGCGGTGTCCGGACGAATGGCAGCCTTGAGCTGTTCCAGATCCACGAGACCATTAGTACCCACCGGCAAGTAAGTGACTTCAAATCCCTCCGTCTCTAGCACACGACACGAGTCCAGCACGCATTTGTGCTCGATCTGCGTCGTGATGATGTGCTTCTTCTTAGCCTTGGTGAAGTGGGCGATACCCTTCAGGATGGCGTTGTTGCTCTCCGTAGCACCCGACGTGAAGATGATCTCCTTGGAATTGGCTCCGATTAGTTCGGCAACGCTGCCACGTGCATGTTCCACAGCTTTGTCGGCATCCCAGCCGAACTCGTGCGTGGTCGAGTGAGGGTTGCCGTACGCGTAGGTCATGTACGGCATCATAGCGTCCAGCACGCGCGGGTCCGTAGGTGACGTGGCCTGTACGTCCAGATACGCCGGCTTGGCGCCCTTCACTGGCGCGTGTTCGCCACGTACAGCAAACCCTGGGGAGAAGATCGTCTCTGAGTTGACGTTCTCCAGAACACTGGCAGGCACATCGTTCACGGGCGTGTAGCGCTTATCCGTAGCGAAGGCGCGCGTGGACGTGACCGCCTGTGCGGCACGCATGCGCAGGCCACTGGCCGTACGCGCAGAGGTTGATAAGATGCGCAAAGCCTGCATCCTCAGGAATCTGCTCCAGTTTTATCTGTGGTTTTGTGGAGAGGGGCGGCCGACAAACATTCTGTTCGAGAAACCTCTTTGGTAGATCAAAATATATGATGTATAACAGGTTTTATCAATTGCACGTGTTTGAAGACATATGATTGGCTGGATTTGTTAAACGAATAGGGTAAAAAGTAAAAATGATTACGCATGTTTATAAAAACTCGGATGAGTGACCTTGAGGTTCAGATGAGTGACTGTTAATGTCTCCGCAATGCACTTCAACGTATCTTACAGTTGCTTGGCTGCTTTAGGATCGTAGTCCAGTGCCCAAGCTGCAAATGCTTCAGCAGACGTCGATACACGTCGGAAAAGCGTCTTGGGTCGCTCTCTGACTGCGTAGACCCGATTTCCAGCTGCCTGTGATGAAGCTGATTGTGACTGGCCTCGCTCGAGGTCACTGGGGAAGTCGCTGTCTTCGTCTTCATAGTCATCTTCCACCCGAACATTCGCCATCGCGTCTAGGTTGTCTCTGTTGTTCTTGTCCCGCTTGCTGTTTGCATCCGGCATTAGTATTACGAGGTCTTCCTCCCTTGGTGTAGCAGCATCGTTTCGAGTTGAAAGCAGAGGGGCTCGTCTTGTATCTTGACGTCTCAGTTCTGATTGTGGCGGCCCGGAAGGAGACAATGCGGACGGTGCAGGCGCAGATCGCTCTGAGGACGACCCCACAGTCTCGATATGATAGTCTTTGAGTACGCGGAATGCCCGTTTACGCTGCAGTTTCTCCTCTTCCCGACGTTCCAGACGCTGTGCAGGGGTATCAAACACCCACATGGTCTCTCCGTCGCTGCTGCTTGAGTCGCTGCTGCTTTGTCGAGTGGTCAAGGACGTTCGTGGACTTTTCTTCTCTTCATGGTCAGATTCTTCGGAGTGATCGTGCTTTTCGTGATGACGGCGCTTTGTCACGGACCGAGCGAGTGCATGGAAGACGTCCGAGATGTTGGAGTCGTAGTGTTTCTCGAACTCGTCCAGCTGGATCTTGCTGTTCAACGCCAGGATCTTCTTCTCACGCAAATTGCACAAATGATCCGAGATCATTGGATCCTCCTCTTGAGCTTCTTCGTGATCGCTGGCGCTTAAACTGCGCTTCTTAGAGGTGTCAGCAGCGTTTTCCGAGCCAGGATGAACTGCCTGTGTTGTGCCATGGAACGACAAGAAGCTAGTGAAACTGCGTCGAATGCGGTCGTGGCGTAGTTCATCCTGACGTTTCTTCTCACGGTACGCACGAAGCTTCTCGACCTTCTCCATGTGCGCTTCGGCTCGCTCCACTATGACCTCCCAACGCTCACGCAACTGCTCCGACGTGTAGAGCTTGAACTGTGGCTCATAATTGTTCTGTTTCGCGAGAAGTCCATCAAGAACTCGGATGAGCTCCCATTTAGGCCCAACGTGTTGAACAGCAAGCACCAGAACTTCGTCGTTGAAGCAGTCGCAATGCTTGATGCGCTCCGTGCAGTACGGACACAGGTCTTTCCATCCCCACGTCTTGATGATCAAGTACCACGCATAGTCTTGCACCAGCCCCATCAGTGACATCCGAGTAATAGCCGCCAATACACCGTAGTAAATGAACTGCTTCAAAAAGAGACAACTGCGGAATGCCCAGATGTAGAAGATTGGACCTTGAGCTAATGTAAGCAGAACCACAACGAGCACCTGCAGAATAAACGCCAACCGGAACGAAAACCCGCTCAGATCACCACCAGCGGCCTTGGCACGGAAATATTTGCGTCTCTGGCGGAAAATTAGCTTGAACAACTCCTTGAAAATGGCTTTACCAGCAGAAGGCAACACCGAAACGAGAATGGCGTACAGAACCACTGACGTGAAAATCGTAATGTCAGCACCCCACGAATCCCGCAACATTACGATGATGAAGAGTACGTAGAACGTGATGTAGAGCGAACACACTACGATCAAAGCCCGCTCTCCACGTGATAATTGTTCGTTCCTGTAGGGGCAGAAGACCCAAGTGAAATAATTCTCGTGGCGCCACCACGTGTAAAAAGGCTCAAAAGGTCGTCGGAACTTCTTCCAGCAGCACGGGCCACACAGTCGAGTCTTGGGGACTTTACGATCCCACGGCATGGGTTGCCAGTAGTCCACTTCTCCCTCTGGTACGTTTAGCTCTCGTGCGTATATCCGCTCGATGTTCTTCTGAAAGCTTTCACAATGTGTAATCATCTGGAATACTCGGAGTCCGAACAGGGTGATGATCAGGTACGGCAAGAAGAGCAGCAAATACGCTCCACCGACAATTCCAGAGGAACTACAGGCCACCGGCATCGGGTTCACTGAGATATACGTGACGTTGAAATGTTGCCACGCAGCTTTTTCGCTCATTTTCTTCTTTTTGTCCAGATCGTAAATCTTCTCCTCGGAATCCACACTCGACGGTAGTTGGGACGTTTGGCAGTAGTCAGCGGTAGGATCCCGTTCGAGAAAGCATGGCTGGATAACGAAGTACATGGACTCCTTGATCGTATTCTCGATGTATGTGCGAGGTAAACGAGCATAGGTGGTTCGTAGCTTCGAGCCTTCTTCAACGTACTCAAACGGTTCACCTTCCACGTAGTGTTCATATTCATCCTCATTCAGCAGCAGCGCGTTAAAATACGTTGAATTGGGGTTCGCACTGGCGCTCAAAGTGTCCGGACTCGGCGTCTCAACTGTATACGTAAGATGGAAATCCACCTCTTCCAGGAAGTGCAGGTACGTGTAATCCTGCGTAACCTGCACGTTCTGCACAGTAAAAGCATCCAAATGGAGAACCTCATTGAGATGCAGTGATGACAGCGAAAAGCCCAACCAAATGACGACACCCACACCAATGCCGAGCCACGCCCAGAACTGCACACAACCCCTTCGTTTGCTGTATCTCGTGCCAATAAAGTCCGTCCAGAAGTGTTTATGCTCTGGTACGAATGGCCGTTCGCCGACGTACACCGCTGCAACTTTGCTGGCTTCGCTTTGTTCGTCCTCCTTGTCCTCTGGAATCTGGATATTGGGTTCGTGTCCGATGGACTTGCAGTAGGCTAAATAGGCCTCCAACAGTTCAGTATCTAGTGCGGTACTCCCCTCTTCTTCATCACCCTCTTCCTCTTTCTCTCCTTCATATAAAGCCTCAGTGACTCTACTGTTTCGTCGTACTGAACTCTGTCGGAACGTATCGAAGTGCACAGGTTCATTGTTGTCTGCTAATCGCGTCAAGTCTTCGAAAAGCTCGCAGCTTTCCTTTGTAACCGATTGACGCTGATTTCTTGTATCTTCCGCCTCAGGCAAAACGGATTCCGAAGCTGCTCGACGTCGGAATTCGCCTCTTGAGAGCGTCTCCGGTGCTGCGCTCGTGTCTCTGCGCCGTCGTCGATTGCCTCTGTCGCTGGCCACCAAGCTCCGTTGGCTCACTGGGAGCTCGTCGAACTCGTCAGCGCCTAGGAATTGAGGATCTCGCCGCTGAGAAGGCGGAGAAGGCGCCATCGTAGCGCTCTATGTAGGCGATTGGCGAATGTAGCTACCGCTAGGCTGACTTCCGTCTCATCACGTTGTCGCTGACTGTGGTAAACGTCGTCGTTAAATCAACCAATCATACGTGTTATTTTGATTTATAGCCAATGAGAGTGATGATTATGCGCTCAAGTGTTGTGCCACTTTTTAATCGGCCAACCTGTTTATTGGAATTATTGGAATTATTGGAATTGGACAACGCAAGGTACGAGGCCATTACCTTCTTCCGCAGCGTGATTGAATGGCCCATCGGGCAACAAGAATGGCTTCATGTTTGCGGCGGTCTGCTGTATGGTATGATGGGATGGCGACGCCATTTCCTGGGACACTTTCCGGTTGGCGTGATTCCAGGTGAGGCTCACTTGCAAATCAACTGCGGAAATCCACTCGACTTTGAGCACTATGATCAAAGTTTGATCATCGGATATTCAGCGCTTCGCAACTGTGAGTCAAGGAATGCTCAGTTTAAAACTTCTTACACTCCCTACGCATCAACTTCACCAATTACAGTAGTCACCTGGCCGCTCAAATTTTCACCCAAGCACTTCAATTTGGTTTTCCAGCCATAGCCTCCCCACGTTCCAAATCGCCTACCGCTAAGTTAAACGATAAGCTGTTAAGGCTGCCGCATACTTGCACCGCTACCGTGTCCTGTTCTGTGCTTCATAGTATAGACCTCCCTGTGTTTTGACGCAGCGACTGCGGCGCTGGAGATTTACGTTGGATATCCATCCTGCATCAGGATCCGGATTCCTGAAGGATCATCAATGCGCATATCGCTTTGTTAAACGCACGGAGTGCTAACTAGCTCTGCATTCTCAATGAATCTAAATTGAAGCATAGCCAGGATCTTCCTACCGGTATCGTGAGTACACAAGTGAACGCCCAGAACTGCGTGCAACCACGGCACTAAACGATGTGCTTTCGTCCAGAAGTTCTATGGTTCTGTACAATATGAGTCCCACAATTATTCTATGTAAATACCTTGGGGCTAGAATTATACCGCTACACGATGTTCTTGATCAATATTACGTTGGAGTCATGGGCAGATCTGGATTCGTGGACACCAGGTGCTAATTCTCTTCATAATGCACTTTATTTAGAGCTCAAATATGTTGTGGTAGCATCCTTACGCATGCTGTTCCTTCGAAAGTCTAAAGCGACAGGTTGGGTCATGCCCACCTGACCAAAGAGCACCAATGACATCAACGCTCCCCTGAGTCGTGCGTTATAGCAGCAATCGGCATTGCCCATAATGAAGCGCATCAGGAATCCAATGTACACATCTTGACCATGAGAAGCCTACGGTCCGGTCCGTGAGCATATACATGTATCGTCGCAGCCGAAAGACACTCACGTCTCAAGGTCTGGACGGTCCAGTGGACCGCCATTAAAGCTCATGTGTGTTGACAAAGCATGTGCACGGCGAACGTAGTTTCCATCCCCAATGAAAGCTCACGTGCGTCGGAGTGAAGAAGGCTAATTCATTGCAAACGAATTCCTTGACGGAACTCCAAGACTGACATGTCCAGCTCCTACACGCTGTCCGTGCCAGAGCATCCGATGTATCCGGGATGTCAGGATCCCGAACAGTTCATGTATCCGACGCCCAGCCGCCTTCTCTGCCAGCCATAACCGCTCAACCAATATCCCGGTATTGTGTATTTCTGGTGAGGATTGCGGTCGATTGGCGAAATATGAACACTCATTCTCATTGATCGCTGGCAAGATCCTTCGCTTATTGATTTGACGGAACTAGGTTGAATAATGCGATAAGCGGAGCGCTTTGACAATGGCTACCGCGACGCGGCTCCACAAGCCGCTGTCAGCGAACCGCTGAACCTCAGCCTGAGGCCCGTTGAACGAGTCGCTCTGAGCGGGGCGATCTTGTTCCAGAACGGTGCGTGCGTAATCAACAATCGCTGACCGACCTACACTTTTCTAAAACTTAAACTAAACTAAACTTTTCCAAAACCTGGCTGGAGAGTGTGGAGATAACCATGGTAGTGATGGCACTGCAGTATGTTTATTAGTGGTAGCAGAGAACGAAAGCTCAGGGAGTGTATAAAGTTAACTCGGAAACTATAGTTTCAAATATTTTTGGGTAACGGCTCATAATTTATAGGTGCAAAGTGTGTGGTAGACAGGGCTTAAGGACATTTTTTCATTTTCACTTTTGAGAATTTGGATGAAACGAACGTTCTAACAGAAAGGCATGAAACAAACTACAAGTTCGATGAGCTCTTTTTTCATACTTGTACAAGGCAACAGTAAAATACATATACTACGCAACTCTAGATTACTTCTATTAAAATGGACCCAAAATCTCAACAGTACATGGCGTAATCCCATTCCTATTTCCTTACAAACTCCAAGTCAAATCGGACGTAATCAAAGAAAATTGTTCCGAATCGACTATGATTGGCTGGACGTCAGCCGTAATTGTAATATTTTGAAAAGCCTTACAAATTCCAAGTCAAAATGAGCGACAGGGCGGCAGAGACAACCACTCTCAAAAACCCTAATACACGTACACTTGCACCGATTACGCATCTGGTTTGGGTCAGTTCATTTTTAGCCGGGACTCGTTCATTTGATGGCTGCACGTGAGCGACCACCGCCGTCCCCGGACGCAATTGCAGCGGCAAATGCAGCGGCAGCAGCCTCCGCACGACCTGCGCCATCGAATTCCGCGTCAAATGAGACCCCAACCGCCTTCCAGCACTCTCTGGAAGCCCCGCAAAGCTCCGAGTTCGACGACATGTGGAGTGCACGTAGCAATCCGAGCGTCAGCAGCTACAATAGCAGCACCCGCGAGATGCATCACCGCGCCATTGCCAGCGCCTTCTTTGGACCAATGTCCAATGCGACAGAGGTGATTGTAGAGGCAGAAGAAGAGGAACCAACGAGTCAGAGAAGTATTGGAGCTGTGAGAAGCGATAGAGGACACAGACGCAGAAAAAGACACAGAGGCAGCAGTACCAACGGAGAAGGGTTGCTTCGACGAGTTTTTAGACACAGGACAGCGTCAGAATCGGCCATAAGTACGCCGACTGAGGAGGAAGAACAGGGGGAAGCACAGGCGCAGCAACGAACGTTACGACAACAGTTGTCGCTGCCGTTAGACTCACCCAATAGAGAGGAAGAAACAGCAGAGCAACGAGCAAGAAGGCGGGAGAATCGAGTGTTATTCGAGGAGCTGGTGCATTTGGCGAACACTCAACAACCAGTGCATTTCGATACATTTAAACAGAAATCATTGAGGAAGAACAGAAGCAGAAGCAGCAACAAGTCGTTAAGTGCGCAGTTGAGACGGTCAGGATCCGCAGAAGCTCATGATGTCACAGATCTGAGCTCTTCAGAGGACGAGAGTGAAGCCAGCGACAGTGACGTGAGGATTGAGGATGAAAAGATCAATACTGAGCTGCTGGAGGCTTATATCGCCTACTCCAAGTCAATAGGTCATGAGCCTAACATCCAGCTAAACCCGGAGATGATCCCTCTCGGAGCAGATCGAAAGCCTCGAGACAGTCACGTAGATCACGACGACAGCGATGACGACGAAGAGTTGGGAGCGTACGATGCTACTCGGGCGTCTTACATTCAAGAGCGGCATGTACTCAAAGAACACGAACACTTTTGGACCGGATTCTTGGGTACACGATACAGCAAACGTCGAGGTTGTGTACAGTTCTGGATATGGCTGGGAATTGGTGTGGGGGTTCTTCTGTGGCTGGGGATTTCTCTATCATCGCTACAGCTTAATGAGGTGCTGCATCTGGACGCTTTCACAGTGCAAGATGTTCAGATCACGGAGGATTACACGTTCCTTCACTTTTTAGAGGAGGTGGACTTCCATCTCACCTACACTATCGAGACACCCAAGGCAGATAACCCCAACGCGTCATATTTCAACGCTCTTCTGCTCAATGAGTACGAATACGAACATTATGTCGACGGTGAGCCATTCAAGTACATTGAAGAGGGCACTACACTCCGTACGAATTACGCGTATCTGCCACACACGTATATTGATAACACCATCAAGGAAACAATGTACTTCGTGATGCAGCCGTGCTATCTGGAGCGCAATCCGACTGTAGACTACTGTCAGACTGGCCAATTGCCCACCAGTGTGTATTCCAGCGAGAAAGTCTACAATCTCGACCAGAAGAAGAAGATGAAGAACAAAGGAAACTGGGAACACTTCAACGTCACGTATTTATCTGTGAATCCAATGCCTGTGGCTTGCAGCTCGTCCGGGTGGCTCGGTGGCAGCTATTTGTTGCTTTTCCTGCCGTACGTGATCATCACTTTGTTTGGTTTACGCGTTTTTCAGATGGTAATTCATTGCGAGAGTTGGCAAAAGAATCTGGAACGGATTTACTCCCGAGAGCTCAACGTTCCCGAGAACGAGGTGGACTACTGGCAGCCAACGCCTTGGGATCGTAAAGTACCGAAAACCAAATTGTGTGGGCCGTGTTGTTGGAAGAAGTTCAGGCATCCGTTTGAGCCGTTCTACACGTGGTGGAGACATGAGAACTATTTCACGTGGATCTTTTGTCCTTACAGGAACGAGCGTCTTTCACGTGGAGAACGGGCGCTGATCGTTGTGTGCTCACTCTACATCACGTTCTACGTGCTGTTTATCATCGTCATGCTGCGAGATTCCTGGGGAGCTGACATCACGATCTTCACGTCAGTCGTTCTGTACGCGATTCTGATCTCCATCCTCCCGTCAGCGGGTAAAGCCATTTTCAAGGAGCTGTTCAAGTTAATCTTCCGCCAGCGACGCAAATATTTCCGTGCGAAAGCTGCGGGTGGCGATCTCAGCGGCTTTTCTTTTCGGTTGGCGTTCTTGTTGCAAGTGTTGGTCGTTGTGCTGCTGACTCTGGCTCAAGTCCCAATCTTCTACATTTGGGCCTTCCGGAGCTGCTTGTTCCTCAAGAAATTCATGTGGTTTGGCCTGCTTGCTGCAATTATGCGCATGAGCTTGTTGGGTCTCGTTCAGGACTTGGCCTGGTACCTGATCATTAAGACGTGGGGCTGGAAGGATTTGTGTCCGTACTGCACCGAGCGCATTGTGCACTGCGATTGCTTTAACGACGAGCTGTTGGTGCTTGCTGTTGAGCGTGTGGGGCCTAAGTGGGAGCTCATTCGGGTTCTTGACGATGTCATGGCTAAGCAGCACCACTACGACCCTCAATTCGAGCTCTACACTGCCGAACAGCTTCGCGAACGGTGGGAAGTCCTAGTCGAAAGAGCTGAAAAGCACATGGAAAAGATTGAGAAATTGCGAGCGTATCAGGAGAAGAAGCGACTTGAGGCTTTACGTCACGATCGCGTCCGTCGTAGCTTCACGAGTTTCCTGTCGTTCCGTGGCACATCAGGACAGCCTGAATCTGGTAAGCAACTACAAGACGGAGAAGGGGACGAGACGACACATCGGAAGTCGTCTGAAGCGGCTAGCACGAGTAGCAGCACGGACCGCAATCATGACTCGGGGGTGGATCTGCACGTGTGTAGCCTTCGAGAGAAGAAGATTCTCGAGCTGAACGACAAGATCAAGCTCGACACGTTTGAGAAGCACTACGACTCGAACATTTCCGAGGTTTTCCATGCTCTCACTCACTCGGTGCAGAAACTCCGTCGTCATGGCAAGCACAAGACGAAATCCAAGGCGAAATCCTCAGGACTTGAGCAAATTCCTGAAGAAGGTCACAGTGACGGCGAACACGACGGATCTCGAACACGGACACAACTGGGAAGCAACGACTCACGTAGTAGCGACGGAGAGACCATGTGGGTATTTGATACGCCTGCACAACGTCTAGAACGTCGAGAAGAGGAGAAACTGCAGCGGAAGCGAGCATTCCGAGTCTTGAACGACTACAAGATCGAAAGTGTGGAGCCTAATCCAGAGCTTAACGCATCTTCTGGTCCAATGTTATCGCCAATTCTCTCTCGTCAAGGGTCAATGTCCGCTATCTCCGGTGCAGCACCATTGTCAACGAGCCGAGTTAGCCAGCAAGACACCAAGAAAAGACCGTTGCTATCCACCCGCAGACCAACGACACCTCGAAGTGAAGACCTCGTTATTTTGATGCCGGATGGACCCAAACACGGCAAAAACAAGGACAACCTGGATGAAATGGCTACTGGATGCGTGGAGGACGACTACAACGATGACGATGACGATCAGTATCCGAGCGATCTGGAGCGTGGAACGCACCAACCGCTTTCAGATCAACCACCGCCAAGCTCAACCCGTGTGTATTCCGTCACGGAGCGACCACAGACTCTGTTCCGACGAGTTTCTGCCTCCGCCTCCGCCTTCGCAGCTTGGGCACTCAATTATGATCCTAACGTAAAATATTAAGACCCATGTAGAGCTGCTGGTAATTTATTGCAGACTATTCCACAACGAATAAAATTCACGAGTTGCAACAATGTTTCCTCTTCATCGATCCCACAGGATTCGCTTTTCTTCCATTTCAGTGTTTTAATCCCGACGGTCGTCCTGCGACTAGTGTAGACAGAGTCTGAAGGAAAAACTCTGCTGTTGCTGCTGTTGCATTCGGTTGGTGCACGGCCATCCGGATAAAAGCATTCTTGCTGACAACTTGAACGGTAGCTTGAGGTGGAACACTACAAGTCACCGACAGATTGTGGCGAGATGCTTATCTGGCGCGCTGGCGCATTTTTCGGCGCTTGCGGCGAAGGCGGCGCATACGTTTCTTGCGCCACTTGGCACGCATGCCACCGTTCACAGACAGCAGCATCTTGAGCGTGTCGCACTCACCGACGGCGTAGTCAGCGAGCGAACCGCTCGTCAGCTGCTTGCCGGCGCAGACCAGACGGAAGTTCTGGATGTACTCCACGTCCTCAACGGCCTGCTTAACCGACGCCACCGAGGCGTCCGCCGCCACGCTAAGCGTGAGCGGGGAGCCCGACAGGGTCTCCACAAAGAGCTGCATTCTTTCCTGGATGCTCAGATGCTAGAGTCACCGAACGATAACAAATCACAAATTATAAGTATCGGCATGCAAAATTCTCTAGGACGCGCACAAAATTTGATCAAAAGGGCAACGCACCCGAAACGATGTTCCAAGCAGAGCAGTCAGCAGAAAGTGAGAGCTGCTGGTGGTGGAAGCAAAGGCATCAAGAGCCGCTGTTGGATAGTTGGTTACGAGCTTGTCAGCTCACACGTACTTGGTATTTGTATGTGGATAATGCCGCATATATACATTTGTGAAGAGTAAAAAAGAGCAGATGACAATTGTAAACGCCTTGATTGGCTGGCCAACGACATGATCTACTGGCCAACCAAAATCCCGTCATGTGGACCACCTAAATGTTATTCTAATGAGGTTGAACATAGTGCCTTCAACTTGCTGTTTCACAGAGTGATGGTCATGTTATGGAGACGACACGCAAGTGTAGCGCTTCCCGAGCTGTGACCATTACCGATGCTAAATCATGGCTGTTGCTCTGCATGATATCTACCAGCGGCAGTGGCAATCGACCGAGAAACAGATACCGGATCGTCAAGTGTGCAGTCACAATGCCAGTGGCAGCCTCTTCGGTCGTGATAAGCGTCGACTTGACCGTTGCTACGTTGGACTGTGCAGCCCGATACATCTCTGTCAGCATCGCATCTAGTTGAGCGGTCACAACGGTGGCGTTCGTAGTAAAGTCCTGCAAAAATTCATACGTGGACTCCAGTGTGAAGCTCAGACTGGCGTAACCGGCGGCAAGTTGGAACGTCAGCACTTGCTCTCCATGTTCATACTCCAGTACTAGTTGTCTATCACTCGAATGATCATATACCAGCGGGCAGTGATTTTGCCAAAAGCACGTGAAGCTCGAGACAAGTGCCTTACTCATCGTACTGGACCACATGGTGCCGTCGAGGGGGGTCAAACAGTCCTTCAATAACCACGATACATCTTTCCCATCGTTCATAATACCTCCTTGGATCAAAGAGGAGATCAGAGTCAAATCATTGTCAAATAGGGCACTCGCACAAGCCGAGAACTCACGACATTCAAGTTTGCTGTTGCAGTCAGCCAAGAGGTTAACGCACTCCGTACAAGCAGGTGCAACGGTTCCAAGTAAAGCTGGCGAGTACAACCCACCGAGACGTGGTTCCTGCAGATTCAGTGTTATACTCATGCTCGTAGATTCATCCCCATACCTTGTGATTTCAGGAACTTCTGCTGAGATGAACGCTGGTACAGGCGCGTCGCTGGTAGCCGCCACCGCGAGATCACCACCCGGGCGACTTATAAGCAGCGTTGCTGCTGTATCCAGAGGATTAAACTCCAGGTCAAGCGAGAATGGAGTAATAACGCTCAAGTTTTCCCTAGTATAAACAGTGCCAAGGGTGAGACGAAGCTTTTGGTCACCAGAAGTTGACGAACTGTCCACATGTAGCCTCCAATTAGCTCCACTCGTGCTTTGACCACCAATCCAAGGAGCGGAATACGAGTTAGAGCTCCGAGTACTAAATGCTGGTGGAATCCTGACAGACGACGAAGAAACAGGCGCAAGACTCTGTAATTTACGTAGAAACATCGGTGCCACTTGGGTAGACCCCGTGACTCGTAGGTTGATGCACACTCCAGGAGATGCCATTCCATCAACAGAGCACACGTCCGGACTAACTACTAAACCGGATGAAGAAGTCGATTCAGGATTAGCGAAATCGTAGATAAATGCCATGTTATACTTGAGCAGCGTCGTTGACGAGGTTACGAAGCCGTTGCTGAAGCTGTCGAGCTCTGGTACTTCGATGGCCAGCCCAGGTAGGTATTGCGGCCAAATTGGCCCTCCTTCATCAATCTCCCGCTCAATTAACTCCAGTGTTCCACCAGAATACAAATTGATCGTGGCCGCTAGTCTGTGTGAGAAAACAATAGATCGGATCCCGCGTCTTTGGCTTTCTTCGGTGATAGTTGTTCGATACTTCACCAGCAACAAGCGGTTCCACGACTCATTCGACGGCCGATCTACAGCATCAGCCGACACTAAAGTCACTTGGTCGTTCTGAACTGCGACTTGTTGCAGCAAAAACACCAAAGCAGACCGAACGAGGTGCAGCTGGAAGAAATTCGGGGACTCTAAGATCGAATCAGAGTCAACTTGAATAGTGAGAACAAACGAGATAAAGGGATTAACAGTGCTTTCAGTGCCAAATCCATTGCTGGTACCTATGAACCCCACATTTGCCAAAGCATCAGTGATGTCTAAGATGTTTAGCAGACCCACTTCGACAACAGCCTGCGCACTTCTGATGTGATTCGCGAGTATCTGATGGTCAAAAGTGGCTGTGCTTGCAGGATCCACAATAAAACTTAGCGTCCAGTTGATAGCATTAACAGGATCAAAAATGGGTTTATCAACGTCATCCCCATCATTGTCAGTAACAAGTGGATTAGTTTGCGCTAAAGGAAAATCAATTCGACCGAAACGCACACGGTAAGCTCCAACAGAGGCAAGATCCTTCTGTAAGAAGTCAAGAATGGCCCCCTTAGAACGTCCAAGTCGTGCGAATGACACGTTGAACATCTGGAACGTCAATACTGGTATGTTCTCTGGGCTGGATCTATCGTCGCTTTCTGACGGATATACCAACTTCCCTGCTTTTGTATCGATATCCATCGCTAAAAGTTCCCACTGTGGCTCCATTTGGTTAAACTCTTGTGCAATGCTGGTGGAGGAATGATTGTCAGAGTGAAGGTACATTTCTATAAACGCGGCATATTGCAAGTTGTTCACGTGAACTTCTATCTCCAGTACACCCGCGTTGGCGTTGTAGATAGTAAACGGTAATAGTTCCGCCGGAGAATAAATAAGGATATCGGAGACTCGGACTGAAAGAGATGACAATCGTTTGGCAAGCAGATATCTCAAGCGTAAATCTTGAAAAGCATCTCGATCCATTGTATAGTGGCCATTTCCACCAGTACTTGGGGAGCTGACAGACGCAATAACAAGCTGGAGACCCAGCCAAGGTTTCAAGTATATTTGTGTGAAAGATTCCCCATCCAACACGACGTCCACCAAGGTTATTGGCTTGCCAAACAGCCAGAGACTGCCAATTGTCACGTTACCTGCAGGCGAATACTTCCCATATTTCAAAATATCAACGATACGACCACGTTCTGCTTCAATTGCAGGCAGCATCGGCTTTGAATTGGCCGTAGTTTCCGGTGGGGGAAGTGCAGAAATCCCCACCGACACGTAATACACCCCCTTCTCGGTCTCGGCTTTGGTTTCTGTCTGTAGATACTCGAGAAGCACCCGATCAAGTGTTTCTACCTCCATAAAATCCTTTATCTTTTGGCGAAACAAGACAGCATTTGTCTGCAGATCTCTCATTGTAAGTGGCGTTGATATCAATACTTTGGCTCGTACACGCGGCCCTGAGCGGTACATCCTTTGGATTGCAGTCCAGTCCGAAGTAGACGTGTACATTTCATTCCATTTGCTCCATGTTAACGTCCCATAGTCAATTGACGCAGTAATTGTCGGGAAAGCGAGAATTCCAAACAGTAAAACCGAAAAGATCAAGGAATATCGAGTTGTTGGACGCCAGTATTGACCACAAGTTGAGCCATTACGTTTGGCTGTTTGCCGCCGACAATTGCAGACATCGTAGAATGGAGGTCGTGTACTTGATGTCATAGCAAACCAGGGCGTCGTTTCAATTCTCGTAGATCCCTTTGTGGAGGGCTCTTCACTCTATGCTACATTTGCATTGAGCAGTCGGTCGAACTTTGCCTCTAGCTGCTGCTCCGGAGACAAAATACCCTGTTTCTCCAGCTCTTTTTTGCGTTCCTTTTCCTTGGCGTTTAGAGCAGCAATGCGGCGCTTGTTACGGGTATTGAGATCGTCGCGCACTACCCGCTTCATACGTTTAAAAATCTCTGGAGCTGAATGGGAATGAAGAAAGCGCAGTGGATCGCTCTTCGGAGCGTAATGTTCTCCTAGTACGTTGCGTCCTACGATGAAATCATTAATACAATTCATACAATACACGCACATGTACCAGACGTACCCCATAATTGAGCGACGCCATGGGTGTCACGACGGAATTCAAGTGGATCTTCTTCCAGCGTTGTGACCTGCAAGTGTTGAGGCAGCAAAACGCCAGTATGTTGCCGGATTTCTTCGGCTCGAAGGCTTTTGAGCTGGTCTTCCAGTCTCCTTCGAGTGTCATCGCTTGATGTGGACGATAGAAGCCGTTGTAGATCTGCCTGGACACGAACTGAACTCGTTTGTGGCTTGAACTCTCCATGTTGCGCTTTCTGCCTGCGGTTCAGCTTGAGCTTCCTCCGCGTAGACTTCTTGTGCATAGTGAAATCGTCAACCGCTTGCAGAAGGCGCTCGAAAGGACTGACGTCTCGCTCATAGAGATAAATCCCCCATACATCCTCCGATACTTCGCCAGCCTTCTCCACCGCTACAACCATACACAGCAACGTATACGGAGCTTCTCGCACGCCTCCATCACTTAAAACCGCAGCATCCAGCAGCTGGGGTGTTGCCATCTTTCAATTTAATATAAAAATACTTGCAACGTTAGTTAAAGTTGACGTCAACTTCAACTTGCCACTGTTCAACTACCGAAATTAAACCGACTACTTCAACTTCCCAGTCAACAACAGCCAAAAGAAGAAATACCGGTATTGAAATGCCACAGCACATATATTTCGTAATGCAACACATTGACTAGGCCTGGCTTTCTTGGCTCGGGAGGAGGAAGACCGGGGAGACGTATAGATACTTTTACGGTCCATGGCGAGATGCATGTTCGCCTCCCTCGCTCCTTCCCGCTCGAATCCGAGCCAAATGTTATCGAGCAGCTTCCTTCACTTCTCTCTTGGTCAAAAAGCACGCACGTAGTAATTACACCCGCTTGGGTCTGCGACTTGCGTTCGCCGCATTCCGCTGTTGTTGCTCCTTCATGAGCCGCACCTGCTCGAAGCGCTTCTCCAGGTTGTTCATGGATTGGCCCAGTGAATCCAACTGGTTCGAGTGTTCACCCAGTGTCTCGAACATGACACCTTGCTGAGCTGCGAGCTGCTGCTGCGTCTCCGTCGTACGCGCCAGCAGGTTCATGAGCATGGAGCCCATGTTGCCCAGTCCTCCCTGTCCTTGTCCTTGCGCCTCGATGGCCGTACTAGTTGCTGCTGCGGCTTGAGCTGCCTGGACGATCGCGCCGCTTTCGGCACTCGTAGCATCCGGATTCGGCATGGGTTCTGCTACCGGCTCGGGTTTTACTGGGGCCGGGGGAGGCTGCTGCTCCCTAAGAGCGGTCTCTCCTGCCGGTTGCTCCGTGTTCCCTGACGTTGGTGGAGATACCGTTTTCCGCTTCGTAGGAGTGGAGTTGGAATTGGACCGGGACGAACTGGAGCCGGTAGACGTGGGCTCTGGCAGCGCGCCACCATTAGCCGCCGCCATATTCTTCAGCCTCTCGTCCATATATTTCAATACCTTGGCTGCAATCTTGTGCAGAATCTTGGCGTCTACGTTGTGGTGGCTCTTGACGTCAAAGACGAAGACCGAGCCGATGCAAAAGCCGTTGGGTGTCGTAATGGGTACACCGGCGTAGAAGCGCACGGCCGAAGCGCGTGTGACGAGCGGGTTGTGCTGGAAACGTTCATCCAGCGACGTGTCTTCCACCACCAGCGCGCGTTTGGCGTGCATGATGGTGTGTGCGCAGAGCGCCACGTCGCGCGGGATCTGACGTTGTGTGAGGCCGCTGTTGGCCTTAAACCACTGCTTCTGCTTGTCAATGAAGCTCACCGCCGCGATGGGGCACTTCATCTCCTTGCACGCGATACGGCAGAGCTTGTCGAACTTTTCATCGGGTTCCGAGTCCAAAATACGGTATTTCGCCAGCTCTTCCAGCCGCGCGTCCTCGTTCTTGGGCGTTGGCGCACGAGGCCACGGGTGTTTCCAGTCGAAATTCAGCGGGTAGCCATATTTGCTGCTGTGTTTGCTGGTGGCCATTGTACCAACGTCACTAAGCGGAAGTGTAGAGCGGTGGGGACTTTAAAATGTGAAGCACCAGCGCACGCGGCCGAGGACGCTGTGACTGACCCGACCCACAACCACGCGGAGGGAACGAGGCGACGACTCGACGACTGGTCTGGACTTCATCAGGTTAGGGAAGGGTTTTTGTCGAGGTTTAGCCAATCAGTGACCTCAATGTTGATTTTCTACCAATTGAAAGGCGGCAAAGGCATTCAGTTTTTTTTTTCATAACACTTCAACACCGAAGGCTGGTTTTGCATGGAGTGCCTTTGCCTTTGGACAGCCGTGAAGGCATGTTCACCCTCTGTATAGTGAAAGCAAGTGAATAGCCAGCGACGCGACGCGCGTTGCGCTAACGATTGTCGAATTGCTTGCAAAGAGACGCGCACCTCGACACGAAAATGGTCATTAGGACAACTTGCCATCTCCCTCGAACCGAAAGCTTTCGAGGCGGAATATCCACCGCTCGTCGTAAATTTCAACTAGAGCGCAACTGTATGGATATGCTCTGTCTAGTAAATGCGCTCTTATCCCAGCTGTGGCGGTCTGATGAAGGTGTCGGCGGACGCTGAGGAAGTAACGCTGGCCACTTGTCAGTGCGGACGGCACCACCAGCCACCGGGTCACCACCCGAAACGACGCCGGTACTTGGCCATGGCGAGCCGGAAGAGCCTGCACTTCCTCAAGATGGGGGTTTGACCTTCGCGGCGTCGTGCAGCTCGTTAATCGCGTCAAGTTTTCAAAACATTCAAACATTCGGGGCGCTTTCCCGACCGTCTTGTTGAGGCTCTGAATGGGATATTTCCTGTAGTCGACGACGCTGACCCAGACGATGCTAAGCAGCAGTAACTGGGGGCTCATCGCCAACGTAACGCGGCAAAACCAGGTGGACCGACGGCGTTGCAGCTGAGCCGGCATCTAACCGTCTGGGGTTTTACCTGGTTCATCTCGCCATGGAGTTGACGGTCAACTTGACCGACCGAGCTAACACGCAACAGAAAGTATTTTGCTGGTAAACTTCCCGGAGATTGCACACATGTATGTTTGCCAGCAATCAAAAATAGGAGCTTCAAATAAGGCGTGAGTTTCTGGAAAGTTGCCAGCGCCAAGCTCTCCATTCCACAACCAGTTGGCAGACACTGCTGATACATACAGACAGGTGGCTTCAACGCCAACAGGGCCTTGCTACCAAGTTTTTTTCTTGTTGAAGTGAAAAACTTACAACTTAGTGTATCCGTACACACATAATATCAAAGATGATACCACGTGGTTTCCAGCGCCATAATCGCTGTGTACCGTTGACGTCAACCCAAGCAGAAGCAGAGACCGTCGAGGCATTCGCAGCCACTCGCAGATTCACATGGGGAACATCAACACGCTCCCACTGCATCGCCACTCGCGACTCGCCCTGGCTTTGGTACTTGCATTCCTCGCTCGCAAAGCGTTCGGACGCTCCATCCTCTCGATTCTCATGCTGCGCACAGCTGAGACGCCGAAACTCGTGTATCGCGTCACTGACATCAACAAGAAACTGCTTTCTCACTGCCCCACAATCAGTACGCGCAATTTTATATTTTACGTTTCTTATTTTATTATTTTACCTAACTTTTTTTTTCAAAATTCCAGCAAAAAACAAATATTACCCACCTTGGCGTCTATTTAATGGACACTTGCAGACTGTACGCTTCGCTTACGATGAACGAGGACCTCAAATCAATTACCAGCGCCAATTGATGAAGTTACCGGACGGTGGAGTGGTTTCTCTGGATTGGGCACTTTTGAATGACCAAAATGTGGCCAACCAGGATCTGAACGCTGGGGCTTCGACGACCTGGCTGAAAGACGTGGAATCTACGCGACGTACAGTGATTTTACTACCGGGACTCACGGGTGGAAGCCCCGAGAACTATATCCGCAGTACTATTGCCAAATTGCACGAATTGGGCTGGCAGTGTGTGGTCCTGAACGCTCGAGGGTGTGCGAACACTCCAGTGACTACTGCACAGCTCTTCTGCAGCGCGTACACCGGAGACCTGCGCTTTGTATTACAACAGCTGAGTGACAAGTACGAATTCACCCAAGAAGCGTTTGTCGGTGTGGGATTTTCAATGGGGTCCAATGTCCTTGTCAAATATTTGGGCGAAGATGGAGAACAAACACCTTTGACAGGTGCCATTTCGGTCGGAAACCCGTTTGACTTGACCATTTGCTCGGCGAACTTTGGAGGCTCCTTATTCAACCGCATGACGTATGACAAGGCACTCAACAACAACCTTCGCGAACTTTTCTTCAACAAGGTAATTTAGGCTCTTTCGGGGTTAGTATTTTTTTTTTACTGAAATGTTTTGTGTTTTTCTTAGTGCAATGCCGCGAAGCAGTTTGAGAACTATCCGGGGGTGGATTTGGAGGCTATTAAGGCCACTCGAACTGTACGAGACTTTGACGACACACTTACCAAGTACGTGTTCCATTACGATACGGTGGACGACTACTACAACGACGCTGGATCTGTGAAAAAGCTGGGAGGCGTGAGAGTTCCGTTGCTCTGCATCAATGCTGAGGACGACCCGATCAGCATCAGCTCGGCGTTACCTAAGGACGAGGAAGTGACAGCCAACCCGAACATTATTCTGTGCACCACTAAGTCGGGTGGTCACTTAGCGTTTTACGAGAGTTCACTCAAGCAACAAGAGAACGACAAGAAGGAAAAGGAGACGAACATGTGGACTGTGAACCCCATCGCAGAGTTCGCGGAAGCTGTGCGTTTGACCAAGGTAGAAAACATAGCCTAGGCGTCTCCAAAGGCGAAGAAGACCATACTAGCTAATGTTAAATTGACATTGCATTGAAGTTTCAACTAGGAGGGTGTATTCGCAGTAGTGCTGGAACTGCGAGGAACCAGCTCTAGGATACTGTCCTTGGGCGTGACGACACCGTTCACAATGGTAGGATAGCCTACGAGCATCCACTCTTTGCTGTCTGACGGTATGAAGGTAGGTAAAGTTCCAGCCCAATGTTCGTAAGAGATTGTCCAAGCGAATTTTGTCGTTGTGGAGCTGGTTGAACTGGTTGAGCTGTCTACCGTAGCTTGAACTACTTGAATATCGTCGTAGTGGATGAAACGACGGAGCGAAGCCGATAAAGATTCCGGGTCGGCAGCGCTGGAATTCGTGACAAGAGTTCCTTCGCGTGTAAGAGACAGCGGGACTTTCAAACTGGCGAGAGTCGATGTTGGGCCAGTGTAAATGAGTCGTTGCAACTTGCGAGAAGGCGAAATACTCCACTTACCAACTGTCAAGTAGTTGGAAGCTAGTGACGACCATGACGATGACAGTACGGACGCTAATGCTAAAGGACAAGCAGTCCGGCTATAGCAGGCACTGGCATTGACAAGTTTTCGCCAAGAAGCTCCATTGACATCGACACTGGACACACCGTCGGTAATAACCGCTGGGATGCAAGAGCTTATCCCCGATTCGAATGAGAGTTTAGTACCTTTCTGGTCAGCTCGAACAAGCTTTAGCATCGCATCTGCTAGTGATGTCGTTGAAGCCGAAGCATCCGTAGCAACAGTGGTGGACGTATCATTGCGTTGTTGCATGATACAATCAGCCATTGCTGCACATTTTGCATCGCGGAGACACACGTCCAATGCCAGTCGCTTACACTCCACACACTCATCAGTTGGTGGGCGATCGGTAGTAGCAGCAAACGGAATCGGACCACCAGCAGAAATGAATCGAATGGTTAACCTTGGATTTACGATGGTAGAAATTGTAGCCCCAATTGATTCAGTACTGGAGACAGCCGATAATACAGGCAGAGGACCTATAAGACCATCGTAAATGAGGTCGATAGAGGTAGCTCCTGCAGTATTCGAGGTCACATTTGCACGCACAGTTCCCAAATACTTGGCAAATGTACATGAACGTGTAATCTTCGACTCTAATTCTGAGGCTGTGACGTTATTCCATACAGGAATGTAGCAAACCAGGCGTCCACCGATCGATACCGAGATATTTAACGGCAACTTAATCGGTTCCGGGAAGTTCGAGACGGTCTGTGCCGGTTGAATACGCTGCTGTCCAACCCCATTTCCCCATACAAGTTGAACGTTAGAAGGAATGACGATACTGGAGTTCGTAGACTGCAAGGGACACAACCGCCTCAATTGACATCGGACAACGCTCGTGAACAGTAGGAGATAATTAACATCCACGGGTGATGTCGCTGTACCAGTCAGACAATTATTAACCAAAGAGGAGAGATCATTCGTTTCAATGCCTGTCGCCGCAATCAGATTCGCGATAGGGTTCTGAATAGCCGAAAGCACACACGTTTTCATCGTAAGACAACCAGATTCATTCGAGCACCAGTCCAGAAGTTGCTGACAATGTGCACAGCCACCGACAGTTTTTTCCGTGACGTTTGCAACACCGAACTCGAGGTACAGCAGCAAGTTTCTCGCTTTACCCGTTTCTTCATTACGCAGTAACCGGCTTTGGTGGCGAACAACGACATTCAATGGATTCACACTTCCAGTTAAACCTCCAGCGCGAGCGATACTTGTGACTGTAGACTCAGCATCTCCCGATGGATGTAGACTAACAGCTAGCTCAACCTTCACTAAAGTATTGCTGTCTGTGCTTCGGAAGTTAAGAGCCATATCTAATTTCCCCGGATCTGCAGCTTGTAGCGTCCACAGTGGAGTTGATGTGTTCCCCATTCGAACAATCGGAGCAAGAAGAGTTAGAGATGTTGAGTCTTCAGTGAAAAGGGAGAGACGGGGGAAGAGGTTCCAACTCACGGGACCGATAGACTCGGCGCTCTCCAACCAGAAATCGCTTGTCAACAAGTTGGCCCAGTACACAGTCGTAGTGAACAGTCCATAGAGATCCAAGGAGTTGGGACTGACATCACTCGGTACTGTTGCATCCGGATCGTAGTGGAAAACTATTTTTTTCCGATGAAGAGCATTCCAAGCGTCTTGAGATACTGAACGAGCCAACGTTGCAGTATCAGCTACTGGATCTGGAAGCTCTGGGTTTCCACTGGGGAAAGTATCAAAGTTCATGTAGCGGAAAACGTATGGAGTCAACGTGGATGCAAAAGCCTGAGAGCCTGCAATAGCTAGCGAACTTAACGCTGAAGACAGCTCTGTAGAAGCGAAGATGAAGTCCAGGAACATAACTGGATGGGTAGTACCAGGAACAAGACGATGGAGGTCCCCGAACAGCACACGGTTAGCCAGAACTTGACGAGCTTGCAGGGAAGTATCAGCAGCTGGGAGCTTTAAGAAGAACGTCTGATTCACTTGCAGCGTCGAGTCTGTTGCCATAGTCGCTGGGCCGCTGGAGACGACGGAACTTAGGTTAAATTCCCCACCGAGAAACTCGGCTACACCACGTCGGACTTGAAACACCACACTTTGTGCCAGCTTGAGCGGGTCGTTGACATTCCGGAAGAAGACGTTAAAGGTTAAGAAAGCAGTTCCAATTGGAGTCGCTCCTGTTCGAATAGCGGGGAAGTTGGGTGCAGACTTGTAAAGTGCGAGGACGTCGGTGCTTGAGAGAGACGCACAGGTAACAGCATTGCCTTGAAACGCAGCGACAGCCTGCCAAAGAGGCTCTGATACATTCTTGTCACCTGCAGCAGTACGAACTGCCGTTTCCAAGCTCGTTGATAAAGCTGCAACAAGTCCAACGGTAGTCAAAGTTGGATTTGATGTGGTAATGAACGCTTGAGTAGGGTCTCCAATGAGGAAAAGCATCTCGAATGTCGCTCGACTGGAGCTGTCGAACAGTGTAGCGTTGCGAACATTTAACACAGTGACCGAATCGGTCGTGTAGAAGGTTTTAGAGGCTGTAAGAAGAGCTGGTTCCGTTAATGAAACGTGTAACAGACTTGCATTCGGCCAACGAAGCTGCATGAATGCTGGGGGAGATTTCAGCCAAGAATCTGCAGCGTCAACGCCATGACTTAAGCTCGAGATCCAAGCTAGGAAAGACAACAAAGACACTGTCCAGCCAGCCATGCGTCGTTGAAAGATTCCTAAATAGGTAAGAGAGGACGCATTCACAAAACCTACATTAGATTATCGTAACTTAAGCTCAATACATAGTATCAAAATGCCGTCTCTGCACTTCGAGATCAGCTTGCTTGCTTCATCTCACTGCTAGTAGATGAAAGATTGCTCGGTTCTCGGTGTTCGTGGTTTGAATAGTTGTCGCCACCGAGCACAGGCGTCGAAATGTACGTGAACGTGTCGAACATATCGAGATCGATCGTGTACCGTCCCGTCTCACTTGAACGGACGGAGACAGCCGTAGCAGACTCCATATCTGTCGGTTTACTGACTTTACTGGCTTTGCTGCTGCTGCTCAAGTCTCGTGCCGAGCTGGAGAACGAACTGGAAACAGATCGACGCCACTCCAGTAGCACTGGCTCCAGCATCTCCAAGACAGACTGACGTCGAGGTTGGTCGACGCTCAAGCGGTGTTGACGGTATTCGTGCTCAGTTACCATTGTGTCCAGTTGATCCAGATCATCGATTGGGAGGGTATCACATCGGTCATTAATGTTCCGCTTACCACTGAGCTTCGAGTCAGGATACACCACGTGCTTCTCCTCCGGTCCATGAGTAAGAGCGTGAGCTGCGCGCTTCATCTTACGCCCCAAATGACGAACCGAATGCCTCTGCCAGAAACCTGAAGATGGCGAAGAGGAAGAGGAGGATGACTCATAGTCTCCAGGAGAATGCAGAGCAGCTGAAGGCGAGTAGCTTGCTGCGGCCATAGTCACGTGGTTCAAAGAGTTCCTACCGAACGGAGAGTCCGGTATCTGTGGTTCCTTTTCCTCCGAGGATTCGGGGGCTTTGCCCATAGTTCTTCCTCCGTTATTGGCTTTACTTAGTCCTCGAATTCTCGATACAGGTTGTTCTGGACCTCCGGGCGTCGCTGAGAGGACACCACCTGCGTGGGGGTGAAGTCCCTTGTTGTCTTCAAACCACGACGCATCGATATCCCGTCCACGTGTTTCAGGTCCCATGAACATAATCAAAGGCATCAAGACGATCGCTACTCCACCACACACAGCCAACATCAACCGTTCATCATGCCACGTCCACGCTTCGTCTCCCATGACACGTCGAAGCACGAGATAAACTCCAGCGAACATTCCAAGGTGACCCCAAGCTGCCGCGCAGGAAATACCCAACGCACGTGTAAGAAGCGGGAACTGCTCACCGGTAAAAGGGATTATAGCACCAAGAGTGCCTCCTGTAGCCAAGGCCATCGCCCCCAAAGCCAGAGATAAACCAAACCATTCGCCATCTTCCTCCAAGAGCCAAGCAGACACAACCATCACTGCACCTCCACAAAAAACAAACAGAGCCAGTGTTACACGTCGCCCAGCCGTCTCGATAATGGCAGCCGTGAGGAGAAGACCTGGAATTGTCATACCGGACCAAAAGAGCTGGTCTCCCACTCCAAATCCCGTCCCAATAGCGTTCACTTTAATAAATGTTCCAGCCATCATCAACATGGTCACAACGGCAGCACTGAAACATGTTAGCTCTGCAAACCAGAAGAACCAGATGAGCGTTGTCCGGCCGGCCATGGATCTGGAGAAGAGCACCACTACACGACGAGCAAGTGCTCTCGTAAATGACACGTCGGCGTTGGGGTCCAGCGTGAAGGACGGAGTACCTGGCTCTGCAGAGCTGGGAGTGCACACCTCGACTTGATGTTGGTGCTGACTCTGTAACCTCCTTGCTGAAGCCCGGTGGCTTTGACTTCGAGCTTTGGCTGCTCCTGGTCCTGTGTAGCTGTAGGCGTTTGTCGATGCTGAACGCCCTCGCATTTCCTCGTCCTGTTCGCTTCGCAGAGCCATCTCCAGGTCGGAATCTGAGTCCGAACTGCTTTCCAGGTACTGTTCATAGCTAATCTGTGGCCGCTGTGACGGAGGCTCATACAGGCTTGTAGGAACTGTCACTCTTGCTTGTCTGGTGATCCCATGGGCGGTCTCAATCTTCTCCAGCATGTACAGGGCTTCTTCCGTGCGTCCGACACTGGCCAAGTATTTCGGCGACTCCTCTAGAGCAAGGTATAGCACCGCAAGAAACAGAGAAGCCATAGCACTGAGAACGCCGTACGTAGTTCTCCATCCAAGTCCTCCTTCACCCAGAGCAGAACTCGCTAGCTGTCCGTACCCCACACCACCAATGACTCCAAGACCACCTATTGCCACCGACAAGACCGTAATTCTCCCTCGAATCCTCGTCGGAGTGTACTCCAACGCTAACGTCGCCAAAAGCGGCAATTGTCCCCCAATCCCCATACCTGCCAGCAGTCTCAGCGCTACAAAAGACGCGTAATCCCACGCTCCTGCAGTCAGGGCGTTCACTACGAGCCAGAAGGTCAAAGCACTGAGTAAAACTGGTCTTCGTCCAAAATGGTCGGCACAAATTCCAAACGCCAGACATCCCACAGCTCCTCCTAGGAAATATACTCCCAATAGTAAGATCACTTGTGCTGTACTAGTCAGTACGATGTCTTCTTGAGCTGCTGGCAACGCATACAGGAAGGTGAAGATGCCCACCATGGCCAATAGCCAACCAGTGCCTAATAACAGCACTAGACGGACGTAGAAGCTCGTAAGTCCTGCATACCGAAGCCAAGAACCAATAAGCGTCGATCTCCGTCTACTGGTACTTGTGGTTTGCACGGCATTGGGCTGTAAATGCGGCTGGAAGGAGACGCGGTGTGATATTGAGCCAACGGAGACGAAAGGAGAAGCCTGAAGAGAGCTTAATAGGTACTGTGAGTGGTCGTCATAGGTGAGAGCGTCCAGCCGCTGGCGGACGTGTACGAGGAGGTCCCCCGCGGCCTCGGCCATGGCGTCGGAAGCAGAGATGAGGAGCTCCGTCCAGTTCGAGTTATTGAAATGTGTCAAAGGGTACAGTGACATGTGGGAAAGGCGAGGAGCAAAATTTGGGTATCTGCCCTATTTTTGTATGGAATTTTGTATGGATAGGGAAAATGGGAATCACCGAAAGAGGATGGGCCGCAGCGGTTTTGCACCAAATGGCATCATTACCAATGACCAAATGACGTCGTGATGTGGTTTTTGATACCCTGATCAACACCACATGGTGAATTTGTTGGCTACTATTGGAATGAGACTGCAGAAATGAATACAGATGTGAGAAGTGTTTATATCGGTTATAGAAGGAATACGTGGGACTGATACCGTGTACCGTAACTTGGGTACTTCCCGTGACAAGGTGGGACCAGCATGTCAACATGGAAGTCAATCCAACGGTTGGTTCGATAAGCAAGCGATGCAAATAGCAGTCGCGTGACACTTTCAAGGCTATGGAGCTCGTAAACTATACTTGGTTGTATCTGATCTGGCCACCAGTGGTGGCCGTCATGGCGACGAGGAATCCAAACGATCATTTGCTGCAGACCCATTCTGCCTCAACTGTTGATGTCCTAAAGTCAATGCAACGTGTTTGGCGACACAATCTGATCTGGATTCCAGTCACTTGTAGCTTGCTGAGCGTTTAACTCTGATACGAAATGACTTCAAGTTTCGATAGACCATCACTCTGACTAACTTCAACTAGGACGATATGGGTACATTTAACCGGTCTATTTCTTCGATCCTAATGTCCATGAGCGCGTCGGCAACAGTCTTTTAAACGGGCTTGGAGATGATTTTACCTCCTTCTTTGACATCAATAGCTCAATGGGGTCGTCTCCTTCATCTCCAAAAAGGTCCAGATCGGATTCACTTGAGCGGTATGGCGCTGGCATGGAGTTTATTCGTACAAGTGAGCGGGCCGCTTCATCCGACGGAACGTCGACCATTGAGCTTCGTCTCTGTCCTCCCTGACGGGAGGGTTCACGCAAGTAAAGCTTTGCGGCGCGGTCGGTCACTGCGTTTAGGCTGGACGAGAGCGACGTCAAGCATGAATTCAAGGCGGTTTCTACGCTTGAGCTTCGTATACGCATCTTGGTGTGTGTATCCCAGTCCTCCTCTTCATCGGAATACTCTTCCTCTCTGGATAAAATAGATGGAGTTTTGTAAGGCTCGTGGTGCTCCTGGAAGCCGAGAGCGAGCGAAATCTTCGGCGACATGCTTCGAATTCGGCAAATGTGAGAATGACCACAACTAAAGTTGACAGGCAGTCAAGAAGACATCGAGTTTTAAGTGAACGGGGCCAATCGAATAGCGAGACGTTCCATTAGATCGCTAACAGTTTCTGGCGCCATGTCCAAGATGAGTTAAATGATTGTCTGTCCACAAGAAATCAGCATGCGAAGTTGCAACTGCCGATAAGTTGAGAGTTTAACTCAGAGAAGACAAATTCCATTTGCATTTGCGGTCACCATTACATTCAACTTTACTGTTTGTCTGTCTGAACTCAGTTTCAATGGGTAATTTTGCTTTTTGGTACCGACAAATTCAGTCGAAGTACTTCATGTATGCCAGTCAACTGAATAAATGAAATACCAATCAAGTGGCACTTCAATGGTAAGTTTTTTTTTCAGCTTACACAAAGTTACGACGCTCCCTTGTACGATTAGCTTGCTCGAACAAGTTTGTTCGGGGTTGAAGATTCAAGCTGCATGCAGAGCAGACACCCTCGAGTAACTAGCAAGTTTGGGTTCATTCAGCGACCTCAGAGCTGGCCACTGAAATTGGCTGCGTCACCAGGGTGGATGATTGTGCTCCACTTGCAGGTGATCTTGCGCCTCGTGGAAAAGAACTCGACGCAGCCATCACCCGTTATGTCCATGTCTCCATACTTGCTCTTCGTGCCGTACATACCACCAAAGCTGAACGGCTCGCGCGGAACAGGAATTCCAATATTGATCCCGATCATCCCCGCGCGGAAACGGGACTGGAAATACTCAGCGTACGCACCATTCGAAGTGTATATAGCCGCCGCATTACCGTAGTCGTTGCCGTTCTCAATCTGCAGTGCTTCGTCGAACGATTTCACTTTATACACCGAGAGTACAGGACCAAAGATCTCGTCTTTTATCGCGGCATCGTCCGGGCTCGTGTGGAGAAGCACAGTAGGGCCGACCCAAAACCCGTTAGGCTCTTTCGACCAGGATCGACCGTCCACCAGCACCTTGACGCCTGCAGCCTCCGCCTCATTGATATACTTGAGCACTCGCGTCTTCGAACTTTCGTCAATGAGAGCGCCAACTTGACCGGCCTCAGTTCCTCGAGCCAGCTCCTTTGACTTCTGGACGATCTTGTCAAGCAAAGCCGTGCAGTCTCCAACAAGAAGGAGAACTGAGGCAGCCATGCAACGCTGCCCAGCACACCCAGCATACGATGCAACAATGTCCTTTGCAGCGACTTCAACATCTGCGTCAGGAAGAGCCACGAGATGATTCTTCGCTCCTCCCAGTGCAAGCACCCGCTTGTCAAGCGCTCGGCATCGGCGAGCGACCAGCTGAGCGACGCGACTTGAGCCAACGAACGTCACAGCAGCAATACCAGGATGATCGCACAAGCTGTTCACCGGATCAACAGTTCCGTTAATGATCTGTACAATAAACAAATCGTTAAAACAATGACCTTAGGTATACACTTCAATTACTATTTGGTACCTGGAAAACACCCTTGGGAACCCCCGCTTCCAGCAGTAGCTCTGCCACACGAGCCATAGTCAGGGGAACCTACACAAAACGTTAGCCCAGCAATACTTTTTTTTTCTGATTATTTGTTTCTCTCACCTTCTCCGATGGCTTCAAAATGACGCAGTTCCCCATCGTCAAGGCAATAGGGATCGTCCACATCGGGACCATAACGGGGAAGTTGAATGGCACAATACAGGCCACGACACCGAGCGGATCGCGCACTTCTTGGCACGTGATGCCTCGTGACACCTGCAGAGTGCGTCCCTGTGCCAGCTGCGGCAAACTGCACGCGTACTCGACCGTTTCATTTCCCTTCAAGACACTGGCAAGTGCTTCCGTGCGGTTCTTGCCGTTCTCCTTCACAACGATATCCGCCAGTTCATCTACCAGTAAAAACATCATTTAACTAATGCCTCCCCTCCCAATGGCAACACCACCCCGTTACCTTTGTGCTGCATCATTAGCGAGTGAAACTTGAGCATGATGCCTGCACGAGTCTTGATAGTAGTATGGCGCCACTCCTTAAAGGCTTCTTGTCCCTTGGCCACCGCAGTGTTCACGTCCTCATGGGTCGATAGCGCACACTCCCCGATCACCTCACCGGTCGACGGACTGACGACGTTGATGTACTGGCCCCCCATAGGTGGCACGAACTCCCCGCCGATCAAATTGAGCGCCTTCAGCGGGTCTGACATCTTCTGCTTCTTCGTGGGAGATTCGGTCATGATGGAGAAGATCGTGATTACGAAACTTCAACCTGACAGATTGGTAGGGGTTAATCAAAGGATTAACCCATTCGCGTTTATGCTGGATGTTCATAGAAGATGGAGAAACGACCGGGAGAATCTATGACATTTACTATCGCAAATACAGTTGAAATTTAAATTTATTGCGGTTTAGTCGGCTACTTACACCCGAAGACGCGCTCAGCTGCATCTTCGCCTACGGATACGTACCCGCAGTAAGCGCCCAATTACTATCGCAAATACACCAAATATCGCTAACGTACACGCTTCATTTCGAAACCACTGCCATTTCATGTGTCAGTGACATCCAAGTGGAATTCTAGTGGAGTGATTAATCAAGTGCATATGGATTTGGGTTTCGAGTCAAAACAGATCGAACAACTTCTTAACCTCACACGACAACGAATATGAGAAGCTACACGAGTTATTTAACTGGTTATTCTGGTTGTTGCTCTTGGCTCGAACTGAATTTTATGAAATATTGCTTTTTGAGATTGGTTGAATTTGAGAGTGCTACCATCTGGATGTGATTTTTGATCGTATGGAAGACGGACCTCGTGCCAGGGACCTTTACTCAGTGAGTAATACTCACTGAACCATAGTCAACCTGCACCCTCTGCAGGCTGCAGAGGGGACCTTTTGCAATCTTGCAAATACAGTTACGATTTGTCCACTTGGATCTAAAAAAGCCCTCTAAAAATCGAATTGTTCTTATCCGCAGAGCCATTATAACCGGTTTTGCCGGAATAAATAGTTCATCGGAAAACGAACATGTGAGTGGAACGTGCTGAAAGCCTTTGGGCGTTGATTTTGGAGGCGGAGGAACGACATTCCGGCGCTGGTTCCAGTTCAGTGCGCATGTAACCGTAGTCGAACACAAGTTCTTCGCCCACCGCGATATGGCGCTGCAAGGTGGTGACGCGGTTTACACCACTCACACTCACCACCTTTATCGTACTACGGCTTTGGTTGAATACCTAATTCCGCCGATGTCGGCGGACGCTCCCAACGTCCTGTATGAGTTTCATTAGACCCACAAGGTGGTGTACACGTGTGCTTACGTGCATGTGGAAGCGTGCAATTACTTTAGACTTAATTTAATTAAATCAACATTAAATGATTGCTTGAAATACCCTAGTTGTTTTCATCTGTTTCTACTGCCAGAAATTTGCAGTTATGGTCATACCCGCTTGGCTACTAGCGTTCATTGTTGACGCCATTACCGCGTTATCAATGCGATATACCGCCCTTACACCAGTGTAGGACACTGTTTGAAAGGCCTAAGTGCTTCGTTTTTGGGTACAACACTGAAGAGGATCGAAATCATGGTGTAATTATAATTATTTTGACAAACATTGGAAAATATGCATTCTATCCGGGTGATATATTTTGCGCAATGCATGATGTTCGAGCCAAGCCATAAAAGTAAGACTGGGAGCCGTTCAAAGATGCGTAGAACGGTCAGCGTATATTTAACCAGGAAGGAAACAAATATGTGCACCTTTTCGCTTGAGAGGAGAACGAAAGCTTAATCACCCAACAACTGATAGAGGGTTCTTCGAAACAAGATCCTTCCCATTCTCAAAACTGAGGGGGGTGGGTGGGTGGGTGGGTGGGTATATTCCCTGTCTGACGACCCAGAATTGTACGCTGCTTAGTGCGCCTGGGTATCTTCTTACTCTCTTTTCACCCCCAAACGTTTACCGCTAGAAGGTGGCACTTAAGCATTTTATCCTTTTATGACCACCGCCTAAGCCCCCCCCTCCTCCTCCACTCCGTAGATCTATGCCATTCTAAGACCTACACTCTGACGACTGCAATTGAAAAAATCCCGCGAGCACTCAGCCGAGCATAGATCTCTAGGCATGCGTAGTTACGTCTTCAGCCTCTTGGACACCACCAATATGTTTTATGGCTGAGTACTTCGTGTTTGGGGGATTTTCCCTCCCGCGAAAGCTTAGATTTCGACATTAGACGAGTTTTACTAGTATTGTCTCAGATAACAGCGACGAGGGACATGGCTGTTCCACACCCCATACCCGTCAAAGATACAGCCCGCAGACGTGGTCACTTTCTCTATTTTTTTTCTCTTTTTTTTTTACCTTTGAGCCCGAGCACGATTCGGGGGGGCTTGGTTGGAAAATATCTCTATATGCGCTACAAACAAAGCAACGAACTAGCGAGTTAAATTGGTGTATTGCCCACGGCGTCCATGGAGATCATACAACCTGCGCATTTGTTGTTTTTGTCAAACACAAACATGATAAAATGCCCCCGATTTTTTTTCTCAAACAACGTGTGCCAACGCTATGGCTTTATCCTCGCTTACGTTACACTAGAACTACATTTGTCACAACTAGCGGTATTTCCTGGATCAATTGAGGAGTACCTACTCGTTTAGTTTGGAAATATTTAGTGACGAGTGAGCTGAATTGGTGTAGCTTATCGCTGACGCTGTTACCTAAGCTGATACGCTAAGACCGTGCAAACGAGCTATCACGTCCAACCCGATCTTATCTTCCGAGATTGAAAGGAAGCGCGATCAAAAGATGGTTTCACAAAGCAATTTGGTCAAAGAAGCTCGGAGCATGTTTCAGCAGTATTGGCGCCAACTTGTTACGGATACACTTCTGTCCGAATAGCAAGGTGTGAGGGTTGTGGCATGTGTTGGTGTGTCACTATCGGCAGGATGTGGATGGTGCGTCCATCTCAAACCAGGTAATCGACGGGGCCGAGTTCTCCGGCCACTCCCAGCTGAGTTGACATGGCTTAAGGTCCAATTCCACTAAGTACGAGACGTGCAGAGGTTCCCCGCACCGGTCAAGCAATTGTTTTACATCGTACAAAGCTTCAGTATCAACAGGAGCTATAGGATCGAAGTGGTTACGCCAGTTCATCGCAGGGTGGCTTGGTTAGCCTCGGCCTCTTCAAGATCGAGGCAGAAGCAGCAAGCAGCAAATCTGCATCGTATGCATCTGGTTCATCACTGTTCAGAGTCGTGCAGTTCAAGTCGGCAATGATGGTACTGTCGACTACCGAAATACCAGCGCTGGAGTCGACGGTTGAAGTGTTCGTACCCATTTCAGGTTGACGATCAGGTTGAATTGCAAGGGACAATGCATCTACCTTCGAAGAAGCACAACTAGTAGCCCTACGAGGAGAAACTGGCGGCGGTGGTGATTCCCAAGCGCAGTCAAGCGTCGAGGGAAGAGCTAGGTAGCCAGAGCATCGGTCAAGGCCTCCAGCGAGACATCTCCAGCGTCAAGACCAGGTAAAGAGAACGCTGATGTGTCGATAACGCTGGACAGGTCGTTCAGGTTGAAGAGGTCGCAGGGGTCGAGTCCATCAGGAGACAGAGAAGTATCGGAAGCGAAGGTCGGATTGAGCGGGACATCGCCCGAGAGCAGCGAGTCTTCAGTAGGCACAAGGATCTGCAACATTGGAGAGCAAGGACCGTCGGTGGACCTATCCGTTCCAAGAGAAGCGTTGCGTCAAAACTTCTCAGGTAAGGACTTATCCGGTGTCAAGGTGTAACTCAACGCTGAAGCAAGTTTCCAAGTGAGCAACAAGCAGGAGGCGCGACTTCTTCGGTATGGGGTGAGTGTATACGAAAGTATACGTGTATGTAGTTATATGTTAGAGTTTCTAAGGCATAGTGAAACAAATACAATACGGCAGACGTAGGGCAATTGCGGAGGCCAACAAGTGCTACCAGTGAATCTGATACAGAGGACTTAGGGGGAGGGCGGCGGAAAGTAGAGTGCCGTCCCCCAGCAGTTCGAGCGGGTGGTAGAGCACTCTAATCACAACACCTTGAAGCACGACATTATAACAGCAGAAGCGGTGCTTACAGAATCGAGCTAGATTACTTGTCAGATACAAAACAAGATATTACATTTTTTAGAGGCAACAACGACTATTAAAAATCATATTACCACTATTTGTGTGCTACTTTATGGGGCGACACTCAAAAATGTGCAATTTTGGGCGCCCACCCACATTCTTAATAAAATTTAAATATTTCAGTTCTTCAAAATGGGCTCAACGGCAGCGAGTGGGAGCGAGCAACACTCTTTTAAAGCGAGCCTCACCGACTGCTTGGTGGTCGATCAATATGATTATTAACTGCTATTGTTTGCGAACACCACGTGGAGTTCGTTCAACGTCTGCTGTGTTAATCACACATTTGCGTGCTGAGAGAAGTTAGCTATGCATGTATTTTAAATCATGCTTTTGGCTACGTTTACAGCTTTGTGTTTATCGAACCGACAGAGCGGCGGCGCCTTTTCTATGGGTGCTGCTGCTGGTAGTTTAAGTGGTACCAATAGCACGACACTGGTGTAAGACGATTCCAATTACAATACTACCGAAGCGCCGCAAGTTCGGCCCGCCAGCACGTCGATCAACCAAGCTACGACTGCTAAACTTCAACGGGTGGCACATGCACACGGCGTGAAGGTTCCAATGGTGCAAATCATACATGCTTCGTTCTACACGTAATTTGTATTTTATGGCGATTTGCCAAGGAAACCTTCAGGTCGAGACGCGGTTGAGCTGCGTAAGCCTTAAGTCGCGCATAATCGTCTGTTCAAGCGACCAAAAGCGGCAAACAACAATGACAAGACACGACTATAGTTGCGGTACACAGGCCTTCAGCAAAAGCAGCACGTGTGAATTCGCATGACCGCCAGTTGATTGCTTGTGCTTTGCTACTGTTTGAACTTGAATTGAGCGCGCCCTACACTACGGCGTAATTACGTTCGGATTATTTACGACAAATTTAGGATATAACAGGTATTTTAGCAAAACTAGAGGCGATGCTAGGAGGCTGGGAGGACGATACAGTGAATGATACTAGTCAGGCATCAAGTTGATACTTATTGGTCGATTTGTAGATTTTTGTTGTTCTGTATTTTCTGTCTTGACATGAAAATGTTTTTGAAGGTTGGGACACGGGGTACAGTATTAAATACGAAGTAATTTCTTTCATTCACATTCTTCGGGAAATGGAGAAGATTACATCCGAGAGGCGTCGATTGCTACATGCACATCGTGTGGAGAAGCGCCCACATACTAGTGCCTTCGATGAACCCTCTTGTAAAAGAGCTAGACGTGGTCAATGGGACCTTTTGTTAAGTCATCTTAAAGGACATGTTTTGGAGACGAACAAGCTAAGTGGTGATGAGATTCTCGCGTTGAGATCTGGTGATAATTTTACGACGGACCCAAAACTTGCCCTAGCTTATTTTCATTGCTGTGGATGCCACCCAGACGCTTTCGTTTACAATAATGAGCACTTACTGAGGGGTGACGCCGTTGAACGTCTAAAATCGGTTGTTGATCGAGGTATAAGTGGAAACAAGGTGTCGATATGCCAGAATGATGTTGCAAACCGGGTTTCTAGGAACAAAAGTGTTTGGGCGTGCAGTTCCTGTTGTGAAATCCTGTTTGGTGAGGAAAATGTGGTTCACCTGGATATAAGCGAGCTGCCTGACACATTTAAAGTAACTAGGGATGAAAAATATCAGCGTTTTGGTGATATTTCTTCAGAAGTTCGACGATCGCATTTGCAAGTGGTGGAAAGGGGTGAGACGTGGTATTTTTTGAACCCAGAGCTTGTGTCTGTTAATTTGTCGGAAGAAGAGGAAAAGGATGCCGATAGGGTGAAAGAAGACCAAGTTGTACTTTGTAAAGCGTGCTCTAGAAACCCAAGGAAAAATAAATTCAGCATAGCTTCAGGGCACGATTATGGACGACGCGGAGCACTTCCCGAATTGAATGATGTTGCCACCAACTGCATTAGTCCAGTTCGATTATTCGGCATTGATATTTCTCTGTCAGGGCGTTTTGCTCATGGGCATAGTATCTGCTTCCCATCGGATGGCCCGATCAAGTGCTCGAGGGTGTTACCTCACGTCGACGAAGATTGCCAACCTCATGTGTCTTTCATTGGGCCGCGTGACCAATGGCGAATAAAGGCAAAAACATTTCGGCATTTGTACGAAGTTCCAGTGGATGGAGTGTACGCATGGTTGGAAGTGTTGTCAGAGATACATTCATATTGGCGCGATGAATGCATCGTTATCGATAAATCTTTATCCCGTCAAAACCAGCTTCGAGATTTTGTTTCCTCAGTAGAGGCCCGGGTTGACGCGTCAGCATCGAGTACAAGTGGCGATCTTGCAGATGGCGAATTGCGTGAAGTTTATGCAGATATGGATTTAGGCAGTGATGATTGCGTAATTACGCGGAAATCTGCCGTTTTGAAGGAGGGTGTGGATGTTATGGCTTCGTCAAGCAACCAAGGCCATAACAATGCGATTGTGGATGGTTTTCTTGAGACTATTAGTAGCCTTCCTGTTTCGGGTTACGGTTAGTTTTATTTCTTTAAGACGGTTGTTTTTTTTTTACTAACGTGCGCTTATGAATGTCTCTACTGTAGGTCCCTCTAACACATATGAAGATGATGAGCAGTGCGTTATAGCAGTTGAGAGGGCCGATACACCAATTACGGAATGGAACTCGAATGGTGAAATGCTGGCGGGAGCGTTCCCGACACTGTTCATGACAGGAGGTGCAATGCTTCCAAAAGGGTCGTTGCCAAATGGGTTAGTGGTCCATTTACTTCGCTATTATGACGGTCGATTCGAGCAAAGCGCAACGTTGATTGCGACATTGTTTAATCAATTGCAGCGTCACTCCGCAATCCAAAAAGCGGCACGGGCTAGTATCTCCGACGGAGAGGCATTGATAAAATTGACTGCTCTTGCTAACAATTATGCTTTTCGGGAACAATTGGAAATTGCGCGAGCTCATCCAGAATCGAAGTTGGCGAGGTGCTTAAATGCAAAATTGTTACGGATACTGTGTGTAGTAGGCAATCGCGTACCATTCTCACCTTTTGAGCTGGCGAGTGCAAAGCCTAAGATTGATGCAATGCGAGTACGCTACGATTTGGCTACACACTGGGTGACGGTTGCTCCTCCAGAACACGATGATTTAGCATTACATCGTGTCGCGTTACTACGTTCTTCGCGTAGGTGGAACGATCGTACATTGTCTTACACGCAAGCGAAGTTTTCTTGGGGTGATCTACCGGAACCGTTACGGACTAGCCCTAAGGCGAGGCTTGCCGTCTCTCATCGCTATCCAGCTCTGGCGGTTCGTGCTTTTCAAGAAGCATTTGATGTTGTGACAACCGATCTAATCCGATGTTGTGCGAGCCAAAATGTAAAAAAAAGTCGTGACTTTGCTGAACGTGAGCGGGGTATTCTTTCTACAGTGGCTGGATTTACTGCTGTTGTAGAGCCACAGAAATGTGGGAGGTTGCACACTCACATGACTGTGTACGGATCTACGTGGACACCGCAATTACTCGTGCGATCTGTTTGTAACTCTGAACTACAACAGCTAGCGAAGGAGTGGATGGACAGTGTGTCACAAACTTTTTTATCCGACGAGGCTTGGGAATGGTATTGTCGGATACGAGAAAACGCAAAGGAAGGAGCGGTAACTTAAATCCCGCGTCCAAGTGAACTTGTGATTCCGGACGCAATCTCAAACTACAGTGAGTTCCAGGCTGTTGCGGAAAAGTGCTTGTTTGGTACGAACATACATCGCCACAGTTGTACTTGCACCAAAGGACGGCGTGGGCGGTATATGTGTCGATTAAATAGACCAGCAGGGGCATTTAAAGACGATACGAGCCCCATTGAGTTGGTGATTTTGCAAAATGGTTCTCTTTGGAAGGGTGAACGTGGACAAGTTGAGGCACAACAGGTAACACAAGGCACTAAACGTATTATTGACAAAGGATATGATCCCGATATTGACGGTTCCTTATTGCGAAGTCATACCATACATCCAGTGGTTTGGGAACAGCACCGCCCTTCGCGAGACAGTATGGTGGTGGAGACGAATTTGTCGCTTTCTTTATTATCTCAGAGCCATACGAACGCTTCTATTATTTCCTGTGAAGATGCAGGTGACTGTGTGCAAGAGTACCAGCGAAATTACATGACGAAGGAAAGCGGAGGGCTTAAAAACACAGTTTCGATTTTTATTGCTGCGGTAAATGAGGTACAAAAATATCCGAGTTCCGCTGATGACAAAGACTCACCCCTGAGGCAGGCAAAACATTTGGCATGCCGAACCGTTAATGCCTTTGCGGGTGCTCATGAATGGCCGCTCAGCGTAATGGTGTATGCACTGCAGGGTAACCATTCGTTTATATCATCTGATGTGTACTGGTACATTTTCCCGTGGCACTTAGTGCGTTACTTGGACAATGATTTTGGTGATGGAGCGAGCGAAGAGCAGTGCGATGATTATTGTGAGGAGGGTGGATGTGAAAACCGGATTGAAGACGGCAGCATAGATCCTCTCGTAGCATTACAACTTGATGACATTATAAACACCGTCGAAGAAGAGAGTCAAGTTGTGCAGCGGACGTTGGCGGATATCAATCGCGAAAATGCTTTTGCTGATAATTGTGGTGGCAATGCTGACACGAGTAAATCTGGTGGGACTCGTGTTTTCAAAGTGGAAGGAAAAACATATTTTTTGAGTCAGGCTCAGTGTTACGCTCACCGAGGTGCGCATTTTGCCGACTATTCACCAGCAGAGTTTGAGAGCATTGTAGACATCCGCCCTGTTAAACGTGGCACTGATTCTGATGGCACACATGTATGTGGTCGAAAGCGGCGTACTGGATTTCCATTCGCAGTTACACATCCTCTCTATCGTCACTATGAGGGTTGTATTCGAGCAAAGTTCAAGACTGTCATGCTTGGAGGAGCTCCACCTCCGGCTTATAAAGTCGCCCTTCAGAAACCGCACCTCCGTGATCAATTGGCGAAGTACGTACGTATATCAATAATGCTTTTCTAAAACTAATTATTATTATTGTTGATGTAGATACTTGCTCAGCGCGTTTGTACCTTGGGAACTGGATACAGGCAAGCCACGATTCAAATTAAATTATACTGGTTTACAAGAGCTCTGCCGACAATGGGACTGTTCTGAAGCTTCACTGGTTGAGCGGCAGCGATATCGCTGGATTTCCAACGTTTTACACCGTGGTGATCGAAGCAGTGCTGCCGGCGATACGTACATGCATTGGCGTGCTAGGAATGCAGATTGGTGGGTTGGCAGAAGCCAAAGCCGGAACGATAATTCGCCGGGACCGTCTGGTGATCGGTCCGAGTGTGATACAGAACTAATCGGGAGTTTGCCAGCTACAGAAGTGCTGTTTCAGCTAGCCAGAAAAAATATTTTGGAGGCTAAAAGTACAAGTGCAGTAGTTGGAGAAGTGAGGAAGCGCTTTTGGTCCCTCATACCGCCTGAATATTCGAGTCAAAACCTGGGTGCCAGCAGGTTGTGCAGTAGCGATGGATTCAAAGATGCAATGGCAGCTAGTATCTTCCAGAAAAGCGACTTTACTAACCAGAATAACACGCGATCTCTTGGTGAGATTGCCAATGCTATTCAACGAATGATTGCAGATACACATGAGGATGAAGAAAGCCGATCAGTTGCTGGTGAAAGCAATTCGGAATCTGCAAACAGCAAAGATGATACGCTGGCGACACTTACACAGGAACAGCGCAACATTGTTAACTATATAGTGCAAAATACGGGTCGCCATGGAGGTTGTCGTGGCAATCAAACACTGAGTCTGTTGCACGGAGCGGCAGGGACGGGAAAGTCTGTGGTAATCCGGGCAGTAGTTAAAGAACTTGAAGCTCGTGGTGTTGCTGTTGTGGTAACGTGTCCAACTGGAATTGGGGCCAGCCACCTTCCGCACGGCCGAACGTTTCATTCCGCTTTCAAAGTTGGACGTGCGCGTTGTAAACGTTTACCTCCAAATAAGTTGGAGCTGCTAAGACTGTATTTTCATGAGCATGTCGGGATGGTGATTATTGACGAAGTTTCGATGCTAGACATGGAATTGCTGGTTTTGATGGATCAGCGCCTGAGAGCACTCTACGACCCAAGCAAAATATTTGGTGGTTTATCCATTTTACTGGTAAGTACTATGTTCGAACAATTAAGACAATGCTGACATTTTTACACTACAGGTTGGAGATTTTTTGCAGCTTAGCGCAGTCCAAGGCGTTTCGCTGTGCAAGAACTTGTACACGACTGATGACAAAGATGGCAGTGCTCATGCAAGAGACTTGTTTCGACGATTTCGTGTGTTTCAGTTGAAAAGGCAGCTAAGGGCCGAAGGATGTTCTCAACACCAAGAAGTCCTCAACGACTGTATTGCGCTTCCGTCTGTCGTTCCTGAAGGAGCTCGTTGGAATCGTGATCACTCTGAGTATCATCCTATTTCCCGGAGAGTGTTGGAAGCAGTCACCAAGCCATTAACACAGCAAGATTTGCTTGAAGATCCAGAATGGCTGGCTGATGGATTGCGAATTCTTGTCACAACAAATTTGGATAGAGCAGCTTTAACGCCATGTGCCGCATTAATGCTTGCCAATAGTGCTGACGAACTACTGTTCAAGTGGCCTCGAAAATTGCATACGGATGTCCCCCCTGGTATCAAAACTATGCTGTACGACGAAAGTTCACATCCGTACATGTATGGGTATTTTGTTAAAGGGGCCCCTGCTCAGGTTCTAGACAACAGCAATGGCAATCTGGCCTGGGGTGTTGCTAATGGCAGCCCGTGCCGGTTGCATTCAATGGCATGGGAGGATGAAGACGTTACAGCGGAAGTTCAACAGAAGGTTCGGCGTGCTTTACGAAATAATGATCGTATTGTGGATCTCTCAGTGCCACCGGATTACATTAATGTAGTGTTGGTGGACTCAAACTATGATCCGCTTATCGGAGATCGCTGGCCCGTTGAGTTGAATTTGGATGAGCGATGGGTGGAAGACGAACATGGAAATCACGTCCACAAGCAGAACATTATAATTCCAATTGGTCTCGTAAAAGCTAACGCAAAATCTTACAAAGTTCGCGTGGGAAATGCTTCGGACCAGAAGCAATTTGCCGTGTACTACGAGCAGCATGCAGTGGAAATGTCGCTCGTCATGACAATTTGGAAAGCGCAAGGCGCTACAATGAGCCGTGTTCTACTACTTCTTGAAAGTGCTACAAACAAGTGTTCATGGGAATACGAGCATTTATATGTCGCCCTTTCACGTGTACGAAGTGCGAGTAAACTGCGGTGCTTCCCGTTATCTATGGCGTTCAGGCGAAGTGCAGTGAGACAATTAAGACCGAACATCTACACGGTGAAGTGGCTGATGAGCATTAATGAAGATGGCTTCTGGATTCCTTCACCGGCAATAAATTGAGAAACTGTGATGGGAAATATAAGGGAAAAACTTTGCTCAGGTGTACATTGTTTGGGGGTTAAACTTTGAACTGCTTTGCTGTCAAGCCACCGAGCTTACATAGTAGTTACGAGGCGTGAAGTCCGTGCAGATACCCATAGGATTCGACGACTGTCAGTCGATTAACGACTGCACGGACTAACGAGTGAAGCTTATCAGCTTCGGCGGCGCTTCGTCGTCGTGGCGTTGAAATTGCCGTCCTTCCCGCGGCGTGCGCTTTTCTTTTGTTGTCCTGTAGAGCTAGTAGGATCTGGTATGCCACGACTATCTCTGGTCTGCCCATCAAAAGACATGGTTTCCAGCTCGAATGGAAGCCGTGGCTCACCAGGTTCAGAGGGTGAGTCGTTCATAGCCCCCTGTAGGTTATGGTGCCATATTGAAAGACGCTGAGCTTGCTCAATAGGAGGGTCCAAAAGAACAGACGAAGCCGAGCGAGTACTGATGGATCGACCGTTGAAGTCACTGACGCGAGCACTTGTAATAGCAACTACCCGTCCATTCCACGTGTCATCTACACGGTCTGCATTTAAACCCCACAGTGAACAGCTGATACTTATACCACTCGGGTCGACTAGCGCAATTTCACGCTTATGAAGCGTTCGCCCATCCATAGTCACGATATCTCGGACTGTAGCGACTGAAGTGACCACGGCAATCACATCCACGACAGTGTCTGACTCAACTTGGCGTATTTTGTCGATTGGTGTAAACGTGCATACCAGTAAATGTATGGGAACTGGCTGGTCGCCGTAGCCATCATGAAACCACTGCTCCAACGAGGCACATTTTTCAGGATAAGGTGGCTTGGCAATGATCGTGGTTTTCGCAGTCGTTCCAATCGAGCGTCCCCGGAAATTCGTTAAACGTCCGTAACGAATAGCAATTGCGTTACGAAGCCACCCATCGACTGGTAAACTAGAAAACTCATTCCACAGGGTGCACATTACTTGGACGTTCGACGTATCAACTAGGAGAATATCTCGTTTCATCTGAACTTTGCCATTTTTGCCTAGCACACAATCCAAATCTCCAATTTCAACAACAATGGCCAGAATGTCAACATACGAGCCTAATGGGTGCTTCACCAAATCTCCAATAGTTACGAATGTCGTTTCAGCGCGTTGGATGGAGCCATCGTCTAGCATTACTTCCATACGAGTATCTTGGGACAACAAAAGCTCATAGGGGTGGACTGCATTCGTGTAGTCTGGATTGGCTTTGCGCAGAGATACGCCATGAATTGCAAATACACGGTCAAATTTTACCACGTCCTCGAGATGAGTTGCGCAGTCGTTAAACGCCTTTGCGTGCACCCGTGCACCTGAAGAGCCCTGAAGCTCCATCACCAGAAGTTTACCGGTTCCTCTCGAGTTTTCCCATGTGCGAATGGGAGCTACGTTGACGACGCGAGCAACGACGTACCAACCCGGCGCTAGGGTTGGCGATAAATCCTTAATAGCAACCTGGTGCTCACGCGCAGCCGACGGATTATCTGCCCCCATTGTGGAAAATGGAAAATGAGGGAACCCACAGTAGATTCAATTCTTTCTGTGCTTTCCCACGGTCTCACATGGAATTTTTATTCCCAACGACAAGGTAGGCAAACTTACATAAATACTTATTTTTTCGGAAGCTACTATTCCTACTGCTGCAATGGTAAAATGAGAGTGTACATGTCAGCTCTAACTACTATTCAAATCTAAAAAGACTTAAAATGGAAGAAAAGTTCGCCAATGTTATTAAATGCTACTGCAATGGTAAAATGAGAGTGTACATGTCAGCTCTAACTACTATTCAAATCTAAAAAGACTTAAAATGGAAGAAAAGTTCGCCAATGTTATTAAATGGAATTTCGTACATGGGGAAAACCGTTAGTTTGTCAAGGCAACTTGCAGTGCAAGTTGCGAAAGTACATGTACTTCAAGTTGTGAAGACAGCACAAAAGAAATATATGTGGTTTACGTAACAAACGACATTCTGGAAACCATCAGCCACCACATTAACAACAAATATTATGTGTCATTAGCTAAAATCTGTGGACTATCGACTCAGGCAACATTTCGCCATTAAACGTCTGGGGGGGCACCCAGCCATTAAGTTGGGTTAGGCTGTTCAGCCAGCTAAAGCTGTCCTCCCAGTATAAAGTAAAAAATAGCTGTTATTAAGTCGAATTAAATCATTCTTCCATGTCTGCGATAATAAAGGTCGATTTCTCTGTTTCATAACTTCGAACCCTGAGATAGCAGGCTTTGGTAGCATATTTCCAGGGAGACAAACGCAGCTTTGGATTATATTACATTCAGAGTCCAACACAGAAACACACTCAAGCCAGTTTTTTTTTGAAAATTCGAGCTCTCGTGCGCATGATTTTAAATTCTACATCTAACCCATTCTTAAAACTGATAGATACCCTATGTAAAAATAAATCACAGAGTAAATAGCAGTAATGTGTATTCTATTCAACCTAGCTTAATTGCATTCTCTATAGCTATAATTCACTTCATGCGTTATAAAATGTTTCAAGTTCTGTACTTTGCTAGATAGTTCGGGAGTCCCTCTACCCAACTCCGCCAGCACGTTTCAGGTTGATTTCAGTAGATATGAAACGTTAATAGCGGGAAGAGGTAACACACAAGCAAATATCTGTTTTTGGTAGATTGTTTTGGTACGTTATGGCTACTTACGTTGCAAGCTAAGCGAGTCAAATATCATTAGTTGTAACGTAATGGGTGTAAACAGCAGAAGTGTCCAGAAAAGATAAACATATATCAAAACTATGCTACCGATTTAACTAAGCGGCGATAGTAATGAAACCTCGCATTTACCTTCTATCACTTCTCTTATTGCCATGCCCGACAACAAGCGCCGCCGAACCTACAGCTCCGACGAAGACAACTCCGCGCCTCATCTGGGCGCTTCGGAGCGTCTCCTTCAAGATCGAGGGCGAGCTCGGCTGCGCCTGGTCAATCGGCTGCGCCGGCTCGAACAGGAAATTGATACCCTCCATGATTCCACCCGTTGGTACGTGCGTTACTGCCCTGAGCGAATTCCAAGCCCGCCTCAATCGCATCAATCACCGCCAACACCCGATATTATCGAGACCTATGGGGACAGTAAATATGAAGTCAGCGATAACAACAGTTCCGACGATGGAACAGAGACGGACCAATCGTGTTAAATCGTTTGGTCAACGTGACGAATTAGTCCATATGCGTGTTTATTTAATAACATATATGTCTTTTTATATGCACGTCGATCAACCAAGCTACTTCTGTGGTGACTGCAACCCCGGCGAAATGTGAGGGGCGTGGCTATGACTTGCTGGGATATTTGACACAAAGAATGGGTGAATGGGACTCATGTCCCTGTGGGAGACGCGAAGCCAATCCGAGTCTGTCGAAAAGCAGAAATGCCAAACACACCCATGTACACCTGGAATCCCAGCTTCTCGCAAGAGGCACCGAACAAGCCCGTAGTTGCTATCATGCATAGTAAGCTGTCATTAACCTGCGTATATTCAGCAAAAAAATGATTAGGTTCTTATTTGATCGGTCAGATGTAACCCGCATCTGTTGAAGTTCTGTGGTTCCTCCTAGTCATTGCACACGCACATCCTAAACTGCACCATCTTCACCCTAATACGGAGTGTGTCAAGTGATTGCTCCACCGGCTGTATTTGGTTCATTTAGATTTTGTAAAGCGCAGCAAACACAGTTCGATCGTATGAAAACCTTGCGTTAGTTGTAGAGACGACACGCCAACTTTGAATATGAGTTTTGTATGGGGAGTACTGATTTCTAAATTTTGGAAAATGAGGGATGTACGTGTATTCGTTTCTGTCCAGCGGGTTCGGCTAGCTGTTCTGTTCTTTTCCGCACTACGTAGCATTATGCTGAGCTACATATCGACCAGATATGCAGCTTATATACCACATTAGTATGGCTTTTTCCGAGACCACCCTGTAACCATCCCCTACACCTTTTTGCTTACAAACCCCAAGTTTAATAACGTAGCATATGCAGCTTATATGTTCTAGTGGGCTCCCGGTCTGGAGGGGTTAACTACTACTTCTACCGGTTCTCGAGAATTACCTTGGATGTTGTAGTTTGATTAATGAACAAGTAGAAAACGATGGTATCAGATAATTGGGCAACCCCCCCCCTATAATGATGCGCACTGATTTAGCTGTGTGTGGTAAACATATTACTGCTATTTACTCTGTGATTTATTTTTACATAGGGTATCTATCAGTTTTAAGAATGGGTTAGGTGTAGAATTTAAAATCATGCGCACGAAAGCTCGATATTTCAACAAAAAAAAAACTGGCTTGAGTGTGTTTTCTGTGTTGGACTCTGAATGTAATAATATCCAAAGTTGCGTTTGTCTCACTGGAATTATGGTACCATAGCCCGCTATCTCAAGGTTCGATTATCGCAGACATGAAAAAATGATTTAATTCGACTTAATAACAGCTATTTTTTACTTTATTTTGCTAAAATACCTGTTATATCCTAAATTTGTCGTAAATAATCCGAACGTAATTACGCCGTAGTGTAGGGCGCGCTCAATTCAAGTTCAAACAGTAGCAAAGCACAAGCAATCAACTGGCGGTCATGCGAATTCACACGTGCTGCTTTTGCTGAAGGCCTGTGTACCGCAACTATAGTCGTGTCTTGTCATTGTTGTTTGCCGCTTTTGGTCGATTGAACAGACGATTATGCGCGACTTAAGGCTTACGTAGCTCAAGCACGTCTCAACCTGAGGGTTTCCTTGACAAATCGCCATAAAATACAAATTACGTGTAGAACGAAGCATGTATGGTTTGCACCATTGGTACCTTCACGCTGCGTGCATGTGCTACCCGTTGAACTTTAGCAGCCGTCAGTATTTTATGGATCAGCACGTCATTGGTCAGTACATCGCGGACCGGTACTTCACTGAAATCGACCCAACCAAAACTTATTCAGTGAGACGATTCAGTATATTTTGCCAGCAAGACCTAAACGATGTACAACAGAGTGTTCGCTAAGAACGTGATAATTCCGAAATTAGTAGAGTAATGCGTTAAGGGCGGCCTGTATCCCGATGCTTTGATGCAGTACAAAATAGGCCATCCCAAGGATACAAAGGATTTATGCCGGTTCCCCCAGGCACTGCGAACCGGCTGACGAGCTTACCAAATTTAGCAAGTGTTGCTCTTGGTGGTTTTTCTTGTGTTGATGTAGTCTGTTGCGTTGCTATAAGAGCTGCTGTCTTAGCGTTGCCAAGTTGTCGTAACGTCGGGGCAAACTAAAGATGACCATTGCTAAGGAGAGCCGTTAATAAAAGTTGGATTCTATGCGCATACTTAATGGCGCGAAAAACACATAAATTGTTTTAACAAGAGGCCTACTGGCTTGGGCTGGGAGGCCATGCATTATGCGTTTTTATTAGCGTTTGAACTACATTTTCAAGTGATCTCCAGTATCCAGTGTCATCAATGCTCATGCACCATTTAACCGTGAAAATACTGGGTCGTAACTTCAAGAAGTGCTCTCGAGAAAAGGATGATGTGAGAGGAAGACATCGAAGACCCTGAACGGTTTTGACGCGGGACATGGCAACGTACAAATGCTCAAATGCCCAAGATGGTGATATCGGTGAACCTTGGAGTAGCAAAATAACACGCTTAAGAGTTGATCCTTGTGCTTTCCATACTGTTCGAGCGAATGACAAGTCCACGCCATGCTGCAGGTAATGTAAAGACTTTGACTTGATTTCGGTTGAAATGTGCGAATACTTCACTTTGTTATCACTTGCATTTGATGTTATAATGCCGATCGGGATAACGATTTTAGGTTTGTACTTGGTTCCATAACTTTTATTATCCATTCCGTTTCCAGATTCAGTTCGGGCGGCCAATTTTCCCCTGAGATTGGATTGTTGTCGGAATCTGTGAGTAGTATATTGATAAAGTCAGGTGGATACGGGAGATCAACGATTTTTTCATTGTTTTTCATCGCAGTATTGATCAATTCGTTAGCAGTACGAGCTTTGAAGTAATCATCCCATCCAAGCGAGTGCATAAGACACTCAGTTCCATTAGCAATTTCCTCACTCGAGATTTCCAGCAGAATTATCCAGAATTTGGGCAGGAGCATTCTTTGCAAAATATGAAAATAGGTAAGGATGTACATCTTCGTCATAGAGAGTGTCGCTGCTACAGCAGTTCCAATTGAATTTGTTGCTTGCAAGTTCATATCGGTTTCCGAGGCGTTACAATGCACGAGTAATTCCCATGTAAACATTATTGGCATCATTGAGGGAGTTGGGCCTGTGGTTGAAATGCAAGCAAATGATGGAAAACAATTGCGCAAACGAGAAGTACTGTTAAGAATGCCACTGACTCAATCACTTGCACTCTCTGGCAAGATGTAACAGATCGTGTGACGGATTCAGACGTGAATCACGTCATCGCCGTTCATAATGGCAGTATCGTGGACTTTAACGGCCGTGGTATCGGTACCCGTACAGGTTCCTTTGTAGCGGTTGACCCGAATATTCCGGAGCTGGCTAGTGTGTCTGGATGCCGTCAAGAGCCAACAGCAGAGGCCGAAGAGGGCAGAAAGAGTGTCAATGCTGCCACAAAGGCAGGGGTAAGCGCCGTCAAGAGCCAACAGCAGAGGCTGAAGAGGGCAAAAAGAGTGGCAATGCCGCCACAAAGGCAGGGGGTAAGCGCGCGAGTGCGAAACGCAAGCTAAACGAGAACGCGGATGGCCCTACAGTGAAACGCCAAGTTAAGTACTGACTGAGTTGGATTGACGAGAGAGGGAGCTGCCCTGGATGATAACACCTAGAATGATATGTAACTGCACACACGGAGCATTTGGTGACGAAATCTTCTTCAGAATATACGCACAACCTGCCTAGGTCGCGCGTTCCTGTCTAGCTCACGCAATGTTCTGGATGATTTAATGTTCTAAGGGGGATATGCAATACGGTAGGAGACAAAGATGATTTTTCGAACATGCACACCTATAATTTAGTATTTTCCAAAACAGATTCGATACTACATAGTTTATCTTGGTTTTTTAAATTGTTTTTATTACAAACTATCGGCATATGAACTATCAATATTTTAAAACAAATAACTTTAAAATGTATAATACAAATGAAACAATTACGATACGATATTTTTATGAATTTTACTGCATAGCTAATTTATGTTGTTGCGTAAAGGTCGTTAGAGGATCAAGCGACATTTGCCCGGCCGAATTAATGTTGGTTAGGCCCTCCACCCAGCTTTGCTGGCCTCCCAGGATATTGTCGCTACTCCGTGGAATACTAAACTCAAAATTGTGTCTGTTGCATCCGGCTGCGTCCGTTGTAGCTTCAATTACAATCCAATGTAAGTTATAATATTCAAAATCAAGTAGTGTCCGTTGAAAATACAGAATGGTGCTCAAACCAACAATCTACGTCTGAGGCTACCTGATACTGTAGCTTATCTTGGCTTACATTTGAACTACTAGACGAAGCAAAAGTCCGCACGTACACCCCTGATTTTAGAAGATGAGTGATGACAATCCAGACATGAGCACATGGGTAAATACCCCCCCACACGTGTATACACTCCGGATAGCAAATGTATAGGAAAGTTAGAGTTAGTTTCAATACGTGGCTACACTAATAGGCATCTGCCAGACGCTCGCTCCCCACTCATCAAAAGTAACCCCCCCCGCAACTCACAAGTCAAGCCCCCTCCCCCGCCATCCTGTCGACGTGATGGTGTCGTACGAGTACGACGTCATCGGAGTGATTTTTTTTGGGTCAAAATCTGCGCAGGTCAACACGTGCGCAACTCTCTTTTTGGGTCAACTCCTGCGCAACAATTTTCTTGGGCCAACTTTTGGTCAAAAATATCACCACCTTCAGGTTTTATGTGTTTTTATACGAAATATAGATATTTCATTAAATATAACTAGAAGTGTAAAAATTCTGCATGTTCGTTACGAAACGATTGGTGGGACGCTGATAGAACTTATAGCAACACCTACATGGGACTGTATCACAGTGAGATGTGGAACGTGTAGGAGATTTTGTTTGATCGCATTTTTTACTCATGAAGGCAACGACGTATTGCCTATTTGCCAGCATGTCATTTTCAATCTTATCAAGTCAACTTCACTGACAAGCTCAACCAAGCGTCCTACCGACAAAATGTTTCGACCCGACTTCACCCCCGACAACGACGTTGGCACTGTCCCCTCAGCTGAAAGCGGCTCTTTCCATGGTTCTACCATGAGCGATGTGTCGTCCGGACACACCGAAATTATCCCGAGTCAGTCGCCACCATCCGACTCTCATTGGAGTTACGATCGTAACGACGATGACGATGACCCACGCTATACCGAGATGAGGTCCAACCGGTCGTCAAGCTCCGGATCACTATGGAATTGCGCGAGCGATGGTGACGTTGATGAAAGTGGTGATGAGGAGAATGATGGTCGTCCAGTTGAAGATGAGGGCATTTTGGGTGGGGAGAGTGATGGTCATCCTGTTGAAGGGCGTCAGAATGGTCGACTTACAGATGGGCCTTCAGATGGTGTGGCAGTTGTGGCAGGTTCTAAGTCGGTAACATACCTTGGGTATACGTACTCGTTTTACCATGCTGGTGGGGAAACTACAAACTATCGCTGCAGCGCCTACCGCCGTACCGGTTGTTCGGCTAAGTTGTATGCTTCACGACAGGGCGTCGTCGTGCAAGGCAGACACAAATCTGATTGTGTTCCAGAATTGGTCCAAGCTCCCGATGGATCTGCGCCAAGGTTTGTAAATTGCAAGCAGCAAATGTTGTTAGCAACAGATGAAGTTGGTATCCAAGACGTGACTCTCACTCCAGAAGAAGTTTGGAACATTATTCGAGGTCGGTTTTATGGTGATGAAAGCGTCCTCGTCCAAGGTGCCACCAAGAAACAGGTTTTAGGCCGTCTGTACCGAACAAGAAGCAAACATTTCGGACGGGAGGTTTTTGGGCGTTTGGAAATGGAACCTTTGTGTGATGTGAAGGACAGTCCAGGACTTAAATTCTTCCAGTTCCATTTGGCCTATTACGAGGACGAAGTTTTGCACCGGGTGATCGGTTGGGCACACCCCAAGCTAATGGACCGTATGAAGCAGCGCCAATCCTCTCTTTTCATCGACGCGACCTATCGTTGTGTCCCAACTCGCTTCTATCAGCTGGTAATTGTTATGATATATGACCCTATCTCGGATCTCTACCTGCCGATCTGGTACGCATTGACATCTGGAAAATCGACGCAGGTTTATGAACTTCTCTTCAACTACATCTGTATCGCTTCTAAAAACCGTCTGGATCCTGCTCATGTCGTGTGTGATTTTGAGTATGCGATGATCAAGACCGTCAAGAACCAGTTTCCGAATTCTAGGATTGTGGGATGTCTCTTTCACTTCAAGCAAGCTTTTTGCCGGAAAATGCTCAAGCTGAGAATTTCAGAGGCCGAAGTGAGTGTCTCGATGCGGGAAGGTTGCATCGACCGTCTCACTGTGATTCGTCGCTGTGATATTGCTGTTCGAGGTATTCAAGACGTCCGACGCATAATTAAGCGAGACTGTGTTGCCCAAGGTATCGTGTACTCAAAGGATAACTGGAAGAAGTTCTGGAAATACTTCAAGCGGACATGGATTAAGAAGTTTTTGCCGGAGTGGTGGAATATCAATGGTTTGAATGAAGACATCGTGAACAGAACGAACAATCCCCTCGAGCGGTACAACCGCACTCTCAACGAAGCGTTTCCAGTCCCACATCCAGACGTGATCCAGTTTATCAGTATCATCGAGCGTCAGAGCCGTGACAATGTTCGCCTTATTGAAGACATTTCCAACCGCCGGGCCAGAGCTCCGGGACACGCTGGTCCTCAACAAGCACCAAGTTTTGAGTCGGACTCAGATCTTGTACGATGACTTTGGAATGGGAATGTCACCCGAGTACTAAGGAGGCTTAGATTTTCTCTATTCTATTTGATTCAAACAAAGATAACCAAAACTAATAAAAAACTGAATTGATACATATTTATGGGAATCACTTACCTTCTAAAATGTACAGCGATAAAAATGACTTGCTTTCACTATATAGTGATTTTGTGCTCAAAATGTATAAAGGGGGAGGCTCTGGCTAACCGAGAACGTTTGTGCCCAGGGAATGATCCCGTTTACCATCTGCCGAACGACTTAACGACTGAACTCTCGCGGTGGGTTATTACTCGCGATAATTCAGCCAAGTCTGATCATAGGAGACTCACTCCGAAGAGCGTGTCGGACGACCCAGGTCCTTGGTTATGTCTCAGATCTGACAGAGGCTTTGCACACGACACTTACCTCAAGCATCGAGCTTCTCCACAGGAGTGGGGTTTGAACCCACGCCACCCGATAGACAACGGCCTATCTAAGCGCACGCCCTAAATGGCATACTAAGATTAAAGAACAAACGAAACATATTTTACACTGTCACTCTAATAATAAATAAAATATCACAACAATACAAAATAAGGTTTTACAATTCTATCATATATAATTATTATGGCCTTTCCAAGGGTCAAACTCTGCGCAAGTTGCGCAGGATTTGACCCAAAAAGAGAGTTGCGCACGAGTTGACCTGCGCAGAGTTTGACCCAAAAAAAGTGATACCGACGTCATCACCGACGCAGAGACGTACACATTCAACACGTTGATGCAGGCGTGTGCTACAGTGGACGGCGCACTCGCGTGGTGCACGCAAGTGGGCCTAATTACCAGCTCCTAGTCATGCCCGAGCTGCGCAGACCCTATGAGGCGCACTGCTACCTGCTGCGCTGCAGCAAGGCGGGGTGCCGCGTGGAAAGGAGCTTACGCACGAATTCATTGTTTGCTCATTCCACCGCGCCCCTCTCCAAGCTGCTGAAGCTGTTGTTCTTCTGGGCGAGCGGCGGCCACGTCACGGAGGCCGCCCAGCACGTCGAGGTGACCCCCAAGACTGCACACCAGTGGTATGCGTTTGCTCGCGACATTTGCTCGGCAGAAATGCTTCGGTGCGATATGCAGGTATAGATTTACTCCTAATATTGCTATTTAATCATTTCTAATTTTATTTTTCTAGATCGCCATGTAGTGGAAATTGACGAGACGTCATTGAAAAAAAGCAAAAGTACAATCGAGGCACCAATCATCCCGATTACTGGGTCTTTGGAGGTGTGGATCGTTCTACAAAGAAATGGTTCGCTAAAGTCGTCTGCGATGATCACACGAAGCCAACGCTGTCACGGTGCATTAAGAAGTGCATCAAATATGGGTAAGTTTACCGCAGTTATTCAATTTGTCACTGTTCTAATTTTGCTTTGTATTCTTGTACTTTGATTGTTTCAGATCAATTTAAGTCGTACGTGACCGAAGTACTAACTGTCCCCCGCAAGGGCCACCTCCACACCTTGGAAAACAAACGCTACTTGCAGGGAATGCGGTATGCGCACCAGTGGGTGAACCACACGAAGAATTTCGTGGATCCAGTCACTGGTGCTTGTACCAACCGCATCAAGGGCATTTGGGAGGTGAAGGTTAAAGCTCGCATGAAGAGCGAAAGAAGGATGAAGAAGGTCAAGGTGCCCAGCTTCCTCGACGAATGCCTTTGCGGGCGTGGTACTTCGACCAGGCAAAAAAGACGAAGACTAGTGAGTTTTTCCATGGGCTCGTTATTGACATCAGTGTAGTTAGCGACTGCAACGGGGGTGTTATATATACTCAGGATACGTAGTTGGGATTTGCTACCCGGAGTGTGTACATATGTGTGGGGCATTTACCGCTAATAGAGTTGCGTTCAGGTTCGGTGTCTGTCATCGCCAGTTGTCATTTGCGCTATGACTACCCGACGTGACTCTTTACGTTGTTCTCCTCGTGCGGTCAAAGACAGGAGGAGAGAACCAAGAACTACATTAAGACTACCCAGAATCTGAAATTTACAGCATCTAAGTACAACCCATACGTGAGTTCCAGCAAGTATGGCTCTAGCATTGAATGAAGGAACATGTCTGTGAGGCGGCTCTTCCGCACGTGGTGACAACAACTCTCCCGTGGTGCAGATTCCTGTGGGTTTCTGCATCTCCCCGTGGGGACTTTTTTCATAACAGAATGGCCTACGACGTCATAACCAGCGGACTCGCTGCTACCTGCCGTTTCGTGGGCTTAACCCTTCTAATCCCGCTGCTTGTGCTGTATAATACAGCAGAAGGAATAAGCTTGCTTTTAGTATAGTTTGTGCGACTGGCAGAATTTATCTGTTCGTAGCCCACTTCCAGCAGAGTACGTGTGACGCAGACAAATACAGAGCTCTGAGTGGTTGACAATTCGTACAAGATCATGCAAACTACCTTGTAAAAGGAAACCCCCCTCGATTCTGATTGCTAAACGAGATAGGCGGAGCACTAGTTTCGCGCCAAAACGAGTGGCGGGGGACGACAGCGTCCTGAGCGCGCGCTGTGCGTGGAGAAAACTTTTGCCCATTTGTCATACAAGCATGTGCACAACACAAATGGGCAAAAGTTTCCTCCGCATCCTCAGGGACTGCTGAACGAAGGTATTTATTTACTTATTGCTCGCTATGCTTTTTCATCGAGCGGAACCTAATCTTGCGTCTCTTCTCGGGGGGAATTGTGGTGCCGTTCTTCCAGGTGTCGTGCCAGATCTGCCAGCAGGTGAGTGTGTTGCCCTCCTTCGGACGTCGAACAGTGTTGCACAATTGCACCCTCCCCTCGAATGCGATTGAGCACTGCTCGCAGTAGAACCTAGACTCTGAGCTGCGGTGCTTTTTGTCTGAGTTTGCCGAGCATACTTTGCAGAGGTACTGACGCGTTTTGGACTCGTCGTATTTGCCAGATTCTTCCATCAGTTGGTGGGGAACGCCAGCAACGGGACGCGTCAGCAAGCTTCGACTGACGAGGTCGTGCTCGAAATCCTTCTTTTGTTGACCCAGAAGCTCGCGGTGGAGGCGCTCCATGTAGTCTGCATGGGTAGGTACTTTCTTGCCTTGCTCCTTCATTACCAACTTGTGGATGATGTATCCGTTCACTAATGCCATGTCTACGATCCCGATGAACAGGTTCTTGTAATACGAGCGATGCCTGAGTGCGTTTTGAAGGGAATATCTGTGTAGCCGCAACTGGTCGTGTTCGTCAACTCCCCCCATCCCCTCGTTGTAGATGCGAGCTAGCTCTGGGCACGGCACCGTTTCAACTACCCCGTCCGTCTTGCGACGGCGCTGCACATGGACCTGCTTGGTGCTGACGCCAGTTGCGGGGAAGTTCACTATGCTGGAGTCCTTCCAAGATACACCGATAAGTTCGGGCATGTGTCGGTTTTGAGCAATTCGGTACGTCCCTCGGCTGACTTTGCTCTTCTCCTTCTTTGGTATCTGAATGGAGATGTTCCATCCCTTCCGTTTGGGCCTTGTAGTGCCCACAGTATAATAGCCCAGCCGCAGCAGACGCTCACACAGCATCACACTGGTGTAAAAGTTGTCGGTCACAATCAGACGTTTCCCGGGTTGTCCTTGCAGAGCCTTAGTCAAGTTGCGGATGACAGCCTTGGCTATCGAGTTGGCAGTGTCTTCCTTGCCGCGATAAATCTCAATGCTGTATCATACAGCAAGAGGAGTTGTGTTAGTATCACTAACAGGTTATCCTGTAGCAGACGTCATAAGTTTTGCTGTATTCTACAGCAGAAGGAAACGTACCGAGAGCAGTATGCTGTATCCGCACAACACACCATGTAGAACTTGTTCCCCCACTTTGCCGGCTTGTCTTTCATGTAAACGCGCAAGGGATTGTAGTGATGCTGACTAGAAACCATTCCTTCATCAAACGAGATGATGGGTCCCATGCGGTACCCGTTGCGGAACGTTTTCTCCACAACCTGCAAGACGGGACGGAGTTTCCAAGCTTTGTCGTGCTTCCGTCGATCGTTGGCGTTATCATTGAAGTGAAGGAAGCGCGTGATATCCTCAAAGCGCTTTCGACTCAAAAACTTCCCAAATGTGCCGCGCGGAATTGCACCGCTTTCCGTTGAGGACCAGTGTTCGCTCATCGACCGGCGGTGAGGACACAACACGCGTGCAACCAGTAGACCAATGTAGCGAACCATCTCGTGGGGTTGAAATGGCTTGACCTTTTGCAGCGAGGCCTTAATCTCTGCTAACGACTGAACGCTAGTGTTTGGATCCGATTCCTGGCGGCGCTGCTGGCGACGCTGTTGCTCCTGGGCTACCGTGTCAATCATCGCGAGTCTGTGACGGTTGCTTTCCTCCGCAATTTTGATCCACAACAGCTTCGGCATGAAGTAGTAGAATAAGCCGAGCGGAGAGTCGGCAAAAGCACGCGCCGACTCAGTAGGACCGTGCCGTCCATCGTAGAGATCCGTGGCTCCATCCAGCTGAAGCTCGCTGCTGTGGTGCTCATCATATACTGTCCAGCTCGATTTAATTGTAGCCAACTCAGCATCCGACAGAAAATCTGGATCGCCCATGTCTTCGTCTCGTGGACTCCAGTCTTCTTCTTCGACCCCTTCGTAGAAGTCATCGTCAGCTTCATCAAACTCATCCATTATGGTAGCGATAGTTTCCTCGCTGTCAAGGTCTAAGTCGTCGCTGTCAGCATCTTCTTCGCAGAGGTTTGGATCATCAGCGTCAGGATCATCGAGCAATTGGCGCCTTGAGAGGGCGATCATGATGCGATCGGAGTCATACGTGTCGATTTCAGGCTCGTCAACATCTTCTGGCTCGCTGTCGATTACCACGGTTTCGCCCTTCTCCTCTTCGTATAATGCTGTATCATCCCGGCTAGCACGTCGAGGAGGCCCGCCTTCTGCTGTATCAGACAGCATAACTTGAGCAGCTGCATTAGGCAGGCCCACCGCTACAGCTTCGGCTCCGGCGGGTGTTGACGAAGCCAATGACTCCAGTTCGGCGTGTTTCCGCTTTCGAGGCTGTGCTGGCGCGTCAGTGTGAGCTGAGGACGGGATGGCTGTCGTGGGCTTAATCACTAGTTGGGATGGTGCCGACGGGCACGAAGAAGTCGAGCTGGGGGGAACTGGTGGCACTGCAGCCGAGGATCCAGGCACAACACGCGGTGGTGACGTAGCCACTAACGCACTTGCTTCATCACTTGCTGGAGGATGGGGAGCCGGTGCAGAAGGACGTACGCTCGATTGAGGAGCTGCTGGCGCCACTGACGAGCTGGTGTTGATGGCGGGAACACCGACACGAAGCCAACCTTGGCTTTTAGCGTAGTTGAGCAGAGCAATCTCGCCTGTGTAACGCTCAGTTAGTACATTCAGCAGCATTTACAGCAAAACATCGCTGCATCTCACCGGTAAAGACGTCCGTGCCCTCTTTCCCTGCCGTAGCAACGGGGCGAACGTAACGAAAGTCAACGCTAAGGCCAACGGGACGCTTGGCTTTCCAGCCGAGCTTACGCAGCTCCTTCCATAGCTGCTTGAAAGACTTGTCCATTAGGGCGTGTGAGTGGTCGCGGTTGCGGAGGGTGCGGGAGGGGGGATTTTTCGTTTCTGCTGGATTTGGCGGGATAAGAACCTCTATCATTTGAGCTTGAACGTAGACGACGTAACCGAAACCCTGTCTGCGACAGTGTCAAGCATTTTAATAACTGAAATAGACTCATACAAAAATGTACATGCGAAGAAAAATAAGTGTTGCGGAGTAGCCGACACATTAAAACCTGTAATACCACTTCTGCTGTATAATACAGCATAGGGGGCTAGAAGGGTTAAATGGGAACCGGATGTGGTAAACAGCGGGAAGCGCTCATTATTGGTCAGCGCCAGCTCAGGTTACACTGTGGCCACACACATAAACCAAATGGTTGCGTTTCCTTAACCCTATTAGTGCCAGTCACGATACGGCACAAATAAAACCTGTAAGCAGCTCTATTTCTGTCACATGATTGGGTAAAAACAATTATAAAAGATTTGGTTATTTCGTTAAAGGTGATATTTGATCCATATCAAAGAGAGTACCGTAAAAGACGAAAAGAAGTGGAGTCAACTTGTGCAAAAGCCGAAGGAGGGCTCAACATAGAAGGTACGTACACGGATCGTTTTGCAGTTACCGGTACGTGCAGCTGACGGCTACGACGCCTTTAGTATATATGATATACGACCTACACTGCACTGCGGAAACGAAGAGGCGCACGCCGTCCTTGGAGACTCCAGTTTGGAGTTCCCCGTAGAGGAAAATATTACCGTGGGGCGAGCGTGATTCGTCATCATCAAGCGGGCAACTACCACGCGCAATTTGCCGGCGTTGTGGTCGTACTCGGGCCGAAGATAATTGCCTTTATCAGGACTCGCGGTGTACATGTACAGTAGCAACTTTAGCACGATGGTCATGACGCGAGGGAGGTGAGTGCATCTGCATAAACAACATGGCACTCTCACGTTGAGGTGACTCAGATGGCAGAAGACGTTGGTACGCAGCTTGCGGTTTCAACATTTGCCTCAACTCGTATTATACGGTAAAAATTGATCTGATCGAAAGTGCCGATCATATGGGAGAGCCAGATTTCTTCATGTTATCACTGTATCGAAATCATTGTACATAAGCTTTTTTTTATGTTTTTACAAAGTACAGCGCAATCTTTTAGCATTTATTGTACACTATGGGGTATTCTCCGCATCAATTTGAGCGTGGGGCGTAGAGGGCGCTACGAGCTCATAAGATATTTGGCGGGGAAGAATACCCCTCCGCACCCCCTACCCTCACCCCCCCCCCCCCCCGCACCCCCGTGAAGATTGCAAAATGAACGGCCAAGACGAGGTGATGAACGACGCTGACGTCGAAAACGACGAAGCCTGGGACCCCTTCTTTTGGGAGGAAGGCGTAGGGAGTGGTAATATATCAGAACCGGTGGCCCCTGGAGCTCCGACCCAACACCAGAGCTACAAGGATCAACGGATGGCTCAAAGTACTCTGCATCTTCATCGACCACGAGCTGTGGAGAAAGTGTACAGCGAGCACAAGGAATTGGGTTTATTTACGCTATTTATGACGAAGGCGTTCAAGGCTACACTTGTGTATTGGACTAACACGTTTCTTGCTATTGACGGTCAGGAGGACCTAAAACTTAGTGAGTTTGACGCGTATCTCGGTCTGGAACTCGCGATGAGAATCACTCGTCGCAATGAAATTGGAGACTACTGGAGCGCAAAACCATTTCTTGGACAAAAAGAATTTCCTGAAACGATGTCGAGGACTCGGTTTCAAACTATTCGAAGTCATTTACGATTTTTACCTCCGCAAGAGCCCAGCGCCCAGGAGAAAAGCAACGACCCCCTCTGGCACAGTCGCGCAATTTTGGGTCACATTCAGAAAAAGTTCCAAGAGATTGCTGTTCCTATTGGTGTGTCGTCTCTAGACGAGAGCTCAGTACGAACCCGTGCTCGAACTAAAGCAAAAAGCTACATGCCACTGAAGCCCGATAAATACGCAGTCAGGTTTTACTTGGTCGTGGGGTGGTCATCTCTCTATATCCACTCTATTTGGGACAACTCGTCTGGAATGTCGTCTCCACTATCGCCTGCCGAGCGATTCGTACAGCAGTTCCCTACTTTGCGTGAAAGCTTGCTCCGTTTGAGGAGTGATGAGATCCTGCTGTTTGATATCAAGGCCCCATCTACACTTTGGATCGCAATGGCAGGTCACCAGACAAGAATGCTACAATCGCCTGAAGGGCAGTGACGGCTGTTAGTATCTGATAATTTCTACACTAGACACGCACTTACCAAGTCACTTTTGGCGTTTACGGATGGCGACATTCGAATGTTGGGCACTGTTCGGTTGAATTTGGTTGACAAGTGGAACAAAGAGGCCGTGGAAGCAGCGAAAGCACGTGTGAATGACATGAACCGAGGATCATGGGTACTGGTTGCAGCTGTAGACCCTGTTACAGGCTGGGAGAAGCTGGAAAAGGCACACGACAAGTCTCAAAAGAAGAAGCGGCAAGAAGATCGTGTTCCGTTCATCTGTCCGGTGACTATTGCCCCACATTCAGGCTACGTCGCCTTCAAGGACTCTAAAACCGTCCTGTTCTACACGAATGACTTGGCAGCAACACCTTCAAAGATTCACCTTGCTTCTACTGATGAGGAGGCTGTTGCCTGCGTCCATGGGATTTTGCCGATTGCGAGGTGGGTTGGTGGTGAATCCATGCATCGCACTACTCTGAATGTGCCAGCACCAATAGCCGCTTACAACAAGTTCATGAATGCCGTGGATAGGGTCGATCAACTTCGCAGCACGAACCCAACACAGCGTAAAGAGATGCGTCTCTCGATGACTATTTTCACATGGGCTCTGGACATGCGTATCGTGAACGCATTCGCACTGATGAAACACCTGAAGCAGAACCAGCGCGTTGAACAGTGTTTTCGTGATTTCAAGCTTGCGATTATTACTGCACTGATCGAGCCAACACGACTCAAACGGGAAGCACAGCGGGTAAAGAGGAAACCTACCGACGACAACACAGTTGATGCTGTTGGATCAACTCTCGAAGGACACGCTCTAACGGAGAACGTTGGCAAAGCGAGACTCACATGCCACCTCTGTTCGATGCGAGGTTTGCCCGCAAAATCGTCGACGGGTTGCACTGGGTGTTTGCGCGGATTTCACGTGAACTGTTTTGCCGTGTACCATCACAGACATACTCTGTATCCGGAAGATACAGACGTCAGTCACGCGCTTCGTATCTTGGCCTTGGATCTGGCTGGGCAGCCTGCTCACAAAACTCGCACCAACAACACGATCACTCCACTCGACAAAATCACGTTGCCGCAGGTAGATTTAGAATAATCAATACACTGACGAAACGAGTTGTCCTTGTCGAGTCTCCAAGTGCCGTACGAATCTGTATCGGAACGATACCTCTTCCACAACATCGTACTTCGGCTGCTGCAACTCGTTGTCCAGCGTTTGCAACTTCTCTGTCGAGAGTCTCTCGACATCGTACTCAAGGACGGACCACATGAATGTTTCGACACGCTCGAAGAGCTCTTCGACGTCATCGACTACTGCGGTGCCCGAAGCATTCACCCACATTACTGACATTAAGAATCCGTGTTGTGAACACGCAATGCTGCCACATCTCGAGTTCGCAACGAGCGAGGCCCTAGGGTCAACGTCGAACTGCAAACCAACACCGAAGACTCCTCGAAAGCCGAAGCGTAGGCGAAAGCGAACAAGGTGGAGCTCTTCAACGGGACTGCAGCGACGCAAGCGAAGTTCCTTCGGCAGCACGTGCGGGACATTGAGGCGTACGCGGAGCAGCTCAAGACGGGAGTAGGTTTGAAGCAGGACATGAAGACATAGGACGAGTTGGCGTGTAATTGGCAGAAGATGGCACCAGTGTAATACAAAGAGCGTCGGAAGGTGAAGGAGACGAATCGAGCCAGGACGAGGCTCCTAGTACCTGCAACTACCACCCGGCTCCCCTAACCAGCAACTACCAGGAGACTCCAAGAACCTGCAACTACCAGGAGACCCCGGCACCTGCCACCTCTCATCTCCAGCCAGACTTACACCACTTCCAGCACCAGCTCCACCATCCAGAATTCATCACTTGCCACCAGAACGATACCCTCGTCACTCCACGCCACTCCATTTACCAACACATGCACGACCGTCTAAACACCGGCACCACTGACTCCAAACGACTGCCACCAGAGCGAGATTCCACACACCAGCAGACTTTCCACACACCAGCCACCAGAGCGAGATTCCACACACCAGCAGACTTTCCACACACCAGCCACCAGGACGAGACTTCAAACTGCAGACACCAGGACGAGACTCCGAGCTGCAGCCCGCCAGTCGAGGCTCCCAATTATCAGCGCTGACGAGAGCTCGCAAGCTCTCCTTCTGCATCCCTCCGTTCTCTTTTGACTACAAATAAAAGTCACTATTCCATGTGAGATGTCACAAAAATGAAATGCCGCAAAACCTGTAAAGATGTTCTCGGCGGTTTCGATAATCAACGTGGACCGCCGAGAAAGATCAGCCTGCGCGGCCGGTGGAGTGTATCGACGCCGTCCAGCAAAGCTTGTCCCTCGATAGGATCGAAGAAGCGTTCAATGAGGACTTTTACTTCCACCACTGGATCCACAGAATGCCACAGTCTGTCCAGCTTCAATGGTGAGGTTGTAGTTCCGAAGTACCGTAACTTCAGGTCCCGTCGGTATCGGAAGTGGACGTTCTTGAACTCGATCTTGCCTTCAAGTGTTGCAGGTTTCAGTCGAGTCGTCGAAGGAATCGATGGGAAGTTCTCGGTCACATAGATCCGCAATCGCTTTCCAATCGGCCAAGTACGCCGACGCCATGCTGATTCCTTGTGCTGTCATCATGAAGGCCATCAGGGTGTGCACCAACTCCTTCAAAGTGATATCACCGTCGTCCACCAGCTTCCCACTACCAAAACGCCAGCGCATATGCTGCGAACATGATGAAGGACCCAAAACCCAGTGTGAGTTCATTCACATGAGCTTCTCGACGACCTCGTGTCAAAGGTTCTTCAAGGAGAACCGCGAGCTTAGAAGAAAGCGATGTCTCCGAGCCAAAGACGCCACAGTGCGGATATTACTCAGAGCTTCTGAGGATTGTTCCGACAGTTCATCGGACAAGCCACCAGCAGTCTTCATGTGTTTGCCGCGAGCAGCTTGGCCCATGATCAGGAAGGGAAACACCGCCAGCATCACCAGAGATAGCAACCAGCTCCCCGAAGCGAAGGAAACGACCATGGCCGCAAAGAACTGAAAGATAACTTGCACCACGCGTCCTTAAGTATCGCAACCTACGTGGCATTCGTCGACAGATCTGCAGTGAGAGCTCCCGTGGCGTTCTTCTTCTCATCGAAAATGCCGATATTCTGGCGGCAAAGCGCTGTGAAGTGAACGTCACGCAAGCGAGAAGTGAGCTTCTCGGCCATGTACTTGACAGCGAAATTCTGGGCAAAGGCAGAGATGAATACAACGATGGAGCCAGCAATATAGCAGAGGCCGTAAAATCATCACATCGTGCTTAGATCGTCCATAGCAGATTGAGTGTGCAAAGTCTGGTACTCGGTGTACTTGATAGTCATTGACACCACCAACTCGCTGATGAGTACGGCCGAAAGAGGGAGCATGCAGCCGATAACGTCAGACGCGATTATGCCAACGACAAATGCCTTCCGTTCAGGACGGCTGAATGCGATAGCGTCGAAGATAGTGAACTTGGACATGCTTTTTCTTGAGACTCCGACGCACGCTTGAAATCAGACTCATCGAAAGCAAAACGAGAGCTAAGACGTCGTGGCAGTCCAAGTTGACTGTCTTCACCTCCTGTGTGGACGTCTTCAGCTGCTTCAGCTTCCTGTTGAGCCTTTCAGTTTGGATAATGTACAGTTTCTTGCAAATTCCATCTTCAATAGCCAGTAGTTCATCGTGGTTGCCTTCTTCCACTACGTGACCGCCATTCACCACTACGATCTTGTCAGCCTTACGGATGGTACTCAAACGGTGAGCGATCACCAATGTAGTCATCCGAGTCTTGTCCATCAGATGGTTCAGTGCTGCTTGCGCTGGTGGCTTCATCAAGCACCAGGCTCTTCGGTTCTCGTACAATGGCTCGAGAGATGGATTCACGTTGCTTCTGACCTCCAGACAACGACACTCCCTTCTCACCACCAGAGTATCGTACTGCTCTGCCTCCTGTCGCGATGTTTTCGAAGATGCTGGTGGCAAACAGTACCGTTTCCTGATATACAAGGCCGATCAGTGAGCGTAGTCACGTGACGTTCAGCGTCTTCACGTCTCGACCATCCAACAGAATTGAGCCTTGTTGAGGGTCGTAGAACCGCTCAAGCAGAGAAATGAGCGTGCTCTTGCCTCTTCCACTCGCTCCGACGAAGGAAGGCTATGGCCTGTCGAGGCTCAAAATTGACGTTGTAGTCGTTGAGGATCTGTACGTCTGGGCGACTCGGGTAGGTGAAGTTGACTCCAACAGCTTGAATTCGACCGACACAAGTCTCCGGTTTGGTTCTTTCATCATTAGACGAAGGCGTGTCGAGGATCTTGTAGATTTGAGCAGCAGCTTCCTTCGCATCAGCCACAACTGTAATGTTGGTCGTATTTTGACTCATCAGATCGTGCCCATCAGCACACCGAAGAACACTAGGAAGACTCACTGGAGGACCCTTGTCGTGGCTACCTTGGATCCTCCGAACCAAAGCCCAACAGCGTACATGATCCAGATACTGCACATGAAGAGTCCAAACACCGCTGAAGAGAACTTGGCCATATATTGGTCTCTTCAGCTGTAGCAGCACGTTCGTAGTACTTGTTGATCGCTAATTGCTCGGCATTCATGGAAGAAATTGTATGAATGGTTCCCAACTTCTCTTCCACTTACAGCCAAAGGATCTGCGTACATTTGTTGTGAATGTACTGCACGTTTACGAAGACTCGTCATCAAGACACCCAAGGACGCCACCATGAAGGGCATGATGACCAGACTCATATCCCACCCGCGGATGAAGCCGATGACGTAGCCCGTGATGAACTGACAAGTGTATTTCACCGATTCCCCGAGCTTCTGACTCATTCTATCCTTGATCTTGACCGTATCGCCGGTCAATCGACTTGGCAGTGTCAAGGAATCGCTACTGTCGTATCAGCCGATGCGCTTGAAAGCTGCGTTTCGAAGTCCCTTCATTTGCAGTTCGAACGAACTCACCAATACGATGTAGTCGGAGATGAACAAAGCCACTGCGATGTAAATGTAGACCAGAGCTGCCTTGTTAACCCAGCGTCAACATCAACACCACCATCTGCTCGAGCGAAGGCTCCGACAGCGTCACTGAACACCAAAGCCATACAGGGGAACAGAACTCCACCGATACCCGCCATCACTACACCGACGGACAATAGCAATGCGTTGGCGACTACACCGTAGCGATAAAGCTCTCGGAACGCGATGGTAGACATTTTTTCCTTGCTCTTCGGTGCATTTTCGGCGTTGGAGCTACGCTGGCTTCGCGGTTTTGGCTCGAGACTTTGGGGTTGTCATCATTGCCAAATAGTAATTCAGCATGGACCACCCTACGTGTATGTACATTAGATACTAGACGCTTTGCAGAGAGTCATAGCTTTCTTCTTCATCGTCACCATCGGCCTGGCAGTGATGGCAAAACAGCTCTCACCAGTAGGACCCAACGCGCTCTTAAACCAACGTAGCGGAATCATTTGAAAATTAAAATTGCATCTTGAGTGAACTATTGATGAGATTTTGCTTGTTCTTTCTTCGTCATGGATCTAGTGTGGGCTGGACTGGTCGGTGTTGGAGAGTTTGACGGCGGGTCGGGTGCACTAGTAGTGCCATCGATTCTCACACCCGATGAACTGTCAATAGATTGACTCGGCGCCTGACTTGCAGTTTCCACGTTACATCCAGCCACTTTACGTCGTTTTTTGGTCGATCTCTTTGGGCGTTTTGAGCAGGTGCCGTCACTACCAACGCTGCGCTTCCTGGTCAACCTGTCCGAAGCTTCAGAGTGGATCTCACCTTGGACACGACGCTTCTTGGATGCTCCCTTTGACGGTTCTTCGCTTACCCTACGACGTTTCTTGGACCTTACTGCGATGCTACTACGGCCGACTGGGGTCTGCCCTCCCTCATGTATTCTGCTCACAGGAGGCTCTACAGCATCAACACTCGAACGGCTTGGCATGGCGCTTTTCGAGGATCGGGCGGCTGAGGAAGAAGCACTGGTAGGCGATCTCTGTGGGAATACATTGATATCGAGGTACTCCCGAATGCAGCGAGGAAATTTGTAGCTTGGGTTCTTCTCAAAGAGGCCGTACTTCAGATAGAAATAAACGTGATAGACCGCGTTATCCAAAGCGACGCATGTAGCACGAGGGTTCAGCCTGTGCATCTCGGCACGATCTGCTATCAGCCGCTTTCCAAAAGGCTTTACATCGCAAGGCTCAGAGCGGCACCACTCGCAATAGGGCTCCATAGTTGTCGTCTAGGAAGAGGGATCGAGATTGAGGGCGGAGGGGAGGGAAGAAGTACAGTGAGCGACCATCCACGACGGCTGTTGATTGGTCAAAATTTAATAGATCATATAGAGGCTGTAACAGAATGCAGCGGTGATAGGGTTAACTATACCGTACAGATGGATCAATCGCGCAGTAATCGTTTGAAATTAAAATAGTCGGACCAGATAAGAAGCCCACGAAGTGTAGTAGGCAAGTCTCAGAAGTACATTCGACAACCATCGAAGCGATTCACTGATGCAGCACAACGACGATACTGATTTTTACGGAGAAGTCCGCGATGTTCGCAGCCTTCAGCCAGCAACAGGCTCAACTCAAAACTCACAATCAACTAGCACTGCCTTACAACAAAGTGCATTGGCAGTATTACAGTCAGTTCCAACTTATCAAGAAAAGGAAGCTAAGTCTAAGAAAATAAAGCGGCGAAGAGATCCCTTTCCTACTGCGAAGACTAGACGTCACAAGTATCGACGATTTAAGACGCCCGTTCGAGATTCAAAGTCGATATACTATTCAAAAACTATGCAGACACATATTGTGGCTCAGTTTGGGAGCTTAACAAGCCTACTCCAACAATTACGAGACAAACGACATGATTCTACTTCAGCTACTACAACGACAACCCATCCTAGTTCAAAAAACCTCAGCTCTAGACGTGGAAAATGCATTAATCCTGTACAACCGATCATTTCGATTGTGGATCGCCCGGTTGATGCTTAAGATCGAGTTTGCATTGATCTTACACGCAGTAATTCTAGTGATGAGTCAAATGTTGGAGCGTACTCACACTCTAATATAGACAACCTTTTCGATAATCGCGCAATGGTTTGTGGTGGCCGTCCTACTGGTTGGCCTTGCAACATTGAATGACTAACAACATGCAAGTTTACTGAAAAATTGCTTTTCCGGACTGTGGTGATGTTGAACTTTGCACTTGCACAGAGGATTGTCATTATGACGTGTGCGAAAATTCTGAAGTGAGATACTACTGCGCCGAAAATAATTGCCGGCGTGGTGGACGCTGTTCTAACGGAGTCAGTGGATTATCTACGATGGAGTTTTATAATACTGAGTATGGTTTGGGTGTTCGAGCTACAGATGATATTCCGTGTGGCACTTTTATCGGAGAATACACAGGCAGAGATTGATAGTAGAACGATTTTTTTTACCAAAAGTAATATACCACATAATTAGCTCCTAATAACATGATAGTATTACCGACTTGACTGACTGGTCTAAGTAATATCACTGCTATATTAGTGGAGTTTTACTACTGTTGCTCTTGGTGGTCGACGGCCGACCACCAGCTACTCACCAGCAGCTAAAGATACCTACAGAGCCACATTTTCGGCATCGCTGGACTCGGTATGCTTGACCACCTTCTGGTTGTGCTTCAGGAGTACTTGCATCTCCGCTGGGTAGTTATCCGTCCGAGTACGCCGATTGCTCATTACGACCCCACCGGTAAAACGCGTTCCTGAAAGGCGTTGGAGGGGCTCTTCCCAACCAAATCCGAGCCAGCGCTGCAATTGATGGGAAGCGAGAGCTGCCGCCTTCACGAAGCCAGCGGAGAATATCTACATGCTCACAGACGGCCTCGACTCGCCAACACACGGACCCGTTTCGGCGTACCAACAGAAGCGGTGTGAAGTCGTCTCTGGTCTTTGTCTTCTCCGGTGCCTGCTGCACAGCAGTGGCGACCCAGTCAACCGTATATTGCAGCCATTCCTCCAGCACTCTGTCCGCTTGCCCGTGTAACGCCAGCGTAAGAGCTTCACCTTTCGCCACAGCCTCGATCGGAGCGCCACAAATCACCTCGCCGTCAGCGTAAAAGACAAGGTCCAATTTAGGCGATGACGTGCTCCGCACACGTGCAGTCAGGATTCGCGCACTTCATGGGGTCGGCTGGCAGGGGCTGGTACTGGTAGTAATCTTGGTCTTCTGGAAATTTGAAGAATTAACGAGAATCGCTCCAGCGGCTGCTTGTAGATTTTACGAGCCTTGATCTGTGAACCGCAGGGCTCCCGTGGGACGAACCGCTCACTCGTTTGACGGCGTACAACGAGCTTCACCCCTGTGTGCCAATTTGGCACTGCCAAAGCTACTCGTGCCGTGGTTTTGCTAGTTTTGCTACGAATCAGTTCTGCATTGCTCATTAACCATTGCTCTAAGCGGGAATTGCCAGTGTAACCAGATAGTACTCCACTATTACAATCTAACCCCAATTTAGATAATTCTCTTCTATTATTACTATAACGAGCTTAAAATACTCCTAATAGTCGGACTATTAGTTACCTATTACTTGGCTATTACATATTACCAGACTATTACCGTTACTACCAATCTCTGTACACAGGATCTTTAACCAATTACGATTTTCACCAGGATACGGTGCAGAATAACAACTATGCTTTGGAAATTCGAGTGAGAAGTACAAATCGAGAAAAAAATTTCATTGACGCACTTCAAGGTGGAAACATGACACGATTTTTGAATCATTCTTGCGATACCAAATGAATTTTTTTTGAAATGAAAAATCGAAGAGACATAAAAGTCGTGGTGATAGCTACTCGCTCCATCCTTAAAGGGGAGGCGATCACCGTCCTTTGGTTTCGATGCAAGTGTCTTTCGTTGAACTGTGTTAACCGATAACTTGATATGAATAAACATGAGATACTTAGATATTTCATTTATATAAAAGAGAATAGCAACCAATAACTGTCCCTTGAAAACTAAGCAGGCAGTTGACCATCTAGATAGTTTCATGATAACACGAAGAAGCGTTATGTTCACTCCATGAATCATTTTTGTACGGTATTTGTTCCTTCTTAAAATGCAAAGATTCAGAATTTTTAGATCGGCGTAATTACGGCAGTCCAGCGTACTTATGCTTGATGTCCTTCTACAGAAGAAGCGATTCAGAATTTTTGGTTGGCGTGATTACAGTAGACCAGCGTAATTATGCTTCTTGTTATTCTAAAAAAACTCATTCCCGACGTAATTACGTCGGCGTATAAGTAATTAGTATTCAGCCATTTCACTTTTACGCCCACTGTCGACACGTCTGGTGTAATTGTAGAAATGCGAGTCCACAACGCGCTGTGGCGTTTTGCTCAGACGCACGGGAACAAGTATGCGAAAGCATACGCGGAGAAGCGCAAAACCCTAAACCCTCACGAGCGCCTCCGACGTGACCGACAATGGCTTCTTGGGAAGGGAGGTTTGCGACTTCGTAAAATGTGGCTGGATTTACCGGATGTCACCAGTTTGGCCCTGATGAATGCAACACCAGACTCCGATTTCCCGGAAAACAGAATTGGAGTGATCGATGAAAGAACTACAAGACGTGAACGGGATAAATCTGCCGAGCTACTTCTCTCCCCCCACCCCAAAACAGAGGAGGCCCGAAACAAATACCAAACATACCTCAGATTCGAACAACGAACATTTTAAAACGTACTACAAAAAACGGCTGAAGTACCACAGGACAGTGTTCGATGAAAGCCGCCTAATGGCGCAGGCTGCGTACGATTCCGGCTCTATGGCGGGTGCAATTGAATCGATCATGGCAGCAGTTGAGTCAGCAATTCAAATCGTTCGGTTTAAGGAAAAGCCAGCTACGGCTCAAGCTGCCTTCCAGTCAATTGCGTTTAAACTGATGTTCTCGTTCTCTGGATTTCGAGGCATGTCACAGTTTGATCCGGACATTTCAGAAGAAGGACCATCAGTTGATTTCTGTAAAGCCAGAATTGATAAGGCTACAAGACTGTACCGAGAAGCTCTGGATGCGTTATATTCTAGTGAATCACTAATCGAAGACCCAGATGCTCCTCTGCTTGAAGGAAACAGAAATTGGTTTGGTAAGATTGAAGGTTTCCCTACACTTCCCGAACAAAGGAAATAAACAATGCACAATCAAATATAAGTGTCCTTCTTTCAGCATTATCTAATTAACGCCTTGGTCTTATGATTCTGCGCGGATTTCTACGGATATATTCCAAGTCATCATCACCAGAAGATAGTGCAATATCATTTTCTTTTGATTCATCATGACTCGACTCCGATTCAGTATCAGGAAAGACGATTGCTCGTGGACGTGCAATTGGCGCACGTTCAGGTTCGGATGCTCTTCCCCGCTCCACGTCGTCTCTAAAATTGTCATACTTTCTTGCAACCCGTTCGATTCCTTGAACAAATTCAGGTAGACTAGGGTGGGATCCGTCGAAAACGCTATTCAGCTCGCGGTTAAATCTTTCGAGAGGGTTATTTGTCCGATTAACAATCTTGTGCTCTATACGAGATATATTCCATAACTCAGGAGGAAAACGCTCAATCCAAGTACGTCTGAAATAATTCCAGAAACAACTCCACTTAGAACGAGAGAAGGATATATCACGTTCTTCACATAGGGCTTCAATTTTGCCCTAACCCAGTTAATTCCCTGTTTTTTAATTTTCTGTTGTTCAATCACTGTAAGCATATCGAGTACTCCACGCATCATAGCAACCTTGCACTCTCCATCTGGAATTCCTAGTTTCTTCATCTTTCTCTCCGGCAGCTTGTTTAAAGTGAAATAGGCAACCAATGGGTTGAGTATCAGGGAAAATGTCTTTAACGGCCTTAATAAGTGCTGCTTCAAAATCGCAATACGTAAACCCGGGATCCATCTGAAAATCCGCAGCATCCATCACTAGATTCAAAGCGTGAAAGTACATTTCATACTTCTTCGAAGTGCATAGCACAAACGCTCCAGGATAGTACCCTTTAGTAGATCGATCGTATACAGTCAGGACAAGACATTGCTTGAATTTAGGAGGAACACAGCGGAAAGTACCGTCCACGAAAAGAGAGGTCTTCTTTTGTTTTAACACGTTGATTAAAGCAGGATGCCCCCAACCAAGCAATCATTCCCTAGATTTAAGGGTTCGATCGTAGTAAGAGTGGTGGAACAACAAGAAATTAATGTCTGCCAGAATCGTTGAGAATTTGACTCGAGGGAGACGACTCAATCTGCCCGTACACAGAGCCGCCAAAAACATCAAACCATGTGCGATTCACTCGGCGAAGCACCTTTTCCCTCGATAAACCAACAAATGAACGAGATCTGTCGGTTCCGCCGTAAAAATCCGCGCGAACTTTTTCCCAGATTTCACTGCGAGAAAATGTTGTAATTACGGCCAAACGATCAACCTCACGTTTCATCGCTTCAGTCACATTGGTCGTAGTGCTGTATGCACTCTCGACATCTGTCGGTATTGATGAAAGACCACATGTGTGAGCTACAAACTGGGAGTAGCATTCTTGGCTGAGTCGGAACTCACACTTTCCTGGACAGCCAGTGCTCCGATACGCACTACAACGATAAGTGATCTTTACACTTGTTGTGCTTGCTCTTGTGTATTTGTAACCTACAATCCAACGAGTCGTCCGTCCAGTTCGACTGGTCGCCGCCAAGAAAAGTATCATTATCACCCACAGAGGTCTCAAACCCAGTAGAAAAATTGTGATCAGCTCCGCTCACGTAGTCTTGATTTGATTCGGCATCACTACCACATCCATAATCAAAGTCTTCATCAAATGAACGTTCAGAAGGCTCGGTTTCGTGCATAGATGTTTGCTCTACGTCGAAGTTATTGACAGGGTTCAGCAAGAAAGAGACAGAACTTTTTTGATTTGACATTGGATCATGAGATTCCGTGGCTTGTGCTACCTCAGGATAAGTTTCCGCAGACGAGAGTATCTGATCTAAAGTTGCGGGCCTCTCTAATGCAGATACATACGCAAGATTTAGATGGCTTCTCGACAAGTGCAGATGGAAATTTACAAAGGAATAGTTACCTTCGTCCGTACGCAATGAGGGAAGTATTTTTCTCGTCCGTGTTTGTCTTCTGTCCGAATAGGCCTCTCGACGCCTCTTTCGGCGCGTCATTCCAGACGATTCTTATTTTTCTGAGATTTCCAATAGACGTCCTGCGCTTTCAAACCCTATATATGTACACAAGTGGTTATGAAACGAACAAGATTTGAGTTATTTTGTTTTGAGTGGCAACGCTTCGTTGTATAAATATGTTGTTGGCCTAACTAGTTTTAGTTACGCCGGGCTAATTAGTACTGTTCATGTACAATCTTTAAGACTCCATGTGGTATTAAATACTTACATTTCACACAGAACCGTGACCTTCCGTGACCTGGCCTGGTTGTGAACTAAAAAAGAAGGTACCAAACAGCGTGATGCCGATGACTTGCACTAGCTAGTACTGCGGTATCAAGTATGGATTCTGTTACAACGCATTCGTATCACCGTTTCTATTATAACAATCCTAACCCAGCCATTAATGAAGGAACGCACGGCCGATCGGACAGCAAGAAATAAGAATGAATGTGTCTCCTTTGTATAAAGACCCCTACCAAGCGTGGATCGCTGAGATCGCGCACTTCTCGGGGATGCCACAAGAAGCGTAGGGTAAAGGCGCCACAGGTATAGTAAATGCTGACGGGACAACTTTCACTGTTGTCCCTGTGTTCTAATCTTCGTTGGGACGTAGTCTTAGGGATGTTACTAAGTTGTGTCAGTCCACCCTCTCGAAAATTCTTTATATTTTTGTGTGAGCGCTGGTTCTCCAAGATCGGGGTAGTCATAGCTTCATTTCCGTTGAACACGGGCCTTGAATTCGACATCGAATAGTTGAAGCTTGCTTACTCTAAGAGGTGAATCAAATCGCGAGGGGTCGCCGAAAAAAGCACAGTAGCTTTTCTGTTGGATTTCAAGTAGAATTTAAATTTCAAAACAAGCAGCCAAAGAGAGGGAGGGGGGGGGGCGCAAACTATGTCTTTTCATAGACTCCTAAGTATAAGATTTCTTTGCGGCTCCTCGTCTTAAGTATGATTTGCATAAGTGAGCGTCTGCGCATGCTTGAAGAAAATCGTGAAAATCTTGGCCGTAACGGTCCCATAAGAAGAAGCTGACAAGAACTTATCGAGCTTGGTGTTACTGAGTTGGCACAGCTACAGTTTGAATTCGACGCCCTCTTGTCGCCCGTGCAAGATCTTGCCTCTCGGCTCATCCTGACGGCGCCTCAACGCTACTTGCAAGACCATGATTGGCTCCCAAAGAGTATCGATTTTTCCGAAAGCGACGTTCAATCCCTTACGCCACACGGTTTCACCAGATTACGCGGGTGGGCTATGAAGGTTTCTTTCTCATCTTGTCGGAAATGGAAACAAACGGGGGTATTTCACACCAGATCCAATTGCGGACAAGCTCTTGTGTGGCTACAGCTTGCTGTAGCGTTGATCGCTCAGAAACTATGAAAATTGAGAGACGCAGAAGCTTTATGGAGTGGCTATGGAACTTATACTCTGTTCAATACCCGGGTAATTTCCGCGTTGAAGCGCCTCGCGGTTAAGTACGTCGTTTGGCCAGAAATGGGTGGGCGATGAGCGATATCTCGCCGTATGAGGCAACTGGGCTTCATCGACGGCACTGCCGTCCCTCTTTCACTGCAACCTGCGCCTTGCTGCAGCACCAGCGGGTAGCAGTGCGCCTCATAGGGTCAGCGCAGCTCGGGCATGACTAGGAGCTGGTCATTAGGCCCACTTGCGTGCACCACGCGAGTGCGTCGTCCACTGTAGCACACGCCTGCATCAACGTGTTGAATGTGTACGCCTCTGCGTCGGTGATGACGTCGTACTCGTACGACACCATCACGTCGACAGGAAGGCGGGGGAGGGGGCTTGACTTGTGAGTTGCGGGGGGAATTTTCTTTTGATGAGTGGGGAGCTAGCGTCTGGCAGATGCCTATTAGTGTAGCCACGTATTGAAACTGACTCTAACTTTCCTATACATTTGCTATCCAGAGTGTATACACGTGTGGGGGGTATTTACCCATGTGCCCATGTCTGGATTGTCATCACTCATCTTCTAAAACCAGGGGTGTACGTGCGAACTTTTGCATCGTCTAGTAGAACTTCAAATGTAAGTCAAGATAAACTACAGTATCAGGTAGCCTCAGACGTAGATTGTTGGCTTGAGCACCATTCTGTATTTGCAACGGACACAGAACGCGTCGGACGGGGTTGCTTCCCCCGCGCCGCTTCCCGCCAACTTCGACCCGCTCCCCGTGTCCCAACCTCATGACGTTGTGGCTGTCAATGACTTCCTAGCGAAGCGTGACTCGATCGTCCGCTTTGTACGCGACACCATCGCAACGGCAGTGGACCGTCAAAAGGAATATGCTGATCGACGCGGCCGCAAGAACAACGAGGTGTTCACTGTCGGCAACCGCGTCCTACTCTCTACCGCCGGCATCCCACCTACGGCAGTGACGAACTTGGGCGCAAACAAACTTGCGCCACGATTCATAGGCCCATTCAAGGTTGCAAAGGTACTCGGAGATGCATACACACTTCAACCGCCTACCGCTATTCGCCTGAATCCTACCTTCTACGTCGATCGACTCCGCCGATACCACCCGGCGGATACCCCTAGCGGCGCTGTTCCCAGCCAGCGCCCCAATCCCGATCACGTTCACGGCGCTCCAGCCCGTGCGCCCCCAACCACAGACGCAGTTCCTCCAGACCGTGCTCTAGCCGCTCCAACCGCTCCCAGTCCCGTCGGCGTTGACGCTCCACCTTCGCCCAGCCGCCGTCCTGCCCGGTTTCGCGACGGCCCTTCGCCTCTTGTGGATAGCGTGGGCCACGTCCGCCATGTCGTGGAGGCGATCTTGGAGCACGGCGATCGTCGCGCCGCTCCTCGTCGTACGCAGCTTGGCCGCGGCGCTCATATACGCGGCGATCGCGTTCCTCCACATCGGCAGTTCCTTGTCCGCTGACTCGGTCCCATGGAGGATATTTAGAAGCCCCGCGAGGTGGTCCTCCAATACGTTTCGGACTACGTGGCGGCGTATGAGGCAAGCCTCATTCGGCGCGCTGGTACAGCCCGATCACTTGGTTTTCAGTGGGGGAGAGATGCAGCGTTAAGGATGCGCTGCCATGCTGCAGGAATTGGTCATGAGAGCCTGTACTCATGACAGCGCGCGCAGCCTTCGTTGTAGTGTACGAAGCAACAATTGCCATCGGCTCCCCACGACAGCTCGCTTACTTGCACTGAGCTCACTGAGTGACAGACTCGCGTGGTCCGTCTCGCGCTGCTCCCGCTTCCGCCTGAACTTGTCCGCACCTTCCATGTTCCAGCGCTCCACGAACGCAGTCCAAGCGCGGCCCAGCGACTGCGGGGTCACGGTGGCGGATACCGTGGCAGGCTTGCAACGCGTCGTCCACCACCGGCGGAACAACTCCCGCATCTCAGCATCCCCTGGCGAGTCTATCACGGCGCTGCAGTCGTGCAGCGCCCAGAGTTCTATTACTTCCTCTTACGTTGACAGTCGGTCGCCATTTGTCGCCTGCGCCGTTTCCCGCTCTGCTCCCGCCGTATACGCCACCCCGGTGCCAGCTTTCCGGCAAAACCCAAAGTGAAGACTCTGTGCATGTTTCATGTTAAATAAGGAGTGGTGTGACGTGCTGCCGTCACACAGTTGCCATCGCGTTGCGCGATGGCCAATCAGATCCCGATTGTGTATCACTGGGTAGGACGGCCTCGCGTCCCGAGGCCGTCTCGTAAATTAATAAAATAGAGACAAATTTACCTTCCTCTACGGTAACGGACCAAAAACCCGTTACACGGACCTGCAATACATATAAAGTATAATGTAGTTGCATTTTTCGATCCTCACTGCGACGTACCGTCGATTGTATCGTTGCTTTGGCGTCGCTTGTGGTGACTCATTGTCTTCTTCAACTTCTTGAGTGGGGACTCGTACCCGACGACCTTAGGCGTGTAGGCAGAGCGGGAAGTACGTGTGTGTTTTGTTGCAAGCGGCGAGTCAGAGACGAGTGAGACCGCTGTCGGTGCCGGATCGTTGGCGCCCCTTGGGCTTGTAGCGGCACTTGCGCCGGACGCGTCTCTAGGTGACTTCGTTTTTTTTCTCTAGGTGACTTAGTTTTTTTTCTTCGTTGGTATCAGCCAAAACATAAATGGATAAACATACGCCGCCACTGGTGCTTCTATTTTGGACAAAAAGAGATCAGGGGAAAGTGAAGTTCAGTTAGTGGCGCACATATGGCGTATACTACGATAGGTTTTGCGAGACTAGGTAATGCCATGGTCCACAGCGGACGTCTTCTGCATGTACCTAGGTAGACTGATGTGGTTTGAGCTCTTCGAAGCTACGCACTTCTTGCCACTCGTAGCTTTTAGTTATTTCATTAACAAACTACGCCATTTTCTGCGCTAAAGATACATTTTGGAGAATCATAGTGTTCTATGGTAGATTCAAAATGATTCTATCAAATGTTGTGCTAGGTACGAATTAGAATTAGACGATTTTTTTTCTAGATTCTAAACGACCGAGCGCGTTGGACCAAGGCGGGCAATGTTTGATAGAGAAAAGAGAGTCTGGTGGCTGGACGCCCAAAAGGAGAAGCGACTTGGTGGTGAAAAGGATAGACTATGCATTAGTAGTGTCCGCGCGTCTTTGAACATTGTAGTTGCCTGGAGGCAACAGCGCGAATGCTACTACGACAAATGTGGCTGGTACCGTTGAACATCCCTTTGCATCCGTTCGCCTGGTAGAGGTCAATGCTTGTGCAGGTGGTGTGCGATTAACAGATTTGAAGGTGGTGCACTAGTTGATTAGTGAAGTCGGTGATAGTGCTAGTGATCATATTGGTTCACCCCTTATGTGTGTATTCGTGTGTGTTACAGGGCGATGCCCAGGTGTGCCGATGTGAAGCTGAAGATCGCTGTGGTGAACGCTGTATCAATCGTGCGGTGCGTTGTTTTGCTTGCGATTGTATATGTGGCGCATTTGCACTGGTAACAGACAATTGACATCGTTATACGATTTAGATGCGGTATGAAAGTCATCTGGAGTGCTGTCTGTGTAGAGAATTGGTGCCAGAACCGCTAGCTACAAGTAGGTTCGGCATTTATGACAGCTGGCATGGACGCAAAAGGTGCCGCCGTAACTGCGCTGGAAGACGTTGATGTGGGACGTATAGATTACGTAAGTAAAGGGTTACCTACAGAATGAATTATATACGGAACTGATCAGATTCAGGTACGGAGGCCACTTTCACCATGATCTGATTCAAGATCTGCAAATGGCTGGCCACCCCAAGCTCCAGCAACAGACAGCATGCGTATTGTTAAAAATGGAAGATACCACTCAAGTCTCCGTCCAGGCTACGGATGAGGTAGGAACAGCACACCGTCACCAGAGGGGCCAAAGGCGCCAAGAGCGTTTAGGCTGGCAACGAACTTACTGTTCAGTATGGTCTCCGCTAAATACATAGTGCGGTGAGGTAGAGCTGTATTGATGTGCATTTGTGTGTTTATTTGACGTTGCCATCATGTCTTTTAACGGCTTTAGCTTGTGAGAGAATCTTTTTGCGGTACTCTTAGTTGCAGTGGTGTTATTGGCTTTCAACGGGAGAGCACGGAAGTGTACATGTTACCTGTGACAAAGCGTAAGATGGTTCAGCTGACGGTGGAGCACTTTTACTAAGGCCCTAGATACAATCGTCAAAGCATGCGTGTACATATGAGTCTTTATAAGTTGTACTTTCATTTTGTACGGTCAATCTTGTTTGAACCGAAAAAAGTCTCCATAGCAGAAGCAAAGGCAACACATTTTAGACTCGATGCGCGCGACGATCGCGCTGAAAAATAAAAAGACGGGTGCGCGATTCTTTTCTGTTCTTTACGTCTTCCGCGTTGTTGTTCTTGTTGTCCAGCTTATGTAGTTTTATACGTATTGCGTTGGTAACTTCTTGTACGGCTCGACAATACTCTCATCACCTCCTACACGCGTGCCAACTGTGTTGGGACATAACCAACGGCAACTTCCGCCACCCCACGCGAGTGACGATCGTATTGACGATAGTCGAGCTTGCGTTTTCCTGAATCACTGTTTATTCATTGATGTGATGGTTTCAAAAATGCTCATCAAATTGCTATGACCATTAGTGCTGAAGAGCGACATGAGCGAAACCGGCTGACGGTTCGACAAATGTGATCATTTGTCGTAGAAGTATTCGTGCTGTTGTATCCACCTTGACAGTGTACCTCATTCGCATTCAGCGCTTTCACCAGCGAACCCTCAGTGATGTCACAGTACGGTTCAAACATGGTAGGGTTTCGCTGACATTTCCATGCGACCTGCGCGTACATCCTGTAAATGGATAAGTAATCAAAGCTGGCAAGCACGAAGTGTTCATCTTCCGCAAACCGCCTGACGCGTAACAAGCTATTCGACCCGATAGCGCATACGAAGGGCTCTGTTTTCACGCCAAGAATCTGGTGGATTTTACTATCGTTACGAAGTGCATTGAGACACGCAAATGGTTCTTTTCGTTCGCTCGTCCCGGTAAACTGGAGCAATATCGACGTCACTGTTATATCGTTGGAATTGTACATACAAAACAGACAAAGACAAGCTGGCATTGCTGAGCATCACCGTTATGGCTGAATTTAAAACGGTCTAGCTGTTGCACAATGCAGGCTGCTACGAGAAAAACATAGAAGGCTATATCTGAGCTATCAACATGCTGCTAGCATCCCTGGAGTAAAAAAGGGGTCGATAGGCCAATTTTCTATAAAACTGGCAGAATTGGCAGCGATGAAAGCTGTAAATACAGTAGGAGTATCTGTAATGAATGTAGGTGGCACGTGAACAAGAATGTCGTCAGTAAAGCTTGCCACGTTATGGGCTAGTTGGTGTTTAAAACCCAGCTCCGGGCAACCTAGGCGCAAGGACACTTGGCTAACGTGATCATCCATGGCAGTATTTTTTGAAGCCGTTGATTTACCAACGGGAGGGGGGGGGGGCAGACCAAGGAAAACAGAGAAGAGTTGGGTCGCTGACTAAAGATGACCATTGCTAAGGAGAGCCATTTATAAAAGTTGGATTCTATGCGCATACTTAATGGCGCGAAAAACACATAAATTGTTTTAATATTGTCGCTACTTCGTGGTATACTAAACTCAAAATTGTGTCTGTTGCATCCGGCTGCGCCCGTTGTAGCTTCAATTACAATCCAATGTAAGTTACAATATTCAAAATCAAGTAGATATTCAACGGAACGACGTTGCCTTGGACCGACCAACGTCCGTGAAGTCCAGGCGACAATGTCAGCAGGTGGCGACACTTTTTCGCCGCGCTTGTCCATGATCCACACCGCCAAGGGTCAACGCGGCCCTCGTGGCTGCGCGCGTACGCACTCCTTTGCGTACGTAAGGGCAGTCTTGGCACCATGTCGCGTGGCGACGGCGTGTAATAGTGGCGCAGCAGTGTCGTGAGCGCCTTCGCGATTGTCATCGGACGTTGGACGGGAAGAGGTTGCCGGATCGGACGGTGTGGGCGCTGCCGCGTCTGCACTAACGCGAACATGAGGGACGGACGGGTGCCCCGTCCCGAGGAGCGCTGGGACGTGGGGATGGCGGCCGAAGTTGATGAAGAATGGGGTCAAGCCAGTCGACGCGTGCACAGCGTTGTTGATCACGAACTCGACCATGGGCAGGAATGAACCCCACGACGTAAACGAGGTGGCGAAAGTGCGGAGCACGTCTTCAACGACACGGTTGGTGCGCTCTGTTTGGCCGTCCGTCTCGGGGTGTGACGCGGTAGACATATTCAGCCGCGTCCCCAGCAGCTTAAAGAGCTCTCTCCAGAAGGCAGACGTGATGCGAGGGTCCCGATCGGACACGAATGAAGGCGGAATGCCGTGGTGGCGGTATACCACATCGATAAAGGGCACAGCAGCCTGCTGCGCGGTGATCGAAGCTGAGACCGGATCGAGATAGACCATCTTGCTGAAGCGGTCATCGAAGGCGAGAATGCCGGTACGAACTCGAGTGTCTCGAGGTAAGCCAAAAATGAAGTCCATACTAACGGATGACCAAGCGTCGGTGGCGACTGGGAGAGGTCGAAGCGGGGCCTGTTTCGACGGATTTGGCTTCACGCGTTGGCACGCTTCGCACGAGCGTACCCACTTCAGCAGCGCGCCGTCAAGGGAGTAGCGGCCGACGCGAGCGCGTGGGGACAGCGTACGCCTGGCTGTGTCGCTGGGATTCCGCAGGAATTTTATTTTCGATCAGCTCGGAACAGGATGCGTCGTCCTGGTACGCGTCGACGATTAAGTCACGTAACGGAGTGGACGCTGTGACTTGGACGACGGCGGCGCCTTCAGCAATGCACGCAGCGCAATCGTCATCGTCGTCGTCTTCGTCACCAACTGCATGGCGCGTAGTCGGGTCGACGCGATAACGCGTCCGCGAGGTTGTTGGTCAAATTGCATCAAGCCGCATCCGATTGCAAAATTGCTTGCGTCACACACCACATGAAAGGACTTCGTGTGGTCCAGGAGAATCAGGGTGGCGCGGTGGACAAGCTCATTTCCACCCCGTCGAAGGCAGCTTGATGTTCGGGGCGCCACGGCCACGTAGCGTTGGCTTTCAGAAGTTGCAACAGCGGGGGAACAGTCGAAGCGAAGGTCTTCGAGTAGTGGTGGAGGTAAGTGGCAAGCACGAACCACCGCCGGTGTAGCTTCTGGTCATGAGGCGTTGGCCAAGCGCAGATCGCCGCGATATTTTCCGGATCTGCGCGGCCACGATCCGGAGGGAGTTCAGCCGGAACCTTGTCAAGGGGGAGATCGATTAACTTGCGAACTAGCGGAGCGGTGGGTTGCCGGCGGCTTCGAATGCTAGTAACGACTGAGCTGATTAGCGGGCTTCGCGGACGGATTTCGGCTCAGCCCCGTTCGGACGGTCTCGGGCGTCTGTATCCACAGCCGCGATAGTTGCGGAGGTATCCGCGACGATCATGCAAATCTGCTCGGTCTCACCATGCTTCAAGTCGTGGAGGAAGTGTTTCCACAACAGACCAGGCAATTTGGTGATCTCGGATGAGTCACACTGAGGGCGTGTGACCTCGATTTTACACTTACGCGGGCTTGTCGTCGCGGCATCTCCCATCCGGACGGGGATAACCTCGGAGCCACACGCATCGGACTCGCACGGAAGGGTACGGGGTCGCCGAGGCTGACGGCGACCGCGGCGGCGAACCGGCCGAGTGAACTCATTCATTGCAGGCAGGGTGAGACCACGCCGGCCAAGTCTGCTGTACTCAGACGCCGGGACACGACATCGGCGCCGACTTCATCAGGGAGCTCCTGCTCGACCACATGCGGGAACCCCTGCTTGGCCGCACATGGGAGACCACGCTCAACCACATCTCCTCGTTCGTTTTTAACGGAGAGCCTCTGCTCGTCCTGGTGTGGGAACCTCTGTCCACCCATTTTGCGATCTGCCGCCGAGGGTCGCTTTAAAGACATTCCAACAATCACTGATCGCTAGTAATACATCTATGTGGTTAGCAATACACCTCTATGTTATAAGTATCAACTTCACATTACACAGTACGGTGTCAATTCTTTTTCGTCAACGACAAACTGTGGATTCCGGAGCGTCCCATCCGGTACCCAATACGAATTAGTAACCTGTATTATTATCGCGAATTGGCAGGATAAACTTACCCAATGTTGAAGCTTGATGCGTGGTCAGCCGTTTGAAGCGTTTGATGGCGGCACTGACATCTCTTCTCCGCTCTCATCGGGCTCAGAGCAAAACCAATCGGGTCAGGCTTACCTGCATCGCCAAATTCGGTAATCAAACTGCGTGTTTTGGGTAGTTTTTTGCAAATAAAATAGGGCACAAAGTAAGTAATTAAGTGTCACAACCGTACCATCTCAAATTACGACCGGTACAAGTCTTGTCAGCATTGGCAACGCTCCAACCACAATCTGTTACAAGTAGTGATGCAGTAATTAGCGCCTCAAGCTTTGTTTGTTACCATATGGGATTAAACCTGCAAATCAACTGTACCAGATACGATAGCGTTTACACGATAGCATGGACAGACAGCATAAGAACGTACGAATGCTGGCGGCTCGTGGGAAAATCGTTGTATGCTACGTGATAGGTGCGGCTGCGATTGACACGAAGGTGTCACTACCTGTAACTGGTACGATACCTTTAGCACAATACCATGTACTTACGATAGAAGCACAACAAACCTTGGACACGTCTCTAATTGTTTAACCTTCGTTTCAGCCTTCCTTGACGAATTCACCCCACCGAGCACTGAATGCTGACGTCATTCGGACAGCAGAGAAAATTTCGCATGCCCGGAAAATGAGTGGCGTGATATATACCTCTAATAATCTAAATTACATTGTCCAATCAACCTATACCCTTATAGTTTGAAAAAAACAGACACTGTCACGTCTATGAACAGCTTGCGATTCGAAATAAACCTATTCCACGTTGACTTAAAGTTTGTAAACTTCAACACAAACTATAAGTATAAAAATTTAACGAGTCTCATACACGATAAGCGTTTTGCCCAATACATTTAGTGTCTCGTCCAGACTCTCGCGTTGGGTGTCCCTCTACATATACGCGTAAATCCTTTCTTAATTGGAAGCCTATCGCGCTTGAAGACTACGTGTATCACTACTCTACCCAGAGCACCCAAGTATATGCTGTAAAGCAGATGTTCTGCGCGTTAGACCAAGGCCGACCACTAGCTTTTCTGGAGGGATTTCGATTTTAGAACTGTGAGTTAAGTTTCCCAATAACATAAGTTGCATATAAGTTGCTGCAGCGTAGCTCAAAGACAAAAAACTTGGTGGCTGTAGGGAGAGCCTTTTTAATTGGATGAATTTTGCCTATTTTTCAGCTGAATAAATCCACTAATACTAGTAAATGTAGATTTCTGCACTATATTGTGGTCCTCAGGTCATCAAGGTTACGGGAGCGTCTCACGATGCCACTCGGCAAAGCCTTTGCCAAAGGGTCCCTGTCAATTTGGCAGTGACCTCGAAAAGATCAAACCATTCCATGTCGATTCCATACGAGTTTGTAACTAGTCCGACCACAGCGTTGGCTGTAACGCTCTGTGTTTTGGCATTCGTTCCCAAGATCATGGCATTAATCATGGCAGCGCATTTCAAGCTCACAGCCGAGACACCGAAACTTGTATTCAAGTCCACTCCCAAGAATGAGCGTTTGCTGGCCAAATGTGAGCACCTCGTGACGAAGAAGTTCTATCCATTGTGGTATTTATTCAACGGCCACTTGCAGACTCTGCAGCTGTCCTGGGCCAACGAGATGGAGCCTACACCAGCTATCGCGTATCAGCGTCAGCTTTTGGACATGCCTGATGGAGGCGTGGTGTCGTTGGATTGGGTCTTATTACCATCAGCTACGACGGATGCCAAGACTGCATTGGAGCAGAGGATTGATAAAAATGTGAAGACAGTGTTACTTCTACCAGGTTTGACCGGAGGAAGCGGCGAACATTACATTCGCAGTGCTGTGGAGAGACTAAACAGTCTTGGCTGGCAATGTGTGGTGCTAAACTCAAGGGGGTGCCAGAACACTCCACTGCGGACACCACATCTCTTCTGTATCGCGTACACCGATGACTTGCGGTTCGTGGCGAAATATCTCACGGAGAAGTACAACTTTGCAGGAGAAGCATTCATCGGCTTGGGTTTCTCGATGGGTTCGAACGTTCTGGTGAAGTATCTTGGAGAAGAAGGTAACCAGGCTCGATTGACGGCTGCAATTTCAGTTGGAAACCCGTTTGACATGCACAACTGCTCGAAGAATATCGAGGGGCCACTGTTTAACCGGCTTACCTACAGTCGAGCACTGAGTGCAGGACTCAGTGATCTCTTTTTCAATCGCAGCAACGCGCACGAGGTGTTCCGTGACTACCCGGGGCTGGATTTGGAAGCACTCAAGAATGTCAAGAAGGTCTCTGAGTTCGACGAACTGTTCACGATCAAGCACTTTAACTACAAGAGCGTGGACGAGTTCTACCACGACAGCTCATGCATCACCCGTTTACCCAAGGTTACTGTGCCTCTTCTCTTCCTGAACGCGGAAGATGACCCCATCAGTGTGGCCACCTCATTGCCAACGAAAGAAATGATAGAGGCCAACGAGAACCTCATTTTGTGCACGACCAAGAGAGGTGGCCACCTCGCCTTTTACGAAGGATATCACGAGGATGGCAACTCGAGTACCAACGAGACAGAACTCAAGAACAAACTTCGCCCATGGTCCGTTAAAGTCATTGGAGAATTTGTTGAAACTGTTCTACAGTGCAAATACATGTAGCTGTTGGAGTGCGTCAATGCATTATTAACCAATCATATATCTCTATTTGTGTTTTTAATACAAGCCGTTTATTGTGCGGCGGCCACTCAAAGTCTTACAGTCGAGCGTTCAAGGTGCGTCTTCCTATTGACATGTAGCTCCGGCCACAGCCTCAACTGCGCTTACAAACATGAACACCTGCTAACCCCTCGTTTCCCCTCTTTATCCTTACAGGTTTGATCTCCCACCGTTCATTCCTCGTCGATTTATCCCAGTGCAAAACATGTCTGCAGCAGTCAAGGGCGTGGTCCGACTCCGTGTGCTCGCGGGCAAGGCGAGTCCGTCGCCTGCCATTGGTCAGGCGCTGGGTCCTCTGGGTGTCAACATGATGGAGTTCTGCAAGGCTTTTAACGACCGCACGTCCAAGATGACGGAGAACATTCCCGTTCCTGTTGTGCTCACGGCCTTCACGGACCGCACGTTCACGTTCGCCACCAAAACGCCGCCGGCTTCGTGGTTCCTCAAGAAGGCAGCCGGCATCACGGCTGGCTCAGCCACACCTGGTCAACAGTCGGCGGGCACCGTGCATCTACGTCAGATTTACGAGATTGCTAAGGTCAAGCAACAGGACGAGCTCGTGGACTACATCGACCTCCAGTCAATCTGCAAGACGCTCATTGGGTCGGCTAAGTCCATGGGACTTGAAGTTGTTCCGTAAGCGCTAAAGCTAGCAGTTCGATATGGGGTACAAGCTCTAAGCAGTTAGATAAAAAAAACAATGAGAATCTCCCGCACTTTGTCTTCCTAATCAACATACTACAGTAGTAGTAGAATGGATTGATAGAGTTGAAGCTTGAAAGACATCGTGCAGCTATCCGCTACTACCGCAGACCTCTTCGCGCCGAGTCTCCTTTCAGCCTTGCTTACTTTACTCTAGGAACTATTGATGCAATGCTCAAGGAGCACACTGCTCCATTGAGTGAGGAATATGCTGCCCAGTGTTTCACGTGATGGTCCGTTCTGGCTCAATACGAACCTCTGATATTGCTTCAAGGTGCGACTGCCGCCTAGTCGATTGCGACGGACTCGGTGGCTCGTTGTGGAGCAATGCAACTACCGGATGGTTGAAGCTCCAGTGGTCTTTGATGTACATCAGCGATCGAAGCAGCGCCTACTCGCCCAACTCCATCTTGATATCACTATCACGGAATACTGACGTACGTCGTGAGCCAATGATGTCGCTGCCCATGTAGCTGAAGTCATCAAAGTGCATCGCCATGATCCCCGACCCGGTTGATGAGCCCAGCACACTCACCACAGGGGAATCTGCTACTTCCTGCTGCTTGAAAATGTTGGGAACATACTGCAAGTTCGCATTCAGTGCTGCACTGCTCGTTCGTGCTCGGCTACCGTGAATGTCTTTCGTCACTGGCTTAAATGGCGGTTCCATTCGTCGATTCAGAAGTGCATCCCAATCCACACCCTCAAACCACGGATGCCCCATAATTTCCAACGGGCCATCAGCACCACATCCCATTCGTTGCCGCGGGTTCTTGACCAGCAACCGCTGCAAGAAATCCGTAGCAGTGGGCGAGAAATGTTCAGGTGGGTACATCGGCTCCTTGCTCAAGATGTTCTGGAACATTTGACGGCGGTTTTTGTCCCAGAACGGCGTGTGCCCTTGAATCATCTCGTATACTAGAACGCCAAAGCTCCACCAGTCAACTGTGTTACCGTACGACGTGGCTGTCCGTTGACTGCAAAGCAATTCCGGTGCCAAGTACTCGGGGGTGCCGACAAATGTCGAACCTTCGTCATCCTCCTTCGACAAGCCAAAATCAGTGATAGCAACGTGCCCCTCACTATCCATGAGAATATTTTCCAGCTTCAGGTCGCGATACATAATGTGCATGTTGTGCAAGTGCGCCAATGACAGCACCAGTTCTGCCGCGTAGAAGCAAGCCCGCTGCTCCGTGAAGCGCTTCTCTTTCCGCAAGTGCACAAACAGCGAACCTCCAGAGTAATAGTCCATTACCAGATACAATTTCTGGTGGTTCTGGAACGCGTAGCGTAGCCGCACCACAAATGGATGCTCCACGTGCTTTAGAATCCGCTGCTCCGACTTTGTGTGTTCAACCTGCTTCTTCTTGAAGACGTCCTGCTTGCGAAGTACTTTCATCGCGTACACGCGTCCGGCATTCTTTCCATGCTTCTTCTTCGCCAGAAACACCTTGCCATAGGCGCCTTTACCGACCACAGACAGCAAATCAAAGTCGTTCACGCTCATGGACGTCGAGATCACCATACTACGGCGGGAACTACGCGTGCTGTTCGTGCGGCTCCCAAGGTGATTGCCTGCAGTGGTCGAATCCTCTTCAACGTGAAACTCAGCGTCCTCCATGTGCTCTCGTTGATGCGGCACTGACGACATCGCAGCAGCCCCAGCGTAGGCATATTGGGAGAGCCGACTCATTTCATCCATCAGTTCATCTTCCGCCGGTTCATCCGGCATCGATCCCCTCGCACTGTCGAAAAACGCGAAGACAGTGTCCATACTCGCAGCAATCGTCCATGCCGTATTAGACGACTTCTGTTCTGCCGGGGACGTCGGTTCTCCCGCAGACAAGCTTAGACATCCCAGCTGTGTGCAGTCCTGCAACTGTGTTCCTGGACTCTCCTTGGATCTCTGCCAATTGATCGCTCTCGTGCCCAGAAGACCCCTCACTTCCTGCGTATCGTCCGCTTCGATTCGGTGACTAGATTCAATAAACGCAATCGCTGCGAGCTTCGCCCTTAGCAGTGGCTGCGTGCAGACCAAGTGCTTCGTTAAAGACCCTCCTCGACCATAGGCCGCAATGTAAACCTGTGAGCACGAGGCTCGAACGCCATAAGTCTCCCACACGTATCGAACGTGCAGTTCTGGAGTGCTCGAGTAAGGAATGGGGATCTTCTCGCTTCCAACACTGACTGTATTGGTGCTAGGGTTCATCACCACAACGCCGTAGCCCTTGGACAGTGCCGTATGCAGGTAAGGAAGCATCGAGCCTGATCGGTATTGATTCGGGTTCTCCGTGGCCTCTAGAACCAGCGAACGACTCCAGATTCCAGGTTGAATGCCATTGCCACTCACAATAACGAGCAACAGACGGCGGCAGATGTGCCAGTTCGCACTCATGAAGACGCTACAGCGCGCGGGGCTGTCGGGTGATGGGATGCAGGTCTCCACGAAGCCTAATTGGACCATTTTCTGCTGCTCTTCCAGCACAATTTGGTGTAAAAGCGCCTCCATTTTACCACGTTCGTCGTCCCGCGGGTGCTGGTAGGAGAATAGCCAGTCAGTAAGAGTTAATTAGAAGCAAGAGAGAGAGATGTAGCCATCCTCGTACCATGTTGAGCTTTTCGTCTGCGGTGGAGTCTAACGGGAGGAAAAAGATTTGCGTGTGCTTCCTCGCCACCTTCGCGGCCTTCTGGTCAGTACTAAGAAAAGGACCAGAGCACAACGTTTAAACAGCTGATGGAAAAACACTTGGAAAGAGTATGGAAGGGAAAAGAGTGACAAGCTCCCGCGCTTCAGTGGCATAGGTTCAACGACAACTTGCAGTCAATATGCTTCTTACAAAAATCAAGTGAAAGCTGACTACTTGGACTGGTTCTACACAAACTAGTTTGAACGACCTTCGTGCGACATTCAATTGATGACAAGTTGAAGTGATCTTTTTGAATAAGGTCAAACATTTTGCATGGAAACTTGCATGTCAATTTTCGTCTTAAAGTGATGGAGAAGCTTCGTATTTTGTTCAGGAATACGATTGATAGGACTTGATGTTGCTCGTTCATGGAAACTATAGCTCCGTTTCTTCGCTTCACATTGAAATTTTCATCGTCGTCGTAACTCAATGGCGTACAAGGGGTGTCGGCAACTTGCGCTGCTAATTGGTCTACTGCTAGCAGTGACGACACGCATGGACAAAGTTTCAAGCCAATTTGCTGCAGGGCCCGCGTTCTTTGGAAATCCCCAGGCGATGCCAGTGATGGCGACTGGGTCTCCGTCACAATCGATACGGTCCAACTCGACGGATTCCTCTTTGTCCGGATCGGTGCAATCTTCCTCAAGTGTTGACACCAATTCTGGTGATACCAGTGGTTTTGGCAGTGGAGGAACGGAAAATTCTGCCAGTGAAAGCAGTGGAGATGACAGTGAAAGTGGCAGTTGGGGCATGGGCTCAGGATCAAGCAGCTCGAGCTTGGAGTACGGGTGTGACTGCCGTTCCGTCCGTCGAGTGTCGTTGATGGGGGCGTCGGACTATTGTCTAGACCCTAATGCTTCACTCAGCAGCAAGTGCGGAAACGTTGATCTCGGTGAAAGCGGTGCCTGCCCCATTACTGGAGCTCAACCCTGCTCCCCCAAGGGCCACGTCTTGGCCAACGATTCGCTATGTGCACTAGATGACAAGGATGAGACGTACAAGTGCGTGGCAAGCAAGAAAGACCTGGAGATCCAGAAGCACGGAAAGAAGAAGAAGAAAAAATCCGGTCGTCGTGGTCGTGGATCGGAATCGTCAATGAGCACAGCTCCATCGCTGTTGGCACTGACGGCGCACCAGGTACTGCTGATCGTCGTCTGCGTGGCTGCGGGAATAATGGTGGTGGTGTAGTCAATAAGAGATTTGTGCTCGTAACGACTACGAAGTATGGACGTATCAACAGTGTATTTGTTGAATACAGAGGCGTTTATAGCAATCTATTGCATACTGGATCTCGACGAAAGCCCTTTGAAGCAATAATTGTCAGCTTTATCAGTTGTCCCTCTTGTCTTCGTGTGGGAGTACAAAGTTGCTGAGACGTAGCCACTTATAGGACGTGAAGTAGTCCTGGGTCAGCAGCATCAACGGCGCCATCACACATCCCTGGGCAATGACCAGACCAACAAGGTTCTCCATAGTCGTGTGGAAATATGACGCCGTGAAGAAAAGCAGATACGTCGCCACAGCGCCAATGACGATGATCCATCCACGCAACAGTGTCCGCTTCAGACTCGGGCCGGTACTTTCGACGTTCACCGCAAACCACTCGAACATCGGAATCGCCAAGTAATGACCGACCAGCAGAACGATGTGGTCGGAATGGTCAAAGCCAGCTGGGCACCGCTTGCCACGACGCAACTCAGCATACCAGCAGGAATTCTCCGAGTGGCCCGTGAGGAGATGCACCAGTCGCTTCTCCACCAGTCCGAGGCCCATGTAGAGCACCACCGTGCGCAACGCCATCACAGCCACATACAGTAGACCACGTCGCACGTACACACGAACACGAGGCATCGTCACGTTTGGTCCCAGCATCATGGATCCATAGTTAAAGACCAGAGCCGACAAAGGGATAGACCACGCTCCTCTGAGGGAGCCCAGCACTGGCATGAGATCCATTGCGGTGTAACAAGGAGCGTTTTCATATCCCCCGACCTCATTATTGCAGCAGATGGTCTCGTCGCCCTCATTAGCGTCCACATGCAGCCAATTCGAGTCACAACTATGTAGTCAAGAAAGGAGAAAATAACGTTAGCATCGATACAAGGTTGTTACAAATCAAAGCTTAACTGCCACGCACTCGCCCTGGACACGAACAAACTTGTGTGGGAACCGACGCGACGTGTAGAACACCAAGAGCAGCAGTAGCGCGTTCACTCCGAGGAACAGACTGCGCGCATTGATCTTGTGCAGTGTCAGCACAGCCTGCTGCGTCACCGAGAGCTTCTTAGGCACCGTCGGCCTTCCCCCTAACATAATTGCTTCGATTCTAACGGTTAGAAAAGCGATTCTAAACCGTTCTATGGTGTGGCATACATAAAGGCAACTTTGATGTCCGACCGTTAGTTGAAGTTTGTTTTGCCTTTGTTACTGTACTACTGAAGTTGTCATTGTCATTCTGCAATTTGCTTTGAAGAGCAAAAGTGAATTAGCTACCAATCATGGACGAGGATATTCAAGCTGTAGTGATTGACAATGGCTCAGGCATGTGTAAGGCTGGATTCGCAGGGGATGACGCGCCTCGAGCAGTGTATCCGTCCATTGTGGGGATGCCCAAGCACTTGGGTATCATGGTAGGGATGAACCAGAAAGATGCCTACATTGGAGATGAAGCTCAAGCGAAACGTGGTGTCTTGACGCTGAGATATCCGATTGAACATGGGATCGTCACTAATTGGGACGACATGGAGAAGATCTGGAGCCACACGTTCTACAACGAGCTGCGAGTAGCTCCGGAGGAGCATCCAGTGCTGCTAACGGAGGCTCCGCTCAACCCCAAGGCCAACCGCGAGAGAATGACGCAGATCATGTTCGAGACATTCAACGTCCCAGCGATGTACGTGAATATCCAAGCTGTGCTGTCACTGTACGCCTCTGGGCGAACTACGGGCTGTGTGCTTGATTCGGGAGATGGGGTCTCGCACACGGTGCCCATTTACGAGGGCTACGCACTGCCACATGCTATTGTGCGGCTGGATCTGGCTGGAAGAGACTTGACTGACTACATGATGAAGATCCTGACCGAGCGTGGTTACTCGTTCACGACAACAGCAGAACGAGAAATTGTCCGGGACATCAAGGAGAAGTTGACTTATGTAGCTATGGACTTTGAAGAAGAAATGACAAGAGCTGCGCAGTCCTCCGTGCTTGACAAGACGTACGAACTACCTGATGGGAATGTCGTTGTGATCGGGAATGAGCGCTTCCGAACCCCGGAGGTTCTCTTTAACCCGTCCATGATTGGTCGTGAGTGTGCTGGAGTCCACGAGTGTGCTTTCCAAACGATCATGAAGTGCGACGTCGACATCCGTCGAGATCTGTACAGCAATGTGGTGCTTTCGGGTGGATCAACCATGTTCCCAGGAATTGGAGACCGCATGACTAAGGAGATGGCTGTGGTGTTCGTTAGAAACGAAGACACGGAGAAGGGAGCCGGCGGTGCTCCCTGGTAGTTAGCCGTTGTTGTATTGCTCAGTAAATAGCAAAGTGAATAGCTGTTGTAGTCTACATGGTCCTAGTTGTCTTGGGTCCAATGGTTGGACATGAGCTGTGTCAACACAGGACGCGTAACGTTGTATCTTGTCATCTTGAGTGTCGATATGCCGTATACAGGTTTGTCGATACTCTGGATATTGTAGATGATTTGTTTCCTTCAACTAAATATGTAGGTAGAGCTGGCTGGCTTAATACATGCATGCGTAGCCTGCACTACACTGCCCCTCCAAGCCTGCTCCGCATACAGATAGAGTGTAGTCACCAATAGTGATCAGTATTGTCATTGTGACGTCGCCGTTTTATCGTTATGACGTGATTGGGTACGACTGATGATAATGCACGTTTCTGTAACGTTATTTCATTGGTCGTTGATTGAAATGCCCCGGCCATAACTATACCTAGTGCAACCAGTTGAAGTTGATTTGAAATAATTAATAATGAGATCAATATTGATCAGAATCAATTCGGAATTGCACCATATTATAGATATACTCCAACACTATATGTTAGTGCGCAATTGAGGAGGATTGGCAAATATGGGTTTGTTTTGGCAAAAGTATGCAAAATTGTTTATTGAAATTTAGACTGGTGGTCTTTCCAATATGTCCGCAACTTACTATCTTGCTCCTGAATGTACTGATCCACTAGAACGTGTACTTCTTTGGCCAGAGATGTCAGCGGCTCCCAGGAGTCTTCTACAGACTCCAAGCCTTTCCAGTTGACTAAAATCTCATAGTCTTTGATGGACTTGTTCCATCGATGCTTTTTCAGCTCGTTGATCGCCAGGATGATGCCCTGGGAAGCCACGTGTTCTAGGATTTCCTCAGTTACGTCCAGACTTTGATCTGCGTAGAACTTTAGACGTGATGGATGGACATCTAGTTCACTTCCTGTGACTAAATGGCGGATCCGGAAGGAATGCACATCAGCACGAACCACCTTGTATGGTCCTTGCCAGGTAACTAGTAGCTTGTCGCCCTTTTTTTCGTCTACACGAGAGCGAAGTACGTAGTCGCCCACATCAAAGTTCACTATGTTCTCTCCCCGCTCTTTCTTTTTGTTAAGGAGCCGTTGCTTCAGCTTTTGGTCTGCTATGGACTGGTGCATTGCGCACAGGCTGTCTCGCAACGCAGCTATGTGCTGGGAGATGGCTTCAGAGTCGTGTGGCACGGTAACCAACTTCTTGGTACCGCCATGGTAAAATTCTGCTAGTGGAGTCGGGCACGGAAGCCCGGTGAATAGCTCGACTGGAGCTCGGTTGCCAAGTGACGGCAGAGCTGTATGGTTTAGGCTAGCTTGTACTAGCGGAACTAAATAGACCCAATCTCGACTGGAGATTTTGTACTCTAGGATCATAGCTCGTAGCACTTGAAGGATATCGCGGTTGACGCGCTCCACTGACCCATTTATCCATGGACTGTAAGCTAGAGTGAATTTCTGCAAGCTCTTGAGCCTTTTGCAAAGCTCTGCCACTACCTCATTCTTGAAATGAGTACCATTGTCGCTTACCCACAGTGGTGGAGCGCCAAAACGACTATGCCAGTCGAGGATGGCTGCCGTTGCGACAGCACTGTCCGCTGTATCGCACACGACCAGCTCACAGAAATGTGTGGCATGATCCTTCAACACTAGCAGGTACTTACTTGTGCCGAAAGATTCACCAATGAACAGGTAGTCCCAATGTAGAACACCGTTTCGTTCAGTACAGTCAATGGTCTCGCTCCATGGTCGATGAACCATACGCCCACCCTTCACATGCGGACAGAGTAGGCAGGTCGCCACGAACGCGTGCACGACGTTTCGGAGGTTCGGAATGTGGAACAAACGACGCAAGTGATTTACCATCGCCTGTTCACCGCGGTGGCCCTGGGCCCCACAATGGGCAATGATGCAGAGTCGCTGTGTCAAGTCCGAGCTCGCTTGTGGAATCCAAATCTTCTGATCGATTCTCAACACGTTGTCCTTGTCCCGTTCCGAGCCTGCAGGAGCCTGATGTTGGCGCTGCGCAACAACGATCTCGTTGAGGGACGGCCAGACGAATCCTTCGTCGTCCAGAGGTCGTAGGATCTGTCTGGTCCGTGTCTTAGTCGGAGGTTGCTGCTTGGTCCTTTTCCTGGTAAAACGCTTCAACTTGATTGTAGTCTGCGGCTGACCAGCCCATCTTGACAGCATGTCAGCCCAGACATTGCTCACACCGTCTACATGCTCGATAATATAGCGGTAAGGCATCAGCTTCAAGGCCCATCTAAGTAGCTTGCCTCTGATGTGCTTCTTAATACTCACATGGGGTGCGAATACATGAATGAGGTTGCGGTGGTCGCAGAATAACCGGAACGGCTTGGGTCGCATCAATAGGTAGTCAAGTTTTTCACAAGCAACTACGATTGGATACGCCTCCTTTTCGATCACGGTCCAGTTCTGCTGAGCACCCTTGAACGTGCCGCTGAGGCACGTCAACAACTTATGCTGTTGCTCTGCAACTGGCACTCGAGGATCATAATCTGCTACCTGGCTCACAATAACCGACCAACCTCTGTCAGATGCATCTGAGCACACAACAGTCGTGGCGGCGTCGTCAGGTAGAGCTAGAGTGGCTGATGTAGCTAACAGTTCCTTCACCTGGTCGTACGCACCTCGCTCGGCTTCTGTCAGTGTGACAGAGATACCAGCGGCGACACGCTTTGTGCGCTTCCCGTTTTTTAGAGCAGAATCTAAACGCATTTGAAGTGGCTCCACTTGACGGGCATAGTCAACCAGCGACTCTCTCATCCAGTTAGCTGCGCACAAAAACTGTTGCAGTTCGCCCGCAGTAGTAGGATAAGGCATTGATCTTAACGCGTCAATGCGTGTTGGGTCGTGCGCCACACCATCACTGTTAATGATGCGCCCACACCATTTCACCGACCTCTGGTACAGGCTGCTCTTGGACGCGCTGAGCTTGAGCCCTGCAGCAGCCACCAAGTCGAAGAACTCTTCCAACTTAACGACATAAGTGTCAATGTCATCCGCGAATAGCAGGATGTCGTCGATCCAAATGACTAGCGACGTATACAGAAGCGAATCGAAACACTTTTCCATCGTCTGCTGGAAGTGCACAGCGGCATCACAGCATCCCTGAGGAACTCGACGAGGAGTGTATATTTTGCCGTCCGTAATGTAGGACAGTAACTCCTGACTAAACTCTGCTAGTGGTAGCTGCCAAAACCCTTTAAGTAGGTCAAACAAACCATAGTGATGCTTGCCTTTGGTATGCTCCAGCAACGTCGCCATATGCGGCATCGTGCTGATGAGAGCCTCAATGAGATCGTTTACCAGTCGGTAGTCGCATGTCTGCCGGTATTCATCAGTACTCGTGCCATGCTTGCGCACAGGAAGTACCGGACTGGCCCAACGACTGTTCGGGTTTTCATACACCCAGCCGAGTTCAACCAACTTGCTGTTGAACTCACGCAGATAAACCCTGACGGCAGGTGGGTACCGCCGCGGCTTGCATTTTACCGCACTGGCACCTTCCTTGAGTCGGATTTGTAGTGGTTCTACGTTCGCTGGCGGGTCTTTGCCGAGTTGCAGTCTCCAGATGTCGTGCTTCGCGACGATGGCCCGGAGCTTGGTCTCCAACTTGCGAGGAAACCCGTTCTCTAAAGCCGTCGCCACTAATCTCTCAAGGGCATCTTGGAGGTCTTCGTTGGTGCATGGAGGGGCGATGTCAATTAGGTTGTCCTTCTCTTCAGACTCACCATCGTCCTCGTCGTCATTGCGGCCTGCAAGTTGTTCTAACTGTCGATCAACGTCGATACCAAGCGACAGTAACACGTCCTGCCCCAATATAAACTCTGGTTCGTCACTCTCAATGATGAGGCACTGGACCGGTCCATGGATCGCGACGGGGCCAGCGGCCGTATTCAACAAAAGGCGGAGGCAGACATAGGATTTGCACTCAACTTCACCGTCGCCAACTGTAGAATTGATGATCGGAGTCGCCAAAAGCTTCACCGTGACAGATGGGTCCAACTCCTTTAGCTGTTCGACGTGTTTCCGACTTATTGCAGTTCTATCCGCACCAGTATCGGCGCAGTAGGGCATGGATAACAGGTCGTTCAGCTTTACCGTCTTTTGTTCAGGCGGCAAACATTCCCTTAGGCGTTTGAACTTGGCCGAGGGTTTTTTGTTCGTGTCCCCACGATGTGCACGCAACTTACGGCGAATTTCAGCCTTTTGATCATCCGTCGCAGTCGTACACTCTGAAAGCCAATGCATCTCCTTGCAGTGCGGGCAAGGTGTCGGAGGAACTTTGGGTCGCTCTAACTCGGACTTAGCAGAAGGCTTCGAAACAGTCTTGCTGGTTTCAATTACTCGTTGCTTCTTGTTGGTCGGTTTTGGGGCAGCTCGTGCAGATCGCCCCTGATCACGATCACCTCGGTCGCGCTTGGCCCGTTTGAGGCTCTGGAACGCCTTTTCCTGATCCAAAGCTTTCAACAGAATGAGATCATGGAGGGCGACTTCATCTTCTTTCGCTTTGCGCGATTGAAAACGAATCGCCCTCTCCACTTCGTCGCGGAGCGCCTGTGGCTCAAGTGAAGCGATCAGGATTCGACATAGTTGCTGTCTACCATCAGAACCGGTGAAGAAAACTCTCCAACCGTGTTCGTCAATAATTTCATAGCACTTCTTGAAGTACTGAATGACGCGTTCGTTAACGTCGGACTCAGTTAAATCCATGCGTAATTGTTCACGCATCTCGACATCAATGTCAGGAACATCGTTGTTTTTGACACTATCGATAATCTTGTCAACCTCAGTCAAAATGTGACTATCAGTGACATCATCAATAGGGATTCTCCAACGCAGAAGACACCACATGCGCAGTAGTCCCTCGTCGAAAGTGCTTTTAACGGGGACGATTAGGTCACCCGAATTGTCCTTGGCGCGACTTCGAATCGTTTCCTCGTACTCGCGACGCTCACGCCGCCACTTTACGAGCGAGGCGTGCGAGGTGCTGGTCAGCCGAGGTGGTAGAATCGGCGTGAATATAGGCGCTACGGCCCGGTCATCATCAGCGTCAGCGGCCGTCGAGTCACTTGATCTTGTCTTGATCTTGGTCATGGTCTTGTTTTCCAGCGGAACAATCCGCTAAAGAATTCTTTGTGGTGTTCGTTAGAAACGAAGACACGGAGAAGGGAGCCGGCGGTGCTCCCTGGTAGTTAGCCGTTGTTGTATTGCTCAGTAAATAGCAAAGTGAATAGCTGTTGTAGTCTACATGGTCCTAGTTGTCTTGGGTCCAATGGTTGGACATGAGCTGTGTCAACACAGGACGCGTAACGTTGTATCTTGTCATCTTGAGTGTCGATATGCCGTATACAGGTTTGTCGATACTCTGGATATTGTAGATGATTTGTTTCCTTCAACTAAATATGTAGGTAGAGCTGGCTGGCTTAATACATGCATGCGTAGCCTGCACTACAATGGCCAAGTTAGCCCCAGCTGCGATGAAAGTGAAGATTATTACGCCGCCAGAACGCAAGTACTCGGTCTGGATTGGAGGCTCGATTCTCGCCTCACTCGCCACGTTCCAGCACATGTGGATCTCGAAGGCCGAGTATGATGAGTCGGGGCCGTCTATTGTTCACCGTAAATGCTTCTAGGAATGAGGTTTTGTCCGAAAGCAACGATCCAGAGGCTTTCTTTGACACTTTGAGGCTCAAGTGCTTCGGTGTCAAGGATATTTCTCTCTGTTTCGTCGGGTTCGTGGATTGATATTTGCCAACAATTGAATTTATCCCAGCTGTGATTTCCTAAACATCAATTAAGCTCCATAAGCTGCCTCCAACTTGCTTAGACGCACTGCCTCCGCAAATTCTGTAATGGGCTTGGCTGTCCACATCGTAGGTCCTTTTCAAGATTTTCCCTTGCTCTTCACGCAACGAGCTTTCATAGTAGGCCAAATGGCCACCCGCCTTCGTCAAGCACAAAATCACATTTGGGCAGGACTCCACCAAAGCACGAGACGGTATCGCTGTTCGAACACTGATAGGATCATCTTCAGCGTTGATGCAGAGCAGCGGCACTTTGACGGCACGAAGTTTCTTGTCGGAAGACGCGTCTTCATAAAAAGCATCAGCATTCTTGTAGTTGAATAGTACACTTGTAAGAGTGTCGTCGAATTCGCGCACAGTTCGAGAAGCTCTAACAGCATCCATGTCGAGGCCTGGGTAACCTTCAAACTTCTCGGCAGCATTGCTCTGCATAACAGACGTTAGAGTTATACAGTTATCGTAAAAGTAGTATCCGCTTTACCTTTTCGAAGAAGAGCGCCTTCATGTTACGATTCAAAACCTTGTCATATGTTAGTCTGTTCAACAATGAGCCCGACAAGTTCTCCGACACTTTGGTTAAATTGAAAGGATTTCCAACCGATACAGCTCCTGTCAATGGCGTTCGATCACCTTCCTCACCGAGATACTTGACCAGCACGTTCGAGCCCATGGAGAACCCCACAGCCACAAAAGCTTCTTGTCCAAAGTCGTATGTTTTGGCCAATTGTTGCAACACGAAGCGAAGATCCTCCGTGTAGGCTGTGCAGTAGAGTTGAGCCGTCGTTAGAGGAGTGTTGGCACATCCACGAGCATTGAGCACCACACACTGCCAGCCGATCTTGTGCAACTGAGCAACAGTAAAGCGAATGTAATTCGCAGGACTACCTCCCGTAAGTCCTGGCAGCAGCAATACTGTACGTCGCGTTTGGTCCACATCTATCCAGGACGAACCCGTTGTCGAGGAAGATTTTCCGGGAAGTAATGCCCAGTCTAAAGACACAACTCCCCCGTCCGGCATATCCAGGAGCTGGCGTTTGTAGTTAATCTGCGGTCCACGCTCGTCGTTTGCGAACTTGATCGTCTGCAGGTGTCCATTGAACAAAAGCCACGACGGATGGTATTTGGTTTGCGCTGCATCAAAGCGAAACGATACTGTTACATGTGATAGCAGAATGCAACGCAATAAACAACTTACTCAAAGTAACACAATGCGACAGCAGCTTCTTGTTGGCAGGTGTCTTGCGGTAGATCAATCGTGGCGTCTCCGCATTACGAGCGAAATGCCAACGCAACAGAATTGACAGTAACGTGGGCCCCAGCACTTTCGTGGCCAGGTACAGAAGAATGACAGCGAACACCAAGCGAGCACGACGCTGTTGAGTCAACACGCGAGTGAAAGTATTCCCCATGACTTGTCACAAGTCACTTGCGTGTTTTCGAGGGTTTTCGTGAATGACGTGGCGAATGATCAGTCATTCGTTGCGAATGAGCCTGGCACTATCAGCGGTACTAGGAGGCTCCATATTATAGGAGGGTGCATTTCCCCCCGATGACGACGTACTTTGGAATCCCTTCATGCAAGCCTCGGACGAGCTTTTGAGGCCGTGCTCGTCCGAGGTTTTATTGCTCGTAGCCATTATCCTGAAAGGCACAGTACCACCGTTAATTAAAGTTTGCAGATTCGTAAATGCATTTGTTATTCTAATCAAGAAAGAGGAGAACAATATGAAAGGATTTAGTCATTCAGAATTCAAAACTGGCACATTGATGAATCACGTACTTCGAAGTACTTCTTGACTGTGACAAATCCCGATGTAGCTGGTCGGTGCCAGCGTATCACCTCTATCAGGAAGGAAGGAGGAGAGAGCGCGATGACGACGGAACGACTGCGAGCTCCCAGATCATAGTGCGGGATATAGAGTTCACCAGACGAACGTACATGTCCTCCTGCGTGTTGTACTCTGTGCGTGCGATGAACTTGACTAGGCACCCAGCCTCCCCTGTGTTTTCGTCCTGCCCTGCTGAAAATTCTACCCAGTTGGAGCTATCGACATACTCGAAGTTCGAGTCTCTCTCGACCATCTCGCGCACTTCTGGAGATGAGGGGTTGATCGAGTGGCGGCCGATAACATAACCTTTGTCGGTTTGCATCCGGAAGTTGAGAAAGATCATTCTCATGACCTTGTCGTGTTGCACAGGGTGTTCAATGTCCGTACCAGCGATGTACGTGCTGTCGTTGATAACCTGGAGTACCTCAAAGCGCAATTTGCGTCGGAATGGGGTTGATGTGGGCTTAGAGTCTCTTATCCAGCTGCTAACCATGGCTTGCTGTGCTGTGATCCCGACGAAAAACTTGGAGAAGCTCACGTAGAAATCTCCATCTGGGTTCGTTTCGTGCCTTACTTCCCAGCCAAAAGTTGCCGACGGCGGAAATGCACAACCTTTTCTTTCCCTCGACTGCTGAGGCATTTCGGGCATTGACGGGGAGCTTGGTGACTCCACGTCGGAGCTGTCTCCGTCCGGAACCTCAAAATGTGATACCAGTGGCTTCACTGTCTCTTCCATTGCTCTCATTTGCTGGTAACAGTTGCGTATATACTCGTTAGCTTGGTCCTCCGTCATCGGTACGAATTCATAGTCCGTAAAAAGCGTCGAGTCGTCCGTGGTAAGAGGGCACTCCAGCTCGAGCTCCTGTTTCCGATCTACCATCACTTGCTGAAATCTCCTGTGCGTCTTCTGCTTCTCCACCAACATTTGCTCCAGCAAGAACTTCTCCTCCTTCAACGTATGGGATAAATCAGCCAAAGCGTAGTAGTTCGCTTCTAACGCCATCGAATCTGAATCACCATTACTGTTGTTGCTGCTCGCGCGACGACGTTTCGCCACGGATTTCTCATTCAGATCCCGATAGTGTTTCTCCAATTGCTGCAGCGTCAACTTCATCCGTTCCACGTCATCTCGTTGCCGACGTCTTGCACGCTGCATCGACTCTCGATTCCGTTTCCGACGAATTTCCAGCGGCGTCAATTTCTTGTCTTCCTTAAGAGGCACACTTGCTTTTGCAGTTGCGGTTGTTTTAGCTGCAGGTTTCCGCTTCCGCTGCACCTTGACATTCTTCCCCATACAGTCTTTGCCTCTTATAGAAACCTTTTCTTCAACTTTCACCACTACCTCGTTTCCTTTATTCTTCGGATTCCGCGTTGATCTTGTCACGCGTTTTACAGGTTTTGCATCTGTATCCGTTTGAGAATCTTCAGATACCGCCACTTGTCTGGACGCAGTAGCAAGAGCACTAGACAGTACGCTATTTTCCACTTTGGTACGGGTCTGTTTGGCCTCAATAGCCACGGGGGAGATGGTTTCCCAGGGGTGCGTGGGCTCCACGAAGGCAGCAAGGGCCGCCTCCTGCTCATCCAGTAGGATCTCAACAGCTCCGAGACCCCCGTCAAGTTTCATATTAGCAGCTTTAGTATCATTTAGAGTCAGATCCCACCAGGCCGCAGCAGCTTGAGCTCCTCCTTCTCCCTGAGCCTCCAGATCCCCCCAGACGCCCATCATCGCGTCGTCAGGCTCCCCCAGAGCTTGGGTTTCGGTTGTTGTGGCGTCGTCCAGCAGGAAGTCGGCGTCTTCCGCAGCCAGGAGCTCGAGATCCACCGCCATGGAACGTTAACGAAGAGAAAAACAAAGAAGAAGAAGGTGCGCAAGGCAGCGACGGAATGGGAGTGGTCTAAAGGGTGGTGCTTCTTGGAGGGATTTGACGCTATTGCTCATCACTTTGTGTATCGGAAATTATACAGTCCATGTTTTTATGCCCATGTGTTTTTCATGTTTTAAACATGTTTGTCCATGTTTGTAATTTATGATTTTTATTTCAGTTTAAAATTCGAATTTGTTAAGGCGGGTGCTACAGCCCATGTTTTCTAAAAGGGATAGGTTAAGACACATATTCAAAACAAGTCATTTCTTTAAACATGATGACACCCTAACAAAACCATGGACAAAACATGGATCAATAGATTTTGGTTGGGATGGGTGTCACGGCAGAGATATCGCCCACAAATCCTTCGGGATAATATGAATCGAAGCTGTCAGAAGTGGAAGAATCGGCACTTTGAGCCCTAAAAACACCGGCCCAGCGTCTCACAGGGAAGAATAGACCTACGAATGGCCCCGGAGTAAAAGCTGGGGGCCGTTAGTGTCTCTAAAACGCTGCTGGCGTCAATTTAGTTTGCGCGCTCCTGTGAGATTTGTGGGATATTTCACCCCTTCCATTCTGAAAACATGGGCTGTAGATTTACCGATTTGTTAACCACCAATTCTGCCACCACCAATTCTGCCACGCGTCAGGAGAAGGTCGATCGCGCCTCCCTCGTTCCCGTCGCCCTGTAGCCACCACCCTCCCCGTACAGCACCCCCTCCCGCCGCCTTTACCACCCCCTCCGTCCAATCCCCCACCTGCGTGTGTATTCTGAGCTGGTAAGAGAGATGTCGTCGATTATTTGTCGTAGGTGCTGTCTAAACTAACAAACGTCATCCGTTTATAATCCATGTAGCGACGCTCTGTGACCACTGCAGAAATCCTACAAGCTGTGTCACCGCTTGTCAATTTCTAGTGTACGTGTCTTCGCTTGTTACAATCGCCATGATTTCACCATGTTTCTTACCATGGTTTTGTTACGTTTTTATTATGTTTTGGATATGTTTGGCCATGGTATATCAGTGTGTCCGAGCTGGATTTCGAACTCATTTCAAGATGCTACGGACTAAGAAAAGAGTTGTACAAATGGAGGAGGAGGAGGAAAGCGCAAGTAACGGAAGTTCCATGGAGCAGTCCAGTGTGGAAGAGAGTCTTTCTGAAAGAGGACCCGAGGTAGACCGCATTTCATACGCTCAACTTACAGAGAATATTGAGAGCAGTGGGACACCCGTGGCACTCTTAGCAGAGGCACAAAACGCAGCTGCATTGTCAGAAAAGGAAGATGACGATGACTCGGCGAGCTGTGACGAGATAGAAAGCAGCGAGAATACTTCGGCCGCCTCTCGTACTAGTCGGAAACGCACCTATGAAGACTGCGAAGATGAGCTGCACTATGTCCCAGAAATGAAAACATATCACAAAACATGGGAAGATTTCGAGACATACCTGAAAAGGTATCAGGAAGAAACGTGCACTGTGCTTGTTATCAGCGAAACTTTGAACGTTCGATTGCGAAACCGCCGTATTGAGCGCATGAAGATCCACGCTGGAAAAGATCCCGAAACGCTGCCGCTTGTACCCGAGGATCTGGATCCATTCGAGCGTGTTTACATTTGCACGCATGGGTGGAAAGCGCGTGTGCGCTCTAAAGGATCTCGGCCTGTGCATAGGATAAAAGGAGTGGGTTGCCAAGTTCGTTTCAGGGCTCAATTTGTGAAGATGTCTAGCGGGAAGTGGAGAATTCAAGTGAAGAATGCGTTTTATGGACACAGTCATCAGGTTTCTCAAGAAGTCTACAAGAAGTACCCTTCTGTTCGACAGGTGCCAGCTACGCATCCAGTAATGAAAGACGTGGAACTTATGGTCGCAAGTGGTGGAAAACCAAGTCGAATTTACGACTACATCCGCTCCAATACGTGTCATTACGTGCAGTTAACGGACGTGTATAATATGATCGCGAAGATCAAGAAGGCCGGTAAGTTTCGATCCCAGTAACAAGCGTGTGGGCCACTTGCTAATCTATATGTTTAAGGTGGATCTCTGAGTGACGAGGACTTGGTGGCGGAACTGCTTGTTAGCTTTGACATGGAAGCTCCTGGGAATGTTTCATCAGTGGATGAAAATGCGGAAGGTCATACAGCGGTGGTGACTATCAGTTCGGAGCACATGCGAAAGCTGTACAAGCGCTTCCCAGAGGTGCTTCTCATCGATTGCACTCACAAAACAAACAGGTACAGTCCATGTTTCGTTACGAGCTGAATCCATGTTTGCTAACTCCATGTTTTCGTTACGTTTCGCCCATGTTTTCGACATGGATTCAATTCAACGTGGAACATATAGGTACAACTACCAACTGTGTACTATGATGATAATGGACCAGTTTGGAAATGGACAAGCAGTACAGCACTCCGTAATTGAGCGCAATGCAGACTGGCATATGGTGAAGGCCGTCGAGCAGTTCCAGATTGTGAACGATTGGGAGCGGACTAAGGTCATTATGGTCGACAAGGACCTCAATGAGATCGAAGTGCTACGGAAAATGTTTCCCCACGCTCGCATACTTCTCTGCCACTTTCACGTTATTAAATGGTTGCGTGGAGCTGTGAGGGATGACAAGAAGTACGGAAGGTACACCAGTGACGTATTGAAGCAGATGGATTTCTGTGTATGGAATATGGTGTACTCGAAATCAGACAAAGATCTCGACGACCACTCCGGCGTGTTTAAGGCTCTTGCTGGGCGTAATGGACAAACTTCGCTCTGGAACTACTTTGAAACGAACTGGTTGCAGTGCAAAGATATGTGGGTCATGTGCTATCGAATGGACCTCCCTCATTTCACGAACAACACTAACAACCGTCTCGAAAATTTCTTTGGCAAGCTGAAGGCAGACTTGGATAGCTCGATGTCAATGGCTCAGTGCTTGGATACGATCATCCGGTACCAAAGACGAAAAGAAGATGACTACATCACACGTGTGATCATGCCAGGAACACTCCGAAATATCAACTACGGAGAGGAGATGAATCAATTCATGGGAATGACAAGTGAATGGCTCGCTGATGTGTTCCTGAGTGAGTACAGTTTTGCGGTAGACCCTGACTCTCCATTGCGTTATGAGATGGAAGACGAAGACTTGTACGTGACATTTCGCTGTGGTGACAAAGTGCATCGCGTCGACAAATTCTCATGGTTGTGTTCGTGCGAGTTTTCGAAGACGATGCTGTTACCCTGTCGTCACGGGATGATGTATCGGAAACATGTTTTTCATTTAATGACAATCCCGTATGCATCGGTTCCTGCAAGGTAAGCTCATTTATTCAAACCATGTAATCAACATGGTTTCAGCATGGTTTCAACATGGTTTGTAGTTGTATTAACTTCCATGTTTTGATATGTTTCTACCATGGTTTTGCTACGGATGTATCTCTAAAAGATGGTTACGCGTAGGTACATTAGACGAGGAACTGGTTTCAATCGACATCCCCCTGCGCATTAGCACAGGGAGCCACGAAATCCAGCGTAAAAAGCGGATATCCGAGCGAGAAAGGTTCAAGAGTGCGCAGGATGTATTCGGTCGGATTTCCTCGGAGCTTGTGGACCTACCCGAAGAGAAATTCCACACAGCGCTAGCTTTTTTGGAGGACTGGTGGGGTAATCTGCGCCAAGGGGAGGTTTCAATGTGTAGTCGAAGCAAAAACCAGGATGCAAGGAGTGTCGTGGCTCCACAATCAGAGGTTGAACCTGATTTTCTAGAAGAAAAACTCGAACCTGTACTAGAACGCGAGCCATCAGACAACGAACATGAACCCACAAAGCCGAAGATAAAGCCGTTTAATCCTAGGCGACGTGTGGGTAGGCCGAAGAAGAACAGAGCTGCAGATGATGCACGGGAACGTCGCGATCGAAAAGAGTTCAACGAAGGGTCAAAACTTCGGAGCGCGTTACGTGGTGATGATGTGGTGGATGTGGTGAAGTTTTTTACGGCGCGACAGCCGCCCCTTATGGAGTTGTCATCGTTTATTAAAACGTACGAGGTTCGAAATTATCGCTTCGAAGACAAAGACCTGAGTGTGGAGAAACGGAAGCCCGATTCAAATATCGTGTGTTACCTACTTCCGAAGGCTATTGTAGCAGAAGCGCTGAAGCGGATTGGCCGCGCAGCGCCTTTAGAAACGGTGGATCTTACGTCTCAACCAGACTCATGTAGTGAGTGCTGGATCTGTACAATTAAAGGCGTTGGCGACTTTACGCATCTCCAGTTAATGGCGATGCAGTATCTCAACAATTTAGCGAAGACGTGCAGAGACGGAATGCAATGCTACTCGTGGGTGATGAATGATGTGGATGGGGCTGAAGATCACAAATATGCAGCCGAGTTGGGCAAACGGATTTTAAAAGCGTGGCCGTACGAGAAACTTCCTGGATTTTCATTCGACCTGGGGTGGAGTCATCTGTATTCCGCACGAGCTCGCTGTTGGTACAATGATAACCTGATCTACGCTTTTATGGTAGTGCTTGGGGACCAATACTCAAACAATACGACCATTTTTTTGCCGCAACTCAGTACTCCTACGGCTGATAAAGGCAACCGGATTCCCGCCTCAACTCTCGACTCAGTGGCAGGAGCTGAAAAGGACATTATCTTTATGCCAATGAATCTCAACGGAACGCATTGGGTATGCCTAGTCGTGGACAAGATACGGACAACTATCCACACTTACGATAGTTTCGACAAGAGAGCTACTCAGAACTTGCTGGGTGAGCTGGCGGAAGAACTGAACGAAAAGTGCTTCCCAGAAAAGCATAGAATCGTGGTGGTACACAGTCCAATACAAAAAGATGGCTACAACTGCGGGTTGTTCGTCTGCCTTTACTTCTGGCGGCGTTTATTCAAGGATGCTGGTAACGACTACACATCTACAGGGTTGCAGCGTCGTCGTTGGGATGTTTTTCGCTCTGTGGTGGAATTTAGCGATTCGGCAAGCTCGAACAAGTCAGGTGTGAGTGAAGAGCGTCAATAACTTCATCAATTCACTTTTTCATTGTTTTGCATGTTTTCGGCATGTTTTCGGCATGTTTTCACTGTAGTTTCACGTTTTTAAATGCTGGACTTATCCTGGTAAAGAGTACTACTTTGTGCCGATGCTCAGCCGTCTTCCTCAGTCTTCATTTTTCACGGCGTCCTCGTAACATGATTTGGGCATGCTTTCATCTCCGTAATATATCATGGCCATGTTTTACCATGTTGGTAATTTATATTTGGAAACATGGAGAAACAATGGGCCAACATGGAAAATCTACTTGTACGGAAAACGTCGTGCATATCTAGTGTTTTGTATGCATTTCGTGGTTCATGATGGTTGGCGAATTCCCTCCATCGAAAATGGCACGTATACAAAAGCCAAGGTATAATCCGACCATGCCAAATGTACTGGAAATCGTCGTGCATTTTGCACGAAATTACTAACAGTATTTTAATCGGTACAAATTCAAGCTAAAAAGCAATCAGAACTTAACATGTTTTTGCGTTTAGTTCACGAGCAAGCGTGCGCCACGATAGCTGACCCAGTCGACGCCCTCTTCCCTTATTTGAAGTCGGCGAGAAAGGAAGGCGGACCTTAACTTGCTCATATAAAAGACCAGCTGCATCTGAAGAGCTGTACGCTCGCTGGACCTCATCGTTCGTTAGCAACTCCTGAATCAATAGCATCATACGTCTTAACTCCGAAAGTCTGATTTTCTTGAGGCGTGAGGACATGTCATGCTTCGTAAGTAGTCTTAGTGGCGGCCGACCCGCGCACCAGAGTTGCCAAACAACTCTAACGGTCCCCATAGGCAGCTGAAATTCCTTGGGAACTCGATGAAAGCTACCATCCCATGTGTACAGTTCACCCTGTACAGTGGCCGCATGAGTAGTATGGCTTTCAGGTACATGTACTGGGTCGTTGCCTTGCTGTGTATGGAGAGAAAAGTTTGATCGTGCTAATACAGCGGCAAATGCGGTCTCCAATGCCTCCATAGTCATGACGGACCCGTTAATGTGACGTTTGAGGGTCGCTTCAAAGACAGCAGTAAGATTCTCTCTCATAGCTGCAAGCTCGGCCTTGTAACTTGCCAACTCTACCATTAACCCAACGTGTGGAGGAATTCCAGTTGGAGCAATGCAATCATCCCCTTGGCAATTTCGACACTCAATACGCTGGCTGAGCCATTCAAATTGAGCCTCATTATTAGCGCTAAACAGCGGTGTAGAGAAGAGAAGGTGTGTTGAGGGTAACGTTTGCTGTAGAAATGTCTTGTGATAGAGTAAAGATGCCAATCCAAACTGACAAACGGCGACGTTCAGTGGTATTTTCGTACAACCACTCCACAAAGCGAGCCAACGCTCTCAGGTAAATGTACTTGGTTTTCTCCGCAGTAGTATTCTCCAGAACTTCGCCCACACGCGCATCGAGATCATCCATTTTCGCAAAGTGACTTTTCAAGAACTACACTTTATTTTTCAACCAATCACAATTCATCATACTTTTTGCACTACGAATTCCATCTATCTATACATGTTTTCACTTACCTAACCCTTTTTGAAAACATGGACGGTATGGGTCGCCCAAAAGTGTATTGATGATGTGGTTCATTGATTCTACATGATTGGTGGAAATGAATGTTTCGTTTTTCCACTAATCACACACGCGATCATTTCCAGCATTAGGGGGAGTCAAACCTGACGTAAACTTTCCAAAAATGACATGTCAATTTTAAAAATCACATGTATCGTTTTGAGGAATACAAAATGTCATTTCAAACATCAACCACCTCGGAAGGTGGGTGATATTCGGAATGCATGTTGGATATCACACTCAGATTTTACAGTCATTTTTTCGAAATGAACGTGTGATATTTCGGTTTTTAGCCAAGGTTTGACTCCCCCTATTATTGCTTTACATACCTGTTCAGTATGGATAATGACTGCCATCAACCATGCAATAACTCAAGGCTGCACTAGCCTCTGGTCTGTCTTGGAGTTGAGGGAGGTCGTGGACCAAGTCGTGGTGCTGCAAAGTCCCCGCCTCATTCCTTGTCCTGTCTGTGGCTGTGGTCCGGGGAAACTGATCGCGTGAAGTAGGCCAGAGGAAATATGGCTCACCTGTACATGTATTTCCAGGCACAGATCGTCTACATGCACAGCTTGGAATCCAAGTTGAATTGGTGTAATAATTGATTAACGAGTTACTACGTAGTAGATACTAACTGCTCTTGCATCTGTGTCCGACAGTTTAGAACACTTCGAATGTGGATCCTAGAATAATAATAATAATAGTTGCACGAGTTAACTGTACTTGGATGCCACAAGGAAGATTGCCATCGTCATGTTGATCTTTAAATGGTTTTGGGCGAACCATCTTTATGGTTTTTCATAAGTATTGGCCAAAGAGGACGTCTTACGCGCAAATTTATCTGTTGGAATGAAACATGTCACTGACTTACACTGCATGAATGGCTAAAACGCGCTTGCAAAACAAGCTCCGAGTGGTGGGCACCGCAAAGTACGTATTTACGGGACTCCGACGACCGGGCTTGGGGTCGGGAACTTGGTGTAGTAGAGCTTGCGCTGAGCGACGGGGCTCGGAGTAGGGAACTTGGTGTAGTAAAGCTTGCGGACGTTAGGCGTGCTTTTTTCAGCATTGACGCTGTCAGCAGCAGTGACCGACGAGAAGCACACGACAGTGGCGATAGCGGCGATGACAAACGTCTTGAGGAGCTGCATGGTTCTTGGCGTAGACTTGTGAGGCTTGAGAAAAATTGTCGAATGAATAGAGCGCTGACTGGCCTGAACTTCATTGCTTGCTGTCGTTTAAATGTATTATACCATATGCTGACAGGACAGATCATCATGAAATGTAGTTCAAGGATTGCAAAAAGGTTAGTCTTCAGTGTTTATGGCGCCACCCCGCAACTGCACCACAGTACGCATGCACGTTTACACTCACATAAGCTCGAAATATCGAGCACTTATTTGCGACTTGCATCTTCAGGACTCCCAATTTAAAATGCATATAGTGTATTCCCACTCCTGGGAAAAATTTACAGTCCGTAAATGTTGTGGTGCTTTCATGGACATGTCATGCCTGATGGTAGCACAGAAGCAGGATGATCCTGAGGATCGGCCGATGGATAATCTGTTCAAACAGTGTTTTGGGCTGTCAACGTGCAACGCGTGACGCTTTGTGGCAAAACTCTTGACTCAGATGAACACCTTTAGCCAAATAAATATCTTACGCTGACGATAACGTTCTCCTGTATACATTTATTTCACGTACATCAGAGTCAGAATTACAGCAAACTGAGGCGAGTGCTCAGTGAGGATGTAAGGCGTGAGCACTGCTCACGCCTTACATCACGTGATCAGCGATACACATGTACAAAACGAATGACATCAGTGATGTGTTTAGGCACTGTATCATCTGTTCAAAAAAGCAGCTTTGGGTACACTGTACCCAAATGTCCAAAAACCGACGTGGACCACATTGTGTTAAAAACATGTGGCCCACATTATTTATACCTGCCACAAAAGTGTCCGCCGCCAAAAGTCTCGCCCATGGCGACTCCCATCGACTTGAGCGCGTCTACCTCCGCTTCTACGGCACCTTCCTCCATCCCAGCCGCCCCCGCATCAAACCCATTGTCTGGCACATCTAACGCACCTGCTCCCACTTTATTAAATGCAGTACAACCTCTGCAAGCTGTCTCGAACTCCGATGGCTTCCATCAAACCGACAACGACTCAGAAGGCGCTAAAGCCGTCGCAGTGCCGCGCTGCAGCACTTGGTTCGCCATGGATAAGATCAACCCCATCGAGAAGCGTATGCTACCCGAGTTTTTCGCGGAGAACGTCTCAAAAACGGCCGAAATCTACCTTAAATACCGCAACTACATGGTGCACGCCTACAGGCAGCAACCGGGCGTTTATCTGACGGCAACAGCCTGTCGTCGCAACTTGGCAGGTGATGCGTGTGCTATACTGAGAGTTCATGAGTTTTTGACCCACTGGGGACTCATTAACTTTCATGTTCCTCCTCACGCGATGCCTCCTGCTGTTCACTCGAACTACGCACTTAAAACTGCTGAGTCTACAGCTAATAACAGGGAACTGGGGCCCGTATCAATGCTCGTGGCTGCTAAAAAGGAGAACTCCCGTCGAGTTGACACTCCACTGGGTTGTGAAGCTTGCGGCACGGCCAGAAGACCGGAGGACTCGTTCTTTGAACTGACACCCGAAGCCAAGAAGAAACTGACGAGCAATGGAGCTGCTACTGGAGGAAGCAGTGCGGCCCCCACGACTACAGCCAATGGGAAGACAGGTGAAGAAAAGGAAGTGACGGTGGGGGGCTTTGCTCTCCGACCTGGAAGCGGCATTTGTGAGGAGTGCTACATACGAGGAGCTTTTCCTGAAGGTTACGACGCCTCGGACTTCGTGCTTATGCCCACTGTGGCTAAGAACCTGTCGGCTGCTGCCAAATGGACACAAGAGGAGACGGATTTGCTGTTGGAGGCTGTGAGCAGTACCAGGACCAACGGAGTAAAGACCTCGGAGAGCGAAGACGATGGCGGGAGTTGCGATTGGAGCTTTGTCGCGTCGAAAGTGGGTACCAAGACAGCTGACGAGTGTTTACTGCACTTCTTAGAGATGCCGATGCTGAACCAGACGACGACGATTCAAGGGAACGGACTTGGGAACTCGATTCAATCCCTGAGACCGTTTACTGCTGGAGAAGCACTGAATGCGCCAGTACTGGACCTGGCGGCACTTGTTGAGCAGGTCGACCCGTTCGTTGCGAAGGCTGCTGCCCATGCTGCAATTGGAGCGATCAAGCGACTTCACACGATGCCCGCCAAAGAGCAGGAGACTTCTAAACCTGTGGATTCTACTGCAGGGGCGACTGGAGTTAAAGTTGAGAACTCAAGCTCAACTACTTCGCTTGAAGCTGCTGCAGAGGCCGTTGCCAGTAGCGCTGAGGCTGCGGGAGTTGCGTCTATCAAGGCTGAGGACGGCGACGTCACCATGGACGACGTGTCAACAGCAACTGAGTCAGCTTCCAAGACTGAAGATGGCAAGAAAGATGAACCTATCTCGAAGGAACTGATTGCTGTCACGGAAGAAGCAGCCAACGCCACGACTGTTGCCTTGTTGGCAGCTAGAGCCAAGAAGGTCGCGGAGGAAACAGCAAATGGCCCCGTGCGGGATCTTGTGAACCAATTGCTGGAGAATCAACTACGGCAGATGGAGCTCAAGATGCAACAGCTCAGTGTGTTGGAACAGGCCATCGTGGCGGAGAAGGAGCAGTTGGCCAAGGAGAAGTATCAGCTTTACGTGGATCGACTAGCCTTCTCCCAGGAGAAGCTGAACGGTCGATCTGCTTAGGGTGTCGTCTTAATACACGAAGAAATGGAGTTTCCTGCCTGTCACAAACGCGTTTCATCGGTTGGAAGGCGAAAATAGGCGTCTGGTAGTGTTGCATGGCAGGAATGGAGAAAGCTGAAGAAGAAACCCAAGTGACTGTGACGGTGGATTCCCCTAGTTGCGTGGTGCGAACAAAGGTACACATCTTAAATCGGAGTGAAACTTAAATCTCATACTTGTTTGTATTGCAGAACGATCAAGTTGTGCTGGATGCACTGGTTAGCTCTGTCAGCAACGTGAAGAGTGTTGAGCTGCGCCACTTTAACCTGGATCAGATCCCAATGGGCCAGCTTGACTCGCTGTTCGGTGGCTGTAGTCTAGAATGCCAAAGTTTGTCCCTGGAAAAGTGCTCAACTTCAGGAGATCGCTTCTTCGCCTCGATGACTGAACGATTGGCACGGAATCGCGTTCGACTGGTCCATTTCTGCGTGAGAAGGTAAGGAAACGTACGCCCCGTTAGCAAATGACTAATACATGAGAATTTGTTCTGCCTGCTCAGCTGTCAGCAGGTGACGATGACGTCTCTCATTGCCATGTCAACGTTGTTCACATCGTCTCTAGTGACACTGGAGTTGTCTTCCTGTAAACTGCCGCGTCAAGCTGGAATTATCTTGAGTCAATCGCTTCAAGGATGCACATCTCTGCGTCATCTCTTACTAGCCGACAACAACATCCGGGACGGTGGCTTACGTGCAATTGCTGATGCTTTGAAGTTGCTCAACATGTCCAGTAGTAGTGCTGTGGGGGCTGCCCTTGGTCAGGAAGAGCTCTTATCATCGTCAGTACTGGAGCAGCTGGATATTTCTCGGAATGGGATCACCTCAGCGGGCTTCGCGTCTTTAATGCAGCTCCCAGTGAGGTGTTTGAGTGCAGCGGGCAACGCAATAGAGAGTGGAGTTGGCGCGTTTGTTCAGAACAATGCTTCAAAGCTCGAAACACTCTGTTTATTCGGAAATCCACTGTCAGAAGATGGGAAACTCGAGTTGGTTCGCTCGCTCTTTCGCCGTCGAGACCGAACAGGGAAAAGTGCGTTAAGAGAATTGGATCTGAGGGTGTGTGGATTTAATTCGGCCGGCAGCTTGGATTTACTACAGCGCAGTTTCCTCCAAGCAGCAACTGCAGGACAGCAATGTTCTTTACAGACGCTTTACTTGGATAGCAGTGTGCTCCCCAACGACGCAGATGCAAGCGGTAAGCAATTCAATGAAGGCTGTGAGAGTCTGAAGATAGTCGCCAAGACCAATTTCCCTGCTCTACGTCTTTGTTTCCAGTCGGATTCACACATGGAACTGCCTGACCCGATCCAATTTATCCCAGCTAAAGTATCCAAGAAAGTGACGATGAACTCGTTGGCGTTGAGTAATGAACTGGAAGCAGTGGTAATGGCAACTAAGTCGAGCGTGAACGCCACGTTAGCTTCGGTTGCTAGTCTTCCCTCGTCTCCTACGTCGAATGAGGCCGTCATTCTCGAGCCTGTCCGGCCAACAGCTATTATCCAAGCCCACCCAGCACAGCCACCGACAATCAGCACTGCGGCTCTACCCGTGGCCCCACTGCCAATGCAACATGTCGATGTTGAGTATATTGTCAGCAAAACAATCGAGTGTATGAGCCACAACTTCGAGTTGCGTCTTGGACAATTTCTATCGAGGATGGAGACGCAGCAACACGAAAGGGTACGCAACAAAAAAATCCGCAAAAGATCCCGAATTATCTAAGTTTTGTTTTCTTTTTCCAGAACTCCTCGCAAGTACAAATTTTAGCTGCCAAGGTTGAGGCTTGTGAACGTGCATTACCGAGACTGGAAGCACGATTGGATATGCTAACAGATCGAGTTGCAGCTGGTAGCGCTCAGTTATCTAAGCTGCAGACGGACGTTGCTCTCCAGCTCCAGCAGATTCGGCAAGAAGCTTTAACCCAGCAAATGGGGAATAACCCTTACAGTTCCGGGTCTTTCATCGCCGCGCAATTGTCGCCGTCGGTGGCGCTTACTTCTCGGATGCAGTCGCAAATGGAAGAACTGGTTTCAACTCGGGTGCAAGCTATAGACCAGCGCTTGTATTCGGAACTGGACCGAGTACGTTCTACCAGTACACCTTCAGACCCGCATGCTGTCGTGAATGCTGTGTCGGTGCATTTGACACAATTCAAGCGCGAGTTTGACGCTAATCAAGCTGATGTTCTTCGTCAATTCAGTGAGACTGTGAGCGCAGATGGTCGACGCCTGGAAAAGCGGATAGAACAAGTTGAGACGCAGATTGAAAACATGGAGTCAGTGATCCAATCGGAACAGCAAGCATCACTCTTAGCGTTAGAGGCCATCTCAGACGCTTTCAAAGACCCAGCTATCGCGGTAGCGACAAGAAAAGTATGAAGTATGAATTGGCGCAAAGTTAGAAAAAGATTACTTCCAATTCTTTTGATGATTTGTGGATATTAAACTGTATTTGTGCTGTATTGAGAATTTACTTCTGAAGTATTGTGCAAGTTCAGTATTGTACTATTGTAATGTTAGCAAAACTGCATTTTCCTTGTATTGTACTACCGGTATTGTATTCAATGTATTGTTTTATATTTCATATATTGGGAAATAATTGCTTTTTCTAGTGTATTGCACTATTCGTATCGAAACACAGTATTGCATCTTCTTGTTTACAATGTTGCCCAAAAGACCATCGTAAACCATTCTTTATCCATCCCTCGGGCAACTGGCATACTTAGTTCAAGTGTGTATTGCCCACTACCCAAAGAAGTCAGTCAAAGAAGTCAAAGAAGGCTATGCTGTCGATGCAGGAGCCCAAGCGGCAGGCGTCGCTGGACAAGCGTCGACGCCGTAACCGCGAGGCCATGCAGCGGTCGCGTCAGAGAAACAAAGACCAGATGGAGGCCCTGCGTCTAGAAGCTCAACGATTGGAGGAAACACACGGGGCACTTTTGACTCAAGTGGACAAAACTCTGGCACAATTGTCCACCTCGGAGGCTCGAAATGGTCGCGTTGCAGCTCTCCAGCGACAATTGGAGGACGCTCGAGAGCAGGCGAACAAACTGATGCGACAGAATCGAAGCTTTCAGGACGAATTGGCGGACAGAGTCAAAGGGGAGGACAGAATGGAAGGATTACTGAAAGAATTGGTCCGGGATCAGGAAATCCAGGAACGAACTTATAAGCAATTGTGCCGAGAAATCCCTTCGGACTTGGGATTTGGGTTCACTCAGGAACAAGCGACTCAGGTCGTCTTAATATCAAGACAACAGAGGACGTCAGTGGACAAAGTGGGCTTTGCAAACACCCAAAGGGTCCATCTCTTTGGATGGACGACAATGCATCGTTTCCAGGACGCGAAGTTGTATTTCTCCTTTAAGAAAATCTTCAGGAACCGGTCGGCGATTCAGATGGCTGACCGCAACTGGGCGAACGAGATCAGGTTCGTGACGTATCGCAGTGCGTCAGAAGCAGCGACGCAGCAATTCCATGTAAGAGGAGATAATGCAGATTCTTGGATGATATTTCTGGATCTAATGGGATTTTTGATATTTTTCAGATTGTACAGAAGTTCAATGAAGATACTTATTTAATCGCCCGTGAGAAGGTGGATCCAGATAACGAAGGGGAACTTGTGCGGCTACTGTATCTTCGCTTCCGGCTTTCCGAGACAAACGGAAGTTACGCGGTTGTAACTCAGAGTATCCCACAAGACCGTTCAACTACAGACAGTTCACATGGGAGAATATGGGCAAATGACGCGTGCATGTGGAATCATTTTGTACCTGTGGTTGATGAAAACGGTGAAGAGCATTGTGAGATCCATTTGACAGGGAGTTCGGCTATTGGAGACCCACGAGCTGCAAGGACGAATGTGCTGGAAACAGTGATGGGCTTACTGCGGTGGGAGAATATCAATGTTGGACCAACTCTTTCTCTTACTGAAGCGTCGAGGCCAGATGGAGAGCGAGCAGGACTAACACCCGACACCAAAACGTAACTTTCTTCTTTTTCTTCTTTTACGAAAATGTATGATTAAACCCCATCGTTCTTGTCTTCCTGTAGAGCCGTATGCTCTGTCCTTAGAAGGTGAGAAGACAGCTTTCATAGTGGTGTTATATAGAATGTCATCTATTCGGCTCGCCGATCCTTGCTCGTCTTCGTGCCGTATGATCGTGGGAACAGTACGCCGATATTTAATCCGTTGTACTGTACAACTTGTACATCGTAATCTCTGTCGCCTCGATCCCAGCACAAAATGCGTCTCAAGTCTATCGTGGTTTTGGCCGCCATTTCTCTTCCTGTATACGTTGATGGTGCCCCAATAACAAGTTTGTTGTGGTTGCACTTCGCCGTCTACCTCGGCTGGATTCCTACCTCTAGGCACGCGCCTGGAGCACGCAGTCGGTGCGTGACAAGCGTGTGCCTTGAAGGGTCATAAGTTGAAGAGGGACGAACGGAGCTATCTGATTGGCTGATCCCAAATGATTGGCATGGTTAATGCCAGGGTCGGATTTGTGCATATCCAGTCCACATACAAAACTCAAGTGATTTACGTCATCAACGCCTATTATTGACCATAGCGTTGCCGACGTAAATGTATCTTCTGTATATGGATTTACATGTGATTAGGAGGAGTAAGGAGGCAAGTAGAAAGGAGTTAGCAAAGCAAGACAAGAAACAACTAACTCAATAAAGCTCACTTTCGGATTTCATTCCTTCTTCACACTCGACTACAAGCCTCGTTCGCATACTCTCAATTAAGTTTGCCGTTGGATTCAGCGGTCGTTAACAACCGGGAAGATGTCTTCAGCCAGAAGTTCTTGAAATCTTACGAGACACTTGACGACGCCAGCGAGGAAATAACTGGCTTGGACGCTCTAAAGCATCGAAGCTCTTCGACTCCAATAGTCTAAAGACTTTCCTGCGTCAGGACAAGAGTGGACTATCTATGGAGACGATCTTGTGGCTAGGGTGTTAGTGAAAGCCAAGAAAAACGCTGTAGCACAGCCAGATGTGGCGAAATTAGCCAGTGAACTCCATGCTGAGCTTCTCTCCAAGTGGTTAAAGGATGGTCAATCCACCGACGAAGCTTTTAAGGTGTTGAGGGTGGATATGGGCATCCAATAGCTCCATCTTCGGACTGATAAGGGTTATAGTCATCCAGTAGCTCCACCTTGGGACTGATAGGCCCTTAACTTAACAACATAGTCATCCAATAGCTCCATCTTCGGACTGATAGGGCCCTTATGGACTGATAGGGCCCTTATCAGTCCGAAGATGGAGCTATTGGATGACTATATTGTTAAGTTCAATTCCGACAAAGAACAAAGCGGGGCAGGAAACGATGTTACAGAGCGCACTTCAGACCCACTGGTCCAGCTTGATTCGTCGTAACATAACTGAATACACAGAAAAGAGGCCCTCATGCGGAATCGTCTTCTAAACTGATCAGCTGAGATACATCTCTGTCGATGTTAGGTCGGCGGCCCTTTCGCGAGCGAACGTCAATACGAGCTGAAGAATCTTGCACCCGAGTGTTGATGGAGAAAGCATCGTCGGGGGGGGAGAAGAAGTATTTTCAGTTTAGAACAACGCTTTTGTATTATTAATACTATTATTAATAATACCTCGTCACCTCCTACAACCAGTAATGAAATCATCATTGATGACCAGTGATGAATCATCACTGATGACTTTTGGTAGTGCACACAATTTACGCGTTTTATGTCGCCAACGGTACCAAAGGTACAGCAAAAGACCGTGTTAGACTACGCGTGTATACAGTGTAGTCGGTTAAACCGATCCCAAAGAGGATCAATCTAATAGACGGTGGGCACGTACATGTACATACAAGTGTAGCATATTAATCCCGTTATGCTGAAATTTACGGTCTCTCATGTACAAGGATACTGGTACCGGTAGTTGTGCTTTGTAAGTGTATGGCCACTCATCATTTCAGTTTTCAATTCACCCCAAAACCCCCAAAGTGATGCGTCTCCACGCGCTTGCGCTGTTATCTACTGCTCTATTGGCATGTATCGACGGTCTGTCAACCACCGACGCCTTCAAGTTGACGGCTGATGTGGCAGCCCCTCAGTCAAGGTTTTTGAGAAAATCTGAGCCCAAAATGAACGAAGAAAGAGCCTTCGAAGGCCTCACGTCAAAGGTTGACGACCTGATCGACACCACAAAGCTCCAAAAGTACAAACTCCAGTGGAGCAAGTTGCAGCTCGGCGACGACCTCGCAACCGTCCTCAAAAGCCCGGACGTGGCAAAGATTGCGAAATTCAATCTCAACAGACCTCCCGGGAGTCAAGTGTCGATGATTCGAAGAATCACAGCCAAGTACGGAGATGACATCGTGGCGCGTACGCTCGTGTCCATAGAGAGGAACGCAGATGACAACCCTGCGCTGCTCGCAATGGTTAAGCAACTTCGGGAGGGTCAAATTACCAATTGGCTGAAGAACGGAGAAACAGTCCCTGGAGTGGTTAGTAAATTGAAACTGGGCACGGATGAGTCCACTTTCCGTAGTAGAGCGCTGGTCGTGCTGGAAGATTTTATCAAGAAGTACAACGTTGCGAAACACGGGGATGAATCGCTGTTGAAGACGTTGACGGCCGTATACGGAGGCGAAGGTGAACTGGTGACGATGATCGCAAAAGCGAGGGTTGCCGGTCGCCCTCCCTATCGTTATGACCCCAAGTCAATCGAAAAGGCAGATGACATCGAGAGGCAGCTCATTAGCAAGTGGAGAAGTGAGAATCGGCCGAGTTTCAGCGTCATGAACAAGCTCAAATTTGATGACGACATTAACACGGCCCTGAGCGCTGGTAAGGTCAGGGTATTCTTCAAATACTCAGACAGTAAAACGTCGGTTTTTAAGCACCTTTCCGCGAAATACGGGGAAGCAGAAGTTGCAGTTGCGTTCGCGAAGGCGAAGGGAGGCTATTATGACAGCGTTGTGAAGGCATTGTACAAGAGACAAATGAATGGCTGGCTAAGCAACGGCGACACAGCGGAAAGAGTGTTCTCGATCCTGAAATTTAAGGAAACCGACGATTTCGTCTACAAACTGGACGCTCTTGAAGAGTACGTAAAGCTCCTGAAGACCAAGAACCCGGACGATGTCACGGATATATTCAACGTTTTGAAGAAAGGATTCGGCGCCGACGAAGATAAACTGGCAGTTGCTCTCGTTAGGCCGTACGCCGCAGAGATGACGGGGTACCAAAAGTCGCTGTTCAAGGACTGGGTGGCGCGAGACCTGGACCCAATGAGCGTTGCCGTCAATGTGTTCAAGGTGCCTGAGGCTGAAGTGGCAGCGCGACGCTACAATGCTCAGCTTAAAGCAATCATCAAGCAGTACACCAAGTTTTTCAAAGACACCAGCAGATTTAATTGAGATGCCTGCCGTTAGGGTCGGACGTTCTTAACCAGTTAGTCGATCTCGTTGTAAATGGCAAATACAAGATTCTTTTCTCAAATTGCTTTGATCTTTCTGTTACAGACAACTTCTGAAGATGTTCGTACTCGCTCCCTCTCTTACAGATTTCTCACTTTATAAGATAATCCTATTATTGGTTATACTGGGATAGCAAAGCATGAAATGCTGCTGCTGGTACAGCCCAAATCGCGTTAATTCGGACTGGTAACTGAAGCCGGTAACTGAAGCCAGTAACTGAAGCCGGTACTGAAAGGTGTTGACTTATAAATTGGGAAGGCTGAGTATATTATCCTGGGCAAGAACAAAGCTTTCCGCCTGTACCTTGACTCAATGGCACCCAGTATTAAAGATCAACCAATTGGGGTCACAGACAACACCACAATACATCCAGAGCCGGAGGAAGCCGCAAACACAGACAAAACGCCACCTACTGTCGTGAAAAAGGAATGGCATTATACAGTTCGAGCCAATAAGGCGTTGAAAATGGCTCTTGGAGGTTTGGATGGGACGACAGCTCGGCGTCGCGAGCACATCTTAGAGCGACTGGAGGAGGAGAAGATCATCAGTTTATCTTCGCTGTGTGCGAGTATATTCAGCATGGAGAAACACCGCGCGGAGATGAGTGTGGCCAATGCAGATGACGAAGAGGCGGTTCGCAGCACTGTAAACAGTTTGATGTCGCCTGCTGCAGTGGGGAAGGTGGATACTCGGTCGATATCTCGGATTGCAGCAGAGCTGGAATTGGAGAAAAAACTACGGCTGCTGCAACTTCCACTCCCCGCACGTAATGTTTCAACTACAAATTGTCGACGGATCTATTCAGGACTTGAACGAGACGGGTGACGTCGACAATGACATCTCCAACCAAGCTCAAGTCTCACTTCCAGGGATTGTGTTCTCTCGCGAATCAGTTTTGCATTCAATGCCCGTGCAATTGTACATCCAGATTTTCTCCGGTGGAGAAAATCTGACAGACGCAGAGTTTGCAATTGTTGAGGAAGCGATCGCCCACCAACGTACGTTTGATGCCATTCCGGAGGAACTTTGTAAAAAGATTTGGAGCCATGAGTCAGAGCACTCTAGCGGATCTGGGATTGGTATTACCACACAAGATCGGGATGAAGCACCTGGTTCAGATTCTTCGAGCCGGGTACACCGATGGCCAAGATGGCGTGCTGTCCCGGGCGTTGAAAGATAACGCACTTGGTGGTCTTTTCCGCTTTAACCAGCAGGTTCGAATTGTCTTAAACGAGAACGACGGCACGGACCACAACGTCTCTGCAACTAGCGACCAGATTGGTGCGGAGCGGCGCAGTGTGAACGAACTAGATTCGATCCGCATTGTTGGTTTTACAGAAAAGACGTACAGCTTCGCTAACACACTGCCACTGCAGTTTTCCTTCGAGTCGGTACGCGATGTTGATCGCTACTGGGAGGCAATGGAGTCTTTATGTCTGGAGCAAATGACAATGGAAGTGGAGAATCCACGGAGAAATAAACCGATTGTCAGCAAGGAGCCTAAACCTGTCAAGACGCGCGCTCGACGGATACTTCGTATTCTCGCGTGGATCTCGAAATCAAGGAAGCCTGTGACTAAGCGTAAACGTGAGGGAGAAGATGGAGATATGCCTCAGGTTAAAAGTAATGGCATAGTGTCAACTACCGTCCGACGTCGCAAGAAGCGACGACAAACTGAAGGCGAAGCGAATGATGGGGCCAGACGGAAGCACCGGAAGAAAACCCCTGATAAACTCGATGAAGTTCAGGCAACACCGGGAGCAATCACATGGAGTGATGCTGACGAGCAACTGTTAATGGAGTGCTTTATTGATAGTAGCAAGAGCCGGTGGCGAGTTGTCGTTCCACAAGGTTTGCAGCGTGAGAAGGAGCATGTGGCTTTTCGAAACCACACTGTTTCTCGAGGTCGATGCAGGTTCCATGCTTTACGACACGCACCGTCTCGGCGGTTAGTCGACGCTATGAAGAGAGATTTGGTGAATTGATGGAAACCGAGCCGCGGCAATCGGTCCGAAAACGTCAATCAGTAGGTGTCCGCAGATTCGCCACCTTTAGTGGTAAATATGAGGTATGGATCCTAGGAGGCAACGATGGCTCGATTTTCAAGAGGACGAGGACAGCGATGAAGCAGGGCCCGTTTCACATGCTCCCATCCAAGAGACGAGAGCGCGCCAGCAGCGTCGCCGTCGTACCCGATAATAGGCATCCTTTTCATCCCCATTTTCTCCTTTTACCGCTTTATTTGACACTTCGCCCCTAATCTTATTTGTGAAAGCTAATTGGCTATCCCAGCCTATTCTCTCTCGTTTCAAAAACCTATCGTTCGTCATAAATGATAACCCCTTGGTTCCCAACGTCGTAACTTACGACTTTCGGAAATGGTATCTCGTAAGTTACGACGAACTACCGTCGAACGATAGAAAAAGGCTCAGAAACGAAATTTCGATACATTAATCAAGTCAGTTTTCCCCCTCGCAACTGATGCAAGTCAGAAAGGGAAATTACAGAAACAGGACAGGATTAGTTTTAAAGGCATGGAGGCAGTTGCGCAAGAGCTCTGCAGACCGCTCATTCCAAAACTTTCAAGATAACAGCTTCGAATACGTGTAGCTCAGATAACTTCAGACAAAAAAACACTTACCCACAGAATAGATTTACCCCCAAATGGAAGATCTGCGTCGTAGACTAGTCGTAGACGCTTGTCCATCTTGACCGAAAATTCACTTCCCAGCATCGAAACTTCATCAGTGACAATAAGGCCAATGGAATTGTCAAATGTCAACCTCAACTGGGCTAGTTTTGCTGTTGAAATATGATCCCCATCACGGCCTATTTTAAACGCAGCATGACAAGTTTGACCATCAGGAAATTGACTTGCAGCCGCTCCAGTCGGACAAGTAATCACGGTTTTTAACCCTCGTTTCAGCAATTCTTCTCGTAGCTTATGAATTACGAAGGACTTTCCTGTACCGGCTCCCCCGTGCATTAACGTTAGTGTCTGTTCTGACTTTGGCTTGTCCAGGTGAGATAAGATCCAATCTATTATTTCTTGTTGCTCTGGAGGGGTGTTTGGAGTTTCTTGCGCTGCTGCCGGCCCTTCATGCACCAATGGGTCTGCAACAGTACCTGTTCCGGGTTTATGCAATGCTTCGGGGGATGTCGACGGTGAGACCTGTCTGTTAACGTTCATTTTTCGGATTCTTTTCATTTCTAACGATTGTTGAGGAGAATCAAGCACTGTTTTTGATAGACGCAGGCATGTAAGCTGGACACAGCAGCTGCACTGCTTGCGCCAATAGGAGATCTGTCAATTTCGTCAACACCCATCAGTGCAAAATACATTGCTTGCAGTGCTTCCACGCTGCCCCGATGGGTCGGATTTCCCAAAGCCGCAGCTCTTGTTAGCCAGTACATGTAGTCATCTCCACCGGGTAGCAATCCATCAGCTTCTGGTTAAGATCTTTCATAGCGATGCTTTGTTTTTTTCCTCATCATTGAGGTCAGTATCGTGATTATCTTTCCATCGACTGGCGTTTCTAGCTCTCCAGTCCAGACACATTTTCTCGTTCTCGTTACTTCGAATTCGTTTTTGGATAAAGTTGTGAACTTGCCGATAGCGTTGACGCATCAGGAAGGGGACAGAAGAGTTATCCCACAACGCGCACAAATCTGCTATGTCAGACTTATTCAAATCAAACTCCGGCCGTCCGCCATGGCTCCAGGGCACCGTAACAGCTGTAATTGTTTTGGCGATCGCATCCATTTTGTTTTTACTGCTTTGCGTTGTTCGTGGGCACGAAGGCGAAGAAGCACCTCCAAACATCGGTGTCAGGAACTTGACTCGTATGACAGCTTCATAGTGGTGGTAAAGTGGATGGTTAGGATCAAGACCAAACGTCTTACGACGTTTTCGACCACGTTGTAATGCTGTGTTTGGATCGTTCTTACGAGGCATGATATCAACAATTGAAGCGAATTCAGTTGGTGAATAGTCCAAAAACCATTTTCCGCGGAACTTATACGACTCCACTTCAGTCACAAAAACCGTTTTACCATCGATCTTGAATGCACGAGCACCTGCTGATCATTTAATCCAGTACTTTGAGGTAATTCGTCTGAATTTGCTAGTTCCTCAATGGTTTGTGTCACGGAGCTCATGCTACTTTGCTCTTGTTCAGAACTCATCAACACGTCAAAGTCTAACATATCCACAATGCTATTCATTTCACTAGCAGAGGACGATTTACTTTCTGCAGAAGCATCTTGGTCACTACCACCAGTGTCCACTTCCTGGTTTTGAAGTTCAGCGACAAAAGCTCGTGGGAAAACATACCAAAAAGTTTCGGATGACACATATGATTTGTTTCCAAGTAGTGCGTAAACCATCAACGATAATGACCACTCATGTGCCCCACCAAACGCATTTACAGTTCTTGTCGCTAAATATTGCGCAGTACGCATGGGTGTTCCACTGTCTTCAGCAACACTTGGATACTTTAGTGCATCTTCAAGAGCGGTTAACATCACACCGGCAGTATTTTTCAGCCCAGCACCTTCTTTTGACATATAATGTTGCTGGTATTCGTCAACCATGTCGCCGGAATCTTCTCCATTCAACACATTCGAATTGCAATGTGAACCCATCAAACAGAAGATTTGTTTCTACAAACATACCATTACACTCAGGACGATGTTGCTCCCAGGCCTGTGATGTGAGGTCGAAGAATTTCGCTCTGCTCGGTGTTCTAGCCTGTATCGAGCTTTTGTTGTTGCTCTTCGCTGAGCGGTCTACCAACGTAGTCATTTCCAAGCTTGCTAATGTGTAGCGGCTGCGTTTGCTCGGCATGAATACCTGCGGGACGACACAGGCGACACTGGGTTTTTCCACGACGCCCTTTCACGCATGTTTGTGAGTGGCAGTGTGTGTTTGTTGCAATCACCGATTTCTCAACTGCCCTCTGAAAGGCCAATAACCCTTTGCTGACAGAGGGTAGCGTGACTTCGCAAGCCCGTGGTAATGGATTACAATTTTGCTCATATTCCCATTCGGTAAGCCATGCTCTCGTATTAGCTGATAAGTGATTCGTACACACTGCATCCATCCACTCAGAAACATGCTGGCGAAGTTCCTCACATGAAGCACAACGCGTTAATACTTCCGGCGTTACTGATGAACCATAAACTGCCATGTACAAGTGCAAACGGCCATCTATCTGAGGCTCTACCACACCATTAAAGCCAGCCGCTTTCCCGTACGCGCCTGGATTTCGCTCGATATATGCACGGTTCTTTTTAATGTCTTGAGAAGCAGGGCATCGCAAAATTGAGTTCTGGATGAGCTTCATTCTTCGGTCAAATACAAATGCTGACAGTGCTGGGCATCTATTTGAAATGGAATGTCGAAGTCTAGGACTCTCTTTAATATTCTGCGGAAATTGTGCCCAGTGAAAATCTGATTCACCATATGTGCAGTTTTTATCGTTCCATGCTTTCAATTTTCTGAGCAACACGATTCGATGCAATGTCATGTCACCTTGTTCAGGTGGCACCACAGTAACCCAAAATTGTGGTAGCCCAAACCGAAAACGCATTGCTGCCAGCTTAGGCCGCGTAGAAGCACGTTCAAATGGCGAAAATGGCACAGTGCCCCCCACGACAGAGAGAATTCGCAATAACGAAGCATTCAATCGTTTTGCAGCAGGTGAGTCAGTGCCTTTTTTTGCTGATAAAAGGGCCGTCTTGAAATCAGATGAGCGTGATAACTGCCCTAACTTGGTCAGTGTCTTAGCGTGCGTGGTCACTGCCCTTGCTGCTTTTCGTACCGTTGCATGACGCTGTAATTGATCAAACAATGTCGCAATGAGGGGCAAGTTGCTTTCAAATCTTCCATCATAGTACTGCATCAAGTTTGAACGAAGTCATTAGGAAAGGATCCACATGGTAGCATGTCTCCTCCCATTATAAACAACGTAGGAAATGCGCCAGCGATCAAAATACCATTTTCACCCCACTCAACAATAGGATCTGCTCCTCTTCGAACGATAGCAATGTCTTCTTTTGCCCCAACAACATCAACCATAGCATCAATTATGACAGACCCCACCTTTTCAGTGTTGTTCACCGCTGGTTGAAGCACTGCTGACTGCTGAAATGATTATTTCCGATGTGGTTCCTGTGCCCATATCGGCACCATAACGCTCGGAATTGACAGCATCATCAACGGCATGCACGGCTTCCGTGTCGTTCACAATTACAGCACTTTCGATCGACTCTTCAAATTCTGCTAGCCTTCTTAGACCAGCAGAAGAATAATTAATTGCAATCCCCTCTTTGCGAGAAAAAAAAAACTATGCGTTTCTGTTAGAACACGAAGCCAACAAAAAGTACTATCAGATTGAAGCTCGTATAATCCACGGAACAAATGTTTTCGCACTCTCCATTCTTCTGAAGGCCCAATAAAAGTAACACGAGGCTTGCGATTGATATCAGTTGCAGGTAGTACTTTCGCGCATGCCTGAGGCCCACCGGAAGGGAAACAAATGGCATGGCCGCTACTATGTTTACCAGATAATGAAAGTTCCAGTCCAAAACATCGTGCTGGAGCAATACAATTCTTAGCAACCGGACTGAGCTCAGGAAGCGATTCACAGCGCCCGTAATCGTGCCCATTGGCAATGCGATACTTGGATTTTCGCGGGTTATACGCGCATTTCGAGCATAAATGAATACATCCTGTGTCCCTCACCAACTCAGGATTCAGAAAAAATACGTCCCATCCGATACTTGCAAAATTGGGCATGATTTCGGAGGATGTTTGCGGATAAATGATCATAACGCTCTGTGTACTCCCTCGTAGAAACTCGAAATGATTCCGGAAGGAGAGCCAACGGTAAACATACATGACCGCTTTGAGAGCCAACAAGAAATTCACAACACGATGCACACGCAAAAATACTGTAATTTGATGGATTTTTTTTTGACGATGTCTGGCATTGCTTGTACTCCAGTGAACCAGGAGGCGGATCCATTACACGTAGCAATCGCTCTTTTACCGAAACATCTTCACGAACATGTTCATCATTGAAGACGAAGGCACCCGGATGCCCTCCACAATAGTAATAGTAGGCCAAAGCTATCCTCGGGTCACTCGTAAAGTTCTGGCCCTTTGTCATTAACAGAATGTCTTCTTCAGCAATATTAATCTTCTCGAGTATTGAATCTGCGAGCAATTGCAAACGGTCACTACTGCTCATATCTTGTCCACTCCTGTCCTGCAATTGATGATTTGTGGGATCTATCGTCCCCCTTCGGTACAGGACGCGCCGGCTTCGGCGCGTTCGCATGGAGTTTAGCTTGACGTCGGCTAAACTCCTCTTGCATCGCAAAGCTGACAGCTTCCTCGAGAGTATTCGGATACTCTCGGAAGAGGTACGTCTTGACGGGACCGTCTCTCAGTCCCTTCATGAACGTGACGACCTTGGTCGCCTCGTCGACCGGGTTGGCCACTATGTTCGATACCAAGTATCGAGCACGCTGGGCATAGGAATGCACGTCATCCTTGCCCTGCTGCAGATCGAGGAACTCCGCCCTCGATCTGAACTCGTTCTTCGGGGGCTCAAACGCGAGCTTGAGCTCCTCCTTAAAACCTTCATACGTGCTGAAGCACGTAGGATCCGAGAGTCGGCGCCCATAGGGCCAACTCCTCGCGCGTCCGCCCAATCATGACATGGCGAACGCGACCTTTGACATCGGATCGACGATATGTCGAGCCGCAACGGCTGTGTCGAGCCGCAACGGCTGTGTCGAGTTCGACAAGCCAACGAAGGAGGGTCTCGTCCTCCTTCCCCGCATAGGTACTCACGTGGAGTTTCAACGACTCCACGCGTGGCTTCGGGGAAGCCACCGAGGCAGCAACATCTCGTTGCTCCTTAACAATGTACCCCAGAGCAACACCATGTTGCTCTGTCGGCGATAGCGTGCGAAGCATCGCCGCTACCGCTGCCTCACCAATGACTCGTGAGAGTCGTTGGAGCGCCTCCCACTCTGGATCCGAGAGGTGGGGGCAGTCCGTGCGCGTCACGGACTGGTCGTGGACCCCTCATCCATGGGGGAGTTCTCTACCCCGCGTTCGTATGACTCCATACGAACGAACAGCAGTCAGTCGTGGGACGGACTACAAAGTGCTACCAGGTGTAATAGGTCTACTAAGGCCTATTAGGTGGCGTACACGTGCGCTTACGTGTATGAGGAAGCGTGCAATTAATTAGACTTAATTTAATTATACTTACGTCCGTAAAATAATTAAATCAAATATAACAACAAAGCCGTGCGTTCGCCCGGAACAGCTCTGGATTTAACAAACGATTTCTGTGATTCTGGTGCACAAACAAAAGTATTCTGGAATCGATATACTGAGTCTGAAATTAATAGGGTTTATTAGTTGTAGCATAGTAAAAGTAGCGAGCTATTCTTCGTGCGTTAGAGTTTATAATCTCTGACGAGCCTCAACACAACCCAAGAGCGTCGGCATACCAGTGGTACATGGTATAAACGAAGTACCACTTGAAAGGCAACCAGTGTTTCACGACGTTTATAAAATAACGCAAAATTTTATTGAGCTGCTTCCACGGTGGCGGAAACCCGTCCTTATGTCGTAGCTGTAGCTACGAAGGTGTTGCTCGCAACACAGAACGAGTTGAGAATTGATTTTCTTCTTTTAATACATACACTTAATCGAACTTATATTTCGTACTCACGCCAAATCAATCCAATTGCTGACAGCGCGCGAACTTTCATTTTGCAGTGCCTCATCAAAGCACGAAATGCCAGCGACCATGAAAAAATGAACCAGATCTGTAATGTTGCTCGAATGTGTGGATATATTCGTCTATACAGGATAATTTACTATATGCAAGTATATACTATGTATCAGGTTTTTTTAAGTGGACCCATGGGGATGGGTCAACATTTTTAGATTTCATTAAAATCCAACAGGTTATTAAATATGTTTGTGCGCTTGACTTGATAACTACTATTTTCTCATGTGTTTAAACAATGTATGATCAGTAAAAGGATTCAGAGCTCATTCCAATCCCGCATAGGACTCTGGATAAATCCAGAGAATATTAAGACTGCAAAATACAGTAAAATGAGAACTGTTATTGAATTTGGCATAAGCCAATTATGGACCTCCTAAATCTGATTGCTATCTGTTTCTAAAGGTTCTGTCAATGTGAGGTTGACAGAATTCTGATTTCTCTTAAGAGCACTGATTGGTAGAAATGCTTCGCTTTCTACCAATAACATGCGTAAATGCACGCGAGCCATCCAATGATATGGCCCGCCCATGTATCCATTGGTGTGCTCCACACATTAAGGCCTGAGGTCCGTTTCCAACCTCTAACAGTTAGCGCAACTGTTAGAGTTACAAGTGGTGTAACCACTTGTACGTGTAACTCTGTTACAGATGCGATGAAAATCTGCCAAGTAGCGCTCCTCTGCATATGCTTGCAGAGTTATCAGCATCAAAAGTAGATAATCGATAGTGTAGTTGCCGTCCACAACCTCTTTGATGCGTCCCCACTTGGATTCCAGACGGTTATTCGTGTTGTTTTTCAAATGAGGTACGCGGCCTCGCTTGAACATGACCCACTCGTCCGTACAGGTATACCAGTGAGTCATGAAACTTTTGTAGAGTAGATTTTCTTCGTCATCACCGACGGTACACAGTAAGGCAGCCTTGAGATCATCGTATTCGACTTGGGACGCAGCATTTACCAGCCCCTTCATAATCACCTTCAGCCCCTTCGTTTCGGTCTTCCCAGCGTCACCCAAGCGCGCGCATTGCTTTTTCAGCCAGGTTTCCACGTGCCATCGACACAAAAGCTGTCTGGCATTAGGCCATGCGTTTGCCAACACCTCTTTTTCATGCAGCGCCTTGTCGGTCACCACCACTTGAATTTTGGTCCAGTCGGGGTTATTCTTCTTGAAGACATCCACAGCTATAGCAAGATTGGCTTCTCTTCCGACATCACTAGTGCATGGTGCACGTACTGGCCCTACATGCTCAAACGAATAGTCTAAGTTTCTGTTCATTTTCTGTATAATTTTGTACATCAATGCGTACCCGACCGAAGACATCGTGAATTACGAAGCTGAAGAGCTTATATATGTTTACATTGGTCCCATGGGTGGAATCTACCAGTACCACTTCTGGAAATGCTGCAAACAACCGCTTCATTCGTGCGGACTGAAATGTGATCACACGAACCACCCCAGTCTCGGCATCCACTACAAACTCAGCAGCATTCCCCGCATTTCCTTCGCAAAATTCGTCGAGCACCTTTAGCGCTCGCTCCCCGTCAGTAGCACCAGCATTAAAATGATGCCTGGCTTCTTGAATCATGTTATGAACGTCCCGCAAAACCGTTCGCTTACGCAGAACTCATAATGTGCGAATACCAGAAACGTACCGAAGTTATACAGAAATCTTACCTGCCTTGGATCGTAGATACTCCAGGATGCCCTTTGGTTTTGCGCCCGCCTTGCGCATCACAGCAACGTCGTCACGAAGCTTCGGGTCTGTTATGCGTCTGTTCTGCGAATAGTTGTACCACGTGTGTGAACTTAAGGCGGGTTGTGGGCACCGCTCGATTTCACCACCAGATGAAATCCAGAACGGGATGGCTTCATCTTCACACGGACGTTCAGTCGAGCACTACATCCAGTAGCCCGAACCTTTGTGTGTGACCTCTTTCCACTGCCCTTCGAAGCAAAAGGCATTCCGTGAGTGCACCTATACGTCTTGCTGTACGTCATCCAACTTTCCGGCAGCAACGTGCCTCCAGTTGCAGCTCTGGTTCTTTGATTCAACGGCGGCTTCACGCGCTGGCAAACCTCGCAAGCACGAACGTACTTGCGTACCCACTTATACTGGTGGTGCCAGTAGAAGTCACGCGTGAGAAGAGTGTATGTCTTCTCACGACCCGGATGCCCTGCCGTAGGGGCATCGTGGTACTCGAACATGACCCGCAGCCGCAGATCATGATCATTCGGAACGACAATGCGATCCGCATTGTCGTCTACTGCACTGTACAGCAGTAGCCCTTCGTGTACACGATAGCGGTGTACACGAGCTCGAAGGTGAGGAGTTAGCTTCCGACGTGCCTCGCCGGAAGGTGCTGCGAGGAACTCCAGCAGCTCCTTCGCGTCTGCATCCCTTGCATACGCGTCCTTCACGTCGTCAATCAACGATGACGACGGCACACTTGTCCTCACGACGCCAACACTGTTGGCGTCGACCGTCTCCGCATAATCAGGTCGACGCGATAACGCGTCGGCCACTACGTTGAGTCTTCCGGGTTTGTACTCCACCCGGAAGTTGTACTCCGCGAAGAAGGACAACCATCTCGCCATACGTTGCGAGATGTGCGGCGATTTAATCGCCGTACGTAGTGATGCATGGTCGGTGTAGACCACGAATGGTCTACTCCCAACTAAATACACTCGGAACTTTGCGAGTGCATACTTCATGGCAAGGAGCCCCTTGTCATGCACAGGGTAGTTGCGCTCAGCTGGCTTCAGCTGGTGCGACTGGTAGTAGACCACACGATGACGGCCCTCGTGATCGTGTTGCATCAATGTACATCCGATCGCGAAATCGGATGCATCACACACTACGTGGAATGGACGATCTTGGTCGGTGACGGCCAAGATCGGAGCCTCAGTCAAGCCCTGCTTGACTGCATCGAACGCCCCCTGGCATTCGGTCGTCCAAATCCACTCAGCTTCCTTCTGGAGAAGCTGTGACAGCGGGCGAATCTTGCCCGCGTAGTTCTCCACGTACTTGCACAAGTACGTGGCAAGCCCAAGGAACTGCCTGAGTTCCATCACATTGGATGGCGTGGGCCATTCATTGATCACTCTGACCTTCTCTGGGTCAGGGCGCACGCCGTCTTTCCCCACGAGACACCCCAGCACGGGTATCTCGTTCGCCCCGAAGATACACTTCTTCAGGTTCGCATAGAGCTTATGCTTCCTCATAAGCTCTAGCAGCTTCCGGAGATGCACCTTGTGCATCTCAATGTCCGTCTTCCCGTTCACAGCCCGGCTGTGGACGAACACATCGTCGAAATAACTCGGTGCGAAGTCGCGCACCGAGCGCAATAGATGAGTCACACATCTATTGAACATCGCAGGGGCATTCTTAAGTCCCTGCGGCATGACGAGCCACTCCCACAGCATACCGCTGGGAGTGCTTTCCGCTGTGAGAGGGATGTTCCTCTCACGCATGAGGATTTGATAGAATCCATCACGCAGATCTAGAGCACTGAAGACAGTGCTCAAGGCCATCGAATCGATGATCACATCTTTTCGCGGTATCGGCGTCTGCGCCGGTATCGTCGCATCGTTCAACTTGTTGTACGCATGAACGATGCGCCAGCCGCCCTGTGCCTTCTTGACACAGAACGTTGGGGCACTGTGCGGGGACTTCGATTCCCGCACTTGACCTGCAAGACGACGACTCTCGAAGAAGTCGTCGATCGCTTGAACTTGTTCACGCGGCAGTGGCCACTGCCGTGTACCGCAATACTTTGTGCCCGGCACGAGATCAATCTCGTGCTGTACGCCCTTGTCCTTCGGAAGCTCCGAAGGAATCTCGTCCGGGAGTACATCCTTGTACTCCCGCAGCACCTCATAGTAGGGACTCGTCTTCAACGAGTCCCAACTCTACTCCTCGAAGCGCTGCTTCTTAGTCTTCGCACTGAGGGTGTCATCGCCCTCAGTGATCCTATCGACGACGAGCTGCTTCAGCTCCTCGGCCTCGCGGTCCACCCTCTCAATCTCTGAGAGGATGCAAATTTGTTCGATGCGTCCATCGAACAACTCTCGCGCGAAGCCCTTCCAGTTCATGACTGGAAGCGCGGTCAACGCCGACGCACTCATCGGCGGATTCTCCAACCGCATCCTCTGGTACTGCAATCCAGTACCAGTACGTGTCAAGACGTTCAGCGTCTCGACACTCGGTGTCTGCCGCGCAGAAACACCAGCCTCAGTCTCCTGCTGAGGCTCGCGCAGCTTCAATGGCTTGCGCCGCGAAAGTCTTCCCTGGAGCCGCGCTTCAGGTGCTCCGCGTCCAAGGGGTTCTGCCTTGGACGGGTCGTCTTCGCAATCGTCAGCGGACTCGCTCCGCTGACTCGCACTATCAAGCACCGCTTGAGTGCCGCTCATCGCGTGCAGTCCTCATGCACGTGAGCACGCAGGTTGTTCTGGTGCTGGACGTTTGCAACCGCCAGCACCTCCTACCGCGTGGTCGGCTCCTGCCGTCACGCCTCCATCAACTCCGCGAGCCGATGGAGCCTCCACATCGTCGACTATCGCAGTCGGCGTGTCTTCGCTAGCCGTGCAGGCTAGCGGGCCTTTGTTTGTATCATCGGCTCCCGGAGCCGATGTACGATCGCTAGTTCCTTGAACTAGCCGCGCGTCTGTCACGTCAGCCATCGCAGCTGACGTCTGTCCGTCGGTTTCTCGAACCGGAATTCTATTGGCTTCGTCAGCCATCAAGGCTGACGCGCAATCGTCGACGCGACCCTTGGGGGCAGAAGTACCTCCAAGGCTACCGGTAATACCGGTAATACCGGTACGTTACCATCACTCAGGTGATTCACATTCACCTGATTTCTGAGGCGACCCTTCGGCTCAGACTCAGACTCAGATATCTGAGCCGACACACACTTTCTCTCAACGACTATCTGAGTCGTCGAGCGTCGCCGGCGGCGATCGGAGGCAGCGGCGGCCGCTGCTGCCTCAACAGGGAAGTCGCATGCATCGGCCGTTGCATGCGTAGCACTGACAGGGCCATCGCTCTCTGTCGCGCTCATACTGTTGAAGCGTACGACCGTACGTTTCTCCCAGTTGATCACAGGGTCATGCCGTGCAAGCCACGGCATGCCTAACACCAAGTCGAACTTATCGCCTAGATCCAAGACGATAAGATCTTCCACAAACGTCCTTCGTTTGTACGAGAAGCGCACACGGACCACGCGCTTCTCGGTCCTCATGGTGGCACCTGTTGCCAACCGCACCTCCAACACGCCGCGAGGCGTGTCGGCCTCTTCGAAGTCCATACTTCGAAGACTTCCCTGTCGAACAAAGTTGTTCGACGCGCCCGAGTCCACAAGGGCACGAAGAGAGTTAACTCTCTTCGACATAACATTCAGGATGACAAGATTTGGCTTGTCATCTTGCAACTTGCAGCGAGAAACCTTCTCGCTGGGGGCAGCAGTCCTCATCGTCGCGTGTCCAAGTTCGACACGCGAGACTGCATTACCAGTAGGACGCCCCGCGCCTACTGGTCCTTGGCGTTTTTTAGAACGCCCACCCGGATGCACACTCGTTGTGCATTCGCGTGCAAAGTGACCGATGTTACCGCACTTGTAACATCGTACCTTGAAGCCCTTACGCTGCTGTTGACCAGCAGTCGTAGCACTCGAGAGGTCCATCGGCTCCGGACCTCCCGGCCACGAACCGCGTCCACTACAGATATTCCTTGTTTAGGTTTTAGTATCCTTGGGACAAAGTTTCATGTTGTACATACACTCACCGCGCTTCTTCTTTTGTTTGCGCCGATAGTTACGCATGTAATCTGCACGTTGGTCTCGCTTTTGCTTGGCATCTTGTCGTTCCGTCCCGGTATGCACTAGTATCATAGCGAAATGTTTAGTACTGTCCAACACAGCATTTATACGCTGACCTTACCGTTGTTATTTGCTCGACCCGATATTGGCGCTTGTATGTCGCGTGCTGGTACCGCTTCTCCTTGGCTTGGTCTGCATCGAGACGGGATTGATCAGATAACTACCGAGCTGCACGATACTAGCGCATGTATTGTGCCTTGCGTCGTCGCTTTTGCTCTCGCAGGTCTTCTTCACACGATTCTACGGACGCGGGGCGCTTACTCATCCTCTCAACCACTGCGCACACCAGAAACAAGAGTAGAAACCCTCAATGTCAAAAGACAATGATCTCGGAGCCTGCTCTTGATGGCGAATCACTCCCGGAAACAAGGCCCCAGGTCTCGAGACATCACCCCCAGTGCACAACAAGTGTCGAGAAGATGACAAATTCTGAATTGCGAATCAAAACGGAAAAATGATAGGTGTTGACTAGCGACGAGACCCATCATCTGGTTCGTGATCTTGTCGTTAGAATGATGTACGACGCATTTAGGCTGGTACAAGCCGAGTTGCGCAACAACCTGCATGTTGTACGAATGTTGACTGAGGTTACAGGCCATTACGCAGTACCGTGGAATTAAAGCCGTGAGGCCGTCCATACCTCATTGTATTCCCAGAATAAAATGTCTTAATAGCCTTTTTTGACGTCGTTGTACTCTTCCAGAGCTTGCACAGCAGTCATTTATTGTGGGAGGTAAAAGATGTCCGCCGTTTGCCAAGAGATTCTCTGATCTCAGAGAAGGCATCGCAAAATGAGTGGCAGGCTTGGCTCAAACTTTCTCCAGTACCGGTATTTTTGGATCGTGTTAGAACCACAGAAAATGAAAGGAGGTACAAAATAAATTGGATGGGTAACATCATATTTATGCAAACAAACTGTTGTAAGTAACGCGGGACAGAAATTACACTACAGATTGATTTCCAGATCTGTTGGCGAAAATACGTCACAATGTACATCAGTAATAAGCTGCATTCATGCAGACCAATCAAATTGTGTATAGGATTCGATATGCGCTATAAAGAAGCTTATGCTTAACTTACTTAAACTATGGGAAATATAGCAGACCCTTGTATTTTAGAAAATTTGATCTCTGGTCATAGCCCAATTCACTGAAAAACACTAAGTTCATACAGTTCGGTAAAATTTTGGTATTGACGTTTTCACACAGAAAAAATACCAAAATATGAACATCATTGCTCGTCTTCAACAGCACTGAAACGTGTGTGGAGATCAATAACCATACGAAGATATCGAAGTCGCAAGTAGCCCAGAGCGCCATACAACGTGTCACTCCAGTAGTCATCCCACGTACTTGGTCTAGCCCCGAATAGAAGCAGTTCCAATACCACCAAACACCACACACCACACGAGTGGTTGTCCTTCTGGTTACACCCGGTGACGACTTAATAGTGTAGCTGGTCCGTCATTCCCAACATTTTCTCGACCACATTGAGAACCTCTTCCTTAACCGCTGCGATATTGCTAGTTAGCTGCATTGGGTCGAACAGGAAGCAGGTCTTGGCAGTAATGTCGACGAAAAACGCTGCCCAGTGGTTGCTAACGTTGATGACACTGAGGATACGTTTAAGGCCTGGCTCACCTGCCCCGAACCCTCTAGCTGTCCGCAGCTTTTGCTCGACATCGTCAAACTCGTGGAAGCGAGGGTTGACGACACCAACACCTTCGTATGTCTCTCGTAGTGCCAGAAGTCCACCAATTATTGTGCTTGAATGTAACCACAGATTTTCACGGAAGTCAATAAATTCCACACCATATTGTGAGTGTCTCCCCACGTAGCATAGCCCAAGATTAAGATGTTGGACAGCCTGTTTGTGCTCTTCCTGTAGTAACCGTTCAGCGTTAGTTCTGTGAATTTTCGGTTAAGTTTGGTAAATTTTCGGTGTAGCCAAGATCTTACCTTCGTGATGTCTAACTTGTTCCTGAACGGTTCGACAATGCTGTCCACCTCAAACGTCACCTTATCAACCCACTCCATTGTTGCTTCCACTAGCCTGAATCTGTTCCTCGCCGTCACCACATTTTCCATCAGCTTTAACTGGCCGTATGTAGCGCAACCGTAATCGCCCCATCTAGCTAACAACTCGTGGTGTTCCTTCGTATTCATTGCTGTGATAGCCTGCTGAAGCTTCTCCAGCTGCGGAATGGAAGTGATACAGGAACGGGCTGGCCAATGTTGAAGCGACGAATCTCCAACGCTTCCGTGACCTCCACACATGGCAAATTTAGCTTGTCGACTAGCGGTTTGGCAGTACTGAAACTGTATGGCCCACTCAAAATGGTCATATGGGCGAGTTTTACTGTACGAAGCTTTCTCCCTTCGGCGACCGGCGTCATGATACGCTTTGCCTGCCCCATCTCCTTCTTCGACTCGATTTTCTTCTCGGCGCGCCTAGTTAGACCCCTCCTCTTGGAGGGTGACGCAAATACGATGGGCGTCTGCGTGCTGCTCACTGCATCATCTGCTGCGTCTACCTTCGGCATAGGAGGTGAGAACACGTTATCCAAAATGGGTTCTACCTTTGACAAGTAACACTGACTCGGTTCAGCGAAAGATAGCTGCGAAGCAGTAATGCTCCCGACCGAGGATACTTGAGACAGGTCCATGAAACCACTTTGGTCGACGAGATCGTTACCGGTGAACTCCTCCAGTTTGCCGGTGCGCAGGGCCGTATGGAAACCAGTTAGCCATTTCATAGCGTATCTATATGTCGTAGTTGGCTGGATAGATAAGACGTCACTAATTTTTTCCATGAGTTGCTTGCTCTGACAATACTTGGCGTCCCGATCAATTGGAGGCCTCGCACGAATTGGCGGGCAGTTCACGCGGTTGAGGCCGCCAGCTAGTACTGCACCCTCTTCAATATTATTGACGGGACTCTGGACAATCCAACGCGTAGCGAGAGTTCTCGTCGGTGGTATCACCGTTTCATAATTGGACACCTTACGGACATGCATCACATGCCGACAGGGCAGGAGACACGTCTGCATGAAAATACAATCGCAAGAACCGAGATGGTCATCACAGCAAACGTTAGTCGAATGACACCGAAAAAGTACCGAAAACACACCAAACCTTACCCGAGCGTCCACTTGATATGTGTCACCTGTTACAGGGTTTGTCACCTTCGTTTTTTCACCTTGCCCTTCGACATCGTAGTTAGAACAGGGTCCGACTGCCAGAGCATGCTGCTCCGCGACCATCCGGAACGCGTAGTCGCTCAATTGCATTGACAACGCTGTCAGCTCCGGGTCCTCTGCCATGGGTGGTCTGGTACCGATGCTGTAATAGGTCTACTAAGGCCTATTAGGTGGCGTACACGTGCGCTTACGTGTTTGTGGAAGCGTGCAATTAATTAGACTTAATTTAATTATACTTACGTCCGTAAATATAATTAAATCAAATATAACAATATTAAGACTGCAAAATACAGTAAAATGAGAACTGTTATTGAATTTGGCATAAGCCAATTATGGACCTCCTAAATCTGATTGCTATCTGTTTCTAAAGGTTCTGTCAATGTGTGGTTGACAGAATTCTGATTTCTCTTAAGAGCACTGATTGGTAGAAATGCTTCGCTTTCTACCAATAACATGCGTAAATGCACGCGAGCCATCCAATGATATGGCCCGCCCATGTATCCATTGGTGTGCTCCACACACCAAGGCCTGAGGTCCGTTTCCAACCTCTAACAGTTAGCGCAACTGTTAGAGTTACAAGTGGTGTAACCACTTGTACGTGTAACCCTGTTACACCATCCCCCCCTTAAGACTTAACGTACCCATCTGGATACGTTAACCGACATAACTTGATAAAGCCGTCAAGTTACAGGAAGAATCCACGAGTCCATTTCTGAATGAACTCGCCAACGCTCAAGTCCACGTCCGCAGCCGCGGACGCGCAAGCCTCGCCTGCTGCCTCTGCAGCAAGCACAACAGCGGCAGTGCCCACTAGCACTGCTGCTTCCAGTCGTTCGACAGAGAGTAAACTCTCTGTCTCTGAGTACCATGCTCTCCTCAAGGAGAAGCATGCAGCGAAGAAGTCCGACTTCGCTGCCGACTCCGACGAGTATCCTCTCGACTACGAGGATTCTGAAGATGGGGAGATCCGTGAAGAGGAGGCTCCCGCCCACGTGTCTTCGTCCGAAGACACGCTCGACCCACCAAAGGGGTCTCGACGCCCCCGCGAAGAGGCATCGGACGCTTCCACGTCGAAGCGTCCGCGCAACGGTGACTTAGCGTCCCCCATGTCGAGGGCGCTCATCTCTCCGCGCACTGATCCACCACCAGTGCGCGCTGCATGGATGCCTACCGAGGCAGAGATCCATGACCGGTTCGGTGCTAGTTCACCACCGAACCCGATACTGTTGTACCGCGACAACAGTATCACCGACGACGAAGTCGCTGTTGGTATTGTCTTTGAGTCCCCGACTCAAAGACGCGACTACTACATCGGGCTCTTCCATGAGCTCCGATACTTCAGCGCGAAGAAGACTTCGCGCACGAGCAAAGTGCCAGAGTGGCAGGCACTCTGTCCGTCGTGGAACGCCTTTGTTGAAAACTTCAACAAAGATATCGCGAGCGTATCAAGCATGCTCGCGATCGCTACTACACTTACACCGTGCGCGGTAAGTGTGAACGCCTCCATGAAGCAAGCATGGAAGCGGGGATCTTGTGTGCCGTTCCCTTCGGCACACCCTGTCCGTGTTGCCCACCTCTGGCAACACGTATCTCCGACCGTGATATACTAGGGTACACGACGACCCGTGTACCCGATCACATCAAGGAGCTCCGTGCTCGTCTTGAGTCACGTGAAGCTCCGAGTGCTGTGGGTGACCGCAGCACTCCTCGTGCAAGCCTTAGGCCTGCAAGTTATGGTGGGCTTCGTACGCCCTCACCATTTCCGGAACGTCCTCCATCAGGACGTTCCGTGGCTCCCATGTGTCTCGATGGGGAGGAAATCCTCTCCAACGAATACGAAAACGAACCTCTTGAGAGTTCGTTCTCTTATGATCCACGATCCGCTCAACTATCCAGCGGATCGACCCAGTCGCGGCTCGCAACGGCGGCGAAGGGGGCGGAAACACTCCCTCCGTACGGTCAACGCTATGACCATGGCGATCGTGCCCTGCACGATCGTGTTGCGGCTCGAGCAGTCTCAGAGCGTCGAGATGGCTGCTCTGAAGCAGGAGTTCTTTGTGCTGATGCTGCGCAGGCTGCGCAGACTGCTTCGAACATCTCGTCCGGACTCGGGACGAGGTTGAACGCTCTGATCGCTCGCGTGAGCGATCTCGAGAAGGCCTTCCAGGCCTCTCAGGCGAGTCATCACCCGTAGATGACTCGTGCTGCACGTACGGCTTCAACCACCCGACGTAGAACGTCGGATGGAGTCTCATGCTGGACGGTATGTCCAGCCGGTACGCGTTACCATGCCGTTCAAGGACTTTGAACGGCCCGATGAACCTTGGAGCAAGCTTACTTGCTCCAAAATCAGACACTGCATGTTTAGGCAGGTTTTGAGTAGCTAACAAAACCAATGAACCCTTTTTGAATTCATTAATGTTGCCCCTACCAACATTGTCTGCGTTCAGCTTCTGTCGATCGACAGAAGCTGCGATAGCATCTTGCACAAACCGTATTACGGCTTGTCTTCGCTGGACAAAGTCTAGCACATTCGAGCTGAACCCTTTTAGCTCGTCGCCTTCATCCGCAGCAGGCCCTGCCTGCTCGCTATCATCCCCTATGTCTGTGCCTGGCACAGACATCTCGCGCTCGTTCCTCCTCGAACGAGACGCAGCTCGCGTCACCGCAGCTGATAGTACGTCATCAGCTGTCCTCTGCGGTTGTTCAGACGCAACCGTAGATCCTCCCCCACTTAAGGAGGAAGCTACCCCGCCGAGCATGCTCGGCAAACGTGGATGCCGCATGGCATTCACGTAAAACGGTATATGCCCTGTCGAGGCATGCACCGAGTTGTTGATGGCAAACTCTGCCATCGGTAAACACTCGCTCCAATGCGGGAACGAGTGTGCGTAGCTCTTCAGCGCGTCAACCAGTACTCGGTTGACGCGTTCAGTCTGGCCGTCCGTCTGCGGATGATCCGCAGTCGACATTGATAACTGTGAACCAAGAAGTGTAAACACTTCTTGCCAGAACCGCGCTGTGAAGCGTGGATCACGGTCAGACACAATGTCGAGCGGCATGCCATGGTGTTTGAACACCATGTCAACAAACAGTCGCGCAGTCTGCGCAGCTGTAACAGTAGCCGGGACGGCAGCAAGATGGACCATCTTGCTGAATCGGTCCACAAAGACAACGATGCCTGTCCTCCGCTTGTTGTCGGGCGGAAGACCGAAGACAAAGTCCATGGACATGGACTGTCAACACTCCGACGGAGTCGGAAGTGATTGAAGAGGAGCCTGCGTAAGCGTCGTCTTCTTCCCACTTGTTCGTTTCTCAGTAACCCGCTCCTGAGCAGCAGTAATCTGTGCGTTTCTGCTAATTACAGACGTGCTCGTCCGCGAGGAGAAGTGCTGAAAGGTTGCCTCTTGAAAGTCGGTAAAAGCCTCGTTAAATTTTTCCCACGAAGCCCAATAGATCGGAAACCTCTCCAAAAAACTTTCAGACTCTTGTTCGCGATCGTCCTCCTCACTGCCTGGCTGGGTCGCCTGCGGTACTGTTGGCTTTCGGTTGGTTTTCGGTGTAGCTTCGGTGCTGCCCTCAGTAATAGCACCACTTGGGCTACAGGATTTGGTCGGCTTTCGGGACTCCTCCGGCGCACGTTTGGCTTTGTTATAGCCACGTACAACACTGGAACCATCCTGCTTCGCCTTCACGCCGGACTTCAATATCCGGTACTTCTTCTGCGTAACTTCCGTATAATTTTGGCCTGCTAATGAATCCACATAGTCCATATCGTCAGTATCGCCATGCGAATCCTCCTCGTCTTCTTCGTCGAACTGTTGCAGAATCTCCGCCAACGCATAGTCGCCACGGGATCCAGCCACCAAACGGTTCTGCTTTGGACTTCATCAACCCCCAGTTTGGTCAACACCTCCGCCAATTTTTCACTGCTATCGGAATCGGAGCACGATCGCACCTCTGCATCCAACACCTGCAGCATCTTGGACTCCCACGTTACGTCTCCAGCGGCTTCGACGGGTATCTCCTCGTGCTGACAGGCCTCGGTAAGGGTCTCCATGTGTCGACCCCATCTTTCTCGCTCAAATAGCGTTCCTGGAGTGTACTATGCCGCTTCTCCCGTGGGTTAATGACTTGCCTCAGCGGAGGAAGACGTCTTGCTTCAGGAGGGATACGCGCTTGAGCAGCGTGACTCTCGGAGCGGACATGCACACGTCTTGCTTCTGCTTGTTGCTGGCGCGAGAGGGTTGAGTCAGCACCTACTCGAGGTACTAGTTTCTTGCCGTGCACAGGGTATACAGGAAGCTCTTCGTCCGGAGTAAGCAATAAAACGATAAGGAAACAGTTAGCTACATATATTTTGGTAGCAGATATCCCATGCCTACCATGGCGTCCAGCGTCAACAGGTAGATCTTAGTAGCAGAGGGGAGGGAGGGGGGAAACTGGAACTGCCAGACGACCACAAATCAAATTTTCTAAATTTTGTCTTTGTGTAAAATTACCGTGCAGTTATATATTTTGGAATGTAGCTGCGTGATAGCATATGGTGATCTGCTATCCGTATCATTTGGAGAAGATACGGAATCACCGAAAACATACTCAAAACATACCAAAAAGGATTCGAATTTGAGACAACGTCAAACAAAAAGATACTAATGAACCTAAGTACGAATCGCGATTTAGGCGCACCATTGCCCAGAGGAGCATCTTATCTTTCATTTGAGCCCTTGTTCGCCTCAAGATGTCAAAAACCTAAGAAGTTATGTTTGTCCAAAAAAAATGATCTCCATTTTCGTGCCCCCCAAATGGCGGTACATTTTGAATACTAATGCGCCATTCAGAGTTATCGAGATAATAGCATTTAAAGTTGACCAATCAGTTTTCGTATCTAATCGTACATGTGACATTTGGTGTGTTTTTGACACTGTAAGGGACGTAAAACTACTCTGATTAAATAGCTTTTCACAAGCGCTTTCAAATAAACACAAAGTCAAAAAAAATTGAGCAAATATTGAGCTCACAGTGATCATTTGGTTCTGCTTTGTCTCATTTCTGTCAGTTTTCTGGGGTTCTAGCGTGTTCGGGTATTTTTGTACTGAAATGTAGAGCGGGAAACACCTCAATTTGAAGATTTTATTGGCCGCAAGTGTCCACTATAAATCAGGGAAGTCGGTATTTTGGGTCTAATGGAATTTTTTATATTTTTCAGATTGTACAGGAAGATACTTATTTAATTCCAGGTGCGGCTACTGTATCTTCGCTTCCAGCTTTCCGAGGCAAACGGAAGTTATGCGGTTGTAACTCAGAGTATCCCACAAGACCGTTCAACTACAGACAGTTCACATGGGAGAATATGGGCAAATGACGCGTGCATGTGGAATCATTTTGTACCTGTGGTTGATGAAAACGGTGAAGAGCATTGTGAGATCCATTTGACAGGGAGTTCGGCTATTGGAGACCCACGAGCTGCAAGGACGAATGTGCTGGAAACGGTGATGGGCTTACTGTGGTGGGAGAATATCAATGTTGGACCAACTCTTTCTCTTACTGAAGCGTCGAGGCCAGATGGAGAGCGAGCAGGACTAACACCCGACACCGAAACGTAACTTTCTTCTTTTTCTTCTTTTACGAAAATGTATGCCTTCAACCCCATCGTTCTTGTCTTCCTGTAGAGCCGTATGCTTTATCCTCAGAAGGTGAGAAGGCAGCTTTCATAGTGGGGTTATATAGGATCTTATCTATTCGGTTCGCCGATCCTTGCTCGTCTTCGTGCCGTATGATCGTGGGAACAGTACGCCGATATTGAATCCGTTGTACATCGCAAATTGCGCTTCGCAATCTGTGTCGACTCGATCCCAGCACAAAATGCGTCTCAAGTCTATCGTGGTTTTGACCGCCATTTCTCTTCCTGTATACGTTGATGGTGCCCCAATAACAAGTTTGCAGTTGGATTCAGCGGTCGTTAACAACCGGGAAGATGTCTTCAGCCAGAAGTTCTTGAGATCTTACGAGACACTTGACAAAACCAGCGAGGAAAGGACTGGCTTGGACGCTCTAAAGGCAAGTGCATCGAAGCTCTTCGGCTCCAATAGTCTAAAGACTTTCCTGCGTCAGGACAAGAGTGGAGTAGACGTTCTGAATGCTTTGAAGCTTGGAGACGACTTCACGGCCGCTTTGAAAAACGAGAAATTGGACAAATTAAAGACGTACATCACCATGTTCAACAACGAGAAGAAGCCGGAGAAGCCGCTTTCCTTAATTGGAATCTTTACCACTCACTATGGAGACGATCTTGTGGCTAGGGTGTTAGTGAAAGCCAAGAAAAACGCTGTAGCAGAGCCAGAGGTGGCGAAATTAGCCAGCGAACTCCGCGTTGAGCTTCTCTCCAAGTGGTTAAAGGATGGCCAATCCACCGACGAAGTTTTTAAGTTGTTAAAGCTGAATGAAGGTGGATATGGGGCCCTTATCAGTCCGAAGATGGAGCTATTGGATGACTATATTGTTAAGTTCAATTCCGACAAACAGGGGCAGGAAACGATGTTACAGACTTTGACGAAAGGTTTAGAGGGAGAAAACAAGCTGGCGTCGATAATTGCAGCGGCAAAACTCGACCGTGCTACTGCGAAAAAGGCCAGAGCATTGGAGACAGAGTTGTTTACGAAATGGCAAGGCGAAAACTTGGATCCTGCAGGTGTCCTGAAGCTGCTGAAGCTGGACGATGATGTGAAAAATGTTTTGAAAAATGACAATTTCAGGACTTTCGAGAAGTACATCACCGTATGGAACGAGAACAGTTCGAACACAAAAACGACAGTGCTGGAGACGTTAACGGCCAGATTCGGAGATGTTGCTGTTGCGAGGGCTTTGGTGACTGCAAGAGAAGCGCGAGAGACTGAAAAAACCGCTTTAAAGCTGCAGAATGAGCTGTTCGACAAGTGGTTAAAGAGCAAAATGACCGTGGATGATGTGTTTAAGTTTTTGCGGATGAAAGAAGACGGATTTGAAGCTGTTGGCAATCAGAAATTGGAGACTCTGGACGGATACATCAAGTTGTTCAACCGTGAAAAGTCTGGAGATGAAACGATACTCAATGCGTTAACTGTTGGCTTTGGAGCGGAAACAAAACTTGCAGCTATTCTTTTAAAGGCCAAGGCGCACAAGGTGTATCCGCGAATGGAAGCAAACGCGAAAAAGCTGCAGAATGTGTTATTCAAGAAGTGGCTGGACGAAGGATTAGATTCTTTGGACAGTGTTCTGATACAGAAATACAAAATAGCTCCAGCGAATGTGGACACTACCGATATGCAGAGAGCGGTTGCTAAGCAATTCGCAAAGTATTTCGAGAATGCCAGAAGCAATTAGATCAATAACACTCCTTGGTTTGTTTCGTCACTTTTAGACAGTTGGTGCATGAAGTATTACGTGAAACTGTCATATTATCCATGTACACGTACAATGTGCGTTGCGCCAATTAATTCTGAAGTCTACCCTACATGTAGCAATGTATGGAGCCTTCAAGAATTCTACATGTATGTATTGTTGTTGTGCCTACTATACAGTGTACATGTATAATGTACTACGTAGTAGTACTCTTCAGTCTTCAGTCTTGCTATGTCAATTTTCACCTTCCCGGGATAAAGCAGACGACTTGATCGAAGATTTTATCCGGATCGAATCGATTTCTACGCCCCACTCTTTGAATTGCTGGAAAAGACAGAAGTTCTCCACGGGGATAATGCGTCGTCATCACAATTATTTGAGAGCGATTGCGGTGGTCTTGTTGGCTGTCGTCGGTATCTCTGCAGTATCGGGTTTAACCCCTGATCAAAGCGGCGTTTCTTCGATAAGACAACTGCGAGCCCGCGTGGAAACACAAGAAGAGAGGGGGGTCACTTCAAAACTTAAAGCAACAGTTGCGCAGTTTGTCGACTCCGTCAAGTTGACCACCTGGTTGGCCAAGGAACGATCGGTGGATGATGTTTTCTCCAATTTAAAACTGAACGTCAAGCTAGACGACGCTCTCGGCAGTCCCGACCTGAGGACTCTGAACTCGTACGTTGACCTGGTCAACAAGAAATATCCAGACAAGCAAGTGTCGTTAATGGGGACACTCAAGGCGCATTATGGAGATTACGCTGTGGCCCAGGCGATTGTTAATGCACGAGAGGGGCTTGCGAAGGAGAGAGCAGGGATGTTCCAGTTTCTCCAGTTAGAAGATTGGTACGCCAAAGGAAAGACTGTGGATGATGTTCTCGCTCTCCTTAAAGTCACAGACGACGGACCAAAAATGTTCTTTAGCTGGAAGTTGGATACTCTGGACGATTACACGAGATATTTCAATATCAATAACCCCGAACACAAAACTTCCGTCTTCAAAGTGGTGAGAAGCAGCTTCGGTGGAGATGATGCGCTCGCTATTGTGGTTTCCAAGGCGATGGACATCCCAGAAACGCAGAGAAATGCCGTCATTTTCCAGAAAAAACTGTTTTCGAGGTGGGTGAAAAGCGATATCGATCCAGATGATGCTCTCACTAAGGTATTCAACATCCCTAAGGACAAGTTAGCAACCGCTGGTACTCGGGAGAAATCTATCGTCAGCGAGTACAGAAAATACTACGATGAAGACCTTGGTCTTGATCAAATACCTAGCGTTGTGAATCCAAGACGTAGTTAAGAAGTCGCTTGACCTATTTCTTCTTTATTTTATGGTTCGCGTTGTAGTGAAGATACGTAATTCAAAGACCGACAAGATCTTAAACGGACTTTTTCAGTGAGCAAGTCTGGCTCGCGCCTCCAGTGCCATTTGCTCCCAACTCGAGTAGTATAAATTGGTACTGCAGACAGTAAAAGCCGTGGTGATGCCCATACCGAAGCCGATCCAGAGTCCTTCGATCCCGATTTCAAAGTAAAACGACAGTAAAGCCCCCAGTGGAATCCCAATGACGTAAAACGCGAGAACGTTGGTTTTCGCAGCCATATTCTGCCAGCCCGCCCCCTTGTAAATGCCCTGAATCACACAGTTCAAAGAGTCGATAATCTCGTATGGAACCATCACCAACAGAGCATCTGAAGCGCGTTGAATGGCGACTGGGTCGTTAATCACGAGAAGCGGGATCTGGTGGCGAAGCACGTACACAAGCACCGCGAAGAAGCACGAAAGCACGAAGACTGTACTCAATGTCGTGCGGCTGATAACTCTTGCCTTCTTTGGGTGATTCGCGCCCAGACAGTTCCCAACGCGGATGTTACTGGAGACTGAAACACCCATAAACACGGTGTAGATTGAAGATGCCACCTGCATGAGCACTGCATGAGCACTGACAGCCACGACGCCATCAGGTAAGTTACCAGCCAGGACTGCCAGTATTTCGTACGCCCACCATTCCATCGCCATCATCGCCAATCCAGCAGTACCCAGCTCCAAAAACAACGGGACGATTGCCCAGGCCTCTTTCCATTGCCAGCCACTCCACCACTTTACGTGGTTTCCACTCCAATAGAAATACGGTACGGGACAAAGCGGTAGTACCATATATCCTAACGTCCTTGACAGTGCAGCGCCATGGAACCCCAGTGAGGTGTTGTACGTGAGGAAATATCCGCCAAAGATGTTGATAAATGTCCCCATTAATGCGAATAAAACCATGGGCCTCACAACGTTCTGGGCTTGTAACAACTTCCTCAGCATTTCATAGACAAAAAGGAACGGTACACCAAATACCGTCACTCTCGAGAACTCCCCTGCTAGTTTGGCTACCTCTGGGTCTTGTCCACAAAGTACGAGGAAGAACTCAGCGTGCCAATTCATGAGAAACACAGGGATTAAGCATGATCCCACCACAATCAAGGCCGATTGCAGATAAACCCCCAGTTTATCCAACCTCCCAGCTCCATAAGCTTGAGAACACAACGTATCCAGGGCAGAAGTCAAGCCGAAGCCAATAGAAAGTGCCGATACGTTCGTGAACATAGTGGACAGCGTCGCTGCAGCTACGTAACGTTTCGTATCGGGGGAGTCAATGTGTCCTACCAGCACAATACACACCAAGCCTGGAAGATATTCGAGAGTGTAGGTCACTACAACGGGGTAAGCCAGCGCCATCGTCTTCCAGAACTCGTCGATCGCCACAGGCTCCGGTTCTTCGTCTTGTTCTTGGGTTAGTTCGTGCACTAGCGAAGCGACGTCGCTCTCCGTCTCGTAATCGTGGATTTTCACCACATCTAATGACGCAGTGTACGTGGGACTGGCAGCAGGGAAACTCACGCCCCGGGAGATCAACGCGGGGGCAAACTCCACGTCCACGTCGTACTCGTTTACGAGCAGGGACGAATGTTCCGAAGAAGAGTTCACCATTTTTGGTGGAAAGTAAAGTGTCAATGGGCTATAGAGAGATTGAAGTTCTGACGGTGTGCGCCACACTAGGTATTTGGTGGTTAGTAGAGTAAACTGGAGGAGGTAGCCATGTATGCAGACGGGAGTGGATGCACTTAGCCTCTTGAGTCAGGGGTACAGTACATTGAGGTAATTCTTTGTAGTTTTAAAAGTGAATTGGTTGCTAGAAGATAGAGATCATAATGACACGATGGCCGAGTGGTCTAAGGCGCTGGTTTTAGGCACCAGTCTTCATTGGCGTGGGTTCAAATCCCACTCGTGTCAATTTTTTCTACGCACTCGAATTGAGATTTGTCTCGTCGCACTTCAAGGTCAAGAAGCCGTTCCTTTCTGATACGGTGCATGTTTCAACCATTAATTACAGGACAATTCTGCGCAGTTGGTGCTGTTTGAAGCCATGAAGGAAGTCCATTCACAAAATCACTTGTGCTGCTCAACGTGCAATTAAGCAGCACTTTCAGACAAAAGACGCTCAGGATAGATCACAACATCAATCCTAGTATTTTAGAAATTAAAGCAAAGAAAGGTATGTAAGCAAATGGCCGGAACCGCCGAGCATGCGCACACCGAAGCACTTAAGCCTCAAGATGCTACGCACGAGCAGCGGCATTTCTCCTCCACATTCTAAGACCAGTTGACTCCTCTCTCGACAACTTAGAAGCACTTGCGGTGCACGATGGAGGGTCCCGACTCGTCGTACTCGGCCTTCGAGATCCACATCTGCTGGAACGTCGACAGCGACGACAGGATGGAACCACCGATCCACACAGAGTACTTGCGCTCGGGCGGGGCCACCACCTTGATCTTCATGGTGGACGGGGCCAGAGCCGTCAGCTCCTTCGTCATACGCTCGCCAATGCCCGGGTACATGGTGGTACCACCGGACAGCACGATGTTGCAGTACAGGTCCTTACGGATATCGACATCACACTTCATGATCGTCTGGAACGTACAGTCGTGGATACCCGAAGCTTCCTTACCGATCAGCGACGGCTGGAACAGCACCTCAGGGGTACGGAAACGCTCGTTGCCAATGACAATGACGTTACCATCGGGCAGCTCGTAGCTCTTCTCAAGGCCCGACGACTCGGCAGCAGTCTTCATCTCCTGGTCGAAGTCCAGGGCGATGTACGTCAGCTTCTCCTTGATGTCACGCACAATTTCGCGTTCGGCCGTGGTGGTGAACGAGTAACCACGCTCCGTCAGGATCTTCATCATGTAGTCCGTTAGGTCACGGCCAGCCAAGTCCAGACGCACGATGGCGTGGGGAAGAGCGTAGCCCTCGTAAATGGGCACCGTGTGGGACACACCATCACCGGAGTCGAGCACACAGCCCGTGGTACGGCCAGAGGCATACAGGGATAGCACGGCCTGGATGTTCACGTACATGGCGGGCACGTTGAACGTCTCGAACATGATCTGCGTCATACGCTCACGGTTAGCCTTGGGGTTGAGCGGGGCCTCCGTCAGCAGCACGGGGTGCTCCTCAGGGGCAACACGCAGCTCGTTGTAGAACGTGTGGTGCCAGATCTTCTCCATGTCGTCCCAGTTGGTCACAATACCGTGCTCAATGGGGTACTTCAGGGTCAGCACACCACGCTTGGACTGGGCCTCGTCACCGACGTACGCGTCCTTCTGGTCCATGCCGACCATGATTCCCAGGTGCTTAGGACGACCCACAATCGAAGGGAACACGGCACGCGGGGCGTCATCGCCGGCGAAACCGGCCTTGCACATACCGGAGCCGTTGTCAACGACCAAAGCTTGAACGTCTTCGTCAGCCATCTTGAATTGAGAGGAGGAGGGCTTGGGAGTCTTGGAGATCTGTTGCCAACCGGAAGAAAAGGGAAATGAGCTAAGTAGGCCGCGTGGATCGGGGGGATTTTTACTGTGAGGTGAAGGGACGATTAGCACGTCATTCCTCCTGATAGATAGAGATATCAAGTGACACGGTTGATGTCAGCTGTCCTGGAAGCGAAGCGGCAACTTCAGCCATAGTGAGATCAAGTTGTTGCACGACTGTTTCTTTTTTCCTCCGTTTTCAACCTGACGCTTGGCCGTTTGGATGAGGCAAAAGCCTCAAATAGATAGGGCAGAAATCGGATAAGTTTGGTGTGCTGGCTTGGCAACACGAACGTACGTACATGTACACATACGTGCATTCTGTGATGAGGGCCAATAAATGGAACCCGAGGTGCGATATGGTGTTCTCCACAAGCAATCGGTGAGCAACGCTTTGTGGTTTGCAATCTTCCCGCAGAGACGATCAATTTTCAAACGCCAATCTGGTTTTTGAGTGTGAAAGCTAAAAGCTGTACATACACTGTGCGATGACAAGCGCCTCCCTTGACATGTGAAATAGCTGCCAGTACAGAATTGTTCAACGTCATTGCGATTGCACAGCGGTTTTTGTATAGCGAGGACTGGAAACCTTTAGCATTCAGCGACTTAAACGTGATGCCGCCACCTGTGCCAAGATGCTCGCTCGATGCCGCATCGACGATGCATCGCCGCTGGAAAGCCTCCGCTGTTGACGTTGTCAGCCGTTCTAGGGTTTGTGTCAGTAGTGAGGCATTTGCCTCAAATAAGGACTGCGTCACATTGTGGGGTCAAGTTTTACACAAACCTGAGTTAGAGATGCGTTTTCCGACTTTCCGAACCCGTGAAGCCCTATTTCACTTGGAGTTTATATCGAATCCTGAATTTTCCGAACCCGCCCGGGACTCTGAGACCTGAGACATCCTCCAAACGTACGTCAGCGAGGGACTTGGGTCAATCGTAGTCTACGATCTACGATTCGTAGATCGCTGTTCGCCTCGATTTGCGGTGCGCTCCTGGAAACTGAAGCAAGCTGCATGCTCTAGTGTCCGGGATCGTACCTTGCTTCTTGCATTGGCAACAGCGAGAAGTAGATACAAATGCCATAGCAGCGAAGACCAAGCTGTACATGCATTAAGCTTGCGTGCATGCTTGTTTGGCGAAGGGACGAAGATGTACCTTATCAACTATGTGAGAATCGACGACAGTCTCCGTATCCTTTCCTCTCTTCCAGCCTCCAAGTTGGAGTGCACTGTGCAACAGCCTGTTTGCCAACAGGGAACAACAACTTGTTGTCAACAAGTGGATGCCCCAGATGGCTAAGCTCAGCCGAGTGAGGACAGATGCCACCTCTACATGTATTTGGCAAGATGAGATCTTGCTGGCTGTCCACACCCGCAGTCTGATGGTGGCTCTATAGCTCATTTTGCAGCTGGATACGCTGTTGTAGGTTGAAGTGTTCCAACGGAAATATACCCGCTACATTTTCATTTCAGTTGCAGGACGTGCCAAGAAGACAGCGAGTCCGTTGTGCCGGTGGCGGCGAGGAGTTCCAACGCTCGTTCGTTGTGCATGTACTGTAAACTCGATGGATGTGGTTCTATCGCTGCGACGGAGCAGGCCATCACGAGCCTGTCTTTTGCCGATGTCGACTCAGGTTCGCACACCGTCGACTAATTGTCCCGAGTGACATTTGCGGTTCCCGCATAGTGCGGCAGCCTAATTGTGCCTGCGGCAGTGCGATTACGATCACCGAGCTAACGGTCGCTGGTATCAGCGCTTTCACACCTACAGTGTAGGCTATAGGTTGTAGCGTGCTGCCGCGCGGCTTGTCAACCCACCATGAATGCGTCTGCAACTTGCACGGCGCAACCTCCTCTGGTGACACTGTTCAAGGAAAGCTAAACGGTTGAAAACCTATTCGTCGTGAAGTGAAGAACGACAAATTGACCAGCTTTTAAGGCAACGTCTGCGTGTGGGTATTTGGACGCTTAAAAGAGCAGCGTAGTTGGTGCTAGTTGCTCTGCAGCAACTTCAGCGCCTTCAACTTGGTGTTCCGCACATAACAACCATCACTCGGGCAGTTGTGATTCTGCATTCAACCGTCGATGTAACGACAGTTGACACTGACTGGTCCACCGCATTTGCGACTTCGCCTTCAATTCCAGCCATGGCATTTGAGCCTCGTAGCCCCACCTTCACGAAGTATCCAGGGGAACGCCAACCTCTTCTGGACTACAAAGACACTGTAGTGGGGATCCCTGGTAGTTTAGAAATCCCAGATGAAGCTGATCCACACATTGTCGAGGAGCTCAAGACTCTGCTCAAACTTGTGTACCCCGTCGTAAGTATGAGGAGGGTTATTATCTGTGCATTGCAAGGTGTTAAATAATGTTTTGGTTTTGTAGGTTGTGACGTCTGCACTCGAGTTTTTACCGGGTTTTACGTGTATTATCTTGGCTGGACACATCGAATCGCCACGTACGCAGCAATATGTGGATGCTGCTACACTTTCCACGATGGTACGGTATAATTGCCATGAGTTGTCTGTTGAAATTGGTAGAGCTAACACTATTTTACTGTTGTTACAATTAGTTCATGAATATTTCTGCTTATTCCATTGGTTTCGGCCTCACATCCGCACTGGATACGTTGTGTTCGCAAGCGTACGGGGCTAAACGGCTCGGGAAGATCGGTATCTACTTCCAGGCTGGTCTGCAGATTATCGGTGCTTGTCTTGGACCGATTTTCCTGTTAAACTGGTACTCCGAGAGCTTCTTGCTGTACATGGGTCAAGATCCAGAGGTTTCACGACTAGCGCAAAGCTTCTCGCGTTGGATGTTGCCTGGGGTACCGTTCGTCTTTCTCTACGAATTGGTGCGCAAAGTTTTACAAGCTCAAAACATTATGAAGCCGCTCGTGGGTATTGCAGCCATGGGAAACGTCGTGAACATCGTGACGGGGTATTGGCTGACTTACCACACGTCGATGGGCTTCGAGGGTATCGCACTATCGAGATCACTAGGCAACATAGTACTGCCACTACTGCTGATCCCGTACTTCGTCTACCACCCGCACCATTTAACCCAGTGGTGGCGTGGCTGGAACATGAAAGTGGCGTCCGAGCACGTGGGGCTGTTCTTACGTCTGGGAATCCCTGGTGCATTGCAGATGACGATGGAATGGTGGGCGTTTGAGTTGCTTACGTTGATGGCTGGTATCCTCCCCAACGCTGTGGTGGCTGTTAGCGCACATGCAGTGCTCGTGAACATCAACAACACTATTTACATGACGTTTGCTGGCCTCGCAGTGGCCTCAAACATTCGTGTTGGCAACTGTCTTGGTGCCAACGCACCGAAACAGGCTCGAGTTGCGTGTACAGTTTCGCTGACGTTAACTTTTGTCATCTCTTCAGTGTTCGCCATGTCGATTTACGTGCTCCGTGGTGAAATCCCAAGCCTATTCCTGAACGATGCCCAAGGTATCGCTCGAGCTGCAAATGTCCTGGCTGTTTGGGCTCCGTTAGAGGTTTTGGACGGTTTGAATGCTGTCGTGCAGGGGATTTTCCGAGGCGCAGGCAAACAGAACGCGGCTGCGACTGTCAATGCTGTGTCGTACTACATTTTTGGGATTCCTGTTGCTGGACTGCTGGGTTTCCACTTCGCCCTAGGCGTCGAAGGCTTATGGTTGGGCTTCGGCTTCGGTATCTTTGTTGCTGCCTCACTGCAGTTTTACATGCTGTTCGAGCGCTGGACGTGGACTGAACTCGCCGATGACGCCCAAAAGCGCACAGCAGAGTGATTAGAGTGCATCAAATCGACTAGAAATATCAATTTTCTTCATCCTTTCGACCTTTGCGGTGTCTTCCCGTAGCCTGAAGTTGTTGACGACCGTGTGCTTTAGCCTAGGGCCCCTAGGTACCCGAAATCCCTCATCACGACACCAAAAAACATCTCCCTGATTATGGACGTCCCTGTTGGTGAGTGGATGGCCGCTCAGTTCAAAATTCTACCGGGAGGGGCACATCAAGGGGGATATTTTCATCGATGGTGGCTCCGCTGACGTTCGAACCAATGGCTCCCAACGAGACCCGACGGTTTCCCCAAGCAGAGCCCTCCGTTTTTCTTGGAGCACCGTTTTTAAAGAATGAAAAACAAAAGCACTTTATTTAAAAGTAGATACAGGTACTTACTCTATCCTGCTGCTGGGTGCCGCACGCCTGTACGAGTCCGCACATGAACTCACCGGGAGAGGACCCTCGTAGGAAAAACCACGACCTCCACAGTAATTTACTCATCGATGTGGAAAGCCATCCAGGTACTTCTTTACTGCAGCCGCGCATCGCCTTGATGTGACGTTTGATAATGGCCTCCTACTAATAACCTCAATTGTCTTCGAGAACCAAGAGTTCACGAAGATGCTAAGCTGCTCTTGCTTCCCATCGGCGTGGCGGGTCTTCCTGCAGCATCGCTAGAGAATGCTTTCAGTGCGTTCAGCTTACGGGCTGAGCGCACTGAGGGCAGAGCATTGCATCAAGCCTAGCAGCCTCACTCCATGGCCCACGCGACGGCCTTGGACTCGTCGGCAGTCGCCTCCATGACGGCGTTGAAGTCGAAACGGTGTTGGAGCTGCTGGAGGTTGTAGGTTGTGGGCCATGGCTGGCAGATTCCTGAATGAGGGTAAACTGCATCTGAGAGTAGCCTACTAAACGGACTTGATAAATCCTTTATATTAGAAGCTTTGTATATGAAGCCCAACTTGTGGCGTGCGCAATGCGCGCTGAAAATTCGGAGCTACCACGCACTCTAGGCGCGAACACAGAAGCAAAGTGTATCTTGGTGTACACCATGTTAAATACTGACAATATGTACTTTGAGCAAAAAAACACTTTTTGTTTTGCGTTTCTTGATAAATGGAGCTTTGCTTTGGGAGAGCCGACCCTGACCGCTACTACCTCTAGAACGTGAGACCTTGACTGTAACATCGTTGGGATCATGCCGCTTATCGTACCTCCAAGAACGAGAACCTGATGCGGTCGAAGAGCTTACAAACACTTTGGACACTCGTCTATCCCTGTTGTAAGAGAAGAATTACTATGATCACTAAAACTGCACAGCTAATACTGATATTTCTACGTAGGTGTTAATGACGGCGTTTGAGTTCCTGCCTGGACTTACGTGTATTATCTTATGGCGGGACATATGGACTCCCCGTATACTCAACAGTATGTGGATGCTGCTACTTTGTCAACTATGGTATTGTTTTAATGATGGATAAAAGGCTTTAGATCATTTATACTTATCTTTCGCTGTTGTTAAATCATGAACGTGACGTACTGTTCAGTGTGCTTCGACTCTCAACGGCTCTGGGATACTTTAAGCTCTCAAGCGTACTGGGGGCGCTGTTTCGTTAGCAGGACAAGATTGGAATCTACTTCAAGCTGGTGTCTTGGTCCTAGGAGCAGTATTTACCCCTATTTTCCTCCTGAACTGGTACACAGGAGACTTAATGGTGCTCATGGGTCAGGACGCGGAAGTATCGAGGCTGGCGCAGAGTTTCTCCCAAAGGATGTTATTAGCTGGGGATGCCGTTTGTGGTTCCCTATGAACTCGTATGAAAGGTTCTTCAGGTGCAGAATCACCATCAGTGAGAAGCCGCTGTGTGACCATCGCAGCCATCGGTAACGTCGTGAATGTCGCACTGGATACCGCTAACCTTACCACACATCCATGGGCTTGGAGGGTATCGCTCTTTCAAGATCTCTTAGGCAACATCGTCCTGCCGCCAGGGATACTCAAAATAAATACGTCTGAAAGCGCCAATTTTGTATTGTTTGAAACAATTATTTATTTTTGGCACAGAGATTTGGTCAGTCAGTCATAAATTATTGATCTCACCAATTCCAAAAGTTAAATGCTTAATTTTCAAGCGTTCTCCCAAAAGTCAACATCAACAGTAGCACTTCGTTTACTAAATTTCTAAATATGTCAATTCTCCGCCATCCTCGCTGAAGTTATAGTGCGAACACGCCAGCATACTACCAGCGATGCTCTCTAATCTTGTCGCTACATGACTTTCAGAACCCCAGCCTGCTAGGCAAATGTCGCCGCCTTTTCTTTTCAAGCCCGTGCTGGACGAAAGAAGGCGATACCATGCTCTGCAAGGCCTGTGGTAAATGGCGTAAACATCGTCTCTCGGAGCGGCTTACACTAACCTAGTGACGCACGTTCGCAATTGCAGTAATAACTTACCGCATGTTTCCAAGCATTCCAGCTATTTATTTACCTCAATCTGACAGCGCATCAATGTGAAATCTGTATTTTCTAGTAGATTCGCCAGAGTTGATTTTATTTTATTTTTGTATCCCCTGCCTGCCGTTATGCTATTAATCCCGTACTTCATCTACCACCCTGCACCATTTGAACTCAGCGAAGAACGGTTGGAACATCAAGGAAGCTCTTGCTCACGTCGGGCTATTCTTTACGCTTAAAAGGTCGCTGGGGCAGCTATGATGACGATGGAATGGTCATGGCGTTTGAGCTGTTGACTCTCATGGCTGGTGTCGTCCAAATCCAGTGAAAAGTGGCTATGAGCGCCCACGTCTGTTCTCTGCGGTAGAACATCAAATAGCATTATCTACATGATATTTGCAGGTCTGGCGGTCAAGCTGTTAACATCCGCGTCGGCAATTGCCTCGGCGCTTGAACCCTCCCAAAAGCAGCAAAGGCTTCGTGTATGGTAGCTCTCAGCGCCCACGTTGGCCATTTCGCTCCTGTTCATCGCTGCTTTCCTGTACGCGACATCGTTGACACTCGCCAAGTCTCCCTGCTTAATGACCAAGAGGAGAGTATTGTCAGTAGAGTTGCTAGTGCTCTCCATGGCGTAGGTCTGGGCGCCATTCGAGATTCTTTGATGGTCAAAACACGGTGCTTCAGGTGCGTTTTTCGAGGTGCGGCAAAGCAAACTGTTGGCGCGTGAGTATCAATGCTGTAGCGTACTCAGTGTGTGTTTGGCACGCCATCATTGGCTGCGCTATTGGGCTTCTCCTGGGCACTTGGAGTCGAAGCGATTGTGGGTGGCTTCTTGTCTTGGCATTTTGGTGTCGGCTTCTTTTGTCTGTATTTTTTGCTGTTCGAACGCTGGAGGTGGAAGAGCTTGCTGAAGACGCTTTATACAGAAGCGAACGTTGGCGTGAGATATTTGCTACTGTCAGGATGGGTAAAGTAGTTTGTCATGTTTTTTTGCGCAAGAAACTAAACTTTAAACTCGACTTCCCTCGATCGTGTGTTTTAACTCCCAAGCGCCCAAAATCTGTTACTACATGTACCGGTAGTATGTCTGGTGCGTGGTTTGAGTCCAGCATGAAGTACAATAATGTTTTGTCTTTACACAAGTTTATTAATAACACAATGACATTTACCGAGGGACATTTTACCTTTATTAAAACCGTTGTTTTTCAAGAAAAGGCAAATACATTCTTTATGCAAATTTGCATCACTCGGGCATACGAAGAGATAATAAAGAAACAACGTGGCAAACTCATAACAAGATCCTCTTTTATTATCTATGCACTG